>OZ017738.1:472634139-473261727 GCA_963969285.1 Odontomyia ornata | reverse complement strand
CACAATTTGAAGCTTCTTTGTGATATAACTAACATATTGATTGGTCTTTTAATTGATCATCCCTCTAATCTCGTATTAACTGATAAAATCAAAATGAATTTCAAATAACGCTACTGCAAAAAAGATGAGCATTTACGCAAACAATGGAATGGTGCAAATATCTAACAAAGGGGAATTACTGATGGGCGTTGAGTATTTACCAGTTCACATTTTTCATTCAGCTGTTCTTTACTTTTCTTATGCTAATTAATAGAATCGAAATAAAAATATGCATTTTAATCATTAGTATGCAAAGCATTGTGCATTCTATTTAAAGTTTATTTGAAAATTAATAAATATTACATGCCATACTTTATATAAATTGAAATATGTGCAGGCATGAACATAAATTTTTATTGTAAGCACGAGTATTAAGGGAAAATACTAGGTTTCGAGCTTTATAATATAATTTGTAACACCTCCGATGGCAATTCCCGATCAAACCAAGATTTTTCGAATAGATATAGCCTATTCATTGATTTTTCGCTCCAATAGTAATAAATTGCAGTTCAAAATTTCATTAGTGATTGTCTCTGCCTGAAATTATTCATACTGTTAGTATGATTGTGAATCCTATCGTTCATAATCTGTAAAGAAAGCAAAGAGTATAATTTTTTAACTGAAACAAGAGCTTTAAACCGAAGCTAATAGGTATACCTGAATTCTTCATCATCATCTTCATTGTCATCAACATTATCATCATCATTAATTTGATCATCTATGGCATAGCTCAAGTAGTCCGCGTTGTGTAGTGGTTAGAGCACTCAACCCGTACACCAAAGGTCTCTAGTTCGAGTCTCGTTGGTGCCAACGAGATTGAGTTCGAGTGATTCTTCGGACGGACTATAAGCCCGTTCAGTTATGATACGTGCTGGTTTAAAATCAGAACGTACTGACCATATCACCTTGTGGAGTGCCGATACATTGTATCAAGACAATCAGATATTCTAAGTATCGCGAATGCCCCAAACGGGCTGTAGTGCTAAAGTAAAAAAAAAACAAGTTGGGTATACAGACCTACGCTCATGTCAGAAGGGTTTTGTACCCAACGTGCGAAATGCAGTCACCAGCAATGAATAACGTCAAGAAATACAGGTATGTCAAAGAGATATGCACGTTCAAAGGGAAATTCATTGTTTTTCTACTTTCAACGGTCGCCATTTCGTTGCAAACCGACAAAAATCACTCAAATCATGAATTCTCCAAAATATTAATGTTATTGACCTTATTGGAAAATTTCAAGAATATCAAGTCAAAACTGCAGTGACTGATTGGATGGAAAGTCCATAAAATACCAAAATCATGTGTTATTGTTGTTGTAATTGGAGAAATTTCAAACGGCTATGACTTTCGTGTATATCATTCGATTTTCATCAAACTTACAGAATTGAAGTACCCTTAAAAGGACTACATAAATATCGAATTTCGTTCAGTTTAAGGGTACTGATTCGATTTTATTGGGGAAAATGTGAAATTCGAAGAACATACTATTATTGACAAAGTTGAGTGAATTTCGACTTCAAAGGTATTTGTTGTTGTTGTACTCATAAACACCTATTACCATAAATTTTTTCAGATTTTCCGGATCACAGGTGTCCAATCGCGATGGGGGGACACAAATTTTCCGTCAATTTCCCCTCCCTGCGCGTCCCTCGAAGCAAAAAGTATCAAATTAAGCCCTGTTTTGAAAAGTTATCATCAAGACCTTTCATTTGATACCCATATCGGCTACCTTTGATGAAACTTTTTTTTTTCCGGGGGCCACTCCCCTGTATGGGGAGACCCCCCCTTAAATATCTTATAGAATTTTTTTGTAATTGAACTTTGAAGAGAGCACCACTTTACACCTGCATACAAAATTTAATGTTTCTAGCTTAAGTAGTATGCGAGAAAAAGTGCTGTGACGCACGGACGGACGGACGGATAGACGGACAGACAGGTCGCGAAACTAGTAGGGTTTTGTAAAATTATTTTACAAGACCCTGAAAAATGGCATAGCTCAAAGTTGGGCCTTCGTGTCTAGTAATCATTGCCTCCAAAGACATATAAATAAATGGAAGAGCAAAGAGAATCAGAGTAAGCGTCCATGTGGGAAGCAAATTTAACACATAAATAAGTTATAAATAACTTACGCTCTCGAAACTATATGATTCCCTCTGCTTCTCCTTCCCCTTTGTTTCCAGACAGGTTTTTCTTTCCTCTCTTCAGAAGAATCTCTTCCCCCACTGACACCCACGCACACCGACAAAATTTCATTTCACGTGTACGAGTACACGATCGCGCTTTTGTTATCATTCGAAGAATAGTTTGAGTACAACACAACAAACGACTCTCACAGAAAACTCGAATATCAAAACTAATGAAATTCGTAGAGGCGAGAAAACTCATGTGTCAAAGCTGATGGAAAATTCGTAAGTTTTTAATAAAAACAGGGAACTAAAGTGCCGATTTCGTAGACGCGATCCTCAAAATTAAAAACTTTATAAACGTGAGCGTGTTTTGGAGTGAATTAAGTGCAAAAACAAAAACATATCAGTTCAAACCTCAACTTCACACAACTTTAGCGAAGGTTGCTAATTGCTTCGGCTCTCGCGACCAGTTGTGGATCCAATACTCTCTATATGTATGATTGCCTCCAATGGTCACGATTCTGTGACCAAGCATATATGTACTACCAGCATCTACAGAGTCTTGCTATTGTTTCATCGGTTTTCCAACTGGACGCTTCCTTGTTATTAGGGCAATACTGGAGCAATTTCAAGGCAATATGGTAGATATCGCCATGAAACCTCTTGGGTGAAGTTCGCTGCGCTCCACATCAGATGACGAAAGTGGACTGATTTGAAACGTCAACTATGGTCTGACTTATAAGATGGCCAACCTCTCACGGATTAATGTCGACGCTCCACCATTTTTCAACTAATGAGTAAATCGCATGAAAATCGCGCTGTTAAAAAGGTGCAATTTTCGGAAAATTTTGCGACCTCTATGGTTTGATACAACCGATCACCAACCCGCATACTTATTTCGTTCTGTGCGTGAAGTTTTTCTGTCATTGAGCAGTTTTTCTTGCCGTATTTACGATGTTTTGGCAATCAGTGACTTTAGACATTTTTAAAAGGCGGTATCCAACAATTTGGGTGCTACGTCTGAATTTCAGTATCCACGCAATTTTATCGCAACATTGAAGCTGTTTAAACTGCCAAAAATACTATATTGCCAGACCGAGTTTAATTCATTTAGCGGCCGCACAACTTTTGTTTCGTCTGAGGTTTTTTTTGAGCAATCTGTCATCCCTGTTAGTGGTAATAATCCCAGTCAAATTTGAAGTCACCTTTGAGATTCAGTGAGACAGCTGTTTTCAAAAAATTGTAAATCAACTAAAGACCACAGCTTAAATATATTCAGATGTGTAGTAGCAGGCTTTTGCCAAGGGGAGGTTGTGGAAAGCATGCCCATAGACTTTCACGCAATGCGGGTTGCGGCTGCGACAGCTAATCCTGCACCTGTTAACTCGAAGCTGAAAGTCAGTTGACAGTTGCAGTGGAAAAGTCTTGGCGGGAGTAGCCACTCTCGTGGGTGACGAGAGCTGGTAATTTTTATTCAAACAGCTGAAATCTGAGCAAAATTATTATTTTAACTTTAAGCGGGTTAGTGATCTTCTTTCGTGAGCCGACGAAATTTTTCGTGGAACCATACATTTCCTGAATTTGATGGAAGTTGCTAGAGCACTGGTAGTCCGGAGAGGATCCTCTGATGGAACGGCGCAAGAATTTCTAGTGATATGGGTTAGATAAAATGTCCGTGAAGGACTGCAGGGGTGGTCTCCTGCCTCGGCGAAAGAAGATGGTGGGATTCGCCGAGATTGGCCTTGTCTGAGGACGCGTGGATGCGCTTGTAAGCGCATCCACGCGGTGTCGTGGGGCGAGTTCTTTTCCCCAGCACAAGGAACCACTACAAAAGAAATTTCGCATCCACGAATTTCAAGGTTCAAAACATATCGACCGGAGCCGAGCCTGAGGTAACCTGGTAAGGGCGGAAATTGCTTAAAGCCAGTAACAAACTGGGCCGGGAGAAAAAAAAAGAGAGTTGAGTGGCCTTCGTCTTTACTGACGATACTTATGGCCCCCAAATAAGAGTGGGGTATTCAGGTGGAAGCGGTGCCCCCTCGCACTCCCCCAAGCCGGATCAAGATCCAAATTTAAGCGTGGCCATATATTTTTCATTTAAGTGAAAAACTCATGCAAACATAATTAGCATGAATTTTTCCCTTAAATGAAAAATATAAACGTGGCAAATAAATGTCATAGTATTATATGGGGGAGTCACATAACCCTATGCCATAAATAGGCACGCGAGCGGAAGGCCACTTTACCCTGCAAGAGTACCCGTGAACACATAACAAGGGGTGAGCTCAGCCGATGTCTAGCTCATTATAGTGGAGGGGCCAGTCAACATTGCGGGTCCCATATCCGGTCAGGTTTGACGAAAGGAAAGACCGAGTTTTAAGCTTAATTCATTTTTTTTTTGGTTTTACTTCCTTTTTATTGCAAATATCTATTCAGTTTTTGAACTACAGTAAATCAAAATTAACAATAGTATATGAATCAAATATAAAATTTCAACTTAAAACTATTTAATCTAATAAAAAATTTATTATGCTATTATAATGGTTTTAAATCTCATATCGGCGCTCACATTATTTCTTCTGTCTTTGTCATGGACTTTGTATTGAATCAGCTATGTTTGCTTTTAAATTTTTACTTTTGTTTTCTGAAAGTTCTCTTTGACAAACTATCAACTACACATTATTGTTTGTATTTTAGCTTACTTTCAGAACGCGATTCGTTTTTCGTTCTTTTTGGTCACTTTTCCTACCGAACCATGATTTGGAAGGTCACCGACGGTTTTTGACTCTTTAAATCATTGAACTCACTTCTTGACAAACGGTACAGACTTTTCAATGTATTTAGCCGCCACTACATAGTTCATTTTTGGTCCTTTAGGGTGTGTGCAAAGGAACACGGCCTCGAAGTGCTTTGCGTAAATGGCACTCATCGTAGTTTTAGTGTTTTCCCGGCGGAAGATTGACTTCGAATGATCAAAAAAAATTGAAGTCGATATCACTTACCGATCGGAAGCTACGCTCTTACTTAACAGACTGTATGTTTGCGTTGTTTTGTAACAGCCTGTTCAAGTGTTATACCACATATTTCATAGACATTCCTTCAAGAAACATGTTCATTACTGAAATAATTGTGAAGTGCTCAATCTATCTGTTTTTAACCGTGAACTCGTGTCATCCTCTAGAAACCCGCTAACTTTGTGTACATTAGCGATTCGTGAAAACTGCATGCCGAAGAATTTCAGTACGTGACCGCAATCTGATTTCCCCCATGCAAATGGCAGCATCGAAGCGGAAAAGTCTCACGTAGTAGTGAACCGTCTTGCTGCTGCAAGTTCTCACGATTTTCGGTGAAAGTTTCCTTGCTCGACGGAAATCACGTGAAACTTTTACATCGCAAAACAATCTACCACAAGAAAAGTTTTCATTTCGCGGTTGTTACTTGTGAAATCGCGACGGGTGAAGAATCAATTGTGTTGAGGGTTTTTGTTTTCGGATAAATTAGCGAAAGTTCGAATAGTGTGTAGATAGGAATTGTGCTAAATTAATTTTCGAATTTCCTAAAATATCTTTTTCTGTTCATTTGATTTGTCCCCATAATCTGTGTGGAATATACGATTATGATTTTAAGTTTTGCATTTCCACATAAAAAACTACTGCTTTGCATTTTCATGTGCACTCAGTCTGCATCAAAAATAAAATTTAAAAGAAAAACACAAACTATTTCATTTCTATATTCACGCACATTGACGTTGTTGGCTAGTAGAACATTATTTAAGGTTAATCGTAATCGGAACTTAACACTACTGCAGCTTCCTATCCCTCCTACAAAATCCATTACGCAGAACGATCAGATGTCCCAACAACAATAACAACATCAGTGCTACGCGAATGAGCCAAAGTAATCCCAATATTCCTATGCAACGCAATCAAGCGGTGACAAATCCATCATGCAGAGATAACTCGTCTTGTGCGAACTTACGAATTGTACTTGGACATGATCCCGTTCGGGCGTGAGAACGAGAGGTGCAAGTTGGGTAGCTTCGCGATTGTCAATAAGGAGTAGCTGGCTAGCCGCGAACGGCGATGGTTGTCGTGAACACGAGAAAAGAAAAGAATGAAAATATCATGAAGTGATTGTGGGAATTTGAAGAAGAAAAAACAGACCCTGCGGGCCAGAGAAAAAGAAAATTTCGATTTGTAATCGATTTTATCTCGTCGCGACACGGAAAGCGTGGATCGCATTTTTCGATTCCAGATTGAACATAGAGTCGGACAACTTTTCTTTTTTTTATTTGTTCCTTTCTGTGTTCACCGTTGCCTCTGAATTTGGCAATTCCAACGAAAAGTTAGATTTTTTCTTGCGCAATGCCTCAAGAGATTTTTGGCGTGACCCGCAATCGCGAGGAAAGCAAAAACAAAAAGAGCTTGGAACATTTTTCTGACGATGTGTAGAGTGTGGCGGAGATTTTCACGCAGCAAACAGTATTTAAAGGATGACGAGAAATAGAGAAAATGCCTTTCTAAAAAACAAAAGGAATCGTTCTGAAACGGGAATGGCGGTGTTCAACGCAACGAACACGACCCAGTGTAGTGGAGTGGGAGCTGTATAGGGAATTTTCGGGTGGTTCGAAGAGGAACACGTCGTGAGTAGCGCGGCAAATATAAATTGTGTTAAACGAAATACGGGGAAGTGTAATTGTGATTGTAAAGCATTTGTATGTATGCCTAGAGAATATATTTATTAATTTCTGCTCATGTAAACTCCAACCCTGCGATTTGAAGTAATAAAGCGAGTGGCCAAGTTAAAAGATATTTGAGAAAAAGAGACCAAAATATAAAGGAGCCCTTGGATGCTGCGTGGTTCATGCGTTTATTTTTTTGAAACAAGAATTGAGTGCGATCACTAGCCAATCGACTTCCCGTCTGCAAGAGGCCATACCATCAATCGTAATCAAAGGGATAATATGTGCTGTTTCAGGCAAAATGGTAGCTACTTCGACCGGTTTGTCGTCTTTTTTAAGTTTAGTGCTTGTGTATTGATGTTTCATACAGTTCATACCAAAAATGATGTCATTGTTTCCTGATCGTGTCACAGAGTTAAATTCGATGTTCATGCACTAGAAAACACCATAATCAGAATAAAAAACACAACCAATTTATCAAGGCCCTATGAAGTTCCAATTAAAGAAAAATTAAAGTTTGCAGGCCTAAATGCTCCCTTAGTCTTTTCCTAAATACCAAAAGTGAGTCTGCTTTCTTAACCATTTCTGGTAGATTGTTATACATACGCAGAGTATCATTCGTTGCATCGTTCTTTAGACGATCAATTCTGGCAAAAGGTATTACGAATTGATCTGCATTCCTCGCATTATATGGGTTGATCTGTGATACCTTAATTAATGGTGTTCTGAATTTTTGTAGATAAACTTAACTTTCTCCATTATAATGATTTGATTAAAGGTTAATGATTTTGCTAATTGGTAAACCAAACTAGTTTGAGTAAGCATTCGCAGTTTCAGAATGTTTTTATACGCTTTAGCCAGCAGCCTGGATATACTTTTTGATGTTGCTTTGCTGATTGACTCCAAATAAGTACTCCATAATGTAATTTCGTCCGCACAAATGCATTTAGCACAAGTTTCTTGATGTGCACTGGAAAAACCTCATATCTTCTTATCAAGCCTATTATTGGGGCTAATCGCCTCCATAAGCTATTTATATGTGGCAACCAGGCCATACGATGGTCTATGATAAGACCAACATATTTCATTTGTGTATAGCAGGAACAAAGTTGGGCCAAGTATTGAGCCTTGGGGAGCTCCTGTTTTCGTAGGTGCTCGATCGCTAAGGACATTGCCGATTAACGTTCTCTGCCAACTTCCCTCCAAGTAACTCTTAAACAACTGCTTAGAACTACCCTGAATACCATACGATTCAAGTTTACGAAGCAAGAGGTAAATCAACTGTATCAACTGCTTTTTTCAAATCCTCGAAAAATTGCGATGACATAATCACCTCTGTCAAGTCCTAGATTGATGAAATGTGTGACAGAATGTAGGGCATCCAAAGTACTCTTGTTCTTTTGAAAACCAAACTGATGTTGGCTTAAGATAGAGTTTTCAATTAAGAATGAAGTCAATCGGTTGTTTAGTATTTTTCCAAATATTTTCCTAAATCCCGTCAGCAGCGCAACCGGACGATGATTATTTGGGTTGAAATGAGCACCACCCTTAAATATAGGAACTATTTTTGCAAGTTTTTCATCTTCCGGAAATGGTCCATTCCTAATATGCACGTTTATAAAATTTGTCATAAGCTTGGCTATGTTCTCCTTGATAATACTAATCTCATTCATCGTAATGCTATCGATGCCTGGCGCCGTATTCTTTTTCAATCCATTGATTACATTTCCGACTTCCCTTTTATTTGTTTGATGAATGTGAAGGATGGAATGTATTGAGATATTTGTAGTATTTAAATTGCTTTCTGAAATGGCAACGATTTCTTTAGTGATTCTTCCAACAATTGTTGAAAAAAATTATTCGCGTCACGTAGACACAATAAAGTTCGCCGCGTCATGTGGAGACGATCCTTCCAGGAAGGATTCCAGCGATGAGTAGGTATTCAAAACGGCAATATTTCCTTAGAGGGATTTGCCCATGGATTTTCGTCGCTCGGGCCGGGTTCGCGGTACCCTTGGTTGTGTATTTGTAATTTCGTTAGGGTAGTTTTTTTCGGTTTGCGGTAGAGCACTGCCATTTTAAGACCTATTTTGAAAAGTTTTCATCAAGATCTTTCATTTGATACTCTATATGACCATCTTTAGCACAAACATTTTTTAACGGTTCGCCCCCCAACATGGGGAGACCCCCTTAAGAACCTTTGAACATTTTTTTTTTATAACCATACTTCTGATATACCTGTCCCTGGTGTTGTGTTCCTAGCTACTGTAGTCATGGAGAAAAACTGTTATGACACACACACGGACAGACAGACAGGTCACAATTTCTAAAGAGTTTTGTATGATAGTACAAGACCCTTAAAAGAGTACCTCTAATATTTACAGATCTATTGTATATGGATTTTCACCAACATTTGGTTTGATTACATCTCTTCACCACATTTTTGAAAAGTCATCATTCACAATTATAGCAATGCAAATTTACATAATCATATCATTCATTGTGTATGATGAAGGTAATTAATAATTTGGCCTCAAAGTTGCGGTATGTGATCTGAAGTGCACATTGTAATTAAGACAATCACATTCGAAGCGACCCTAATGGCACCTTATGCCGTTGTAAATCATATTTCTTTGAATGTTCATAGCATTACACTGTTTAACTACTAGTTTATTACTTTGTTATTTTGTCCACTATTGTGATTTATTATGAGAGGAAATAAAATAACGTCATTCGAATTAATAGAAATTGAAAAAATGTATTCATTTGCGCAAGATCAGAGGGTCAGCACTTTGATTTGAATTCCCATTGTTGTAATCGATTATTCCAAGGTACTAGTCATAAAACTAACATTTCATATTTGTAATTTATTGATGCATAATGTTGAAATAAAATGGTTCTTTGATGTTTTCTAAGTGACGTGTGTAATTAAAGTATTGATATTAATCCCATCTAGTAAACTTAAATGAAAATTAGTTACATTAAAGAATGCTCAAATTATAATTCCTTTCATAAAAGTATACGAAATATATAATTAATTAAATAATTACCACGTAGAATAATTTTCAAGCTATTTTTTTGGAAAAACACTAACCACAAGTGAAAATAAATAACTTCATTAAATATTTTTTGATGTAACATGAATAGTAGTTAAACTGCAGTACTGTAACTGGAATCAAACTTCCATTGCCTATGAATTATTACAGTTGAATAATTTTATATGCTTTGCCTATGCATACGTAGGTATGCCCTTCAATTTTATAGTTCACAGTGGAAACTTTAAACCTAATTCATATTCAGCCCTTCAAATCATTTATTCAATCACTCAAAAACCAGCATAGGTATTTCCTCTTTGAACTTTTTGTTGATTTGATCATTGAAATTTATATTCGAATAAATTTGTGTTTAATTTTGTGTTAAATAAAATCAAAACAAAAAAAAATACTCAAGCCAAATGCTTGTTTGATACTCTAACAGGCAGTTAGTTATTAAGGGCCAGTGGATGACAACAATTCTGTACTCCCACCTATGATGTATTTTTCATCAGTTGACGATGTAATCAGCCAAATTATGTAGCATTGATAGTTTTTCGCAAAAGCCTTAAAAATGTGCCAAATGTGTTTACTACCATGCGATGGTTGGGAAAGGTACATTGAATTTATAAGATTCGGTAGTTTTTTTGAATGGATATCCAATATACAGGGATTGGAAAGTAAACTTTCAAACACGCAGTTATGCTCCCATCAATTGTGAATATTAATTATTAATATAATTCAGCAAATTATTATAAACATATTGTATTAACGTTTTGCTAAACACAGAGTCCCAGGTCAAGGTAAATGGTGAACTAACGGACAGCTTCATAATGGAATCAGGCTTAAAACAAGGGGATAGATTTGCCCCAATGCTCTTTAATATTGCACTGAAATACGTCCAACATCATCTGAAATCTCAGCTACACTGATGTTTAAGGCCAAAGGAGCTTTTCTGAGCCTAGAATCTGAAGCAAACCGAACTGCCCTACCAGTTAATGAAACAAAAACTAAATTCATGACTCAAGCGGGGAAGAAAACTCCAGTTTGACAAAACCTAACCGTAGGCAACTACAATCTGGAAAATGTAGATAATTTTCTTTATGTTGGAGCTAACGTGAATAGAAGAGGCAACGAAAAGGAGGAGATTGGAAGTAGTAAATAAAGCCTTTTACTTCGTACTTCCTATTCTAAGGCCTAGAGTGGTATACAGGCAAAATATGCTCCGCATTTATAAATCACTAATCAAACCTATGCTGTTATATCGAAGTGATACATGGTCCCTGACGAGGAAATCCGATTAGGCAGTGGACGTATTTGAACGCAACAGAGTGAGTGGAGACTACTTTAAAATGATAAGTTGTATGATATTTTTGACGATCCACCTGTTTTCTTTTGTGCAAAATTACTTAAATTGCAATAGGCGGGCCATGTAGAAAGACTGGAAGAAAATCGGCCACCCAAAAGAACAGTAAAGGTAAGAGCATATTGTAGACATCCAGCGGGAAGACCAAGAACTCGATGGGAAGACACGATAGAAGCTGGCAGCCGATCCTTGGTATTGAACAACTGGCAGGCGACGTCGGGAACAGTGATGATTGGAGGAGAGTAATCCTGGAGGCCAAGGCCCGGCTTGGACTGTCACGCCATAGATGGTGAAGGTGATATTAACGTTTGAACAACAGCAAAATAATTCGATTGTATTTTGAAAACCGTACGTTGAGAAGATCAATGTGTTTAGCGATGGTGATCACTTTTTCTTGTCGGGCTAGTTGTAATTATTCAGAATCTCTAAAGTCCATACAAGATTCGGGTATCGATGTTTTGGGACAAGTGTCAGTAAGCTATAAAGAAGAGCAAGTGCAGCTGACTAGCTTTGCTTGACGACCGCGTACGAGTGCTTGTCGACTAGATATTTGCTAGGTCATATGAGGCGGGTTATTGTCGCATCACCAAGGTACACTACAAAACATTCATCACACTTACTCTACCCTACAAGGCATTCCGATCAATTTTTCTTACTTTCAGAAATGTTATATTATGTGCCAATCAAACTACTTTACAGTAATTTAAAATTTTTTGTCGCGTTAGATGTTAAAGTCTCTGCCTAAAGGGTGGAAACGTGATAGGTTTAGTTGACTTTAACCTGGTATAGCAACACCAGCTTCTCTCTTCTTGAGCAGCCACTCCTGATCACTGTGAGGCTGCCCGACTGCTTATGTTTATTACAGGGCAGACTCTTCGATGCCTACCCAGGAATGGGGAAACTGAAGAATTTTGCTCTTCACTGCTGAAGAAACTATTATTTCCCCGTTGGAGAGATAGTTGTTGTAATTTTAGCCACCTTCTCCATGAATACAAGTCCCTTTCTTCTTTGAAAGTATGCCAATGCAAACCGCTAACCATTCAGGAGTTATTGATGATGCAGAATTTATCACTTCCGGTCATCAGATTAGCTCCCAGCCAAAGATGACGCAGTTCCAAGCAGTATATTTGAAAATTCCTGGCACTATTATTTTGTTCAAAGTTCGAACTATCCGACTCAAAACTGTATAAAAGTTTGAAAACCTTTCTTCTGGCAAAGTTCAGGGATGTAATGCTCTATAACATCAGGCTCAGTTGGTTGAATTCCAGAAGATACTATAGACCTTTCCATCCAGAAGATGGAAATCGACCCAAGGAATTCATATTGAATATTTTTTACTTCGATCAAGAAAAGCAAAGTATCCAAAGGCAAATTCAGGACTGCTGGTATGGAGGAGCCCGACGGCTTCTTACCGTCGGAGAACGCGAGGAGACAGTGAATACAAAATTGGCGGCTGTCATCAACAAAAGAACTTATAATCAGGAAAACTCTGCAGATGGCGGATGTAAACTGCAAATAGTCAAAAACGGGAAAGAAGTGACCAAATAAGGCTATGACTGCAGTCCCTCGAAGATCTTTGCAAAAAAGGGATGAAACGCAAATGTAAAACCAAATAAATAAAGAAACAAAGGTGAAGAAAACTACGAAACAAACGACCCCTGAAGAAATTTTAAGTGATGGAGCACTAACGTAGCCAAAACTATTATACAGCGCTGGTAGGGTTACTAGCGGAAATGTAAGTTGAAGAAAGTATTGAATGTAAGTCTAATAAATATAATAATGTGAATTTCATTCAATATTCAAAAAATAAAAATAAGGAAAAGAATCCAGCTCACAGTTCTGCTGGTTCCTCTGAAAAGGTAGAAAAAGATACTTGAATTTCAGTGTGGTGAGGTGAGAGTGCCTCCATGAAAGCGAAGTCAACTAGTGTTACAGATGTCAAAGATTTGGTCAATCGACTGCCAACAATACCATGCACTATCGGTGCGTAAAATGCAAAGACGTTCATACCCCCAGTGAGTGCAAATTGGCTTAGATGAAGCCTAAAGAAAAATTATACTGTGTTAACTGTGGTGTATTTGGTGATCTGGCATCTTATTGAGGATGTGCTCGATATCAAGATCAAGACGTTAAATTTATTCCAAAAGCAAGCACAAGTACACCGCAGTGTCATACCTTCCTACTTCGTCAAGCCCGAAGTATCATTCGCACTCAAATAAGGTAAATAATATAAGTGGCAATAATGAGCTGTTGCTGATTTTAACGTCTAGCCAACGTGATCATTGGTAGCATCTGCTAATGATCTGATCATGTATACGGCAGATCAAAAAGCTACAATAGTTCAGAGCAATCATCAAAAAATGTTCAATGATGTGCAGCTGTACACCGACAATTGGCGCAGAAGTGCGAAAGAATTTTGTTTTACACAACGCTGCAGGGGGCAGCCAAGACCTGAAACGTAATTGGAAGGATTTCCACATTATGGCTGGCGAGGGTAGCTCAGAGCGGATTCCACATAAATTCTGTGTTCGATACCTCGGTGTTCATCTCGATCAGTATCTGTACTATACTGAGCATGTCAAAATCATGCTCAGTAAGGCACTATAGGTAGTCATGGCTCTACAAAGACTCTTTCATTCCAAATACATTGATCAAAAGGTCAAAGTTATCTGTTACAAGTCGCTGGTTAGACCTGTTTTGACATATGGATGTCAGATCTCGTACAACCAGAGTGCTGTTACTATGGAAAGTTTAAGCGTTTTCGAAAGGAAATGTTTTCGTACATGTACTGGTTTGTACAGAAAGCCTGAGATTGAAAACACTATGTATCGAATAGAAAAGTTTACCAAACTGCTAAAGGGATGAGAGACGATATCTTAATATTGAAACTTCTTCGGAATCATATCGCAACATCTGTAACTGTGAGTGAAAACCCTTGTATTTTATAGCCGTTCCACCCTACAGATGGGTATATTGCGACTTACCTCGCTACTGGCTTCGTTCCTCCAGAAGCATTCGTGTATTTGGACATGAATCGATATGTTTTTGATTCTGTCATCGTTCTAATTATATATCACATATATACACGGGACACCGATAATGAGATAAAATATCCTCCAAATCTGAGTTCACGAGACAAACAATTCCAATGGAGATACTCATTTGCTAGATTCATTGAAGATGGTCGAGCTGAGACGGAGCAATCTAGGTATTGGTGGCTGAAAGACAATGTCTAAATTATATGTGTTTATTTTCAGTTTTTGTGTATTTCGTTACTTAGTTTTTGAGTTTCAGCTCATTATTGCTACATTTAGTGGTGTTGTTTGTTTATGTTTGAAATTAGGGATAGGTTTTAATATTAAAGATAGGTGTATGATATGTTTATTATATTAGGCTTAGAGATAAGGTTTAACGCTTTGGTTAGAAATATTTCGTTAGCATTGTTTTAGTATAAAATAAAGTTTTTGATTGAATTTGATTAGAATTACGTGATAACATATTAGATATAGCATAATTGTTCACTGCTGTGTATAGTTAATTATTGAATAGTGTTGGTTGGTTTTTCTTCTTTTTCCAATTGAGTGCTATAGTTTAAATTAAAGTTGATATTGTTGTTTTGATTAAATGTTTTTTGATTGATAATGTATAAATTTAGAGAACCATTTGGATTATTAAGTTTTAGTATTTTTATTATTTGGAATTTGCTTTATATTCTTTGAAAACTTATAACGATTAGTATTGAATAAAGTGCTTTGACTTGACTTCCATTTCTTCGTACTCTATAAGTACCGTAAGAAATGAAATTTGTTCTAGTTGTAGCTGCTATTAAGTAGATATGCTCTAGTAGAAACTAAACACTTGGTTCAACAATATTCAGTAACAGCTGCGACAAAATGTGTCTTGCAGATATCTTCAACAAAAACCTAATCACCACTATTGTGCACCACGTTATCAATCCAAAGCGATTAGGAAATTGTTAACTTCCGCAATTATGCGTCCGACACACGAGTATCCCAGATCTGTAGTAATCAAGCAGTCACCTAAGCAAACTACTCGAAAACCTCCATAATACTGATCCAAATTTTAATTGCGAATTTGAAAAATTTAATTATTCAAATTTACAATTAAAATTTGGACGCAGCAACATCTTTTAACGAAGCTCATCCACGAATTGCATTGCCGAATGCAATCTACATAGACGGATGAACTGGCTTGTCAACTACCGGTGTGACGTATGACGTAAGGTGAGGATTGGGAACGAAACTCGGGAGTCTACTTATGATCACCACGCGTTGCGCACGTCGGCAGAACCCCTCCGTGGAATGAAATAGAAGGTCTAATTTCGGGGCGTAAAATGATTTCGGCAAAAAGCAATAAGTCATTAATAGAGTGTTCTCTTTATCTTTATTTGTCGCAATTTGACCGCTGAATCGCGAAAAGGTGTGCGGGTAGTTCTGCGATAATAAAAAGCAATAATGTGCTGCTATTACTCGTTAATTACCCTTGTGTAATGAGCATTTCAATGGCAAATTAATTTGCTTGAAACAAAAGAATAATTTGTGCGCAGTTGAAATTAATAAAAACGAATGCTTACGCACGAAGCAGTAGTAACCCAAATAAAAAGTGAGAAGTGCTGAAAACACAGAAGATAGGGAATGTGATTTTCCGCCATTGACTGGAAATTTGTCGGCACGGGAGTGAAAACCCCTGATTGTACGCTTTGATCTTTCGATGTCGTTCAGTTTGTCGATTTGCGTGACAACCTCTCTCACCCTGATACAGTTATTTTTTTCTTTCTTTGGATTGGTGTGGTACGCCGAGAGTACGCCTTCAAGTGTTATTGTTCAAGTAACATATTTGAAACAATAAAATCAACACTTGATCCCACATTGAATGGATTTAAAAATAGAATTGCGTAGATTGTCAATAAGGAAATTGAGTATAGCAACCAGCAAATAGCGCATCTCCACAGTCATTTTTCGTGTACGCATGAAATACATTTGTATGTTTGTATGCGACAGTGCGAAGTCAGACTAGCTGCCAATGAGAAATTACTATGGTCAAATTGCATCGCCGTCGGTTGGGATGCCAAGCAAAACCGGCAGCAATTTAGAATTTGGTCGGAAAAGAGACAAGTGGAGTATAACATCAAAAGAGTGAAATCATATACGTGTATGCTTATATCCTTGTTTCCTTGTGCATATAAGGTCGCGCAAGATCCAGCCAAAAGTTCACAAGAACGGAGTTAACTTGAAATCATTGCATTTTATGAAAATTTTAATTTATTACTGGTGAAATACACTACTAAAGTATTATATTTAGAGGTTTTTCCCTTTCGTTGCTGGGACAATTATCTACACAAGGAGTACCGGCTTTGTGAAAATTATGAACTTCATTGAATTTTCGTTGTGGATTACATCCTTGCTTGTATGGGTATCGCCCCGATCGGAGTCACTTAAACTGATATCACGATTCGATATGGTATAAATTAAAGTGCATGTTATTAGTAACTTAAAATTCATCATTATGTGGGTATGAAGTGCAAGCCCAAAAACAAAACGGAAATTTTATGCATCTTAGCATACTACATGAAGTTTCTAAATAGTGGATTGCGCACGGCAGGTTGTTATTAATAGTAAATTAACAGACGTGATAACTGTTATCAAAGGAAAAGTCGAGGACGTGGAAAGGCCAGATGGGATTGAGAAAGTTGATATTATAATATCTGCATGAGTGGGATACTGTTTATTTGACGACTCAATGTTGGATACAGTTTTGTTCGCAAGAGATAAGTGGATAAAAGGAAATGGGATGATGTTTCCAGATCGTGGAACTTTGCTCATAACTGCAATTGAAGAACGTCAGGATAAGAGGGAAAAAAATTAATTGGCGCAGCGATGTTTTTGGTTTTGATATGAGTTGTATTCGAAAAGTTGCTATAACGGAACCACTTCTTGATATAGTCGACCCAAAGAAGCTTGTCTCGACATCATATATGATAAAGGAAATTGATTTATGTATATACAGTGCAGAAGATTGATTTGGAATTTTGCTCACCATTCCAATTAATTGCGAAACTTAATGATTTTTTCGAAATTTCAATTAACTTGAAACACAATGGTTTTGGTCAAGCAGTCGTAACGTACTTCAAACAGGATTTTAGTAAAGTTCCAGGCATCACCCACACCATCTATGGGCGCTCGTCGTGGATGCTGGGTGAGTGCCTTGTTTTTTTTTTTAAATTATTTATTGCATTATTTTACCTTTTACTATATTTATCACCGAACACATGATAATATATTTTCAAGTGTAAAGGCAGAAAATCACTTCAATAGGTATTAATTAATTACACCAACGCTGTAGAAATTTGGCATTTAAATTTTGTATGCGACGTAAATATTCGAACTTATTTAATGTGAAATGACAAACTATTTGCTTGTTGTTCAGGATTTAGTCACAAGCAGTAAAAAAAGGTTAAGCTATCTTTTCATAGCAAATATTAAATTTTGGATGATCTGAACTTTCTTCTAACGTTCGAACTTTGAACACGTGGAATTAGCGTACAGTGTGGGGTGGTTTTTTTGCTTATTTGTTAAATTGTCCTTTTCATTTAAAAACTGCGAGGGGGCACCGCTTCCACTTGGATGCTCCACTCTTATTTGGGGGCCATAAGCTTCTGTTTTCACCAGGCCCAGTTTGCCATTTGCTTGAGCAATTTTTAACCCTTAGTAGGTTACCTCGGCCTCGACTCCGGTCAATACGGATCTGCATCTCTTAATGCGTGAATGCGAAATTTTTTTTTAGTGGGTCCTTGTGCTGGGGAAAAGAACCCGCCCTACGACACCGCAATGCTAGCCTGCCAGCGCACTCACTCGTCCTCAGACAAGGCCAATCTTGGCGAACCCCACCATCCTCTCTCGCTGAGGCAGCAGACCATTGCTGCAGTCCTTCACAGGCATTGTAATCTACCTAGTTCACTACAGATCTGTCATTCAGACACTTGTCTACTGCCAATTGGGGTTGCCATAGTCTAGGTACCTCTCCAAGACCAAGCTGCAAGCTATTATACTTAGCTGAAGAAAAAACGTTAGGTTTTGAATTGTTGATTTATTGCTGAAAAAAACTTACAGCTGCGTTCTACGCGTATCTTCCACGTGGGTGGAGTAAGGCAAGTGAAATTCTTCCAAGTCACTTTTATAATTGTATAGGTCTAGGGATTGCTTATAAGAGGGTACATCAATAATCTTGTAACAAGAAATATGGAAATTTTTCTTGCGTTGGTCTTCCTCTATTTATTTTACCTTTTTTGTGGTACATATTATGTACCACTTCCTTGTAACAAAAATAGTTTGTATTGCACTTTTCGATCAAAAGAACAACGCTGAATAAATTATCGCTCTGTGGAACAGCTACGCTTTCACTTTTAGAAGTTTTGCGAATGGTTTACTTAGTAGAACAAATAAGCCAATTAAATGCTACCAGCTAGTGATGTGATCGAGTCGCTGACATAAAGGTTCTACAATAAGTCAAATTCTGAATAAACAAAAAAAAATGTATTTTGTAGAAATGACTTTGCCACATAGAATACAATGGTATTCAAAATACACTAATGCCCGTTTTACTCACGACAAATTTTAGAAAATATTGTATAAAATATTGAATAGTCTAAAAAGTATTGAGCCTTTGTTGTCACTAGATGGTGTTCATTGTCATATATCAGGCAATACTAATCAGATTGAGTCAAACTGACATGCGTTTGAAAGGTGATATTCCAGTCTACAATTTTCACAGGGACAGTTTTGTATTTCGTCATTCGTATCAAAAGTTGTATTCATTTAAAAATGAGTGAAATTTCTGAAAAAAATTGTTATGTTTTAAAATATCACTACGATCAAGGTGAGAATGCATCGCAGGCTCATAAAAAAAAATTGTGGTGTTTACGGCCAAGATAATTTATCAAAAGCCACAGCCAATTGATGGTTCGCTTGCTTTCGTTCTGAAAATTTTGATGTCAAAGATGCACCTCGCTCAGGTCGACCAATCACTGAAAAAGTCGATGCAATCTTACAAAAAATTGAAGAAGACCGACACATAAGCAGCCATAATATTGCTAAGAAACTGAATATCCATCACCAAACAGTTTTGAACCAAAGAACAAAGAAGCTCGACGTTTGGGTGCCACATGAATTAACACAAAAAAAAATTTCCATTTGCGAAATGTTAATAAAACTCAACGAAATCGAGCCATTTTTAAAGCAAATCATTACGGGCGGTGAAAAATGGGTAAGATACGAGAATGTCGTTCGAAAAAGTTCATGGTCAAAAAAGTGAATCATCACAAACGACTTCAAAGATAGGATTGACATCAAATAAGGTTATGCTTTGCGACTGGTGGGATTGGAAGGGAATTGTTTATCCTGAGGTGCTAGAACCTGCCCGAACACTCAATTTGGCTCTGTACTGTCAGCAATTAACCAGATTGCAACAAGCAATTCAAAACAAGTTGGGTAAACAGACCTACGGTTTTGTGAGAAGGGTTTTGTACTCAACGTGCGAAATGCAGTCAAAGAATAAACGAATAAAGGTAAGAAATATGTCAAAGAGATGTCCACGTTTATAAGAAAATCCATTGCTTCTGTACTTTAAACGGTTGTCACTTTGTTGCGAACTAATAAAAATCACTCAAATTATGAATTCCCCAAAAAATTTAAATTATTGATCTTATTTCAAAATTTCAAGACGATCAAATCCAAACTGCAGTGTCTGATTTAATGGAAAGTCCACAAAATACCAAAATCGTTATTGTTGTTGTATTTGGAGAAATTTAAAATGGCTATAAATTCCGTGAATATGACTAGATTTTCATAAAACTTGCAAAGTATTAGGACCTTATGTAAAACTACTTAAATATTCATCGAATTTAAGGGTATCCATATGATTTTATTGGAGAAAATATGAAATTCAATTCTCATACTATTATTAACAAAGTTGAGTGAATTTTGACTTCTAAGGTATTTGCTGTTGTTGTACTTATAAACGCCTATCTCCATAATTTTTTCAGATTTTTCGGATTACAGGTGTCCAATCGCGAGGGGGATGGGGACATAAATTTTACGTGTCTTTCCCGTTCCTGTGCGCTTCCCGAAGAAAAAAAATACCAGTACGAGCCCTGTTTTGAAAAGTTCTCATTGGGATCTTTCATTTGATACCAATATCGGCTGCCTTTATGAAATTTATTTTCAGGGGCCACTCCCCTTGACACGTTCCCTGTCCCGAAGAATATATTGAAACTACTCCGCAAGCCCAAACATTTTTCTGTTTTTAATATTCTATATAGAACAATCTACTAAACAAAAAATATTATAGATCGGGAAGTAGGTTTTACTTCCGTGAAACATATCTGGCTCACGGGCTTGGGAAAACGTTTTCGCCTCAGCACGTTCGTGAGCCATATATCATTCATACTACATTACTTTGTGTCGTTATTTTATTGCTTTTATGTGTATACTAGTATATTTTTAGCATGGTAACATTATTATAAGAAATATAACGGGATACATTGCTTGTAGTTGTCAGTTGTGTGCTTAGTACTTTGGTTGTGCGCATTGTGGTTTACGCTTTTGTGGTCGAATATTTTGTGATTTGTTTGAAGATGTCTCGTAATCGTGGTCTTACGGATGAAGAAGTGACACGTATTTTAGAGGATAGCAACTTTGACTTTAGTGAAAACGATCAGTTTCAGATGAAGATATTTGATAAGAAAGTATTTTTTGTGATGACAACATCGTCGATCCCGATTTTGTTCCGGATGATGTTTCTGATTCAGGCAGTGTTATGTCAACAAATGACATGCCATTTTGAACAAGAAATGTCTCTATTGCAGAAGCAAACAGGAGCGATCATTCTGAAAACTTTGCCGCACGACCTACTGACTCAAAGAAGTTGACAGCTAAGGAACCCATCCGGCTAACTGTGCAAGAGATAAATCAAAAAGACGAAGGAAATGGTTGCAGTGAAATAATAAAACCGTTGTCGCGACAGCAGCATGATATCGAATCTCCCACCATTCATCTCCATGGCGAACATTCTATAGTATCAATTTATAGAAAATTTTTGACTGATGAGGTTTTGGAGCTTATGATAATGCAAACTAACTTGTACACAAACCAACTGAAGCAGAATAATGAGTTTACATGATTTAACCGCATGAACAGATGGACAATTTGACACAGGGAGAAATGCTGAAATTTATAGGTTTGTACATGCTAATGGGTATTGTGAAGAGATGACCCAGAGATGTAACAGACCTACTTTTCAAAATAAACTCACTTCTTCAACCAGTTATCAATAATTGGAAAAATTTACTGACACCAGGAGAATGTGTAGTCATCGATGAATCTATGATGCCTTTTAGATGTAGAATATCTTTTCGAGAGTATAATACTTCGAAAGCTCATAAATATGGTCTCAAGATATACAAACTGTGCACATAAGAAGGATATGTCTGGGATTATATAGCCTACGTAGGACGTGTCCCTGATATTGAGGATTTGGATAAGCCCGGAAGTGTAGTATCGATTTTGTGCAATGACTTATTACAAGCAGGACGCATTATTGTGTGCGACAATTTTTACAACAGCGTTGGCTTAGCTAAATACTTATTACAGCAAACAACAGATTTATGTGGCACTCTGCACGCAAACAGGGTGGATCTTCCTTGGGCCATAAAGCCATAGTTATTGCACTTCAGAAAGAAAATATAACGGTTTTGAAGTGGAAAGACAAAAGAAATGTCGTTATGACTTCTAATTGCCACGGATATGAGGTACAAATGTCAGGTGGATATCAGCCAAAAATGAAGCCAAAGGCTGTGCTTGACTACAATGAACGAAATAAAGGTATAGTTGTATCAGACTAACTTTCCAGCTATTACGACCCAAGGAGGAAGTCACTCACGTGGCATAAAAAAACTGCTCTTGATGTACTGATATGTGCGTCAGTAACACATTGTTGTATCAACAATTGAAAAGAAATAGAAAAACGAGAATGACCGTGATGCATGCGCAACAAAATATCATACGGGAATTTCTAAAATTAGATCATAAACCTGGTGCCAGTACATCCATATCACGATGGCCTGGATCCGTTTCATCTGATCATTTTCTGTCGGAAATTGAGCGGAAAGATGATGGCAAAATTGTAAGAAAACGTTGTTCTGGGTGCTATGACAATTTACGAAAATCGGGTGAAAATAGAGAAAGTGCTGCAAAAAAGTGAAAAGAATTGATACAGAATAATGTAATAAGTAATATGAAAGAAAAGTTATTGTTTACCTTATTTTAAGATCAAACATATGTAAAATAATATATAATTATAATCATTGTCGCCAAAAAATCAATTTTTTGTATTTTGAATTTTCCTCAAGTAATAAACAATTTTCATGATATGTTTTACTTTATTTTTAAACTTGGTTACCGTCCTAGTAAGCTCAAACCAAAAAAAAAATACATTCCCAGTAAGTTTCATACAAATATTCACTATAAAAGTTGTATGCGACTCGTGAACCACATGTGTGTCACGAACGTAGTAAGATGTTAAGATGACACGCTTTGTTAAGCATATGTGGCTCATAGGACATGGAACGTGTTAAGCACCTTGTAAAATTTTTTTTGTATAGAAACTTTGGAGAGGGCATCACTTTACACCTTTATACAAAATTTTGCGAGAAAAAGTGCTGTGACACACGGACGGACAGACAGACGGGCAGACAGGCGCGATTTTAGTAGGGTTTTGTAAAATTATTTTACAAAACCCTAAAACCCGGCCGGAATTGGTCAATAGAAACACACACATTTTTGATAACCCGGCAAAAATTGACAGAGCTTGTCTTGGAAGTTTTGATTCATCCACCGTTTGTTTCGGTCTCTGCAAAACTTCCTAAATGAAAAGAAATTCACTTCAAAAAGGGACTGTGAAAATCACTTGGCCAAGTTTTGCGCCGATAAACCTCAGAAGTTCTACACAGAAGGAATAATGGCTTTATCCAAAAAATGGCAAAAGGTCATAGATAATAATGGACAATATGTACTTAAATAAAATAAATATTCAATTGAAGAATGACAAAAAAACTCAATACTTTTTAGACTTACCAATATATACGACTGCCCACCCCGCAAAGAGTTAAAAGGAAGATTCCGATATTAAAAATCAATGTCCAAATGCATCATGTCATTGTGTTATTGATGATTAAAGTCGTGAGTCTAGCTATCATCTGAGATTTATGTGGGTTAATTTAAATCTTCCTTCTGAAATATCGAAGTGTTACTTAGTGGTGTTGATGTGCGTAAGACACATGTATCATATGGCATAATTTAAAGTGTAGATAAGACTGCAGTAAAAATGCTGCGAAGGACAGTTGATATGAGTGATCACTATAGAATTCCACCATTTTTCATTGAGAACGAAAAGCTAACGTTCAATTCGGTACATCTGGATGCTGCTATGGTATTACGCTATCGCTGCCATTAAAATTTAAATTTAATACTCTTGTCGATTTTAATCATGTTTTAATTAAATTACATTTTAGTTCCGAATGCAGTGATTTATATGGTTTCAAGAAATAAAAAATTGACTAAATATTTTTTTGCATCAAACTGAATGAGAAAATTTGTCTGATTGGAAAATTAACATTTCTGGTTAAATTTTCCAAGAATCCCACTGCTTCATAGGAAAACATTCTGCCTTAACGCCCCTTTGCGTATATTTCACCATTTACATTCAAACATGAGAACTTTTTTCATCGTTGTTGATGAGCATATTGAAGTAATCCCCCGGCAAACTAAGTAATAGCATATACGAAGTACGCCACCTGTTTAAGATACAGATACTTACTCGTAGGTTTTCCACGCTTTTCATTTAGTCGTTGTTGTGGAGAGTGTAGAGATCAGTTTCTTACGATTCGAGTTTAGAGAATATGACACAAATCCATTCTCATTTGCCGGTTATCTCAAGGTGTCGTTGGCTTTTCAAGAAAATTGAAATGCAATCGTGGTTGCGGGTGCAGTTATAACAGACATCATAATAAGAGTATGCAAAAGATGGAATAATTTGTGCTCGTACTATTCTTTCTATCGCGATCTGCAAGATTTTCTCGTAATCCTTTCACGCAGACGCGCAATGCTAGTGATTAAATTATTTGTTCAGTTCATGATAACAAATGAAATGTTTGTGCTTTTTATCTAATGTAAAAGATCGGATGTGAAAGTGTATAGATCTTGTATTCAGAATCCGGTTGGGAAAATTCATTAAAGAAAATGCACTTATGGTATTTGAAAGCCACTCAAACGGTTGTCTCGCGCATTGTACTCGTACCTAACATTTATGAGAAAAGTACTTTGAGATTGTGATTTGATTCAAGTGTGAAGTAAAATTATTGTTTACGTGAGATGTGATGGTGATAAAGTATACATTAAATAATTCAGCTATTGATAGTGTGGCACAAATCAGATAATTTAAAATAGATTATTTAGTGGAACGACAATTTGATGCATCAAGTGCAAGTGCATCGTCAAGAGCAACCGATTGAACATCATCCATTGATAGCTGAGGACTTTCGTAGAGTATTCGTTTGGTGCAGGTGCAGCTACTTCCGTATGTTTGATCATATATTGTTTTTATAGTTGTACTTTCTTATGATTCTCTTGCACACATGGTCAGTCATTATTTGTTGTGCATTTGCATATTTCCTCTGGGCAGCTAATAGTGGGTGACTGTATACTATATGGGGAAGTTTGCATGCATTAAATTCATCCATGAAAAGAAAACTATAATTAATTTGATAAGATGGTTTGATTGGCAAAGAAACATTCTCGGATAATTTCATATTAACGATGAAGCTGTCCTTATTATATATCTAGGTCAACTAGTTAGTTTACAAATATTTTTCTATTCTTTCTGAGATTTAAGTTGAATGATTTTTAATCAATTATTATGGACAATGTTGGTTTTACTGAACTTTAACGATAACATTGGTTGGTTTTAAATATTTAAAATAAATCGAATCGAAGAATAGCTTACCAAACTCTGTTGAATTGTGAATACTGATCTCGTAGTCGAATACTTTTTCAGAGAAAATTATCTAGAGGTCTCTGCGTATGTGAATAAAATAAAATTTCCTTCCTTCTGTTCTGGTGTCTACAATTGTGTCAAAAATGAAAATAATGATTTCTGGGAATCTAGTTATACTACGAGTATTTTTTAGGGTTTTGTAAAATAATTTTACAAAACCCTACTAGTTTCGCGACCAGTCTGTCCGTCTGTCCGTCCGTCCGTGTGTCACAGCAGTTTTTCTCGGAAACTACTTAAGCTAGTAACATCAAATTTTGCGTGTAGGTGTAAAGTGGTGATCTCTTCAAAGTTCAACTACAAAAAATTTTTATAAGGTATTTAAGGCGGGTCTCCCCATATAGGAGAGTGACCCCCCGAAAAAAAAATGTTTTTGAAGGTAGCCGATATGGGTATCAAATGAAAGGTCTTGATGAGAACTTTTCAAAACTGGTCTTAGTTTGGCAAAATTTGCTTCGAGGGGCGCACAGAGAGGGGAAATACACGAAAAATTTGTGTCCCCCCCTCGCGATTGGACACCTGTGATCCGAAAAATCTGAAAAAAATCAGGGATGTAGGCCTTGGTGTGTACAACAACAACAAATACGTGAGAAGTCGCAATTCACTCAACTTTGTTAGTAATAGTATGATTTATCGATTTTATGTTTTCTTGAATAAAATCTTAACGGTACCCTTAAATTCTATGAAATTCAGTACGCAGATGACTATTTATAAGATTGATCTATCCTGAAAGTTTCATAAAGATTGAATAAATATATATTTAGCGAAGTTATAGCGGCTTGAATTTTCCTGTATTACTATGGAACAATATGCGCTGCATGTATTACTCTGGCAACATATGGCTATGGAACAATATGCACTTTTTACCGACTCAGACACTACAGTTTTGCTAGGATTTGCATGAAAATTTCAGGAATGATAGGTGTCATGTATATCTTTGAGAATCGGTTCAGCTAGTAGTATCAGTAATCGTAAAACAAAATAGTGGCTGTTTTAAATGCGAAGATTGAATAATTTGGAGTTATTTTTTCCCAACTTCAACGTTTAAGGTGCATGCTTTGAACACTTGATTTAATTTAATGAATGACTGAAGATGAGTACCTTCAATTAATGCTCATAAGTGAAATAAGTCAAGGAGGTGGGAGAGAGCTCCTAGCAAAAGGGTTTTGTAACCATTCTAGGATTCGAAAAATTGGCCATGAATCGATGATTTCAGCACAGGAGAGTGGCCCCTGAAAAAAAATCATCAAACGTAGCCGGTATGAGTACGAAATGAAAGTTTTCATGGGAGTTTTTCAAAACAGTTGTTAAACTGTCAGTTTTTGCTTTAGTGGGGGCACAGGGGGAAATACATGAAAAATGTGTTTCCTCCGTCGCGGATGGACATCTGAAATAATTATCAAGGGAGATATTTATGAGTATAACAATACCAAAAACCTCAAAAGTCGAAATTCATTGAACTTTGTTAAAAATAGTATGATCTTCGCATTTCATATTTTCTCCAATAAAATCGTCTTTGACATGTTTCTTGATTTGATTCGATCTGGTGACTGCATTTTGTAAATTGAATACAAAACCCTTCTGACATGAGCGTAGGTCTGTTTACCCAACTTGTTAACTATTGTGATCAGTAAAATCTTGACTTGTTTGCAATTAGGGAACGCAAATCTCGCGAGATTGGGGCTCAAGCGAGATCCCGCGAGTTTATGAATAACAATACTGCGAGATCTCGCCAATTTAGATCTCGCGAAAAAAATAAAGCAAAATTATTAGTATTATAAGATAAACATTTATTTTCACGAATTTTTTCAATAGACTTTTATGCATCAAACATTGTTTGACGTATCTGTCTTTAATGTTTTAATAAACTTCTAAGTAGTAAACATTAACGTAAGTATCTATCAAATAACAAATGAAATAAACAACCAGTCTTCTTTTCTAATATCAAACAAAAATCTTTTAGTAATGTCAGGAATAAAAGGACTGTGTATGTTAGGGAATGGTTTTAATTGAAAGATAGCACCGCTTTGTTTGAGTAATGAATATTAACTATCCTTCACAAATTCACGATAAAAATATCTTTTACCATCAGATCATAGGATACGTTGGTCCTACCGACCGATTGCTTGGTTTGACTCGACTCGAGTTCCTCGCTACGGTGTTGCCAAGTTGGAGTTGACAGCTCGGCCCTCCTCCCAGAAATTGGCCCGATTTCTTTGTAGTATTCGTCATCGTCATTAAAGTCGTAGGTATCCAAATCTGGGCTGAGTCGGCACCATGGTTTCATTTCATCACTCGTGATCAAGGAACTGAATTTCACTCGTGATCAAGGAACTGAATTTCTCGAGGCTTTTGATAACATAGCGATTGTTTTTCAAAACTTTGGCTACTTCATATGGCCCTCGATACTTTGGCTCCAATTATGGGACTCCCTGGTTGCTATTGGTATGTTCTGTATAACCACTAAATAGCCTTTTTCGTATAAAACAGGAGTCTTATGTTTCTCGTCGAATCTTATTTGCCATCGTTCCTTTTCGGTCATAGTACGCTGACAGTTGATTATTGTCACCCGTATCGTCCTGTAGGTGATACGGCTCGCTGTTACATCCCTCAAACAGAAATCAAAAACTATCTTATTAGGTGTGAATTCGATCGTCGAGTTGTTTTGAGAATTTAGTACCCATTGCAAAGTCGGTAGAAGCTCGTCCCATTTTTTACAATCCGTCATCGAACATCGTAGATGCGACAATATTGATTGGTTAACGCGCTCAACTTGGCCGTTAACGCGTGGAGTTCGCACAGGCACCTTCACCTAATGAATATCATATATTGCACAGTAATCCTCGAATTCTTTCGATGTAAATGTCGGCCCTTGATCGCTTATAATATGGGTTGGTAATCCAAAGTATGGCGTGATATACCTCAACATGGTAACTACTGATCGACTGTTGGCTGCTCTCATGGCTCGAACCATTGTGAATTCACTGAAAGGGTCCGTTACTGCAATTATGTATAGATTGCCTTTGTTGCTCTTAGGAAATGGTCCTAAGTGATCCATATGCAATACTCTAAAAGGTATAGGTTCAAACTGTTCATAAAACAAGCGATATTCGGTTTTCCTGCTGGTACTTTATTGAGACAACATTCCGGACATGAAGCAATGTACGATTTCACGTAGTTGCGCGTTCGAGTAAACCAGAACAGTTCTTGTATCTTATGGACCATTTTATCAACGCCAAAATGACCAGCATTGTCATGAAAACTTTTTACTAGTCTCCAACGGATGGTTGATGGTACTACAAATTTAAGATCAGCATTTACTTTCCGCATCAATCTTCTTTTCTTAAGAGTGTAATCGCATTTTAATTGGGCAAATTGAGCTCATTTATATACTCCATCAATTATATCCATAATTTCCTTTAGTTTCGGGTCCTGTCGCTGTAATGATATCAACCAGTGGCTCTGATCAGGGTTTTGTATCAGTAACACTTTATCTGCTGTTGTTGTCGGTTCTTGCGGTTGTTCGTGTGGTCGACGACTTAATACATCGACATGTTTCATATTATTTCCTGCTCGATGTACCACACCAAAGTCGAATTCTTGGATTTTTAGCCACCATCGAGCAACTCGATTGTTAAGTGAAGTGGTCAATTTCATCGCCGATATTGAATTACAATCGGACACCACTTGGAAGTGTTTTCCGATCAAATAAAATCGGAATTGATCTAATGTTTCAACGATTGGCAGTACCTCTAATTCGTGGCTACCGTACTTGGTTTCAGCACCGGTGCAATGTCTACTGAAATATATTACTGGCTACTGAAATATATTACTGGTTTCTCCTCCGTAGGTTGCATCAAGGCTCCAGCGAGACCAATAGAACTGGCGTCGGTGTGCACCTCGTGCTCAGCCCAAGGATCATAAAGAGCTAGAGCGGGTTCGCTACAGAGACGAGTTTTCAACTCGTTGAAGCTCATGTCTGTGGTCTTGTCCCATAGGAAGGATTTCTGTTCCTTGGTTTTTAACATATTCGTTAGCAGCTTAGAAATTTTTGAGCATACTTCAATAAATTTGCGGAAGAACCCTGCTAATCCAAGAAATCTTCTAACATTGTCAGGCGTTGGAAATTTTTGGATAGAATCAATTTTCGTGCTGCCAGACTTCATTCCGTCTCCATGTATGCGATGACCCAAGAAGGTAAATTCAGATGCAAAAAAAGCAGACTTTGACGGTCTAAGTGTAAGACCCATTTTCCGAAAAATTTCCAGAACTTCCTTCAGAGTTTTGAGGCCCTCAGTTACCGTCACACTGGAGATAATGGCTTCATCCAGCTTACGATATTTTTTTGATTTCATACGACGAATTAAGTCGATCATGACCTCTTGGAAAATCATTGGCGCATTAATGAGGACAAAAGGCATAACGTTGTACACAAAATCACCAAGATGAGTCACAAACCCGGTGTACTGACGTGATTTTTCATCCATAGGAATTTGGTAGTATCCAGAGAATAAATTTAGTGTCGTGAGGAACTGCTTTCCCGCGAGTTGTGAAAGCTGTTCCTCAACAGTTGGCATTAGGTACGGCTTCTCCTTGGTGATAGCGTTTATCGCACAAAAGTCAACACAAAGACGATTCTTTCCACCTTGCTTGGAAACCAAAACAATAGGCGAAGAGTTTAATTGAATTACTTGGATGAATTACGTTTGTGGCCAACAATTCATTCACAATCTGCTCAATCTTATCTCTTTTAGCCAACGGTATACGATATGGGCAAACATGGGTAGGCGTGTCAAAGGTCAACTCGATACTCATTGATTTTGTCCTGCATCGACCCATATTGGCCGTTGTCTCTGCAAAACAATCACGGAAATCATCAAGTAGTACCCGCAGCTCGATTGCTTCGGCTGCAGTTAAATTTCTTTCTATGTCGGGTATTTCAGGACATTTACTTTCAACGTGGCAGACGCCATTTTTGATAATTATTTGATGTGAAACTTGGTTCAACGCATCCACTCGCAAAAGCAAACTATTTGGTATGAGGTGATCGGCTAAAACATATAGGTCCATACATACGATTGTATCGTCTATTTTTAATGTCGCTATCATTTCGCTAATACATTCTAAACATCCACCTGCAAATCTACTCAGCTCAATCGGCGGACACTTTATTACGTTGTACGCGCATGATTTTCACACGAGAGATCGATTACTGTCCGAACTTATAAACGCGTCCAAAATTTTTCCATCCATCTGAATGTTTTTCACTATTTAGTTTTGTATGGAATAGTTTGAATGTAACTGACAAATATTCGTGTTATTCACATATTCCAGTTTACCTCGAATTATGCATGTATCCATACTGTAACCCGTCTTTTGGCATGTAACACATCGCGGTCGTCGTTGGGGCAAAGAACAGTTCACGAAAATGTGCTCCGGTTTATACCAATTATAACAAACACGCTTTGACACGTCGTTTGGATCGGCAACAGTCGTCGCTCCCGACACAAACTTATTAAATATTTTTTTTTGACACAGAGTAAACGTTCATCGGGCTTACACTTTTTATTTCACTATGTGATTTTCGCGGGACAGGTATGTTTATCTTACTTTGGTTTGTTAAATAAGTTTTAAGGCAACTTAAAAGCTCCTTAGTTGTTTCGAATGTAAAGCACACGATAGTGGCTTGCATTTGAACGTCGTTTAAACCTTCACGCATATATATTATAATGGCTGCATCACTAATCCCCGCGCGTCTACCTTACGAGCTATTAGATAATAATATAATATGGCTCATTTGAACGTCTAACGTTTGCCATCATACAAAGATGTACCTCGGCTTCATTTTCGGTAGACTCGAATTCCTCTTCTAAAGAGCTTGCAAATTCATCGATGCTTTTGAAGATGCCGTTTCTTGCATCTTGCCTTAATATCGCTGGCTCTTGAACTTTCGTTTGCACTGCAAACAAACAATGTTTTCATCACATATATATATATATATGGATGCTAGTGATTTCACACGATGAACAAATTGTTGCGCCGTCAGTGATGTGCTTAACGTTGGGTTTCCTTATCAACTAAGAAATATGGCGGCCACACATGAATAAAAGTTTGACACGGCAATTGCGTTAATATTCACGCTTCATTATCGGCTAATCAATCGAAAATACGCAGCGAGCAGTTATGGGTCGGCTAACTTATTAAAGCACACAATATACAATAAAGCGAAAATTCCGTAGCATCCCACTTCTGAAAACTGTCAGGAATAAAAGGACTATGGATGTTAGGGAATTACATTAATTAAAAGTAATGAATATTAGGTATCCTTCACAAATTCACATTAAAAATATCTTTTACCATCATATCATAGGATACGTTGTTTCTACCAACCGCTTGCTTGGTTCGAATCGACTCAACACTGACTAGCTCGCTACGATGTTGCCAAGCTGGAACCGACAGTAATAAAGTAGTTCTTTTATATCAATCAAAACAACGCGAAGTCAAAAAAAAAAAATGAAACTTATTATCTAAGTTGACTATTAAACTTAGATATTATTATCAATTAAATAAAACTACATCCACTCAGCGGATCCATAAGATATTACAGATTAATTAAAAAAATATAGCAATTAGTCAAACTATTAGAAATTACAGTTTAATTAACAAAATATGCCAATCAAATCCAAGAATTGTTCACATCAAATCACAAGCCATTATTACGAATTATTTTAAAAGTAGCTCCTTAAGAAGCACAAAATGCCCAAAGAATCGTCTACTAAATGGCTTCTTATTTTGTTGACCAGAGAACCAGTCGCTGAGAAAGCCCTTTCGGATTCAACGCTAGTTGGAGCCACAGATCTCAGGCAAAATCGAGATTTCCTCCTTAAATTATTTCTTACCGCGTTAACTGTTCAGTATCTTACTTTTTAGTCCACAAATGCTTTTACTCAGTTCCATTTAGTCACAAATCACTTCACTCAATTAGTTTATCGCACACTTTCACTTTCTCTTTAGTTTGACTGATGTTTTCCATATTTGAAGCACAGAAAACTTAGCGTGCGGATATTGAGTCACCACTCACCATCAACAAGCAAGAAGTACCAGGGAAAGAAAGCTCCCACTTAATCATTTTGCTCCTTTAAAAAGCTTTGGCTAACAACGCGGGTTCTGCACTAACCGAAAGGTACGATGACCGGCCATCCACCTTTCGTTTTTCAAATTCCAATTGACAACACATTCTTTGTCGTGGTTTCCAAACTGATGACTACTCGTAATTGGGCTTACCACAATCTCGAACCAATATCCGAAAAATCGCAAAGGGACTTATATGAGTCTTGATGAATTACTTGTACTAGTTTGCTGTGACAAGTTAGAAGCGACGTTCCGACAGATTGTTTAATTTTACTCGTACGTGACGCGCTCGCGAAATAAATTCAAGCTCGCGTTCAAGTTTAATGCTCAAAACAGTGTCACGTATAGTGTGTAAACTGCGATGCCACCGCCCAGCACTGGTAAGAAACGAGGGCGGTCCCAAAAGTACCCGACACGACAAAAAAAAATTGCGAAAATGTTTTTTTTATTTTTACAATATTTTCTCCGTTCAGCTCGATACGCTTTTCCCAACGATGTTCAATAGCTTCGATGACCGCTTAATAGTAGGAACCGTCATGCTCCTCAAAATAGCTATCAACCGCAGACTCTACCTCTTCATTGTTGGCAAATCTTTTGCCGCCGAGCCATTTTTTCGAATTCGGAAAAAGGAAATAGTCCGCGGGACCCAGATCTGCCGAATAAGGTGCGTGAGGAAGCAATTCAAATTTCAACTCATTGATTTTAGACATCGTAATGCCGCACGTGTGGACTGGTGCGTTGTCGTGATGAAACAACACTTTCTTTTTCGTCAGATGGGGCCGTTTTTTCTTGATTTCATCACTCAAACGCTGCAATTTTCGAAATAATCAATAAATATTATTCCACGCGCATCCCAGATAACGGATGCCATGATTTTGCCAGCTGACTGAACTGCCTTTGCTTTCTTTGGAGCCGGTTCTCCCTGTTCAGTCCACTGCTTTGACTGCTTCTTGGCCCCAGGTGTAAAATGATGGACTCATTTTTCGTCCATGGTTATGAATCGACGCAAAAACTCGGCTTTATTGCTGTGAAACATTCTCAAACACACGATGGAAAAATCCTCATGTTGCTGTTTGTGCTCCATTGTGAGCAAACGTGGCACCCATCTTGCGCACAGCTTTCTCATGTCCAAATTTTCGGTCAAATGCGATGCATAGCACTTTTTGAAATGCCTGCCATGTCTGCTATGTCGCGCACTTTTAGTCTACGGTCATCCAATACCATTTTGTGGATTTTCTTCACATTTTCTGACGTAGTGACCTCACTTGGTCGACCACTGCAGTGTTCATCTTGGCAGCTCGTACGAACTCGCTTAAACTCAGCTACCCAATATTTGACCATTGTAAACGAAAGAGCAGACTTCCCTCGAGTAGAATCGGTTGGACTTGGACCTTTCAAATGAAAGCATTGTATCACATAACGATGCCCGATTTTTTCCATATTTACAAATTCACTGAGAACGTTCACTTTGGATATCTGTAAAAAAATAATAATAAACGTACCGTTATGAAATTTTTACATTAAGTTGTTGAAAGGTGGGATTGACAATCGCAGTAATTTTTTTTAAACTACCTGTATTCATGTCAGGTCGGGTACTTTTGGGACTACCCTCGTATGGTAACAGACATAAATAACTGGCTGCTCACACAAGCACCGTATAAAAGGTATTCGAGTATTCGAGGTCATCCGCCTCCACCGATGTATATCCTCAAGTAATATTTTCCAAACCTGGATCTATCTAAACTGATGCACTCAGGACCAAAGATGCTCCTGCTATCTTGTGCCACTTAGCCAGAAAATGGTAGTGATTTATGCATTCGAATTTTGTATAGGTTTTTGGATATGAATTTTGGATTGGAGAAAACATATTGCCGAGATAAAGAAATGATACTGTAGCTTTGCAGAAGTGTCAAGTTGTATTTATCCTATTGAAAGGGAATGCTGCTATACTCTGGTTCATCATCAAATTTGTTTCACGGGTCTAAGCATATTTTGGTGTAGTTTATCATTTTTTCTTAGATTTAAAATAATTAGGCATGTAAAGCACTGTAACAAACATCTTAAAATAAATCGCAAAATCATTAAAAAAATAATTAAACCTTTTAATTATTTTTGTCATGGGCGGAGTTTACCACTGGATGTTGGGGGGCCATGCGGGGGTCTGATAGTATGCATAAAATGTAATGAAATAGGGGCCGTTTAATTACAAATAATTTTACATCTTTACTAATTCAAAATGTATTTAAAGATGCACAACAATACATTTAAAGTCATGAAAGTAAAAAGGATAGGCAAATTTACAGCATTAAAAACCTAAAGAAAAAGACTGGGTGTAATTAAAATCAATATTTTAACATTTGAACACATTTATTTCGTTCATGATCTCTACTTGTAGGGTGTGGGCCTAGTTTCAAGTAAGGGTTATCTTTCTTCTCTCCTTTTTTGAGCTATAAACATCAACCAAACTCTTTAAGTCTAATTTTCTTCTAACATCTGATTCAGAGTATAGGATCATTAGGTTGTTCATCCTTTCTTGTCCCATAGTGCACCTCAACTAGTTGTGAATCCGCCTCATCGCTGAAAAAGATCTCTCACTAGTGGCAATATTTGATGGCAAGACGAAAGCAATTTTCAGAAGGGTACCATCACTTTTGTAAGTCTCTGAGCTAGTTTTTAATACCACTTCCATTAATTTTGCCTCAATTTCTTTGAGCGGTTTTGTTGTTTTCTCAAAACTGTCATTTCTGCCTTCAGCATATTTGTATCAGCTTCAGGTATAGAAAACATTTTAATGAATGGTTCTGCTCTTGCTTCATCTACTCGGATAAATTGTTTGCTGGCATTAGCGATTTCTAAAGCTTCGCCGCTGAACCTTCTTTTAAGCTCTTCAATGAGTATATCCAGCAAAGGATAATAAAATTCGTTCTCATACTTATTTTTTACGAACTCATTCCTTTTCTGCGCATCACTTGTTTCAAAATACATATCATCTCTGTTTCTCTGGCTTACTGAACGACATTTTACAAAATCATCTAGGTTTTTCGATATAATTCGAAGCCATTTTGGCTTGGAGCTACTACCTGCAGCGATGCTATCTCCATCTTCGTTTTGAAAAATCCTTAATTAAACTCTTTATCAAAACTCTTTATGTCTTGCCATTTCTTATCCCATGAGACTTCGTTTCGATTGTTAGTTAGTTCCTTGATCAAACCCTTAGCGCCACTCGCCCTTTGTGCAATTGATGAGTCAGCTTTCTGCAGAGCTTAGCTTTGTACATTGATTAATCGCAGGTACTGAGAAAACACTAACAAACATACGATAAAATCCAGTGTTGTTACAGATGAAAGCAGACCCTTTGCCTCTGGGTTTTTGGGGTTCCTGATATCAGATACTGTTGCTGTGATTGAAGCAATAACCGCAGAGTAGTTTCTTTTCACAGATAAAACTGAAGTGGGTTTGCAAGACCAGCGAGCATCACTTAGCTTGTGAAGTTCATGAGGTCTCGGGCTGGTTAAGCTAAGCATAACCAGCCCGGGACCTGAACTCTTTTAAACTCAGTGTATGTGTTAAAATAGCTTAAGTATTGGTACAAACATTTAAAAAATTGCAGCTTAAATCGTTGTCCTTGCAAGGTGCAACTAGAACTAGGTTGGCTTTGTGGGCCAAGCAAAGGACATAGATTGCATAGGGGTTACATTTTTTGACGATAGCTTGTGAACCGTTATTTATTCCAGACATTGCACTGGATGCATCATAGGCCTGGCCAACATCAAAGCACTTAATCCAAGATCTCCTAATTTTTGAAATATAACATCAGCCAAAGAAAGAGCGGATTTTGGAAGAGACACATCTTCCATGGCTATTATTCCTTCTTTTAGCTAGTGTCCTACGAAGAAACGAACGCAAATGCAAAGTTACTGAGTTCTATGGGATTTAGTTTCATCTATCATTAGTGCAAAAAATTCAGAGCTGTTGATTGCATCTACAATCTTTCTCAAAACTTCTGTTGTTATGATACACAACAACTCCTTTAGGACGTCAGGGCTAGTTATGTTAAAATACTTATTGTATTTTTCTTTGAATTTGAAAAAAGTTAAACAACTCCAAGAAATTTCCTTTGTTGTCTGACAAATCAGACTGATCATGACCCCTAAGAGGTAAACCCTGCTTTCACAGATATAGCAATAAATCAATCAACTTTTTCATATAGTCTCTGTTTTCTAGCAACCGTTCTTTGTGGCAGTTAGACAATAGTGTTGACACAGACTGAGTTGGTTTTCCGTATTCAACCCATTTTGACATGGAAAAAGAATGGGCTGCACTAATTGCATGCTTATCTAATTTCTCAAAAGCGTTTTTCCAATTTTTCATTCCCCTTTCAACAAACAACTCTTCTTTGTTGATTGACGGAATCTGCCTACAGGCAAAGCAGAAAACTGCATCGTTTTTAATGCTGTATTCTACCCATTCATACTTTTTGCAGTACAAAAGAGAAAAATTGCGCTTTCTACTAACCGGAAAGTCAGTTAGGAGGTAATGCTGCAAGAACGGACGAGCTGGTCTACCACAAAGATCACCAAGGTCATTTGACGGGAGCCTAGGCGCTGGGGCAAGGTCAGAGTTTGTTTCTTCGAAACAAGTTGCGGGCGTTTGGGTTTAGGTGTCTGTTTACAAGTATCACTTTGTAGAGCTGGTTTATTGACTATAGTTTTGATTTTCACTTGCTATAGGTTTTTAATTAAAAAACGAACGAATGCCTGGCTTCAGTTTTTTACTCATGTTTACCCACGCACTACGTACTATCTAAACGTATGTGATGACAATGAACACTGAACTGACACAACGTGGTGGCGCGGTAAGTTTAACAGTCAGCGTTGCCAACGGTAATGTTACATTTTCCCACAGCAATCTAAAAAATAACCCTACTCATAATAAGGTTGCCTCAACGATATGTTTAGTCTATCATAAACGCGTTCTATTTTTCATTAGCATAGGTGAACATGGGTAGCAATGCAAATAAAGAAAAGGTAATTATTTTTGAAAGTAGCAAGTATTACAGTAAGATAGTGAAATAGCTTAAGATTAGTTGATTGAATAATTATTAAGCTGTTAATCAAGGGCGTATTATTTGTCTTACTTAAACATTTTTTGGGGGGCATGGCCCTTGCAGGCCCCCGCCGGAACTCCGCCCACGATTTTTGTATCCAAAACTCAAGCACTTTGGAGTCTTGAAACTAAAATTTATCTTTTAAAAAAAGTGCACTTATTAATATGTTTAATAATCATAAATTAATCTGATTTTTCTTTTGGGATTCGAAGAAATCCTAATAATCGTCTTGAGGGGATAAGCTGATAGTACGAGTATCAATTAAAGATAATGCATTGCGTTGAAAATATACGAAAAATAAATTTTCACGAAAGGAAAACGTGTGTTTTTTGAAAGCAATCGATTCTACATTTCCAAATATACATACATACATATTTCGTATTCGCGAATAATTCTTCGAACTACGTACTAATATATCCAAATATCCTTCAACCCTTTCTTGTTTAGAATTATCTGACTAGGTCAACCGGTTCAAAAACTTATCCAACATCTCAATAAAGTGCCATTGAAAACTTATAAACAATATGTTCTTAAGACGATTTCACTTCCAGTATATTCATACGATTAGTACTCGTAGATATTAGCATTTACTACCTGAACGAATGACAATCTTGTCATTGATCTTCACTCGTTTATTTCAAACGATAATTGTGTTTACGCGTTGAATATAAAGAGTTCAATAAAGCTCTAGTAGTCTGATATCTATGTACATACTACATGTACAAAAAACATTTATCCGTTTCCTCGTAGAATGATCTGTACGAAATTCAGAACAGAATTTTATTGTGAAATGAAGGTGAGAACAAAGTACATATATGAAAGTGGAATTATAGAGTATGTGGTAATATTGTTGCTTGGAACACAGAAATTGTTTATAAATGACTTAATAATAAAAATTTTTCCAAATGATAAGTTCGAGTATGTGTGAACTGAAGATACTTAAAAGATATGTTTTGTTTGCAATGCAGGTGCTCACTTTTTATTGCGTAGTCGAAACACTTGACTTTGAGAAAAAAATTTATCTTAATATTTTAATTTTAAAAAATTATATGAAAATGTTCTCAATTTTCCTTTTATTTTTAAAATAAATCTAAACATTTAAAAAAATGATGGCATACTAATGAAATTTTCTACTAATCCAACAAAGATAAAAATATTTAACTAGATCCAAGCGAATACTCTCTGACTAAACTTTCAGTTTATCACAAAAGTAAAGCTAAATATTTAACATGAAATTAGAAGGAAGATTTATTAAGGTCCAAAAAATGGCTTTAACTTTAGTTCACCTGGTCGTCTATTGTTCAGATGATCTTCTATGTCATTGTCTTTGAATACGTGTAGACGGCACGTGGAATTTAATGTACTCGTATGTTAAAGATAAAATGTACGTTAGAAATTTATTCATTTTGTCTGTGTTTACTCCGAAAAATGATTCAAACCCAAAATAAAGAATGTATGAAGCAAACAAACTTTTCCAGCTGAAAAAATACATTTGATTATATTTATATCGCTAGATATAAATATTAAAGATTAAAGTTGTTCAGTTGATAAGTTTGTTTTTAAGTGGTAATGACATTGTTTTGATATTTTACTAAAAAATATGCCGGACATCCGGCATCGGAAATATGTGCAATATTTTCTGAATTTTTTAGGTTGTTTTGAATTTTAAAATTTCCTACTAAATTAAAATTCTTATGAACACAAATTTGAATCCGGCGAACCATGACACTAAGCATAGTGCATGAAGAGTTTAAATAAAGAAGAGATAGAGAGGTATTTTATTGAGTCCTTTTACGTACAAACATTTTTAACATGATAAGAAGGTACATAGCTTGACAACGGCACTATAGTCAAACAGCAATCATTACAAGATTCGGTCGTAACCACTTAAATGTGATTGAAAGATTGATAAAAATAGTATTACACCAATGCTCGACCGCGTATGCGTGCTTGACGACTAGCATTTGCGGGGTCATATGAGGCGGGTTCTTGTCGAGCCACGAAGCTACAATACAAAATATTTATCACGCGTACTCTACTCTACGAGACGTACCGATCAATTTTTATTGTCTTTTGCAATGTTGTATTATGTGACAATTAAACTACTCTACAGTAATTCAACTTTTTTTTGTCTCGTTAAAGTTAGCGGACACGGAGGCTTGAGACAAACCGTTGCCTTCTTAGTCAGGCCCGAAAACGGAAACACTATGTCACGTTACGAACTAACCTCTTCAAGTTGTCTCATCAGCGCCATCTATTGCTGCTCAAATCAAACAATTTTTGACAGTAGATATGACTGTACGATTGAAATTTTATCAGTACTAAGTCTACAATTTATTTTTGATATGAGGCGTCGAAGTCATTAGCGCGCAAATATATGTTTTTCCTTCTCGTTTGTATCATTTCGGCTAAATTTCATCTGAGAAACGTCATACTTGACAATCTCAAAAGCCTACTGTCGGCCTACTGAGATGCTGCTTTCAAGCTTTCTGGACAGCTGTTTTTGGAAATTGAGGGCTAGTGAGTAGCTTTTTCCGGTACGCAAAGTGACGTTAGGTACGTTAATTGATTTCCTTATGGGCCTGAGTAAGAAGGCAACGGACAAACTCAAACATCGTACAAAAAACTACCGTTACTTTCACCGAAGAAGATCGTTGCATTATAAGGGGAGTGTCAAACCTAAAGATGTTAAAGTGGCTGAAGTGAACCACTCATCTCTGCCTAAAGGATGGAAACTTGATGGATGTAGTTTGCGAGAAAAATTGCTGTGACACATGGATGGACAGACGGACAGACAAGACGTGATTTCAGTAGGGTTTTGTAAAATTATTTTAAAAAACCCTTAAAAAGGCATCTTTGAAAGTCTTCCGGCATCAATGGTGGACTCATTCCTAGTAATGCCTCCCCTGCCTTATGGCACAGGAAAACGTTGCCTAGCCTTAAGTTATGTACTAAACGATTCCAGGCTAGGGGCCAAAATGTTAAATTAAAAGTCCAAGAGTCTTCAGCTACCTCATACTCTGGACGTAAATAGCCTATATCTTCCTACCACTTATCACACTCATAAATCAATGAAATTCAAGTATTTAAATGTTAACTGTAACATTGTACTGTATCTCTTCGTGCAGAATATAATTAAAATATTTAAAAATCAATTTCATCTAGTTTAAATTGCCGATGCATAAAAATTGCCTATGAGCATTAAATTAATAACCCATTATGAATCTTTAATTACTCGCATACCGTACTATGGCCCATATTAAAGGAGCACCCACCAATCAAATGCATAAGCTAATATTAACTATAGTATGCACATGATATGCATGCTAACATCAATTCATGATTAAATTGAAATTAACAAGCAAAATCCGATAGCAAATGAATTGAAATCATTTTCATGATAAAAATGACAATATTGCAATTTAAGCGTATGCTTGTTGGTCTACTCATCAATTAGTATTACTATCATTACGGCGTGTATAGGAAATGGACGAATATGTACTATTAACGAGAAAATATAAAAAAATACATAATTTTAATGACATTTGACTGCACGATGCGCTGTCGAAGTCAGATTAAATAAGCAAATAATGACGGATTATTGTTCAAATAGTTAGAAACAATAGTACTTTTTGAAAGTAATAATTTGAAAAGCTAATCGCTATTCCCAGACAATAGTAAATAGTACGAACATGAGTGTTAGGTTGTATGTAGAATTACCAATTTAAACGTTAATATTGTTAAGTGAATAACATCGAAATACGAGTATATTACATCCAGTACAAAAATACATTCTTCTGCTTTGTGGCTTAACAACCCCTCTCGGGTCGTTGCTTCCTGCAAATAGCGCCTTGAACTGTGTTGGTCCTTTACGTCCCCTTATTTCAAAATCAAAGTTGGAGTAGCGTTTCCTCGGTTTCCCACTGGACCCACTGGTCGCCCTTCAGCTCTCCAACGATTCCTTTTTGGGGGTATCGTTGTTCATCCATACGATTCATGTTACAATCGTTGAGATCTACGGCTCGTCAAAAATTTCATACAGCTCAAGTTTGTATCAAATTCGCCATTGGTTGTAGTCTAGCTTTGCTCAGATTATTCGCCTCAGGACCCGTCTTTCGAAGGCGTTCAATATATTTATGGATGCTTGGGTTAGGGTCCATGTTTCACACCCAAAGACGTAAATAAATGGACGAGCAACGAGAATCTGTGTTCTCGTCCATGTGGCAAGCAAGTTTTACACATAAATATCTTACGCTCTCGAAACTATATGATTCCCTCTACTTTTCCTTCCCTTTTGTTTCCCGAGAGCTTTTTCTTTCCTTTCTTTAGAAGACTCGGTTCCCTCACTGGCACCCGCGCACATCTCCAAAATTTCGTTTCACGCGCACACGATAGCGCCTTCGTATCATTCATTGAACAGCTTTAGTACAACACAATCTCACAGGAAACTCGTACGTCAAAGTTGATGGGAATTCGTAGAGGCTAGAAAACTCATGTGTCAAAGCTGATGGAAAATTCGTAAGTTTTTAATAAAAAAAGCTAACTAAAGTACTGATTTCGTACACGTGATCTTCAAAACCAAAAATTTTATAAACGTGAACGTATTTCGGAGTGAAGTTTAGTGTAAAAACAAAATATATCACTTCAAACCTCAACTTCACACAACTTTAGTGAAGGTTCCTAATTGCTTCGGCTCTCACGACCGGTTGTGGATCCAATACTCTCTATATCTATGTTCACACCCATACCATAGCACAGGTCTTATTATACTCGTAGATTTGTATGCTTGGAGATTTGTTTTTATGGGTATGCAGCTGGTCTTCCAGATCGTCCGACGTGTTTCATCTCTTTCATTGCCGTTCTTCACTATTTAGGTGTCTTAATACACAAATTTGCTCACATTTTGAATTTTGTATTCGCCAAGTGTGATATTTTGTGTATTTGAGGTATTCTTCCTAAACTGTATCATGATTTTTGTTGTAGCCTCATTGATGTATCACCCTACATATTTTTCTTCGCGGTCGATTTTCAGGAGGGGTTCTTTGACAGTTATTATCAACAGTGACAAGATATTGATGTCGTCCATATAGCCACACTAAAACTAGTAAAAAGTATATTAAGTTTGGAAAATTTTTCGATTGCGCTAATAATGGCAATGTGAAAAGAATGTCAAAATATTGGCTATCCAGGTGAGCGTTAAGGTGTAGAGTACATGCCAAGGGCTAGTGAGAAAACCAAGGGGAAACTAAGTAGAAGCAAACTGCAGATCTTTGCTACAAGGTACGAAATAAAGAACGAGGTCAGTGAATTGTGAAGATTGGAATTGTGAACTCCTGACGGCAAATGATTTGAAAAATTACTATTGTAAATGAAACAACTCACATCTCGTCTCAATCACTGGAACCTACTGAGTAGAATACTGAGCAATATACTGAGGAATTTATGGAATTCATATCTATGGAGACAATAGTAGCCTCGTATCGATCAATCTACAATTAAAATTGCACAAACAGATGTCAATCTTAAATTTTTATTGCTTGTACTAGCAATTCTACCTTATTGTTATTATTAAATAACTCTTTGTTAGTTAGTAGGAATGCATTTTAGTGTGAAATACTTGTCTATGGATTTTTTTATTAGATAAAAATTTCTTTGAATGTTCAGCGGAAACTCGTTCAAATTAATGACATTGAATCATTTATATTGTATACCCGGGTATACCTTCCAAGCCATAAAAATGTAGAACCCATTCACGAACATCTTCAGCGCCGACTCTATTCGCATTTAAGGTAACTTCAGGTGCTTTCTCAAAATGTTGAGAGTACTCAGGAATTATGCGTGTAAACACTTCAGAGTATTCAATCGTAACTTATTTAGTACTATTAATTCATTTAATTGCGTCACAAAAATATTAGACAATATAGCAAGCTTTGATTTAGCTTTTTAAAATCAAAAATATATTCGGGCGAAATATTAATCTATTCTGATGCCATACATGGACACACATGCTTTGTTTTTTAATAAACCGTTAAATAAGAGTTTTAAAAAATGCGCCTAAATTGTGAAATTCACTAACGACCAATCGCATACCAAATTACATTCTAAATTTATATACATACATAAGGAAAGCTTTCGTTTCATTTATTACATCAACAAAAAAAAAAAACATTTAAACAGTTATCGCATTCATAAAACCGCATTTGTAATAAATATTATTCAACGTACTACTCTTGAGAGTTATTTATGAAACATATATAGTAGTAGATAAAATCAGGCTATTAAAGAATATTTAAATGGGTAATTTATTGTTATGTATTAAATTACATTGGCATGGTTATTACTCACGTTACAATTGATTTAATAATTATCGGTGGGCTTTCTTGGCTTAAGTCGTAGAATTTTTAAAATCTGAAATTTTTCATAAAAAATATTAAGTGTTTACTTTTACTATTTTAATTTGTCTACACTGAAAGATATGTAACTTATACTAAGGATTTAATGATATCAAATTTTTTCTGATGGTAAAAGTCTACTATAAATGTCTCTTGAAAAATTAAAATATATGAAGAATAGCTTAAAATATTTACCAAAATTTATTTGACTTGAGATGAAAACACAGCGCACTGGTGAATTCGGTATCAAAAACAAAGGGGCTAGTAATACATATGGTCCTCAAACTGTCGAAGCCAGTCTGTACAATCTATATGTATACAACATATGGTAATATATATTTTAAGACGAAAATCAAATTCATGAATGGCTTCTAAGAACCAGCGCAAGATTTACTTACACTTCTCTTTAAAAACCCCCGTAGCGCCACCAGCTAAAAAGGCAAATATCTCGTAGGTACCTTTATTTTTATAAGCAAATAATAATTTGATTGGCTGCCACTTTGAATGTGAAACACTGTCTAAGGAAAATTTTCTGTATTTCAAACGTTTCCATGAAAATATATTGAACATTTCAGTTGCTACTAAAATATCGAATTTCGCTAACTTTCTTATTTTTCCGGGCCACCATTTCGAATTCATCTTCTACTTCTTCTTTGTAGCACTATAGACCTTCTCAGGCCTCCATTTCCTACAACAAGTGCCTCCAACTGTCTTGGTCCATTGACCGCGTCCTCCAATTTTGACATCTGAGCAGCGATGAGCTGCCTTCGTCGGCCGAGTCAGACCAGCGTTTTCTCGGTTTTCTCACTGGTCTCCACCCTTCAGTTCTGCCACCGAATGCCTTTTTGGGATTCACGTGACCAACTCACTCTAGCTTCCTCAGTCTTATAATCGTTGCCACCTCCGGCTCGTCAAAAATTTCATACAACTCATGGTTGTATCGAATTCGCCATTGGTCCCCGTCTAGCTTCGGTTCAATTACGAGTATTTGCCTCTGGAACCGCCTCTCAAAGGCGTTCAATATATTTGCGAATGCTTGGGTAAGGGTCCATGCTGCACACCTATAGCACAGGTCTCAGGTCTTATCACAGATTTGTATACTTGGAGCTGTGTATGCAATAGGTCTTCAAAATCCTCAAAACTGAATAAAATATTTTATTTGCGAGCTGTATTCTTCGGCGTATTTTGTCTATTTCATTTGGGGAAGGTCGGGTAGCTCCAGATACAATAAAACGACCTCATATTTTGAAAATTAGCAGAATGAAATGTTCATTCTTAAATTAAAAACTAAAAGCATTACGTTTACATCAGTTTTAATTCAAAAGCTTCAAGATTAAGTGTTAAGTAGGACAGTAATTAAGTATTACAATAAGTATTAAAATTTTGACAAAAATTTTTTGGCGGGTAGCCGTGGACGTAAACAGCTAATGATGACGAAGCCGTTCCTTGGATTTACATACATCGCAAAAGTAGTAAGCCTGCAAAGGATCTATGTCCACACAGTCTTCATGCGCCCAATCCTTACATTTGTGACACTGAATCCAGTCTTCCTCAAAGGTTTCGCCGTAAATGATGCATTCCGTTTCCTGGTCCCTTGATAGATTTTGCATTTGTTGGTTGATTTTGATTTTTTTCTTGCTAGCGGAGCTCGCAGCCACATTTTCATTCGCTGTAACTTTAGTTTTATTTGTTTTCTCTAGCAGTTGATTTTTGAATGGTGACGATGTTAGATCTTCGCTTCTTTGCGTCTGGAAAAGGGGACAATAGCAGTTTTGCTACTTGTATATGCCTGTTGATTGCGGCAAGTACAGCAATCTACTTGCCGCAATCAACAGGCATATACAAGTAGCAAAACTGCTATTGTCCCCTTTTCCCCAGAGGCAGTGGTGGTGGACAGTGGATTTTCAGGCAATGTTGGATCTTCTTTAATATTTGTCATGGCAGAAGACAAAAAAATCGAATTCAGTCAAAATATCCCAAGTAAAAGGGTAAATTCCGGAGCATTTAAAGCCACTTTGAGCTATGTCCAACCTGGCAACCCTGATAAAGGCCAAAGTGACTAGACCAGCGATGTCATAATCAGTGATCCTGCTGCCTGGGTTTCCCTCATCCATGACAAGCTTTCTGAAGCAAACGCAGCCTTAAATGGCTTAAAAAAATACTCTGTCAAGAGATTGCAACTTGTGTGTAGTGTGTGGTGGAGTACTGAACATGTGGATGTTACTAGCACGGGAATACTCTATCACTGCCAACTATTTGTGACTTCCATGTCCATCAAGAATCAAAAGAACTGGGTTCTCTTTTGAAGGCTGAGCATGTTGTTTGAAATGCTTGAGCCATATTAAAAATATTCCACCATTCTTCCAGCCACTTTCATGTGGATCAGCAACGCTTTGTGGCGGCGCATCAATTATTAATCGACAATTTTTGTCCATCCGTGAAAAGTGGTGGTATAAAATGGCCTGTCACACTCATAGCAAACATCAATGTTATGTTACGCCCCCTCTCACCAGAAGTCAATTCTCCAACTTGCTTTTTTCCTTTAGTAGAAATCAATTTCTCATTTTTATATATTGTGGATACTCCGGTCTCATCAACGTTGTATATTTTAGACGCAGGAAAATTATACTTTTCTAATCAATTGTGAAGGTGATTATAAAAACGGTCAACTTGAGGCTTGTTGAACCCAACAGCCCTCGCAATACTGGTCGATTATGGAGATCTAAGAATGATATCCGGGAATTTTTTCTTGAAGCAGCAATAAAAATCTTTTCCAGCCATTTGTTTCTCCTTATTAAACCTATGAGGAATTTTCAAATGCTCGGCAAATTGGAATGCCAGTTTCAAAAACTCGATTCTTGTCAGTGGCATCAGGTGGCTATCAAGCTCCTTAACATGATTATATAAATGATCTTCCGAGAAAGTGTTCTCAAATCTCCCCAATTTTGGTTTAAGTGCAGCCTCTTGTCCACTCTTAAATGTTTTAATCCGATCCTGAACGGTACTTTTTGGCACATTAAAATGGCGAGATGCTTCTCTAGGTGATAATTTTTTCTCTTGATAGGTGCCTGTTTCATTAAATTTTCGTCCCAGACTGCCGTCACAAGATCTTCGCTTGGCAGTTGTCACAGCTGATTTGAATTATGCAATCTCGCGACGCTGCGGTTATTTCAAGCTAATGCATCAAATACCTACATTCGTGCAATATAATGGAACTGACAGTGGCTGAGGCTACCCGCCGGCCGGGGCTACCCGAACTTCCCCTACATTACACTAATTTGCCCACATTGTCAATATTGTACTCACCAAGTATGATATTGGATAGTCTGAAAAGTATTGAGCCTTTTTGTCACTAGATGGTGTTCGTTGTCATATATCGGGCAATACTAATCAGATTGAGTCAAACTGACATGCGCTTGAAAGGTGATATTCCAGTCTACAATTTTCATATGGACAGTTTTGTATTTCATCGTTCGTGTCAAAAGTTGTACTCATTTAAAAATGAGTGAAATTTCTGAAAAAATTCGTTATATTTTACAATATCACTACGATCAAGGTGAGAATGCATCGCAGGCTCGTGAAAAATACTTAAGATACTTTATCAAAAGCCACAACCAAGAGATGGTTCACTCGCTTTCGTACTGGAAATTTTGATGTCAAAGATGCACCTTCCTCAGGTCGACCAATCACTGAAAAAGTCGATGAAAACTTACAAAAAATTGAAGAAGACTGACACATAAGCAGCCAAAGCAACAGTTTTTAACCATTTGCTTAAGGCTGGATACACAAAGAAGCTCGACGTTTGGGTGCCGTATGAATTAACACAAACAAATTTGACCGAATCTTCATTTGTGAAATGCTAATAAAACGCAACGAAATCGAAGCAAGTTATTACGGGTGATGAAAATGGGTAAGATACGCAAATGTCACTCAAAAAAGATCATGGTCAAAAAAGGTGAATCCATCACAAACGACTTCAAAGCCAGGATTGAAATCAAATAAGTTTATGCTGTGTGTATGGTGGGATTGGAAGGAAATTGTTTACATGAGGTACTAGAACCAGGCCAAACACTCAATTTGGCTCTGTACTGTCAGCAATTAACCAGATTGCAACAAGCAGTTCAAAAAACCGGCAGAATTGATCAATAGAAAGGACGTTGTCTTCCATCATGACAATGCCAGACCACACACATCTTTGATGACCCGGCAAAAATTGACAGAGCTTGACTGGGAAGTTTTGATGCATCCACGGTATAGTACCTTGCACCATCAGACTACTATTTGTTTCGGTCTCTGCAGAACTTCCTTAATGAAAAGAAATTCACTTCAAAAAGGGACTGTGAAAATCACTTGGCGAAGTTTTTCGGCGTTAACCCACAGAAGTTCTACACATATGGAATAATGGCTCTACCCAAAAAATAGCAAAAGTTCACAGATAATAATGGACAATATGTACTTAAATAAAACAATTTTAAATAGAAGAAATATTTAATCGAAAAATAACAAAAATACTTTTTAGACTTACTTATATGTTATAAAAATTCGGTCTTTCTATTTTTCATTCCCCCGTCATAGGCAGGGACATCAATGGTGAGCTCTTCCTACATGTTACAGGTACTAGTCTCCTGAGGCACCGTAAATATTATAGTTTGGAAATGGTCTTTTGTTCGCTTGCGTTAACCAAGAACAGTTGGTCGGCCTAGGGTTGATTCCATCCTCCACGCGTTAATCAGGCCTCTATACCGTCAAACCGCGACGTTTTATCTTCATTCGTGAATGCGAAATTTTTTTGTAGTGGGCCCTTTTCATCCGGAGTCGTACTATCAATTTCGATACCAGCCCTATCGAGAAGATTTATCTGATCACTAGTGACTTCAAGATTTAATACCATCACTCGAGACTTCTTGCGGAATATGCTATTCACTTTCGTGAAAACGCCGTCTGGGTCCTATGGGCTAGTTCCCCTCAATTTTTCCGCCCATTGATTGCTGAACTCACTCCTGAAGTATGACCGGATTAAGTTCCGGACATCCTTCAGATGTAATTTCAACAAAGCCAACGAGGGATGGTTGTAGTCCAACAATCGTCGATAAATATTGTTGACGCGTGTGAGAAGTAGGCTTTTCAATCTTTTCAACCTTGCGATGGTTGGTGTTTCATATCCTTCCATATTATTTCGATGTTTAATCTTGGTAACTACTTTCTCAATCGTTTCCAACGTCAGCTTTTCTAAATTTGACAAGTAGACATCTATTTCATCGTTAGATTTCTGTCATTAGGAACCATTGAGCAAGAGTTGCCATAATTAGAAGGGGGACATTGCTTCTGACGCTCCCGATTAAACTTCTTTTGAAACTTTCCCCAGTCTGTTTTTTTGAAGTTCAACCGATGATTTTCGTGTGGAACTGGAATGAGGAAGAAAACATCATCCCTTGTTGATTGATTTCCATTGCGATTGCGTTATTGTCGCTTTCATAAGAAAGCACCTGCAGTTTCCGTTGAGGACTATTAAAGTTGAATTCGAGTCTTGCGTCAGCAATGCAGAGGTCCAAATATGAATTTGTCCTTGGGTATGTTAGGAACTCCAACCCATATAGATTGCACGTGTATTCAATTTGGTTCTCTGTTATCCACCATTTCAGGAATACACCTCTTGGATTATTGGTGGCGTTCAGCCATGATGTATGCTTGGCGTTCAGGTCACCAGCAAGAATATAATAGTTATGCAGCCTGTTCAATTCGAGTATTTCGAACAAGGAATTGAGCTCCTCCTGGAGCTTGAGAACAGTTCTACCAGTTGCATAGGCAGAGATAACGAAGAGGTTATCCCCACCTGGCAGTGAGATTTTGATAACGGACACTTCAAGAGATTCAACGTTTTTGAATTCGACTTTTTCAGTATTTTGCCACCTCCTCCATCACTGTTTATCCTATCGTTTCTTGCGAATTCAAAATCCTTGAATATCATCGAGTGCCATGAATCGAGGTGGGTTTCAGTGAGAAGCATGATGTCAGGCTTTTGCTTAACAATGAATTCAAGGAGATAATCACGCCGATGTATAGTTACAATGGAGTTGACGTTGATCGAGATGAGACGAATCGTATCCATAGGAATGTGACTGGATGACAACCTATTTTGAAGCATGTTGGCATAAACGTTGAAAAACAAAATTGATTTTTTGGTCTTGTTTATTAATTCTGTCTGAAAGAGATTCAAGCTGTTGGTAGATTTTGAGAAGCAGCTCATTATTGCAACTTACATTATTTATTTTATTTAAATTGTTGTCTGCTGGTCCTCTCGCAGCAAGTGCAAATGATATCCCGGGTTTGATGAAATTGGGAGGTAACAAATTGTGATCTACTTTGGTTTGTTTTGGGGAAAATTTAACTCTTGCATCTTGATACCAAGGGCATCCTCGATATGATGCTGGATGACCAAATATACCGCAATTAACACAGTATAATTTTTCTTTTGGCTCCATCTGAGCCAATTTGCATTCACTGGGGGCGTGAATATCTTTGCACTTAACGCAGCAGCCGAATGACCGAATCTTTGGCACCTATAACACTGGTTGACCTCAGTTTTTTGGGGGAGTTCTCGCCTCATAACTCTAAAGTTTAAGTACCTTACCTGTTGGAGGGCACTCGGATTGCTATCGTTAGAAATTTGGACCAAATAAAATGGTAATATTTTACCTTCGACAGTTGATCTCCTTGTAGCAAAATTTTTCAAACAGATGAACTTAACAGCTGGTGCTGCTTCCTGCAACATTTCAAGGAGATCAACTGTGTTCTCCCCATAGTCCATGCCCTTCAACAGGAAGGTCTGATTTTTTCCGCCTTTGGCGCGTATGTGAAGTGGGGAACTTTGACACTATTAAGAGCATCTTTCGCCAGTTTGAATAACCGAACCATATCTCCTCCACGCTGCCCAAAAACGTTAATTGGAGGAACTTTCTCATTTACCTTATTAATTTTATTAGGAGAACCAGCAGACACACCGGTTGGCTTCTTCTCCTTCTCCTAATTTTTTTGATTTTAAATATTGAATGAAATTATTACTACTATCAATATTACCTATGCTATCGTGGCTCTTCATCTCGATGTCCATTTCGTCGTTCATTGCAGGCAGCACTGCATAATAATTGGCGCTGTCGTTCGCTCCTCCTGCGCTTAGGAGATTTTCAGCATTATGGATTGATGTTTTGCTCGTATCTTGCGATTTTGCTTTATATATTTGAGTCTTCTGCGTTGGTGCTGTTTTTTCGTTGGTCTCTTCTTAGTTGTTATTGATTCTTCCCTGCCGGGCGTATTCTGTGGTTTCATCACTTTTGGTTTGTGTGCATTTGATTATGTCCGGACCATATCCTCCAAACTTTGTATACGGAGGTTCAACTCATCGTTTTGTTTCGTAACCTTTGCGTTTTCCCTGATTACTTTTTCGTGCTCTTCTTGTGAAAGCGTAATACGCTTGCCATGCTCACAGCTGTCTTGTTCGTTTTTCCGCTTTATGATTTTATCATTTGTCATTTGTAATTTTCGAAATACCTAGCTCTGGGTCCCTCAGCGCTGGGAAGCCGTCGGGCTCCTCCATCCCCCCGGTGAAAAAAACTTTTCTTCTTTTTTGAAACTTTCTCGCAGATAAAATCCAGATACTCGATAAATTATTCGAATAGTTCGACGATGTAATAAGTTTTTTTCTAAAATTACTTTCTAATTGACGTTTTAAAAATTATTTTAATTTATAAAAATTCGTGACAGGAGCGAATTAAAAACACGTCTACACGCAACGAGTGCTAGACGTAGAATTTTAAGAATACGTCTATTCGCAATGAATGCTAGACGTAATTAAGAAGGTTGTGTGCCTGATTGAACTTAATAGTTGAAGAGTATAGGTGAGAAAGGATGTCATTACAAAATTTAATAATTGGTTTTAATCCAGATTTATTGATTATTTTATTGTCTAACTAACTTATTTTTTCAGAAAATCATCACTTAATCAATACAAGCATATCAAATTGTTTGTTCTTTCAAACCCTAACAAATCCCAAAGATGATTTGAGAGACCATTCAAATTTATCTTTCGTTCAAAGTTTCAAGAAATTCAACGAAATATTTATCTCTTTATTAAATTTCATTACAAGTTCTTGATTATTCCGGGGTGCCACTTCTAATAATGCATGCAATTCATTTTCACATGTATCTAATAATAGATAATTGCCGATTACTGTGGTTTTTCTCGTCTTTCGTAATTTAATTTTTTTTTCAATTGAAAGCAAATAAATTATAATTGAATCTCCATAGATGTATACGCGCCATCTCTTATCTACCCCAACAATTACTCATGAAATTGATGTTTGCTTGTAGAATTGTCATTGATAGCAGTTGTTCGGTTCTTTGAGAACCTACCTGTTCCAATGACGGGAGCAATGTCAACAAGTGCCTTACTTAGTTGTGTTCCGCTTAATTCGTTCTGATCCGTAGCACGTCCAATCGCTTCATTATTTCTCATTTACATTCACATTTAGTTCGATAATTTCGCGTTCGTCTTTGATTCATAACTGTTGTGTGTTGTTATTTCGTGTTATTAAAAATGGCTTTCCTCGAAATTTCAGTTCCTTCGGTATGTCTGTGTGGACGACCAGTTCAACGGGCTTAGACACAGTCCTCGCGACATTGGGAGCCACAATTACCAAAAATCCCAGCCCACCTAACTCAAACAGTCCGAAAAGTCACAGTCAACAATATTTACTTGTTCAAGCACTGAACGGCGGATTGATCACAGGAAGTGGAACGAACGGCACCGCAGGTGGAGGTCATAGTCCTCCGCATCATACAACCAATCATCAACACGGGAACTTACTGACCAACAATCATTTTCAAAGCAATCAACAACAGAATCCGGTGGGATATAGTCAATCGTCATTGAATTGGAATCGTAACAGCGGGTCGCAGTCCGTATATAATCACAAGGTGAGTTCAATTCAAATTCATTTCTACTATATACTTGCTTCTGTCTTAGTTCATAAGAAAGTATGTGGACTAGAAGTAGGTTGAGATTTTTTCACGCTCAAGCACGGATAGATAGAATATAGACGGTGCAGTTCATAACCGGTCTCAAGCCAGATCAGAACCAGACGATGATGAGGTAGAAAGGGAAAATTGCTGACTGCTCTAAGTAACGTTCATACGACCAAAATATTTACCGACGATCGTAATTGCTAATTGATTAGAGTAGGAAACTCCAGACGCGATATCATCAATTAACTATGTATAACTACAAGTTGAAATTCTTGTGATCGATGTTATTTGTTCTATTCATGAATTTTTTGAAGATAAGATCAGCATTTTGCAATGCAAACCACACTGAACTCTTGGAATTTATCTTTTCATGTTGACTTTATTTTTAACATTACTTTTATTTATGTCTCTCGCTAAATAAACATTTAAAAACATCAAATATTCATACACAGCGAATATGGGCGAGATAAACTTGAAGATTTTACATTCAAACAATAATAGACTGAGTTGCCTACCAATAGTCTTACACTGACTAATTATTCCAGTCTTCATTTGATTTTGAACAGAGAACTTGCCGCAAAGCGGTTATTTTTACATATAAAGCTCAACCTCTTGTTACCATTAAAGAATAAAATACTGTTTTGCTAACGATTGAAATTTTCTATATAATATTAACACAGTTATGTTTTCAAAAATTCTAAATTTTAAATTTCTACACATCATGTTATCTAAGAAATTAATTAATTATGCAAAACAGCAGAAGTCAATTATACACGAAGCAATCGAATTTGTTAGAAAAAATCTTAAAAGATTTCGGTCTAGTCGCAGTGGTGGAGCGATAATTAAAATAACGACAATACCAACGCGTCTCAGCTATAACGATTAACCATGGATACCATGCAGGATGAAAACGACGAAGGAGAACAAATCTGTGTCAAGTGTGGAGGAAAGTATGACCTCAAGGAATGCAAAAGCACACAGGAGAACTGTTACAATTGTATGGGAAATAATAAGAATGCTGTTCACTTATACAGAGCAGACTCGTGGGAGCGCCCAGAGTATCAAAGAAAGATTGTAATTGCTAGGAGGAGTACTGACTACAATTTTGATGATGATTGTTAATCACAAAGCTCAATAAAGCGACAAATTAACTATCTTTTATGCCAATATAAGAAGCCTACAAGTTAAATGATATTCAAATTAATCTGCAGAAAATCCTGAAACGGATCTGATTATACTAAACGAAGTATAGATCTACCCTGAAGGAGCAAAGTATTACAGCTCCGTTTTCTCCTGCAGGCCCGGAAGAGGAGGAGGTACAACAATTTATATAAAAAATACAATTAATTTCGTGACAAAGAGAGTAACATCTGAAATATATAATATAATAATAATTGAAATAACCTGAGGTAAAAAACTAAAAATCGGTAATTACTATATTACCAATCGTCTCAATGCACATGACTTCTGAACAGTAATAGATGCAATATACTCTATTGAAAAAAATCTAATCACATTTGCTGACACAAACATTTGCAACGATTGAGGAGATAAAAACTGCATCGCTGGAAGAGCTCAAGGCTATACGGAAAAGTGATTATGAGAAATGCTTCGAGGATTGATAAAAGCGTTGGCACAAGTGTATTGATTACTTTGAAGGGGACAACATAAATTTTGACGAATAAATAAATATTTTTTCCTAAAAACACAAAGTCACCTTACTTTAGGAACACACCTCGTACATCGGGAAAAACACGATTAGACTACAAAATATACAGAAAACCAACCACTACTGATCATACCATACACGTAACATCTAACCACCACGCACAGCATAAACTAATAGCATGCAGATCAATGGTGCAGAGACTCCATTCCACCCCATGACTCTTAGTAACTGCTCCAACGAACTAAACAGCATGTACAGAATAGCTAGTAATAACGGATACAAACAACGTGATATTAACAAACTTTTTCCACAGTACAAAAAAAAAACTGGAACGCTAACTAACTGAAACGCATAAGAACGACCAACAATGAATTTCGTTAGTATTAGTAGGCAAAGAGACATACAAACTATCAAACTTCCTTAGGACATACAAACTGCAAACTGAATTCAAAACTTATAACAAAATTGGAAATAAACTAAACTCAAAACTGAATGACACATCAATATACGAGAACAGCGGCATATACAAACTGACATGCAAGGACTGCGACATTGTATGCATAGGAAAGCCAAAACGGAAACTCACGCCAAGATACAAAGAGCACTTACGACCTTTCTTACAAAACAAGGCAGACTCCAATATGCGATGCACCTACAAAACCACACACACGAGCCTGACGCTATGACAAGCCCTATGGCATTGCTACACAAACAATGCAATAGACCTGTAGAGTTTGAAGTGATTTATAATGTCCGTTTAGGACTGCTGCGGTGAAGTGCTGTCCCAACGAGGGAAAGATTGGTGCTCAACTGGGATGCCCTTGCCTGGCGATGCGTAATTGTGCTGGCAGCTAGCCGTGCCGTGGGCGGGTTCTTCCCGCCAACGCAAGGACCCACTATAAAAAAAAAATTCACGCTTACGTTTTTTGTGACGTGGCAATGGGACACATCCAACAGGTATCGAAGGCCGGGGTAACCAACCGAAGGACATTACATTGAGGAGATGTAGTGAAATAAATGGATATGAATGTACGTAAAGGACTGCAGCGATGGTCTGCTGCCTCCGCGACCGAAGATGTTGGTGCTCGCCGAAATTGTCCTTGTCTGAAGACGCGTGAGTGCGCTGGCAGGCTAGCATTGCTTGTGTGGTAGGGCGGGCTCTATTCCCCAGCACAAGGGCCCACTACAAAAACATTTCGCATTCACGAATTAGGGGATAAAAGACTCGGTTCGACAGTGTCGAGATCGAGGTAACCTACTAAAGGCATAGATTGCTATAGCAAAACGACTGACTGGGCTTGGCGAAAGCGAGCGAGATTCGAGAAGGTCTCGTCTTTCAATGTATACTTACAGCCCCCCAATAAGAGTTAGACAAACGAACTCTTTTCAAAATCTATAAATCTTCTTATGCGAGTTACACTGGCTACTATGGAGAGTTGGCGAAGGAACATTCGATAATGGAAACAACGTATGATTTGCCAAAAGTGGACTGCGACGATGATTCAGTAAACAGTCATTCCACATTCATTCAGTGCAGTCTACACAACGAGCCGATGCACTTATTTTACACCAGCTACATGTTACACTTGAGTGGGAGCCTGTAGATATTGTGGATACCGAGGCTGGTGACGAGTCTGAAGTCAATGGTCCGATAAATTCGCTCGAGTTCGTACTTTCAACGTTGCCACCCAACGCGTTCGATGATGACTTGTATATGAGCAGTCTGTGTTTGATGACGCATAAAGCATCTAAAAGATCCGAAATCAGCATAGTTTGCTGCTGGTGTTGTAGTTGTTGGTGGTTATCTCCAATATTATCATCATGGCTCAATTTGTTTTATCAACAAAAAAAAAACCAATTGAAATGAGCTCAATTTCATTCAAAGGCTCCACAACTCTTCAATGTATACTAGAAAGGCACTTAATTGATACGTTTCATAGCCGGCTGTCACCGTACCGTCCATTCTGCCGTCGTTTTTTATTTGTAGACGATGTATTGACGAATTCCCATCAAGTCCTGTCACACATTACAACATGTCTAATTCAAATAGTCTTCAATTGTACACGTCTTTGAAGCGATTTAATGCAGCACTTTAGTATTTCACACAAAGTTTAACTACTACGGTTCTACCCACGAAATATCAAAATACGAATATTCTGTTTGTCCTTGATCCAATCTGACAAGATAGTTTGTAAATCCGCTACGGCAAACTGCAAATATTCTTCTTTCCGTCGTCTGATTCAAACGAATTTTCGGAGCGTTTGCTTCACTATATCGTCGGCTCACGATTGCACTTTCCAAATCTCGTTGCAACGCTCGTGGATGCAATCTATGCGCGAAAACTGACCATAAGTTCCTTCTCCGTTCCGAAATGCACAAAATTTTCTGTGCAAATTTTTTGACAAAGTTTCTGTCGAAAGATCAGCCGGCGAGACAAAAATGGTGACCCCCGTCTCGATGTTGTGGATCCGACGGCGGGCACTAAAAATCGCACGAACATAAAAAATTGTTAGTAATCGGATCGCTCTTGCGTTTTTCAAGACTTCGATCAACCGAGACAAAACGTGCACAACTTTCGGATGTTGCTTTAATTAATTTTATCACAAAACTTTTTGATTTTTTCAATTTCTCTTTATTTCCCAATTTTATGACACATTGATGGCCACGACGAAATAGCTGTTTTTCCGTTCTATTCCCATACAAGAAATCTTGTTCTGCAACAAATTTTCTTCCACATTGCTGATTAAATACAAGAAACTTGCAAACTAAATCCAAAACTGCACTTCAGAAAAAAAAAAATTCTTCGATATTTTACACAACGTCGTCGACGACATCGGGCACAAATTCAAAAATTAGCAAAAGAAAATTCATAAAATAACTCAACCGTACCAAAGTGACGACCACGACCCAAAATGATCTGGCTCCCGTGTTACGCTAACGCGACGCCTATCCCGTTCAACCTTTCAAATGCGAGTCCCGTGCATGCCGTCAACGGGGGTTTCCGTGGCGAGCTCTATGCTTGCAATTCATTTCTAAATTGCGTTGTAAAGGGGGTTGCCGTCATCGAATTTTAGTTGTAATTTTTTTTCTTTAATCTTTTTCTATTAAAATTTTTTTTTTTAATGATTTTGTTTTTAAATTACAAATAAAATTAGATAATCTTTAAGGGTTTTTTTTGAGTAGCAAAACAAACATAGTGTTTTCGCCCGGGAATGTTTTTCGAAGCAGTTTGCCTAGGCGACTGCTCGATTACTAGAGAGACGCGACGACTTATCCAAACTACCCGTGCATGAGGTTGGATACGAATCCGTCTTGACGCGGATATTCACAGCTCTCAAAAATAGTGGGGCATCCGGTTGGCAGTGGTGCCCCCTTGCACCCTTCAAATGATGACTTGGCCATGTGAGGACTGTAGTTCCAATCATCCCAGCCAGGCTAGAGCCCCTGAAACAACAAAAAGAGAGGGAGCTTCGCCCGATGGCTAGCTTATTGTTACGGAACGTTGCGGGTTCCATAATCGTTAGAAGGAAAAGGAGAAAACCGGTATTTTCTTATCTAGCAATTCATGATTCGTTTTAATTGGTAAATTAGACTTAATAAAATAATTTAAAGTTTATAATTAATGTTTTTTAACAACACACATTAAGACAAAAATTGACATGACAGCTGATTCATATAATTAATATGAAATCATTAATCTTATTGTATATAACTCTAAATACTTTTTCATGATTACGAGTTGAGTGCTTGTTGAGTCCTTGTAAATCCTTTTCAATTTAAATTTGCCATTCCTTGTCCATCTCATTAGTGACTTCACAGATAAGTAAGAATCCATTTGAAAAACAGAAAGTCTGAAGATTGCTTTCAATGTTAGATGAGCAAAGAAACTACAATTCGTTCGGTTATCATACTGTACTGGTTAAAGAATTTATATATATTGCATGAAAGATTAAGAAGTCTAGTCACTACTTGTTTTCCTTCCTTCTTATTAATAGTTCCTTTACGCTTAAAAATGGCTGAAAAATTCAATATGGCTTGCTTCTTCGTAAACATACGACGGCACTGAATATTACTCGTATATATTTCTACTGATAAAAAATCTGTCTTCGATATTTCGCCGTACAGATCTGAAACAATTAGACGCCGATTGGTGTAGTTTAATGTTGAACTTTCATTGCCAATTGATTACGAAAAAAAAAATACAAGATGGGTCATTCTAGTTTTTAGATTTCCATATCGAACATCAGACCGTTTATACCTTCTTGATCTGAATGATTTTGGGTGACCTCGTGAACCCTTCTTTCGAGCGAAAGATTCAATCCATTATCGTCATTTGAGTTTTTTCGTACACCTCCTCTGTGCCTCGCCGGATCTTGGGAGTTACCGTCATAGTCGATCGAATTGCCTTCGCTACATCGTCTTTGTCGGTCACGTAATTGTTGTGTTTTCTTCTTTTTGGCCGCTCCTGATGTTTGCGATTTCTTGGGCTTGTTTTCTTCAATATTAGCAGTATGATTAGGAGAGTCCTGCGAGGACTTGATTTCAATTTCAACGTGGTTCGTTGTTGGGAGCGGTCTCACAGAAAATTCGAAGCCACCTTCTCTTGGAGAAAATTAAACTTATTTGCACTGATCACAAAATCGTCCGTGATCGGATAATCCTGGAGGTCGTTGGGTTCCACACCCGCCAAGTAGGTCTTCATGTTTCCAAAATTTTTCAATGCAAGGCTTAAAAAATATTACCATCCCAAGGCTCGTTAAGGTCCAACAGGCTGACTAATCTTTCCACAACTCCCGTGTCAATAGTGGCTTACATTTTTTTTGTGCCGTCATCCATTACATAAGATACTCCCCAGCATGCGTCGCTAATATTTGTGAATCGTTACTCAGCAGCAAGTGCGTAAGCAATGGCAAGAGCAGTTCGATTTTTTGTACTTCAGGCGATGGATTTTTTCTAAACTCTACTAAGCATTCGAGAAAGCACACCGGGAAAATGCGTTCGCACTACATTACAGCGTAGCAGGACACTTTCGTGAATTGCAAATACCCTCAAGCTCCGTCAACTACCAGAATCACGGCCGGGGCGCAACAACGGCTACAGATGCTGTTGATTTTCTCGCATTCACAAAGTGTGATGTGTGATGGGCGGTACCAATTGCAATTGTACCGAGACGAACGCACTTTACATTTTCTGAGAAAGAAAAGAAAGGACTCAGAATGTACGAGTGTATTGTGTTTGGTTTACAAGAAAAAAAAAAAAACCGTGGAAACTTAACACTTTCCCGCTAGACTGCTTAGCTTGTCTACTCCACTCGCGCCGACTGTCTTTTTCGATTTGGAATCACTTCTTTGCAAAGTTCCTTGGTTGGCTGGTGAATGACTTGGTTTTAGGTTTCTGGGTCCTCTCTATGACTCACGGCTTAATTGGACACAACAAACTGCTCCTTACTCGACGAAGTGCCGGACTCTTTCGTACATAAATTAGATGTGGTGTATCCGCCCAGAAATCAACATCTTTTTGACTTTGACGCGAGTGTGGATGTCCTCGGGGTCCAGTTGTACGTTCGTTGTTCATCAAAGGAAAATGTAGGAAAATTTAAATTCTTCTATTGGAATCACCGCAAATTCCGTCGACCATAATTCCCGGCTCGCTCCCACCAAAAATTTGTCTTTTGGTCTTCAAGCGGATAGCTGCAGGATTGGCTGTCATTGCCACAACCTATGTTAGGTGAAAGCCTGTGGCTATGCTTTCCGCAACCTCTCCTAAGCAATAGCCTGTTACTACAGACCGAAACTTGCCCTCTTAGAAAGACTTGAAATATATAAACAGACGATAACATTAAAAACGAACATCTTATTTCAAATTCGCACGCAATTTTCTCAGTACTAGACAACACTCTCCGACGAAAACGGAAGCGAGGCAAACCAGAACAAACAGACATTCAAAAACCCAAAAAACAAACACGTAATATCCTTCTACCTGGCCTAATTTAGTATTTACCTGCTTAACCCATACTACACCTAAATAAAGTCATTTCCTTCCAGACATCCTTTAGATACTGGTGATGACTCAAAGGAGTCGAAACGCATCTGCTCACACAACAAAGCAAGGCCCAACGGCTTCTCCGGAAAAAAAAAGTTTGTCTATCCTTGAATATCTAGAATACTAGCCAGTGCTCTCGATGTTTACGGCGGACAGTATTGCCTCTAGTTTGCGTGCTTCATCTTGTGTGAATTGATTGACTTTTTTTTGCTTTAGCACTACAGCCCTGTAGCGATCAGCAAGTGTCGCATGTTGAGAATTTATTCTCATCTGGCTGAATTTTTCATCATTAGCAATCAAGAGTTAAACATTCAAACACCCAAAACTTGCTAATGAACGAATTTCCAGCCAGGAGTAATTTCTTTCCAATATGCGACAATAACAACAACGAACATTTGTTCACGTCATTCAATGGTGCTTTTAGCATTACTATTAAATTGCGAGCATCTGGTCGTTGTTGGCAACCACAATTTCCATCAGCTGGCTACTGTCGTGGCGACGGCATGGAATGTCGCTAAGCGCACAGCTGAGAAGAACCAGCCAAAAAAGTGATATGTAGCATCAGCTGCTCGCTCTCCGAACGGGATGCGTCAACAACGGCAGAAGCCGGCTGTTGAACTTTTAACCGCGCAGCGTTTTCCTGGGAATTGCGGGATTAGGCTGGAGTCAGGCTTAATTTTGGGGCAGATTGGATTGAGTTCTTGGATGGTGACGGAGTGAGGTAATAGCGAGGAGTTGAATTTGGGAGTCTATGAAGTTCAGTTGATTATAACCGTGAAAAAAGCAGTTGAGTTTGGTAGGTAATTAATTTTGAAAGAAAGGAGAATCAAAAGTTTATCGGCCAGGTTAAAACTTAAGAAATGAGTGATAAAAAATGCGTTAAAATACTTTTGGAACAGAACGGTTTTGGTCTAGTGTTGCTCGAAAAAATAATTAGTGTTTTATAGCTTGTACGAAAAGTGAAATAAACGATAGTTAAATCCTGCAAAATTACACAAAGTGTTTGAATTGATCACATTCTGCTCCAACAGGAGTGAAAATATAACTTGTGACTTATCATGAATGAAACAAAAGTTTTGCATAAGGAAAGTTTATTGTAATAAGTGATTCGATAAGCCATTTTCGTAGACGAGAAGTTTTGGATTCCGATTTCTCCGACTTTGTTATTTTTAATTCAAGTGTCGGATCGAATTGCCTAGTAGGATAGATTAACCGTGAAGCGCGTCATCATTTAAAATGCGTTATGTCTCCCTGAAATTTTCGTCCGTCAGCGAAATCCTCTTGCTAGTTTGCTAAGCGATCTTGTTGATCACGGTTTGAATCTACAAAAAATTGTATTATTGTATAACTTATTCATCATAACTATTAAGTGAAATTATCTAATTAAATCAACAGCATTGAGAGTGAAGTTAATGAGATGCACAGGTGGATTGAATATTAGGATAAAGTGGCCGTTTATCTCTATAGGTTATGAATTTGTCTTTAAAATTAAATTAATTTTCTGTGACCCCACCTCTTTTTCTGTCCTTCGTCGGAGATCCCCAGAAAAAAGTGTAAGTAAATGACTTTTTTCTTTTTAACATTTTTTTCTTCTGTTTTGCGTATCTATCTAGTTTATTTTGTATTTTACCGTTGTTAAAATTCTATTTGTATTTTACCGTTGTTAAAATCCTATTTGGTTTATGTGCACAGTAATTTTTGAGGGGTCTATTTTGATTTGTATTTGAAAATTGTTGCGTTTATCGAAGTTAATTTTTTTAAATTAAATAAATGGTCCTGGATTGGTAAAACTATTTTTATTCATTTCTCAAAATGACCCCCTCCTCTCCTTTCCTTCCTCTTAGTGACAAGTTTTTGTAAGTAGCGTGTCACAGCACGGGAGGAGGGTATCCCGGACGACCCGCGACACGACTCAGCGCTATCCAGCCTCAGTATGCCACCCCGAGTTAAGCACCCCTCTGCTAATTTCTAATGTCTACAACTGCGGTGACTCCCATGGTTGCAACAGCCCCTTTCAGGCCCTCGCTTTGAGATAAAGTATCTCACTAATCTTGATCGAATGTGTCGGCCTCGAAAAGGTGCTTTGGCTTTTGATACCTCCTCCCTGCAGCGATACGTTCAGATTTTCACTGGTGTAAAATCAGAACGTATCATGCTGGAGGGGCTTATAGTCCATCCGAAGAATCACTCGAAACAATCATTGACATCAAAGGAATTCGAACCAGGGACCCTCGGCTTACGAGGTGAGTGCTCTAACCACTTGATTGCCATGCCGTTGGCCTTCCAGTAACGCGACTTTAATCAACTTAGACCATGTCACCATATGGAGTCCCTCGATAATAATTGATGAGGTTTTACTCTCTCGTAGCCAAGTCTGCAGGATTCTACTTTGTGCCTACATGATGGCATTGCTTGATAGACCTTGCTTCATGATTTCCGAAACTCGATTGGTGACGTAAGTTCCCACTTGTGAGCAGGTGTTGGATCCAATCTAAAATGATCATCAGTCTGTATACGCCTGGACCGCCACTAGTGGCGTTTGCAAGATAGGCATGACATTTTCAACATGTCTGGAGAGTAATATTGCCTAGCGTTACTCTAAACTAGGTAATGCGATCTTTTTGTTGAGTGCTGCTCTAAGTTTTTGCAGTGTGTAAGGATACGTGTACCAATGATTTGTCAAAAACTCTCAAGCCGATGCAAACCGTGTATGCCATTTCGAAAGCGTGGATCTGCACTCTGGTTGTCAATTGAGAGAGTTGCACCTACCGTGGGATCTAAACTTTGACGCAATCTTTGAGCCCCTGGCGAAATTCCTCCCATTATGCTGCCACGTGAGAAGACACTTGGTCGGCCTAATCTATTTGTTAAAGCCCAAGTTTTTGCAGAGTGATTTTCGCCAGAACCACAAAAGGCGCGATCGATAATTTTAGCCACTTCGCTAGTCATTTGCGTATGCTTTGAAGTTGAATACTTCAGTTTTGGAGCCCCACTGTACTCCCAACGTTTTAACTTCACTCGTTTCGGATTAAAGCTAAGCTTGTTCATTGATTCGTCTTGCTTCACTTTGAATTTCTCGTAAGATATCCAGTTAGTTGGGAGCCCACTGGCGAATTTCAAATCCTGCTTCATTCAAAAGCGATATGATTTCGGGCGAGCAAGTGTACACAGTGCGAGAGAGTCCACGCCTCTCAGCAGATCTTTTACGTAAAAATTTTCAAATAATACTCTACCCCCTACGGGATAACGCAGGATTACAAAGTTCGCCAATTCTTGGATCGTCTTGCTCGCCGAATACAGTGTGGAAGCTGTCCCACAGGTCACCGTTTAGAGGCAATATTTTCTGGTAAATTCTTGTCCAACCTAGTTTGTTGATATGTACATTTAATACCCGGTGTAAAAATATATTTGAACAATCTCCGCTGCATTAGCAATGTGTACATGTCCCTCTACCACTGGACGAACATTCCTAATGTCGTTGAACAATTTGCTCGTACTTGTCTTCGTTGATGCGCCGAATTAAATTAAATTTTTTAAATTGAGTATTATTATTTTTGTGCCTCATCTTCACGAAAATAAGCCGCAACAAACAGGATTCCTTCACAAAACTTCGAAAATCTCTTCAAAATCACATTCCGCCAAGGTAATCATCATCATCCCTAGATTTTCTTCACTATTGTATTTTGATTTATTTTTTTAAGTTTTTCAAAATCTAGCTCTTCAATATACCTTCCTTTTAATTTTCGTAGGTTTTTTATTCCTCGAAATCGATTTTCGACCGTAAACGTTCCGTCTTCGCTGAAGAAAACCGAACGATAACGATCGAAAATCGAGGAATAAAAAAACTACACAAAATTAAAAGAAAGGTTTTTCTTTTTTCTGAAATATTTTACGAAAATGAAGTCTATTACAAACATCTTCAATATGGTTAACAGTTTCTTAACCTTTTGCCAACTATTCAATTTTATTTTGCAACGAGGGATTGTTTAATTGAGCAACGATCCATAATTTCTCAAATTTATTAATTTCAACTGTTTTTAATAAGTCGAGTAATTTACTTTTGGTTGCGTAATGTAAAATTATGATATTATTAAACAAATGGTTATATTCAATCAAATGAGACGCTTATAGCAAAAGTGGATGTCTCTTGAAATTTTGGGTATAGAAACAAATTGCGAGAGTTCTTTAGGGAGAGGCGGGATTTTTATCAAAGGTAGTCATGTGATTTTTGTTCTCTTTATTAAAACTCTCCAAAAAAAAGTCCTAAACATGCATTATTTGCATCGGCGAGTTCAGGTCTAGGGTACATGTTAGAAAAATGCTTGTCCTCCCTTGCGATTAAATACCTTTGATCCGAAAAATCTTTAAAAATCTTGAGGACAGCTTTTACTGATGACAATAACAAAAATGACTTTGAACTTGAAATTCACTCAAATTTTGTTGATTGTGTGATAAGACAAAATAAATAAATACTCGCAAATAGCCACACTGGTTGACTGTATTATTTGTAAATACGATGCTTTTTTCTGTGAATATCTCTAGGGTTTAGAATAAAAAATATTAAAAAGTAAAGCTTGTTTGCAGCATTATAATGTCATCATATTTCGTTCTATGCTGACCGCAAATTGTTATAATAATAAATTAGTAATTTGTAAGATTCGTTCCATCCTTTTAGCTCTTACTTGCGCCGCCCAACTTTTTTTCATATTGTATTTTCATTTGCCCAATACTACCCAAGATGGTTCTGTTTCCACACTTTGTATTGTATTATTTAATTCTTTAAAATATTATTTACTTGAAAATTATTTACTTATGTATTTCGATCTAGCTACAATAAAAAAATCGACAAAGTTGTATAACTAGTTAGCTAAATTTACATACAATATTCACTTAAAATTGCTCAAGTTTAATCGTATTTTATCTATAACTATAAAACTAAATTGACCATTTAACGTGATGAGAATATATAAAGTTTCATTGGTGATTTCGACTTTTAATCTGTGTTACCACGGAAAAATCATACAAGAAATACTTGATGAAGAATAGCGTTAAGTATTTTTTAGGCGTGGCAATATAACTTGAAGTGATAAGGAGCTATTAAACCATACCTTAATTTACAATCTGTTTCTTCATTCACTATTTTTGTTCTTCTTAATGTTCATTTTGTGTGAATAGAAATAATCTAAAGAAAAACAATTCATCAAAATTAAATCATGTGCGAATAATTGTGGAATGAAATTAGTAGTTAAAAATGAGCTAAAATCTACAATAAAATAAAATAACTCAAACTGTTTCCTTCAACCAATATAAATAATATGAATAATTAATTAGAAAATACATGAAGAATTTGATTACGGTTGAAATTAAATTCTTAATGTATTTTCTAATTATTGTTTATATAACGACGCAATATTTATTTGGAAATATTTTTATTAAGCTTATCAAACACACAATTCATATAGAATACTAAAATACTCATATTCATTCTCATACTTTATTCAAATGGTCCATGCCTCGCCCACTACGATGTTCGAGCTCGACAATATGCTCAACGTTAGTTTGAAAGTATGTGCTGTAAAATTTTTATGGTGGATAATTTAAAAGTAATGGATGCATCTATTCAAGCAAAAACCAGAAAAAGATGCTTTTAAGAGTCATTAAAATATTTTCCGGCTCGTAAAATGTACATAATTTGGCGCCAATTTTTTCCTACTTTTGGTCATCTAAATATTATTTCGTGGCTTGATTAAAATAAGAATTTGCTTCTGAAATATAGCAGAATTTTTACAATGCATTCATATCACTCATTGATCAATTTAAAGTATTTGACATGTGAGTGTGATCCTTTCTATATACTTGCATCTCTCTTGTTGCAAGAGTGCCATCAAATTTTTTGGGTTGGATCGTCAATTTAGTCTCCAAAAATTACACGATAGGTAACAAAAATCCAAGCGCAAATGTTTTCCTCTAATTATTATTCGTTAATTTTATGGCCGTGAAATAGGATGCGATAACTTGCAGAAGGCATTTAAATTCGGTTGCAAACTAAAGGCCATATATGTAGCATTCAATGACGTATTTGAATTACGCTGTAAGGTAGTTCTTCCTTAAAATACTTCGAGAAATGGTGGCTTTGAAGTGCGCCCAAATTCTCTTTCCACTCTCCCGATTGCTGGCCTTTTAGCGCGAGGGCCACAGGAGTTTCGGTGAGGAAAGCGTAATGAGCTTCAGATGCCACGACATAATTTAATTCAGTGAATTTCTTTCGAGATCTCCTTCTTCCTGTTTTCACCAAGCGTGGCCTTTCTCGTCCTCTTTGTGTTAACACATCGACTGGAGACGCCATCTGTGGAAATCCCTGAAGCTCTTATTGCTTGAATTACATCTAATCTTCCCCTTGACGAAATGAATTTTGTGACTGGATATCGTCATCTTCGCTTCGATCATCTTCATTGCGAAGTAAATTAAATTCCACTGACTTGTCGTCGATTGCTTCATTTGATGGTGCTCAAAGATGGCTCTGGCCTGACGGTGCGTAATCGTTGAATTAGTTGCTCGGCTGGGAGTATCTTTTGATATTTCCACCCTTGCCTCGTCAGGCAACCAAAGGCGATAAGATTTAGATTTGGTGCTGTATCCTACAAAAACGCCTTGCTCGAACTTTCCCTTTCCAGGAGCATTATCCTTAACGTAGATTTGAATTCAAAAATGCCTGAAATTAGGCACATCTGGAATTGATCCGAACCAAACTTCAGATGGTGTCTTGCCTCCCATTTTCTTCATAGGGAACCGGTGTCCAATGAAATTTGCCGTGTTTACTGCCTCTGTCCATAAAAAAGAAGGTAGTCCCGCCTGGATAAGCAGACATCTGGCCATCTCTATCAATCTCCGATGTCTCCTCTCAGCAGTATCATGTTGTTGGGCAGAATATAGTGCTGTCAATGGACCCATGATTTCGTGTTCGTCGAGGATGGCGTCGAGTTCGCGATTAAAATACTCATGCCCATTATCTGTCTGTAGCGTTTTGATTTTGATTTGTTGCTGCGTGCTTACCATGGCTCAATATCTCTCGGATTCGTTAGTTACCTGGCTCTTCTGTCGAATGGATCTCACCTCAAAGCAATCTGAGTGATCATCTATGAATGTCACAAAATAAAAATTCTTTCCCATCGATGCAGTCCTCATTTTCCGCACACATCTGAATGAATGTGCTCACCCAACTTTGGTGTTCTCTGAAAACTCTTTGGAAACGAGATTCTGCTCAACTTTCCTTGGACACAGACTTCGAACTCGAATTCTTTGAGGTTAACTTCATTGAAACCCGCACCTGCGATGGATCTGGATCTAATAGTGCTCGAAGGTCTTGGGTATTCAAATGTCCCATCTGCACGTGCCAATCCTTGTTAGATAGTATTATTTCTGTTTCACCTTCGACGGCCTCGTTGTATTTGGCGGGATCATGTCTTTGAAATAGTAGAGTTCGTTTTTGTTTTCCGACAAGAATAACTTATCCGCGAATTAACCATCTCGGCTTTTGAGTTGTCGAAAACGAACAAAGTGACACTGAATTTAACCGTCTTATGCACACCATTTAGCTTCGATTCGAAAAATCTCCTTTTCCCACTATGTGATTTAGATTGTTCGCCGCCTTCTTTGTGCAGTTTTTAAAGTTTTGTAAAATAATTTTACAAACCCTACTAAAATCACAACCGTCTGTCCGTGCTACAGTAATTTTTCTCGCAAACTACTAAAGCTAGAAAGTGGTGCCCTCTTCAAAGTTCAACTAGAAACAAATTTTATAAGGTGTATAAGGGAAGTCTTCCCATATAAGGGAGTGACCACTGAAAAAAAATTTGATCAAAGGTAGCCAATGTGGGTATCAAATAAAAGGTATTGATGAAAGCTGTTCAAAACAGGTCTTAAATTGATATTTTTTGCTTCGGGGTCTCACAAGGTGGGGAAATACACGAAAAATTTGTGTCCTCCCTCGCTATTGGACACCTGTGATCTGAAAAATCTGAAAAAAAATATAGGCAAGTGTTTATGAGTAAAATAGCAACAAATATTGTAGAAGTCAAAATTTGCGCAACTATGTTCATAATATGTTATTATGATCTTCGAATTTTACATTTTCCCCAATAAAATCGTAAGGATAGCCTTAAACTCAACGAAATGCGATATGTAAGAAGTCTTACAAAAGGTCCGGGTACTCTGTAAGTTTGACGAAAATCGAAATTTCCAGTTAGAAGAACAATAACTATCGATTTTGGTATTTTATGGACTTTCCATCGAATCAGACATTGCGGTTTTGAATTGATCAATAACATAAATATTTTTTGGAATAAGGCACTAAAAGTAGTCATGGCCCTACGAAGACTCTTTCATTCCCAATACATTGATCAAGAGGTCAAAATTATCTGTTAGAAGACTCTGGTTAGACCAGTTTTGACATATGGATGTCAGAGCTGGTACAACCAGAGTGTTACTCGTAGTACTATGGAAAAATTAAGATTTTTCGAAAGGAAATGTGAAATGAAATATGTTATATTGCACATCATGGCGACAAGGTGTCTGGGGAACTTGTCCTGATGGAGTTTAAAAACTAGTCCATCTAACCACACCGTATCGAAGGCTTTATCCAATCAATGAGACATGCTCCAACACATTCTCAGTTGTTTAGTTTCCAACAAATGTCTGAAGTTACTTTCCTTATTGCATGTGTGGTCGAATGTCTGGCACGAAAACCAAATTGGCAACTCATATTTCTCAATGTGGGCGCCTTGCTGATGTTAGGCAGCAAGCTGATTGGGCGATAGCTTTTCGGGCATGAAGATTCTTTTCCTTTCTTCAAGATCGGAAATACCTTAGCCTTTTTCCACTCATTTGGGAAATATGAATTGCTCAAAATGTTGTTGAACAATATGCAATAATTCCTAATAGCAACCTCAGGCAAATGTCGGAGAACTACATTGGGAATACCATCAGTACCACACGATTCCTTGTTGTTTATCCGTACTATCAATTGTGATACCAGCCCTATCGAAAAGATTCATCTCATCACTAGTGACTTCAAGATTCGATACCTTCACTCGAGACTTCTTGCGGAATATGCTATTCACTTTCGCGAAAACGTCATCTGGGTCCTGTGGGCTAATTCCCCTCAATTTTTCCGCCCGTGATTGCTGACCTCACTCCTGAAGTATGACCGGATTAAGTTCCGGACATTCTTCAGGTGTAATTTCAACAAAGCCAACGAGGGATGGTTGTAGTCCAAAAATCGTCGATAAATATTGTTGACGCGTGTGAGAAGAAGGCTTTTCAATCTTTTCAACCTTGCGATGGTCGGTGTTTCATATCCTTCCATATTGTTTCGATGTTTAATCTTGCGAACTACTTTCTCAATCGTTTCCAAAGTCAGCTTCTCTAACTTCGACACATAGAGATCTATTTCATCGTTAGTTAGACTCCTGTCATTAAGAACCATTGAGCAAGAGTTGCCATCATCAGAAGGGGGACATTGCTTCTGGTACTCCCGATTAAACTTCTTTTGAAACTTTCCCCAGTCTGTTTTTTTGAAATTCAACCGATGATTTTCATGTTGAACTGGAATGAGGAAGAAATCATCCCTTTGATGATTGATTTCCATTACAATCGCGTTGTGGTCGCTATCATAAACCTGCAGTTTCCGTTGAGGACTATTAAAGCTGAATTCAAGTTTTGCTTCAGCAATACAGAGGTCCAAATATGAGTTTGTCCTAGGGTATGTTGGGAACTCCGACCCATATAAATTGCACCTGTATTCAATTTGGTTCTCTGTTATTCACGATTTCAGGTATACACCTCTTGGATTATTAGTGGCGTTCAGCCATGATGTATGCTTGGCGTTCAGGTCACCAGCAAGAATATAATAACTATGTAGCCTGTTCAATTCGAGTATCTCAAACAAGGAATTGAGGTCCTCCTTGAGCTTGAGAACAGTTCCACCAGTTGCATAGGCAGATATAACGAAGAGGTTATCCCCACCTGGCAGTGAGATTTTGATAACGGAGATTTCAAGAGATTCAAAGCTTTTGAATTCGACTTTTCAATATTTTGGAAACAATAGGGTCTTCGAACCAATATCCCGGTGCCACCTCCCCCATCACCTATTACCCTATCGTTTCTTACGAATTCAAAATCCTTGAATGTCATGGAGTGCCATGAATTTAGGTGGGTTTCGGTGAGAAGCATGATGTCAGGCTTTTGCTTAACAATGAATTCAAGGAGATAATCACGCCGATGTATAGTAACAATGGAGTTGACGTTGATCGAGATGAGACGAATCCTATCCCTGGGAATGTGACTGGATGACAAATTATTTTGAGGCATTTGAAACTCCTAAACGACGAAAAACAAGATTAATTTTTGTATCTTGTTTATCGATTCTCTCAGACAAAGAATTTAGTTGCTGGTAAATTTTGAGAAGCAGCTCGTTATTGCCGCGTTTTCTGCTGGTCCTCTAGCGGCGAGTGCAAATGATACTCCGGGCTTGACGAAGTTCGGAGCTAAGACACTGCGATGTAGTTGTGGTTGCTTTGGGACAAATTTTACTTTCGCATCTTGATATCGGGAGCATCCTCGATATGATGCCGGGTGACCAAAAACACCGCAGTTAACACTGTATAATTTCTCTTTTGGCTCCGTCTGAGCCAATTTGCACTCACCGGGAGCATTGACGCATTTGACGCATCGATAATGCATGGCGCAGTTGGCAGCCGAATGCCCAAATCGTTGACACCGATAACACTGGTTGAATCTCTTTTCTGGAGGCGTTCCCGCCTCACCACTCGGAAGTTCAAGCATCTGATTTGTTGAAGAGCACTTGGGCTGCTCTTATTTGAGATCTGCACCAAATAAAGTGGTATTTTTTTTCTATTATCGACCTTCTTGTCGCGAATGTTTTAACCGAAATAAATTCAATTCCTGGTGCTTCTTTCATGAGCACCTGAAGAAGATCGACGGTATCTTCTCCGTGGTCCAAGCCCTTCTTCTCACTTTTCGGGGTATATGTAAGGTGTGGAACCTCCCCAAAATTTAGAGCATTTTTAGCTGATTTGAAATCAACCAGTCATTTCGGTCTGATAGTTAACTTTTCGGCATTGATTCTTTTTATCTCGAAATTAGTCAATTTATTTTCGGCTGCCAATAGCCGAACCCCATATCCTTTCCGCTCTCTGGCAGAATTTTCTTTGTATTTTTGGCAACTTTTTGAGGAGGACCAGCAGAACAGCAAGCTGGTTTCTTCTCCTTGTTTTAATTTTTAAATAAAGGATAAAATTATTGTTATTTTGACTAACTTCTTGTTGGAGTCCGTCCAGCGCTGCATAGTAGTTCTGGCTCTCGTTAACGCCTCCAGCACTTAGTATATCTTCTGGGATGATTTGTTTGACAGCTTTCTTCGCCTTAGTTTCCGTATTTATTGGCCTTACCGGCTCTGCATCATAAATTTTCTTCGCTCTCTTGTACATATCTTCGAACGTTTTCAGTCGTAGTTTCAATTCCTGTATTTCAGCTTGAAGTCGACTCACTTCTTGTTTATCTTCGACTACTTGAGTCTTACGCCCGCCATTTGCGGAGTCCTGGTTACGCGTGTGTTCTTTTATTGACGCTTGCCGCCAATTTCGCATTGCTAGTCTCCCCGGGGCCCCCCAACGGAGGGAAGCCGTCGGGCTCCTCCATACAGCAGTCCCGAGTTAGTCTTTGGTTTATTTGCTTTTGTTGACTTATTGATTCCGTGGGTCGATGGCTTCGACGATAAATGCTTTTTCCAATAAAATCAAAATTTGCCTTTGACTGACTTGTAGAAAAATTAATTTAATTTTTTGAAACTGACTTTAGTGAAAAAATTAATTAATTTTTAAAATTAATGACAGGAGTGCTAGACGTAGAATCTGTGTATCTCCCTTGTATCACGTGTTAATGTTGTTGTAATAGTTAAATATTCAATCGGCTGTAACTTAGTTGTTTATTGTTCAATTATTGTGAAATTTTTCAGAACACATACAATTTCTTTTTAAAAATTTAAATTATAGCCTTTGGGAAATTTAAAGGTACCATCTTGATTTTATAGGCAAAAATGTAAAATTTATAAAATGTACTATTATTAAGAAAGTTGATCGAATTTCGACTTCTGAGGTGTTTGTTGCCCTTGTACTCTTAAAGTCTCACCTCTGTGATTTTTTTCAGATTTTTCGGTTCAAAGGTGTCCAATCGCGAGGGAGGGGGGGACAAAATTTTCGTACATTTCCCTTTCCCCTGCACCCCTGAAAGCAAGAAATGTTCACATTAAGACCTTTCATTTTATACCCATATCGCTTACATGCGATAAACATTTTTTTTCGGGGGCCACTCCCTTATATGGGGACACCCCCCTTAATCACCTTATAAATTTATTTTTGTGGTGAAACTTTGAAGAGGGCGTCACTTTACTTACAAAATCTTATGTTTCTAGTTTTTGTAGTTTGCGAGAAAAAGTGGTGTGACACACGGACGGACGGACGGACAGATGGACAGACAGGACGCGATTTAGTAGGATATTGTAATATGATTTTACAAAACCCGAAAAAGGTTCAGGTCAAAATTTGAAGAAAAATGGTGAAAACAGCAAAAAGAGGTAAAAGTAGCAAACTTTGAAATGCTTTATCGCCGTTACTACTCATCGTACAAACTCCATCGACATATCATTTTAACGGACGAAACGCAACCTTCTTTTCCACTTACACCAAACTTAACTCTGAAAAAAATTTCAGGCCAAAATCTTAAAAAAATAGTTTTTTTTTATTTTGAGCAGATTTTTTGTGAAGATTAATCATTTAGAAGGTACCATTTCGATTGTAAATTTGCTTCTCTAGAACTTTTCTACGGCGAGTATATCGAAAAAAATGCATAGTTTTTGAGCAAATTTCGAAATACGGTAGGGGGTCTTTCTACTGCGAACTCTGAAACGTACCCTTTTAATGGTAGCACTCCGCGGTTTTGTTATATTTGAAGGTCAATTAAACATAAGAAATAATAAAAACCTAATAACGTTTTAGTTAGTCTATGAGCAATAAAAGCATATGTCATTAAAATGTTTCTAGAGTTTATTCAATAATTTCATAAGTTGATTGCAAAGCCCTTCTGGCAGGAGCATACTCTTGCATACTAGACACTTTCCTTACTAAAATAATTTTTTGTATCCATTTTTAATGATATAATTATTCAAAAAATAAAAATAATTATGCTATCATGTAGCTAGTGTGTAGAACTGATGTTAATTGTTTTCGCGTTCCCGATAGCTACACACACATTTCTCTATTGATTCCAAACAAGCGGTCTCGGTAGACTTAATCTTTAACCTAAGATAATTGAGTGTTCATAGCAATATACGAACAAAAATATATTTTGCGACGAAATTGCATCGCAAACAATTGTTGTTACATATTTTATCGATTTTTCCCATAACCACATTTCAAACAGAGTTGAACATTACACGGTTCTGAACGAGGAAGCTTTACAAGTTGCCGCTCGTCTGCATATATCACCACTAGCAATAAGATAAATATATAAAACAGAAAGATGTTACAATTTTATTTCTAAGCTTTTCCATTCATAAAAGTTTCCGCAGGGCATGAGCGTATGTTATAGTTTTAATAACTCTTTGGTACTAAACAGCTACATAATCATCGACTCTTTGTTATCATACATGCATGTGTTTTGGACATATGTTTCGTATTAATATCGATTCAACCACCTTTCGCTAAGCTTTCTATATCCAAGCCTACAATATGACGTCATAGAAAGAACCGGCGTTCGAGTATTGAGATACATACTATATAAGCATTGGAGAATTTGAATATATCGCTGTCTGGCAAACGATTCATAGATAGAATGTAATTTGCATTCAACACTGGTTTACAAAGTAGATATGAGTATATAAAGCAAACGTGCTACTATCTTCGATCATCACGTGATGAGATTTTACTATGAAAACTACCCTTCCTATGTACTTTTAAAGGTTTTTAAATGAAAGTAGAAAACAATATTCTTACTCAGCTTCATAGAGTGCCCCTAGCTACCCACATATATTTAAAAATGTTAGATATTATTACAATCAATGCGGGTGTTTTAAAATTTCAATGTTTTTCACAATGCTTGGTAATTATACTCTTTAATAACTGTAATAAATGCCCATATTCTTTAAATTACACAGTAGATCGAGTATTCCAGATAGAATTACATTCACATATTGTAAGGCCAATAGAACGTTTAGCTTATTTTCTATGGTTGATTGATCACACGCTAATTCTTATACAACTTGTGCTTCTATCATTCCATCGAAGCACAATTTTTTGTCAGTCACTGTTCACATACGCGAACAAGTGTGATTGATACAATCAAACATAGAACTTTATTCTGCGCCGGTTCGGAGCTTATCACATCAAAATTCTTGGTCACTGAAACATGGACAAGCTATTGCGAGCTTAGTTCATACCCACCGTTTCGTAGCTGAAGAAGCTACAAAAATCTGTTCTCGGACCCGCGACCAAGTATAAAATCGCGTAAGAGTGCAGAATAAAAAACCCCACCTACTAAATTGTCCAACACAATTCCCTATAGTGGACAATGAAAATATGCAGTGAATAAAAAATCTCATTTATTTTGCATATATAAAAGCTCTGTGCCTCCTGCGTAGTGCAACGATACATCATCTCATCCGACTATGAAAATGTGGTTAAATACCGGAGATAGTTGCTGAATATATTAAATATCACAAGCTGAGTGTTGTTTAAGATGAATAGTGTAAAACGGAAACAATGAATTTAATAGTCTCATTGCTAACAACTTCCACCTATCCCGATTTGAAAGCAGTAGTAATCATACATCACTGATGCAAGTGCAACGCATTGATTGTTCTTAAGCATTGTAGATATTCATTAGGTAGAAAGTATCTTTTGGTTCGATCTCACTTACATATGCATTCCCTACAGTAGTGCCCAAGTGATCGTGATTCGAAAGCTCAATGAAAATAAAACAAGCGATAAGATACCCGATTTCGGCCAATTAAAATATCGTGTGTTTCTATATGCATATACTCTTCTGCCTAGCCTATGGCTTTGCTTAGCTTAGCTTAACGTAGCTTCCTATTAGCTTAACGGGTGAGCCCAAAATATACGACCGAAAAATGTATACAAGTCTCAGTTGCTCGCGATCTAATTTAAGCAGCAATACACGATCAGAACATATTGTTACAAATAATATAAATTTCAAACGCGCACCGTCGCATACAAACTCGAAACATTCTGGATCTGGCTCAGGTTCTGGTTTGGGATTTGGCCTAGTTACCGCAACTGCACCAATAATTGGTCAATTAACGCAAGATTACAAGTTTTGTGATTGTTGTCGGCCGTTAACATTTCCAACTGCCACTCATCATACAAATAACTTCCGTTTCCAGCCACCAAGACGTTCGGGCAATAGCAGTATGTCACAATCCGGCGATGATCTACATTCTCCCAGTTACTTGTCATGGCGTAAGCTACAGTTGAGTCGTGCCAAATTGAAAGCATCAAGCAAGACCTCAGCATTGCTATCTGGATTTGCAATGGTAAGTTTTTAATTTTCTTTATTAATAATTAAATATTTTTTCAACCTATTTTAAATTGATAATTTGAATATTTAAATATATCCAATAAGTTGTCTAAAAACCAGTTAGTGTGAATTTTACAGATGAAAACTAAAATAAATATACCGGTACAATAGTTTATTAAAGATTCCCACTTTTCTTACTCCTGTACGTGTACTTATTCAACAATTTCATATTCTTCTCTAGATGGTGTCATCGAAACAGTATTGATATTCTCGTATTTTTGCAGACATCGTCCTAAACTCTGTCCATCAGTCGCGTCCTATATCAGAGAAGTGATCAGCAATCAACGTCACAAGTTTCACACCATTCGCATAGTTTTCCCCATCTGCCTTTGTTACTCAGTTTTTCCAACTAATTCCTTTTAAGATAGCAGTTGACCGTTCGTTGTGCGTGGCCAGTTAATTAAGCTTCCGCAGCCTTATACTCTTAGTCGTGCCACCTCGTACAATCCACCAAAGACCCGCCATTCGTAGGCATTTCAATAGTTTGTGATGTGATTGACTGAGATGTTGCAAATCCATAGAATAGCACCGGCCTTAATGTACTCTTCCCTAGTAATAAAATAAACAAAAAAAAAATCATTTATCTTTGAAATAAAATTCATGGGATAATTGCTGCATTTACATTTCCAATCAACATTATCTTTAAATACCGGATGCTATGAATATGCATTGTATTCTTTCATGATAATTGGCGGCGTGTATGGCAAAAAATAAAAGCGAATCCAGCTCACCTTTTGTTAGTACAATATGTAAATGATGGTACTATTTACATTAGATAAGATAATATAGTAATCGATGTAGGGAAAATTTTTCTATTTCAATTTGTAAGGTGTTTACTTAATCGAATCAATATCTGGCTATTATGATAAACTGATGGTGACATCAAAAAATACAACTAACGAAGATCTTGCCTGCTTATTGTTCTTAAGGAAGTGTATCTTATCTTGCATAGATTATAGTTTTTCAAAAGCTTCCCATTCAAAGGGGGTAGAGGCAATGCAAGAAGCGAAGGCCCGAGAGGGGCTGTAGTGCTACAAAGAAGAAGAAGAGGCAAAGCGGCAACGTCCTAATGATACTGAAAAATGTTCCAGAAAAGTAATGTCTTTCGCGAACCCACGGAAAAAAAGTTAAGATTCAAAATATTGATTGGGTGTTTTGAGCAAAAATATTTAGAATTTGGCTTTTCTTAAAATTAACGTAACGTAATACGCAGCGAATGCATTTTGCCTCTTTAGCTTTCGCACTGTAGCTTGTCACCTTTTTTGTGGATAGGGAATACAATGGATATCCCTCCACTCGGTATTGGTTCTTGTTGCCAAATGTGCTGGATGATTTTGTGGATGGCTTTCTGAATACTACTGCAACCATATTTAATGAGCTCCACTTGAGTCTCATCAATGCCCGATGATTTATTTTTCTTTTGGGTCTTGATAGTGGAGCAAACTTCATCCAAAGTTGGCGAGGCCAATGGACGCTCTCCGGTTATATCTATTGGCTCTGATATTTTAGAGCTGTGCGGAGGATTAAGGAGGCTCTTGAAATATGATGCCCATCCTACCTTAATCCTACTTTCATTTTCATTTTTTTAATTCTAACTTTTCTAAGATTTTCATAATGTTCTCTCTTCACCCTGGTTTTCCTACCGTAAAAAGGACCAAATTAACGTACAAACAAGGTGATTTCCAAAATAAACGAGACTGAGCTAAAAGAGAAACGATAGGAGCTTTGTTCTGATCAATTCGAGTTTATTTATTCAAAATAGTCTCCTCCGGCCTCGATATACTGTTTTGCGCGATCCAAAAGCTTTTCGCAAGAGTGTTTCAGGTCATTGACCTAAATGTCCTTCAAAATGTCGGTACAAGCCTTTTGGATGCCCTCTACGGACGCAGAGCGTTTTCGTTTCCTACCGAATAGGTAGAAGTCACAGGGAGCCATATCAGCGAATACGGTGAGTGATTGATGGTTAAAATGAGATTTCTAGTCAAAAAATCAGTCACAAGAGTGGATCGATGAGATGATGCATTATCATGAAATAAGCGCTAGCTTCCTCCTTCGCGGTATTCAGGCCGAATACGACAAATGCACCAAACGCTTCAAAACGACAAAGTAGAAAATTGTATTGGACGGTTTGACCCGTTGGCACGAACTCCTTGTGGACAATCCCCTTGGAATCGTAAAAATAAATTAGAATCGACTTAATTCTTGACTTCTCCAAACGTAATTTTATGGGTGGTGGCTCGTCTGGGGCCTTCTATTCGACACTTTGACGCTTGGTTTCGGGTTCATATTGGAAACACCACGTTTCATCACCAGTTACAATGTTGTAAAGGAAGTTCTCGTCTTTTCTCGCCTCTTTGATGACGTCTTTCGAATGTTGAATTCCGAGCAATTATTGGTCATCACTTAAGTTGTGCGAAACAAAACGTGCACAGACCTTTCGTAAGCCCAAATGATCGGTTAAAATGCGATAAATCGATGTTTTGGAGATATTCAACTCCGATTCGATGAATTTCAACAATGATTTCGGCTCATTTTTGATAGATTCACGCACAATTTCGATGGAGTTTTCGGTGATCACTAATTTTGGGCGGACCGTATGTTCATCGTCATTTATGTCCTCACGACCATCTCCGAAACGTGTAAACCACTCATAAACTCTGGCACGAGATAGACAATCATTGCCATAAACTTTTTTCTTCAAATGTTTCGGTATATGTTTTACCGATTTTAAAACAAAATTTGATATTAGCTCTTTGTTCGAACCTCATTTATGTACCGATGAAACAAACATACTGTCACTTTAGACGCAATAACTTCGCTTCCACTGAACCGAATGTAACCCAACTTTCACTGGAAGTAAGGGAGGGATGCAACTTTCCAACGCACTATCGCATTTTGGAACGCACCTTGTACAACAATCTTCCAGAATCAGTGAAAAACGCAAACTCATTATTGGTTTTTAGGAAAAGACTTAAGGAACATCTAATAAATTCAAATTAATGATAAGTCCGAAGTATCGAAAATGCAGTATCTTAGGGCATTTAGAGTCCATCGTCGAGATACTTAAAGACAGCTAGTTTTTATAATCTCATTCAGAAGGTTTAGTTTCAGTTAACGAAATGTGGTATATTTAGATTTTTCCAATAAATTGTTATTTACCACATTAAGTGAGTTTAACGATTGCGTTGTGCACGTCTTAACCCACGGGATTCAAGGCGGCTACAACTGGTGACCCTATCATCGACGTGAGCCCCGGCTAGGGGAGCACCCATTAAAATGTCGACTGCGGATTTGACAACCGGCATGTTCGTTCAACAGACACCGCCGCCGGCTCGACACGCTATATGAACCAAGCAAGGACATGATATCTTCGCCCAAATTGTTGCCACCGGTGGATGCAGCAACAAACTTTCCACCATCTGCGGAAGTTGCTTCTGTCAAAGACGTGAAATTGCCACCATTTTGGCGAAGTGACCCGACGCTTTGGTTTGTGCAGGCGGAGGCGCAATTTTTCATCAATAAAATAACCTCTGACAACGCTTGTTATTACACTATTATCGCTGCTCTGGACTTCGATATCCTGCAGCAAGTATCTGACATTATCCGTTCGCTACCATTCACGAACAAATACGGTACGCTCAAACGGCATCTTGTCACCAGATTCTCCGAATCTACGGAGCGACAGCTAAACCGGTTGCTCACAGGAGCAGATCTCGACGGAAAACAACCGTACAACTACTTCGAGCAATGCAAAATTTCGCACCTTTGGATTTGTCTGAAGACATCCTCAAAACATTGTGGATGAAACGACTACCAGTGAGCGTCAGGTGCGTTCTGGCTGCTAGCGAGCATTCCGAACTCTAAAAACTCGCAAAAATAGCAGACAGCATAGTGGAAAACAGTGTTCTGGCTTACGTATTGGCTACAGAGGCCACTCCACCACAGGCAGGCGCGCCTGACATGTCGGAACTCAACAAACGGCTTAAAAATATCGAGCGTCAGCTTAATAACGTTGTCGTTCAGATGACAAAATCAACAAACAATTTCAACCCCTCTGATTTGCACGGTTCGACAAGTGGTGCAAGAGGCCACCGCACTTCAACTAACAACGAGACTTGCTATTACCATAAAAGATTTGGCGTAAAAGCGAAGTGGTGCTCGGAGCCTTGCTCGTTTTCAAGCAAATCAGCATCAGGGACAGTTGCCTTCCATCACCGGAGTGGTAGACAACATAGATAAAATTCCGGAATTCAGACTACACATAGCCGATCAGCAATCACACTTAAATTTCCGAATCGACTCCGGATCGTCCGTCTCGATTCTGCCTTAACGCTTCGCTCAACTTCAACAGCCGTAAATGCTAACATTATATGCCGCCAACAACACCACAATTACCACGTATGGTAAACGACCCTTGAAGATACACTTAGGTTTCAAGCGTGCATGAACTTTTATTGTAGCAAATGTCTCTACACCAATTATCGGGGTGGACTTCTTGACACATTACGGGCTTTTGATCGATTTAAAAAACAGAAGGCTATTAGATGACAATTCTATCTGCTCCAGCCCGGGACAAATTGCTCTGGTTGATGTTTTCGGGGTGTCCACGACACATGCAAAGGCAACCACAACGGCAACTATCATTCAGCCTACGACTTACGACACGTCCCCAACAACAACAACAATACACACATCTGCACCAGCTAACCAAGTGGCAAATTTCGCCGAAACAACTGGACCACCAGTTTTTCAACGGCCTCGACGTCTGACAGGCGAAAAACTGAAAGCAGCACGAGCAGAATTCGATCGGATGCTTAAAATGGGTATTTGCCGTACATCGAGTAGTCTTGGGCCAGTCCCATCCATATGGTGGCCAAAAAATCCGGGGGCTGGAGAGTTTGTGGTGACTACCGCAAACTTAACGCTCAGACGGTACCGGATCGATATCCAATTGCACATATCGACGGCTTGACGGTAAAACTATATTTTCGAAGTTGGACCTAGAACGGGCTTACCATCAGATCCCGATGTCCGAAGCCGACATAAAAAAGACAGCCGTCACAGCACCATTCGGGTTGTTTGAATATTTGGTCATGCCTTTCGGTCTTAAAAATGCCACACAAACTTTTCAACGGCACATGGACAATGCTGACCAACATCGAGAACACCTCAACATTGTCCTTCAACGACTTGAGCAACATAACTTGCACAGTAACATTGATAAGTGTGCTTTCGGTCAAACAGAGATAGAGTATTTCGGCTTCACGATCTACAAAAATGGTTCACAACCAACACAAGAGCGAATCACTGCGCTGCTTAACTTCAAGCAACCTGAGACTATCGTCGAGCTGCGTCGATTTCTTGGGGCCTGCAACTTCTACAGACGTTGTCTTGAAACACTCAGTCCACCATCAGACATCGGCGAACGCTTTCTTAAGCAACAACAAGAGAAACGATAATCGCAAAGTTCCTTGGACACCACAAACGGTATCAGATTTCCAAATGTGCAAACGCGACCTTGCAACTGCAGCCTTACTCGTCCATCCGGATCACAAGGCACAACTTCAACTTGTCACTGATGCATCTGACATTGCTATCGGAGCAGCCTTGGAACAGCACGATGGTGAACACTGGCATCCACTCAGCTTCTTCTCTCGTAAGCTGAGCCCAACGGAAGCTAGAGACAGCGCGTATGATTGCGAGCTACTAGCTATTTATGCCGCAATCAAGTTTTTTAGGTATCTTCTGGAGGGTCGGCATTTTATTATCAAAACTGACCACAAGCATTCGCTCAAAGTCTTGACAAAGCCAATCCGAGACAGTTGGACTTCATCTCTCAGTTTACGACGGAGATAGTCCACATCGGCATTTTATTATCAAAACTGACCACGAGCATTCGCTCAAAGTCTTGACAAAGCCAATCCGAGACAGTTGGACTTCATCTCTCAGTTTACGACGGAGATAGTCCACATCTCCGGCTCGGAGAATCTGGTAGCCGACGCCTTCTCCAGAATTAATACGATCAACATGCCATTCACTTTAGACCCATCTCAGCTAGCCGAGACCCAACAAGAACTTCGTGTGCTCCTAGACAACAGCAACAACACGGGATTACAACTACAAAAGCTGTCAATCGGTACTGCAACAGTTTACTGCGATACTTCAACGGGACACATTCGTCCTTACGTCCGACCGGAACTTCGTCAACAGGCTTTTGCTTCAGTTTACGATACGATGGACCCGCGGCTGCATCCCCTGTCAACGCTCGAAAATCCAACGACACAACAGGAACCAGCCCATCTTAATAAACTTACCGAACGAAAGATTCGATCATGTACACATCGACATCGTCATTCTGCCATTGGTGAGCGGGTATAGATACTGTCTTACAATAGTAGACAGGTTTTCACGGTGGCCAGAAGCAGTCCCCATGCAAGACATGACTGCAGACACAGAAGCCAACGCGTTTTACAACACCTGGGTTGCGCCTTTTGGAACTTCTAAAACGTAGACAACCGACCAAGGCGCTCAATTTGAGAGCGCACTTTTTCGAGCCCTTACCAATCTGACCGGGACGAAACGGATTAGAACAACACCCTATCATCTTGCGTCCAATGGTGCGATTGAGCGATGGCACCGAACCTTCAAATCAGCTCTGCTCTACTAGGATTGCGAACGTCACTTAAGGAGGACTTGGGAGCTTCACCCGCCGAATTACTTTACGGCGAACAGCTACGTGTTCCGGGCGAATTTTTTACAAACGAAGACATGCCAGCCGATCCCACCTTTTTTGTCGCGAAATTTCGTGAGCACACGCTACTCCTTCGACCGACACCAACAGCTCACCACATAAAAAGAAGCCTTTTTCAATACAAGGTTCTCTACACTTGCACTCATGTCTTCCTACGAGTCGATGCAGTCAGACTGGAGCAACCCTACACAGGACCACCCGAGGTGCTTAATCGAATCAACGATGACGTCTTCATTATCAAAATAAAGGGACAAGATGCGACCGTCTCAACCGAACGACTCCAACCAGCGTATACTACAAAAGATGACAACGAGCAAAATCATGACATTCCCCTCAGAACGTACAGTCGGACGTCAAACCCAACATCAACTTGACGTCAATTCTGGAAAGGGGGTACATCATAAACTATTTCCACCACTGAGTGGCGCTGACATCATCTCGAGGAAGTTTGACTTTACACATCTGGCAACCAATCAGCTAGCAACAAGAAGACTTTTCATCAGCTGATCTCTTTGGCTTTTTGTCGCGAAGCAGACAAGTTTAGTTTCAGTTAACGAAATGTGATATGTTTAGATTTTAGCAATAAATTGTTATTCACCACATTAAGTGAGTTTAGCGATTGCATTGTGCACGTCTTAATCCACGGGATTCAAGGCGGCTACATAAAAGTCTCGTTTATTTTGGAACACACCTTGTACTGTTGTTTATTTAGTAGTGGTATACCTCTAGAGCTTTCGCACTGTAGCTTGACACCTTTTTTGTGGATAGGGAATATAATGGATATTCCTCCACTCGCTCAGCATTTGTTCTTGTTGCCAAATATGCTGGGTGATTTTATGGATGGCTTTCTGAATACTGCTGCCACCATATTTAATGAGCTCCACTAGAATCTCATCAACGCCCGGTGATTTATTTTTCGTTTGGGTCTTTATGGTGGAGCAAACTTCATCCAGAGTTGGCGAGGCCAATGGAAGCTCTCCGGGGATATCTATTGGCTATGATGTTTTAGAGCTGTGCGGAGGATTAAGAGGGCTCTTGAAATATGATGCCCATCTTACCTTAATCCTACTTTCATCGGCGATGACGCTGCCAATGTCATCACGGCAGAGCGTAGTCTTGGGTTGATAACCCCGTTTCAAGCTATTCACTGTTTTCTACGTTTCTCTTGTGTTATTGAACGCTAGGCTTACAACAATGCTTCTCAATTAGTCGTCATCTTATTTGTTTTTAAATTCTAATGATCTTATTCGCTACTTTTCTGAGATTTTCATAATGTTCTCTCTTCACCCGGATTTTCCTACCTTAATATTGTTTGTCTTTCAGATTATTTTTGTCCAACGCATTCTGACACCCATCATCGAACCAATCATTTCTTTTGCGCCGGGCTTAATGTCCGATTGTCTGTTCTACTACGGCCTTTATTACAGCTTTTACTTCCACCCACAACTCGTTGCTTGTTTCAGCGATATGTGATAGGATCGGAGCCAGTTCGTTGTCGAGGGTCTCCGTGAAATTTTTTGCCACAGCCGCCGTTCGGAGCCTGTCGACATCGAATTTCTGTAAAGCACTGATCTTCGCCGAATACGCCTTTGACATATGGCATTCATAAGTTGATTTGATCAAACAATGATCCGAATTACAATTGGCTCCTCGGTATGTATGGAGTTAAGTATGCTCGAGGCCCATCTTTGTTGGACTAGAACATGGTTGATTTAGTTTTGTGTGTTACTATCCGGTGATACCCAGGTCATTTTATGTATGCGTCAATGTGGGCAGCAAGTCGAATGCATGACGAGATTTCTCCTGCATGCAAAGTCAATCAGACGCTAGCCATTGTCGTCTGTTTCGTCGTGGAGGCTATATCTTCTAGTCGTTCCCCGATGAGATAGCTCATTGCCAACCTCAGCGTTGAAATCACCCAGAATTATTTTTGTGTCGTTTGTAGGCAATGAGTCGACTGGTCTTTCCAGGTGATTATATAACCTTTCCTATGTTCCTCCGTCGTTTTCTTCGGTCGGGGCATGTACGTTTATCCGCCAAATTTTGAATAATTTCGCTTGTATACGGGTCGCACACAATCGTTCATTGACTACTTTAAAATCAATAACATGCGATTTGAAGTCCCTATCCACAACAAAGGTCACTCCAAATTCTCGATTTAAATAGTACATTTAGTTGTTATACGAGGTGTGACAATTAAGTAATGAGACTGATTCCAGGAAAACCGTATATTTAAAAATTATTCTACAAATCTGCCATCCTCTTCAAAGTAGTCCCCTTGGGCAGCTATACAACGATTCCAGCGCGTTTTCCATGCTTCGTAACATTTCTGGAACGCTTCGACTAGGAGAGTATTCCGTCACGGCCGCCTGGATGTCCGTAATCGACTCAAAATGGGTTTCTTTGACCAACCGATTGAAAAAACCAGCTCTCATCGCCTGTAATAACTCGATCGAGGCTTCCGCGACGGTCATTCGATGCTGCTTTTGCTCCTCAGAAAGGTTCTTTGGGACCATCTTCGCGCACAACTTTTTCATCCCAAAATCTTCGGTTAAAATTTGTCTGACTGTGTTACGGTTCATACCCAGTTCCGAGGCCAACATTCAAACTGTTAAACGCCGATATTCACGGATAAGGGCACGCATACGCTGCGCATTCGCGTCAGTCCACGCTTTCACGCCTCTCCTTAAACTCTTTATGCCATCGAAACGCCTGGGCACGACTAAGAGCACTATCACCATGCACTTTTACTATTTAAGCGTACGTTTCCGAAGCTGTTTCGCCCAATCTGGCGCAAAATTTTATCACGACGCGTTGCTCTTGATTTCGTTTCTCCATTTTCTTGACGAGCACCACCAACACACATCTACTCAACACGACACAGCAGGCGAACTAAACAAGCTAGAGTGATGGTAAATATATCAATAGAGAGGGGAAAGAGAAGGGAATTTCAAAGTCGGAGGTTTACCGCAAGCGTGGTAATAAAATCAGTCTCATTACTTAATTGTCACACCTCGTAAACTCATAAATGTAGGGGTCAGGATCTTTGGAATGGTGACCCAAGTGACCTGACTGTTCAAGTTTTTTGAGTGTCGTAGCCAATTATTTTGTTTATTTGATATCCGCAGGCCAATTCTCTTTTTTTTTAAAGCCATCGGGTCTTGCTTTGTTATGTGAGCAGACGCGGTTAGACTCCTTTGAGTCATCTTCAGTGTCTCCGTGATGTTTTTTTGTGAATATTGATTTAAGTGGAAATGTATTATTTTTAATCTTTTGTATTTAACTTTTTTAATCTACTTTAAAGTTTAAAATGAATGAAAATCTTTGATGTCTTCTGTGTGAGCGAGCTTCAGTGTTTTATGATGATGCGAGTGGTGTTGATGAGGATATTCTCGAAGAAGATGAATATTATTTGAATTCCGAGTTCCGAAAGAGTAAAGAAACGAATTTCTTCGAGTAAAGAAACGAATTTCAATGCAGACAGCCTGACAGAAGGACAGCCTCCGCCGATACAGCCACGTTGTCAAAGTACCGTAATTCGAACATGACCATGACGCCAGCAGAGCAACTGCAGGACCATCTTCGTCGAACCAAGATCATCCAACAACAGGCATATTTGGTAGAGGTAGAAAAACTCAAGTAGAATTTTAAACCACTTGAAATGTGTGGGAGGCGTTCGATAAAAGTTTATTCACTGTAAACTAAAGGTGATTCTCGAAATTTGAAGGAACCAATTTTAGCAAAGCAATCATTAATTTATGACTTGATCTTGAATGTCGTTGTTGATACAAATATGTGAAGGAAGAACAAGTTCCAATCAACATGTAAAATATAACACGATTTATGTGATCGGTTGTAAGTTTTGTCAAATAACGATGGGCTATCATCGATTTTCATTTTACTACCAAATATTCGTTTTGATGACAAAACTACTCGTTCACAAAAAGATTGCAACATGGCTTAACACCAATAAAAAAGTATATGATTTATTCCTTGAAAATTTTGAAAAGGTAGTACTACTCCGCCATCCACAAACTGCATGATCGACTAACAGGTCGCCATTCTGCGGGCGTTTCAAGGTCAAAGTTTACATTCCAACTCGCTAAATACGTTATTGAAATTGTGTCTTACAATGATGTGCAAACAACATATATGTTCGATGCTGGGCCATACATAAGGAAAGAAAAGTGCAGTCTCTATAACTCAGCAAATTACTACATAACTGTACTTAGAAAGATAGTTCATCATACGGGACGAAATCTCACATGTGAAAATATGTTGTTTTAGAAAACATTGGAAAGCCAAAAATCATTCACGTGGGCAATAAAACATGGCACAGATACTTTCGACCAATTATGCAACAACTACACGACTGCAATAACCACCAACAGATGACTGTTGTACTTATTTTATGGTATATTAGATCAAGCGGGAGTGAGTTTTAACATCCTGTACAATTTAGCTAGTAAAATTGAAGAAATGCATCGGATTGACTTTTTACACAAACTTGGAACAAGCTTCGTAAATCTGCACATACAGCAATGTTTAGCATTATAAAAAATTCAAATTAGACAATTTGTACAATTACCACTGGATAATCATGAAAAAATCATACAGTTAAATTAGAAAATGAAAAAAGAAAATTTCTTGCCCGCCTTATAACAAAAAAAAGACCGTTTGGTGCTCCTCTTTCTGCAAGCGTGCAGCGTGCGATGAGCACAGATTGTATTTGTGCTTAAATTTCAAATAAGGTTTTTTTTTTGCAAATGCATTTACATTTTTTCTTTTGAATACATAAGTATTTTTTCTTTTTGAATAAATAAGCATTTTTTAAATAAAAACATTTTATCATTACTCTCCCTAATTTCACATGTTAAAACATATAATACATAGTCTTTTGAACCCAATCATATCTAACAGGATACTTTTGCAAGACCATACGTTGAATATTAAATAAAAAAAATATTGTTTTATAATATCTCGGTGCCTAGATATGAGTTTTTCAGTAAAATGATCAAAATGACGCAATTATCATTGTTTGAAATGTTGTATGGGATCATTACTTAGTTCGCGTAGTGTAGTGGTTAGAGTACTCGCTGCGTAATCCGAAGGTCCCTGATTCGAGTCCCGTTGGTAACAATGAGATTTGTTTCGAGTTATTCCTCGGACAGACTATAAGCCTGCTCAGTTATGAAACGTGCTGGTTTAAAATCAGCAGATGGACATACGGCCAAAGCGTGGTGCTGACCATATCACCTTCCCGAGTGCCGATACATTCGATCAAGATAATGAGATACTTAACTATCATGCTAACTAAAGCAAAAAAAAAATTAACTAAACATATCAAAATGAAACGACTAGAATGCCGAAAAGAGATACAAAAACGAGTTCTCTGAAATTTTTACCAATGTATCAAAAGACGATATCGTCATAGATGACGGTAAAAAACGAATGCTATTAAAAAATAAGTTTTTGCTACATTACAAAACCAATCAACTCAAATTAAGAACCTTTTTCTATTCGCTGAAAAAGTCTCCTAGTGGATTGATCATCTCAAGAAATTTCTCAACAACTAAATTTAGTTATCAACGTCTAAATTTAGTTTCTTAGAAATTTCTTCAAATCCTTTGCTAATTTACAGCTCGTCAAGCTTTGATAATCTGTATTCATTCACGAAAGCCTCAATTAATGTAAACAAACATTTGATTACAAACAAACTTTGACTATGATGTACCTACCAAATAAGAAATCTTTTTCATTTTCAAATTGCGTCGTAATCATCTGTGAGACAGTGAAGTGAACATTCTGTGTAATTTGGACATTCAAGCGATTAATCTCAGCATGTTTCTGCTAATCATTCTAATCTTTATTCTTGACTTGTTATTTAGTAGCTATTTATAAAACCAAATCAGTGTGAAAAACTAAACGAGATTGTCTCATTAGCAAAATTGAAGAGTTTTTAATTAACACTTTTGCGCTAAAACATTGGTAATGATTTTCTGTTAAAAATAATCCAAACAATTTCAATTAAGACTAGAAAGAGATTGTCAAATTCTCTTATTTCTACCCTCCTCAGGAATTTCGACACACTAAACAAAGTTTGATTTCGACGTTATTCTTAAGAGCTCATATTAAAAAAATATACATGAAAATCTGTACAAAAAAATGTGCAACTTGACGAACTGCCAACAACAGTTTTATTACATTTCCCTAATTGATTCGAATGGTGCTGATAATACGCGAATCAATTTCGGAATATTGAGACCACTTTAATATCCATAACCAGCGGGATACTTTTGCGTGTTGCTAATTGATAAAGTGGAAATTTGTTTCAGTGCAGATGAAAGGTCATTGCTCATTCCAATTTATATTTTGCAAGGAGAAATAAATTTAAAACAAAATTATACCGTGAAATTTCGCTTAATAAAAACGAAATAATGCGGAAAAATCTGAAATTATTCAGTTGAGAATGAGCAATTTTGAAGGCAACCGAAAGAAAACAAATACTAAAAGGTAAATGATTTAAAACCGAACCGGTCTGTGTAATGATTTGTTCTATTGGTGGGAAAAATTCTTGTATCAATTTGTTTTCGGTAGCCAAGTAGAAGGTCTATAATAATGGGTCATTCTATAAAAAATCATCAAATGAGGCAACTTTACTATTTTTGACTTTGATGAAACTTGGTAGTCAGCTTTATTTTGTTGTTGGGAAATGACATGATTTATTGCCGTTTGATTCAGTCCACGGCCACTAGAGTTCACGAAAAATGTGATTTTTATGCTATGTTGTAATGATAAATATTTTATTTATTTTGATTGGATTTGACTATCTTGAAATCCTAAAAATAGAGTATTTTCCAATATTTTTCAGGATTTATAAATTGCCCTAACTCCTTTTGTGGTTTACTAATTAACTTGGTTTTTTGCTCGTGCTAAGACCAAGCACTGATAAATATAAAAATATAAAAAATTACCTTGGTTACTTCCTCTATCTAAAAACCCATGTCGAAATTTGCGAATCTTTCAAAAATCATATATTTTGTAGTAAAAATTTAAATGTGAGAAAGGTGGTAAAAAGCTGAAATTTTCAGGTAATTTAGCCCAATTTGTGAACTTTATAATTCGTTCAGTTTGCTTGTTATTCATACCCGTCTTCAAATTACAGCCGATTAAACATAGGCTTTAGTACTGTTTTCAATATACTTTTTGCAAAGCAATTTTTTTATTTACTCGTAAAGTCATTGAACTCTACTAGTTATCAACTTCGATACGTTATTTCATGCAAAAAAAGTGTTCAACATTGAGAACAGGCCCGGCAAGTAGTGGGTTGAGTGGGTAGCTAGACCCACTCGAGATATCCCGAGTAGGAAAATTATCCACTCGAAATAATCAAACATCAACTTTGTCGATTTATACATTTTAAATTTCACGCGGGAAATAAGCGCACTCGGAGCATGCGCATGGTGTACGTCCACATATAACACACATTTATGCCAACGACGGCTGTACCTATGTAGCCATGTCGGTGTCCTATATGTGCCTGAGTTTTTTTATGTTTATATTCGTTTTATTCTTCTGTTCGCTCGTGTTGTGTGTGCTTGTGTATTATTCCTGAGTGCGAAATTACAAGAGAAAAAAACGAAACGAGTGCGCATGCTATACAAATTACAAAAAGACGACAGATGGATCGATTTGTCGTGCGACTGATGAAAAGGAAAAAAGAGAATTGCGTAGATGATGATCAGCAGCGGATCGAGAAAAAAACCTCAGGATCCTCGAAAACCGAGTCTCCTCGAGCTTCAGATAATGATAGTCAAAATCAAGACAGCAACAACAACAACAAAAGCAATTTTAAACGGTGTAAAAAAACTATCCGTGGCTCGAACTTAACAAAAACAATTGCGGAATTTGCAACGTCTGTACTGAAGCGTGTGAACGGCAATTGATCGCTAATTTCAACTCGCATACTCTGAAATCAAAAGAAGCCTGGGTCGATTATTGATTTTCAAACTGGAAGCATGGGTCAGAGCGGATGAAGAACAATTCGTTAAGTATTCTACACTTCAATCGTACCGAAGCACTAGTAAACCTGGGAAAAGTGAAAGTTGTACAAACGTTATCGTCGGCTCACTCGAAACAGATGATGGAGAATAGAAAGACGTTACTGAAAGCATTGGCAAAACAGGTTTTGCCTTTAAGAGCAGACAAAAATGACAAGAATTCCAATTTCATGGCGTTATTGAAGGCTCGCTCGGAAGACGTTCCATAACTGAATTACTGGTTTTAAAGAGATGGATACAGATGGCTCCACCATGTAAGTCAAAATGAAATACTCGATCTGATGGCGACTACAACCTTGTCAAAAATCGTGGACGAGATAAGAAAAGCGAAGAATTTTTTGATTCTACTAGATAAAACCGCATATACGTCACGAATAGAGCAAGTCTCCGTTTGCCTTAGAACGGTTTTCGAAGATTTAGTTGCAAATGAGAATTTCGTTGGATCCTTTTCAACGCCAAACACTCAAGCAGAAACTTTATTCGATCTTGTTGACAACATTTCGTCGAGAACTCGTTGCTTCTCCCAAAACTAAGAAGCCAGTGCTACGATCGGGCATCAAATGTTTCTGGGAAAATCTCAGCATTGCAGGCGCGTATACGTGAGAGAGAACCTCGAGCTTTGTTTGTGTACTGTAATGCCCATAATGTCCAAGATTCAATTGAAAAGGTATTACCAGCCAGAAAATTCATTGGATCAATCAAGGATTTGATCAACTTTGTCCGAGATTCACCAAAACGCGTTGCACAGTTCAAGAATTTGCAGACTGAGGCGATGGAAAAGAATTACGAAGATTTACTTTTTATCGCAGCCTTCAACCCGACAAGGTAAAAACTTCGATCGAAAATTTCTTCAAATATTGTATCGAATTTGGAAACCTTATTAATATTTTTCAGATGGGTGATGCGAATACAGCGTCTTCAGATAATCAAAGCGAATTACCCTGAATTGGTGAAATACCCAGATGATCTATCGGTGGACAACCAAGTCGATAGTGCGATCTCTGCCAGAACTTCGGGGTTTTACGATTACATGGGGTCTTTTGAGTGTTTATTCTATTCAACAATGATGATTGAAATTTTCGATCGCATTGAAATATTGAACAAAGAATTGCAGAAGTCGAGCCTTTGTGTTATTGAATTGCATGAAAAAGTGAAAGCAGTTGCTGATGTGCTAAATGCGTCTCGTGATTTCAAATTTGAAGAAATTTAGGAAAAAAGTGTTAAAGTTTTAATTGATTTTGAACTCCGAGAACCTCCAATTCAACAGAAAAATTTCAATTTTCTGACCACCAAGGATTATTTTAGACAATCTTATTGTGAAGTTTTTGATCAGTCGATTTGAAACAGAGGCAGCAAAGTTTTTCGAGTTTTTGGAGCGATTCGCTATCCGTTAGGCCGCTGATGTTGACAAGATTGTCAACTTTTATAAAGACAGAGCGGGGTTTTTGAGCGACCGTGACATGTTTTTGCAACAAAATGAGCAAAATGAGCAAGCAAACAATTTTGAGGGAGTTGTGAATTTCTTGAAAAGATACGAATGGGCTAGAGGACTCATTCCAGAGTTTGTTCGTTTTATTCGTCTGTTAATGACAATTTCAGGGTCATCCTGTTCGTATGAATGAAGTTTTTAGGTCCTACGTCGACTGAAAACATATCTAAAGTCAACAACGTCGCTCTTATACATATTTATTCAAATATGACCGACGAGCTCGATTTGGAAAAACCTCTACTAGTGTACTAGTGTTTTTGCTTTGTGAAAATAAGCTTGTTTTAGAAAAATGATACGATTTTCATGTTTTTGTATGTATCGGAATAAAGATCTCAACAAAAACAATTGTGTCAATTTGATCTATTAATATGAACAACTATGAAAATTATCTCATCAAAATTTTTCTTGATCCACATACGTTTTTTTTATTTTACATTCTCTTGTATAAAATCGTAAGCGTACCTGTAAATGCAATGAAATTTTATATCCACATGGAAACTTAAAAGGCTAATCAGCCATGAAAATGTCAGAAGAATCGGGTAGTACCTAACTAAGTTATTGTGGTTTAAATTTTCGGTGTTACAACAAAAACAATACATGGTTATGGGCAATATGCGCTTCCAATCGACTCAGACACTAAGGGCTTGTTCGGATTTGCATGCAAATTTCAGGAAGGATATATATCATGCATTTCTTTGATTGTTCAATGAGTGATATCAGTAATCGTAAATCGAAATAATGGCCGTTTTAAATGAGAATATCGAGTATATCTGTGCTATTTTTCCCCAACTTCAGCATTGAAAGTACAGGCTAGTAACTGTTACTGAAAACGTACATTTTGAAGGTGACAAAATCATAGTGGTAGGTTCTCATGAGTACAGTACTTAATAACAAATACCTGAGAAGTTGAAATTCACGCAACTTTGGTACTAATACAGTGGAACTGCCCTTAGCGGACAACTCTCCCTATAACGGGCAAATTTCAATTCCCCGGCATTAGTTCACACATTAAAAACTGTGCATTTCTTCTGTAAAACGGACACGGACAGCCATTTTACGCAGTATCGTTCACAAAAGCTTTCTTTATAGCAGACATCATGTTTACACAATTCCATGTGTAGACATTTTCCAGCCACATTTCATTTTCTTGCAGTGAACAACTCAATCGGCATATCACAGCGTTGCATTGTGTTGGTTCATCAACGTTTTAAAAGATCTGCCATGTCATCGTCGCGAGTGTAGTTGTCGTTAAAGGAAAGAGTAGAAATAATTAATGTAAAAGAAAAAGAAAAATTAAATTTTCGTGATTTGGCTTGCCGTTTTAAAGTGAAAAAAAACTCAAGTGTACGAGATTTTGAAAAATAAACGCGAATTGATGAAGAATGGTTGGATCACGGCAATCCTAATTCTTGGAAGTCATTGCCAACTTCTGTTGTATTATAAATTGACTCTATCACGTTGTGGTTTTGTCAAGCTCTTGCAGCTAAAGTTTCAATATCTGGCCCAATAATACGAGAAAAGGCATTGGAGGTAGCTGGTACTCTTGGCGCAAACAACTTTAAGGTATCAATTGCGTCACAACATATCCCACAAAACAATAAGTGGTGAAGACGGTTCTGTAGATAGTGTAGTTGTTAGGGAATGGATAAACAAAATGAAAAGTTTGTACATTACATTTAATTCCAAAATACATTTACAACTGCGATGAAGCTGGATTGTTTTTTAGAGCGTTGCTCAGGTGGAAAAATTTCTAAAGAACGTTTACTTCAAAGAAACACTAATCATACGAAAAGCTCCGAATCCACGTTGTTTAAGGGCATCGATTTAAATAAAATGCATGTTGATTAGAAAGCAAATAAAAGAGCATGGATGACCAGGGCGATAATGGCAGCCAACCCAATTCAGAACAGGATGGTTCGTCAAAATCGAAAAATTATACTGTTTATGGATAATGCGAAATCTCATCGTCAAACAATATTTTCGAACATCAAGACCATGTTTCTGCCACCGAACACAACTGCCTCTTGCCAACCATTAGATCAAGGGATAGTAAAAAATTTCAAAGTGAACTATCGCATATACGTATTAAAGCATCTCAAAGCAACCATCACAAAAGCAAAAACTGCAAATGATTTGGCAAAAAATATCAGTGTTTTGGATGCAAATAAACAACAACACTAAATGTAGCAATAATGAGCTGAAATTCAAAAACTAAGTAACGAAAAACACTAAAACTGAAAATAAACACGAATAATTTAGACATTGTATTCAGTCACCATTACCTAGATTGCTCCGTCTCAGCTCGATCAGCTTCAACGAATCTATATTAGCAAATGAGAATCTCCATTGAAATTGTTGGTCTCGTGAACTCAAATTCAGAGGATATTTTATCTTCTTATCGGTGGCCCGTCGATATATGTGATATATGATTGGGACGCCGTCAGAATCAAAAACATATCTATTCATGTCCAAATACACGAGTGCTTCTGGAGGAACGAAGCCAGTAGCGAGGCAAGTCGCAATATACTCGTCTGTAGGGTGGAATGGCTGTGAACTCCAAGGGTTTTCACTCACAGTTACAGATCTTGCGATATGATTCCGAAGAAGTTTCAATATGAGGATATCGACTCTTGTCACTTCAGCAGTTTGATAAATTCTTTACTCGATATATAATGTTTCCAATCCGTCTCAGGCTTTCTGTACAGACCAGTACATGCATGAAGACATTTCCTTTCGTAAACTCTTAATTGTTCCATGGTACTAGCACTCTGGTTGTACCAGATCTGACATCCATATGTCAAAACTGGTCTAACCAGTGTCTTGTAACAGATAATTTTGACCTTTTGATCAATGTATTTGGAATGAAAGAGTCTTCGTAGGGCCATGACTACTTTCAGTGCCTTACTGAGCATCATTTTCACATGTTCAGTATAAAACAGATACTGATCGAGATAAACACCGATGTATCGAACACAGGATTTATTTGGAACCCGTTCTAAACTACCCTCGCCAGCCATGATGTGGAAATCTTTCCAATTACGTTTCAGTTCTTGACTGACTCCCTGCAGCGTTGTCCGAAACAAGATTGTTTCACACTTCTGCGCATTGATTTTCATTCGGAAATTGTCAGCGTACAGCTGCACATAATTGAACATTTTTTGGAGATTGCTCTGAACTATTGTAGCTTTTCTGTCTGCAGTATAGATGATCAGATCATCAGTAAACGCTACCAATGATCGCGTTGGCGAGACGTTAAAATCAAAGCCGTTCAATAGCTTGCGAATGAACATTGAGAAGAGCAGAGGCGCAGTAACTGTTCCCTGCTGTAGACCATTCAAAACCTTGAACTCGCGCATTATTGTCAGATTTCCATCAGTTACAACAAACGATTTTCCGAATAACATATTACACATCAATCAATCAATCAAAAGCGCTTTATTCAATACTAATCGTTATAAATTTTAAAAGAATATAAAGCAAATTCCAAACAATAACAATAAAAAACTTAATGGCCCAAATGGCTCTCTAAATTTGTACGTTATCATTACACATTAAAAAAAAAAAAACTAGCAAATTCAAATCAATGAAGATTATTACATATTTTTTAAATTTAATTGGAAAAAGGAGAAAAAAACCAACCAACACTATTCTAAAATTATTTATAATCTTAACACTACAGTGAACTTTGATCCTACACCTAATATGTTTTAACTTAATTCTAATTAATGCTATCAAAAACTTTATCTTATACTTAAAAAAATCTATAACAATGTTCCTAACCTAAGCGTTTTACCTTATCTCTAACCTAATATAATAAACATAATATAAACCTAACCTATACCTTATTTTTAACAAAAATAAACAACAACACTAAATGTAGCAATAATGAGCTGAAACTCAAAAACTAAATAACGAAAAACACCAAAACTGAAAATATACACTAATAATTTAGACATTGTCATTCAGCCACCAATACCTAGATTGCCCCGTCTCAACTCGATCAGCTTCAACGAATCTATATTAGCAAATGAGAATCTCTATTGGAACTGTTGGTCTCGTGAACTCAAATTAGGAGGATATTTTATCTTCTTATCGGTGGCCCGTCGATATATGTGATATATGACTGGGACGCCGTCAGAATCAAAAACATATCGATTCATGTCCAAATACACGAGTGCTTCTGGAGGAATGAAGCCAGTAGCGAGGCAAGTCGCAATATACCCGTCTGTAGGGTGGAACGGCTGTGAAATCCAAGGGTTTTCACTCACAGTCACAGATCTTGCGATATGATTCCGAAGAAGTTTCAATATGAAAATATCGAGTCTAGTCACTTTAGCAGTTTGATAAATTCTTCTATTCGATATATAATGTTTCCAATCCGTCTCAGGCTTTCTGTACAAACCAGTACATGCACGAAGACATTTCCTTTCGAAAACTCTTAATTTTTCCATAGTACTAGCACTCTGGTTGTACCAGATCTGACATCCATATGTCAAAACTGGTCTAACCAGTGTCTTGTAACAGATAATTTTGACCTTTTGATCAATGTATCTGGAATGAAAGAGCTTTCGAAGGGCCATGACTACTTTTAGTGCCTTACTGAGCATGATTTTCACATGTTCAGTATAGTACAGATACTGATCGAGATAAACACCGAGGTATCGAACACAGGATTTATGTGGAACCCGTTCAAGACAACCCTCACCAGCCATGATGTGGAAATCTTTCCAATTACGTTTCAGGTCTTGACTGACCCCCTGCAGCGTTGTCCGAAACAAGATTGTTTCACACTTCTGCGCATTGATTTTCATTCGCCAATTGTCAGTGTACAGCTGTACATCATTGAACATTTTTTGGAGATTGCTCTGAACTATTGTAGCTTTTCGGTCTGCCGTATAGATGATCAGATCATCAGCAAACGCTACCAATGATCGCGTTGGCGAGACGTTAAAATCAAAGCCGTTCAATAGCTTGCGAATGAAGATTGAAAAGAGCAGAGGCGCAGTAACTGTTCCCTGCTGTAGACCATTCAAGACCTTGAACTCGCGCATTGTTGTCAGATTTCCATCAGTTACAACAAACGATTTCCCGTATAACATATTACACATCATGGCGACAAGGTGTCTGGGGGACTTGTCCTGAAGGAGTTTAAAAATAAGTCCATCTAACCATACCGTATCAAAGGCTTTCTCCATATCAATGAGACATGCTCCAACACATTGTCTATCATTTAGTTTCCAACAGATGTCTGAGGTTACTTTCGTTATTGCATGTGTGGTCGAATGCCTGGCACGAAAACCAAATTGGCAATTCGGCATCAACTCATTTTCCTCAATGTGGGCGTTTAATGCTCTGTTGAGTATCACTTCAAACACCTTGCTGATGTTAGGCAGCAAGCTAATTGGGCGATAGCTTTTGGGGCATGAAGATTCTTTTCCTTTCTTCAAGATCGGAAATACCTTAGCTTTTTTCCACTCATTTGGGAAATATGAATTGCTCAACATGTTGTTGAACAATATGCAATAGTTCCTAATAGCAACCTCAGGCAAATGTCGGAGAACTACATTTGGAATACCATCAGTACCACATGATTTCTTGTTTATCTTGCGAAATATGAAACACAAGTCTTCATAGCTGACAAAATAATCAACAAGATTCAAGCTCGGTGTGAGGTCAGATGTTTATGTTTCATTGATGACTGATGATCTGATTATACGGCAGACCGAAAAGCTACAATAGTTCAGAGCAATCCCCAAAAAATGTTCAATGATGTGCAGCTATACACTGACAATTGGCGAAACAACATTGTTTCGGACAACGCTGCAGGGGGTCAGTCAAGACCTGAAACGTAATTGGAAGGATTTCCACATTTACCTCTTTTTCTTTCTTGCTGTTTTCTTCGTTATTATCGTATCTTCGTTTCAGCTTTTTTTCGCCCTTCATCGTTGGCGATGGACACATTAAAAACACGTCTACACGCAACGAGCGCTAGACGTAGAATATCCTAACACTCATTCAAGCTAAATCAGGGGTATTAATCTAGAAAATGTGAGATTCCCATAAAACAGTGTCTTATGATATACATATTTTGACTATTCTAATTTTCTTTATTCATTAATAAACCTACAAAAATAGGGCTACATGTAAATTTAAACTAAAAACAATTATTCTAATTTATCTCATTTCAGGTAGCTATGGTAGAAGTGCAGCTCAACAACGATACAAATGTTCCAGTTGGTATGCTAGTAGCGTTTGCGATCTGCACAACTCTTCTCGTCGCCGTACATATGTTAGCGTTGATGATAAGTACATGTATCCTTCCAAATATCGAAACAGTTTGCAATCTGCATAGTATCTCACTTGTTCACGAATCGCCACACGAACGATTACATTGGTACATAGAAACAGCATGGGCGTTTTCAACACTTCTAGGACTCATCCTATTTCTACTTGAAATAGCAATTCTGTGTTGGGTGAAATTCTACGATTTGAGTCAAGCAGCAGCATGGTCTGCATGCATTGTACTTATCCCCGTACTTATAGTCTTCCTAGCATTTGCTATTCATTTCTACAGATCGTTAATGACACATAAATACGAGGTAACGGTTTCGGGAATACGCGAATTGGAAATTTTGAAGGAGCAGATGGAACAGGATCATTTGGATCATCGTCGTAATAATGGGGTGAATTTCGACGGCGGAGAGATTGTTTGAAAGCATTGATATTAGCTTCTAGGGTAGTGTTTCACTGCAATCGGATCTTGGCGTCTGTTGTCCGATCGCTTGTAGACGCCTGTTAGGCAAGAGAAAAAACATACAATAATGATCAATTTATGTAGAAAAATATCATTTTTGGAGGAATTATGTATATTGATACCCTTAATAATACTTAGAGAAAGGCTTCCAATCTTCTAATTATTTTTCAAAGTCGGCCCGAGTCAATTATTACTAAATATTGGCAAATAATTCAAAATAATGCTTCCAAATTTATTATATGCATGTTTTACTTTATTATACTCATATTGCATACTTCCTCCTGAATTCAAATGTGATGAATTAGTTTTAATTTAAGGCTAACTTGTAAGATGTTAACTTAATATGTATATAATTAATAATTATATGTGTATAATAGCGAAGTACAACAACTCGAATAATTTTTTATATGTATATAAAAAATGAATTTGTTGTTATTGTTACTTAATATTCTTAAATGACGCCAACAAATGATGGCGCCTTCGACAAAAAAAGACTTAAGAATAGTACTTCACGTAAAAAAACCGAAACATATGTGAAATTTTGTACGATCAATATTATCATAAAATGTACTTTATAATGTAGGTCAATGCAATGAATGAAAATAAATATCGGAAATAACTGATCATATATTTTTCAAACTTACTTTCTAATTTCTCTTGCTATCTCCATGCAAGACCGATGCTGGCAATAGAAAGTTCATTAGGCTACTTGATAACAAAGTATAAAATATTTACCGAAAACACATCTTCGATTTTTTCCTTCTCGGGAAAGTATGCTCTGAAGAGAGTACGAATCAGTTGTTCAGGACGATCTAATTTAAGCTAGAAAAGAAATATTTTCAAAATATTGGGGTTGCTTGTAGTCCAAAAAATAAAGTTACATTATTACCTTTGCGATTGGGTATGGCGTAGGACGATCTGCTTGATTTCTAAAGCAATCGAACATCATAGATACTTTACATACATCTTCTTGCCATATTCCTTTCTGCACTTGGCCAGTATGCAAATGATAAAATATCCCTTCGCCATGTTTCTTGCCATTTTGGAAGAATCCTTCATATCTGTTACCATTTTCTGAAAAAGGAAGCAAACTATATATTAGACAGACTAATATAAGCTTTCTACCTTGAAACAGCACTCCGGCTCCATCCCAAAGGTCACTATCCCATTGCCCTACATATTGCGATCCATCTTTGTACCACATAATACCCAAACCACTCCGCTTATTCCCCTTCCACCAACCATAGTAGACACCATTCTTATAGTATTGCTTGCCTTCTCCACATTTTTGGTCGTGCCTCCATTGACCAACATACACACGACTATATGTTTTATCTGGCATTAGTTTTCGAATTGATCCTTGACCATGTCTCAATCCATTTTCCCATTGACCGTCATAAATTATTCCATTCGAATTGTAACGAGTCCCAAAACCGTCCGGCTGACTTTTACACCAATAGCCAGTATAACGGGAGCGACTAGACTCAACGACATATGGTCGGAATCCATTGATTTCTGCCGACTTAATTTGCAAAGATGTATAAAGATGCTTTTTGCTACTACAATTGGTGCTATGTCTTTCCAAAATCCTGACCATATTCACTGTACAACACTTTTAGACTATAGAGCTCTGAGCTATTGAAAGAGAGAAAAAAAAAACGAAACGACGCCGACGAAATGACTGACGAGAAGTACCTTCCGAACAAACTGAATATGCATATTTCCGGCCTAGTTTTTTGTTGACAATTGATTCAGTCCTACTGGGTAATTTCAATGTTAGTAATGAGCAAAGTACGAAAGCGAAAGGGGAAAAGTCGTAAAGCATGTATGCAAAATAAGATACATTATTGGGGTGTATAAACGATTTAATCCTTCGACTTATAACCTTGTAAATGTTAGATCGATGCTTTTAGATTCTGACAAACTGAGAGCTCCGATGTCACAAAATGTGAAGCTATAAATGATTACGTGAGGGATTGTTATTTATTATTTCCCATCTGACCATCAAATAATTGAATGATTGAAACAGAGGTCGAAAGTTATTTATTTATTCGAAAACTTCGTTATTATGTGGGTGAGTATAAAATCGATTTACTATGCTTCTACCCAGTTTCAAGGGCAGTTGATGCGTGTAAATTTATTTTAGACCACTGAACGTTTCCTCCAAGTTTTAATTTGCTATGAATATTTCTAGAAAGTCTACTCCAAATATTCTTTATTTTTTATTTTAAACATTAATAAATTATTATTCAACATGTGGCGTATTACAATTGTTTTCCTTATCTTCAAGTTATAGGCTAGGCTACCATTTTAATGAGAAAAGGTTTACTTTTTACATCTTAACGGGGACTTTTAATAGAAGATAGTGCTAAGATGGGTCTAAGGACCTTATTGCTTTATGTGCTTTGTCAAAGTTAACTTCATATCCAATGGATTCTTTGCCTAAACAATTTAAGTATCTGCAGAAAAGAAGAAATTAGTTTGGTTTTTTGGTAAAGAATATTAGTCGCGACATTATTTAAGTTTTTAGTCGTACTTTTGTAGACATAATTTGTTAATTTAGGCTCTTTATCATTATCTTTAAGGCAGTAATTATTGCATTTTGATCAGTACTTCTTCAGTAGAAGTAAGCGTCAAGGCTGCAACTATTTTGCAATTATGTTTCGTGGAAAAAGAGAATGTGATAATCAAACAGAAGCCTTTTTTAGGGTAGGGAGGTGAAGCCTATTTACGCCAGTAGCGTAACACTTCCATCAGTGCAAGGCATCTGGCATAACCACTAAACATCTCCCGTGCCCAACTGAGAACATAGCCTGCAATCGTTTTGCACACTACTTCAGGCTAGTCCTCGTTTACAGTTTAAAGGAATCCGTTTTTTTTCAGAGGGAATTATAGAGGAGAGAGATATTCATAGGGAAAGGATCTCCTCACCCTCTACACCACCTTGCCGTTTTCCACAAGGACTGTTCGAGTGGGATGTGCTACGTAGTTCCATTTGACAGCTGAGCCATTGCTCTGATGAGGCTGAGAGAAAGAACATCCCTATTTCTTCAAAAAGGACGCTGGTTTGCCTGTCCGTGTTGCGACAAGCATAATCCTTCTCTCCCACGGAAAAAGCCAATCAGGAGACCTACGCTTACTAATATTGAACAGTTAAAACCAAAAACATTTATGCTCGTTCATGAGCTGGTGTAGTGATAGTTGGTATGTTATTGTCCCTTAAGGACTGCAGCGATGGTCTGCTGCCTCACCGGAAGAAGATGTTGAGATCTGCTGAGATTGGCCTGGTGTGCGGACGCGTCAATGCGCTGGCAGGCTAGCGGTGCGGTGTCGTGGGGCGGGTTCTTTCCCCCAGCACAACGACCCACTACAAAAAAAAATTCGCATCCACGAATTCCGGGGTCAAATAAAAGTCGACCGAAGTCGAAAAAGTAGGTAACCAACTAAGGGTTGGAAATTGCTGACGAAAGAGGGCAAACTGGACCTGGGGAAGACAGACGGATTCAAGGGGGCTTCGTCGTTACCCGACGATTCTTATGGCCCACAGATAAGAGTGGGGCATCCAGATGAAGTTGGTGCACCCTTTGCACCCTCCCAACCCGATCAAGATCCAAACGTAGACGTGGCCATATATTTACTATCTCGCTTATTAGACCACTTAGAAAAACAATTTTTGTTTTGCTTTGTTTGTTCACACTCATGTATCACTTATAAATGATGAAAATTTTCTTCTAAATCACACATGGCTTTTTATGCAGACAAGTTTGTTTTTTTACTGTATTCCTATTTCAACCCATATAAAGCAAAGTGTTCTTATGCAAAGCACTACAAATTTGTATTTGACGTAAACAACAGAATGCTAGCTATAAAATAAGACCAAAATTTTGAAAATCGGATAGAAACTGTGGTCACAGTGAGCGATCAAACCCAGACATCTACCAAGGAAATGGACATGTTTTAGGAAAATCCATGTCTACGCATCCTAGCCACCATAAAGCACAGTATTTTCATAGAAAGTACTACAAATTGATACTTGACGGAAACTTTACAAACACAGCTACAAGATGACACCAAAATCTTGGCAATCAAATTAAAATTGTGGCCACAGTAAGCGATCAAATCTGAAAATCTGCACAAAAAACGCACGTGTTCTACGAACAGCCATTTACATGCCTCCTACATGCTAGATAATTTGTCTAAAATATTTTCCAACTATGAAAATACTAGTTCGGGTTAAGCCTTTAAATTAAAAATTATAAAACCGAAATTCGCACGTCTAACGGGAGAAAAATCGATTTAAAGTTTTGGGGTAGGGACACTTAAAAAATTGGAAATCGTTTGCCTTTCAGCCACTAAAACTACCCTTACACTTTTCCAAAATACCACAAATTTATACTTTTTGAAAACTCAGACGCTAATCTATCTATTGGTACCAAAATAATGCAAATCGGTTGGAAAATGTGACCACAGCAATGCCATAAAGGGAAAAAGTACCCAAAACCTGCCCCCCCAAAATATACTATCTCGCTTATTAGACCACTTAGAAAAACAATTTTTGTTTTGATTTGTTTGTTCACACTCATGTATCACTTATAAATGATGAAAATTTTCTTCTAAATCACACATGGCTTTTTATGCAGACAAGTTTGTTTTTTTACTGTATTCCTATTTCAACCCATATAAAGCAAAGTGTTCTTATGCAAAGCACTACAAATTTGTATTTGACGTAAACAACAGAATGCTAGCTATAAAATAAGACCAAAATTTTGAAAATCGGATAGAAACTGTGGTCACAGTGAGCGATCAAACCCAGACATCTACCAAGGAAATGGACGTGTTTTAGGCAAATCCATGTCTACGCATCCTAGCCACCATAAAGCACAGTATTTTCATAGAAAGTACTACAAATTTATACTTGACGGAAACTACACAAACACAGCTACAAGATGACACCAAAATCTTGGCAATCAAATTAAAATTGTGGCCACAGTAAGCGATCAAATCTGAAAATCTGCACAAAAAACGCACGAGTTGTAGGAACAGCCATTTACATGCCTCCTACATGCTAGATAATTTGTCTAAAATATTTTCCAACCATGAAAATACTAGTTTGGGTTAAGCCTTTTAATTAAAAATTATAAAACCGAAATTCGCGCGTCTAAGGGGAGAAAAATCGATTTAAAGTTTTGGGGTAGGGACACTTAAAAAATTGGAAATTTTTTGCCTTTCAGCCACTAAAACTACCCTTACACTTTTCCAAAATACCACAAATTTATACTTTTTGAAAACTCAGACGCTAATCTATCTATTGGTAGCAAAATAATGCAAATCGGTTGGAAAATGTGACCACAGCAATGCCATAAAGGGAAAAAGTACCCAAAACCTGCCCCCCCAAAATATACTCTCTCGCTTATTAGACCACTTAGAAAAACAATTTTTGTTTTGATTTGTTTGTTCACACTCATGTATCACTTATAAATGATGAAAATTTTCTTCTAAATCACACATGGCTTTTCATGCAGACAAGTTTGGTTTTTTACTGTATTCCTATTTCAACCCATATAAAGCATAGTGTTCTTATGCAAAGCACTACAAATTTATATTTGACGTAAACAACAGAATGCTAGCTATACAATAAGACCAAAATTTTGAAAATCGGATAGAAACTGTGGTCACAGTGAGCGATCAAACCCAGACATCTACCAAGGAAATGGACGTGTTTTAGGAAAATCCATGTCTACGCATCCTAGCCACCATAAAGCACAGTATTTTCATAGAAAGTACTACAAATTTATACTTGACGGAAACTACACAAACACAGCTACAAGATGACACCAAAATCTTGGCAATCAAATTAAAATTGTGGCCACAGTAAGCGATCAAATCTGAAAATCTGCACAAAAAACGCACGTGTTCTAGGAACAGCCATTTACATGCCTCCTACATGCTAGATAATTTGTCTAAAATATTTTCCAACTATGAAAATACTAGTTAGGGTTAAGCCTTTAAATTAAAAATTATAAAACCGAAATTCGCACGTCTAAGGGGAGAAAAATCGATTTAAACTTTTGGGGAAGGCACACTTAAAAAATTGGAAATTTTTTGCCTTTCAGCCACTAAAACTACCCTTACACTTTTCCAAAATACCACAAATTTATACTTTTTGGAAAATTCAGACGCTAATCTATCTATTGGTAGCAAAATAATGCAAATCGGTTGGAAAATGTGACCACAGCAATGCCATAAAGGGAAAAAGTACCCAAAACCTGCCCCCCCAAAATATACTATCTCGCTCATTAGACCACTTAGAAAAACAATTTTTGTGTTGATTTGTTTGTTCACACTCATGTATCACTTATAAATGATGAAAATTTTCTTCTAAATCACACATGGCTTTTCATGCAGACAAGTTTGTTTTTTTACTGTATTCCTATTTCAACCCATATAAAACATAGTGTTCTTATGCAAAGCACTACAAATTTGTATTTGACGTAAACAACAGAATGCTAGCTATAAAATAAGACCAAAATTTTGAAAATCGGATAGAAACTGTGGTCACAGTGAGCGATCAAACCCAGACATCTACCAAGGAAATGGACGTGTTTTAGGAAAATCCATGTCTACGCATCCTAGCCACCATAAAGCACAGTATTTTCATAGAAAGTACTACAAATTTATACTTGACGGAAACTACACAAACACAGCTACAAGATGACACCAAAATCTTGGCAATCAAATTAAAATTGTGGCCACAGTAAGCGATCAAATCTGAAAATCTGCACGAAAAACGCACGTGTTCTAGGAACAGCCATTTACATGCCTCCTACATGCTAGATAATTTGTCTAAAATATTTTCCAACCATGAAAATACTAGTTTCGCACGTCTAAGGGGAGAAAAATCGATTTAAAGTTTTGGGGTAGGGACACTTAAAAAATTGGAAATTTTTTGCCTTTCAGCCACTAAAACTGCCCTTACACTTTTCCAGAATACCACAAATTTATACTTTTTGGAAAATTCAGACGCTAATCTATCTATTGGTAGCAAAATAATGCAAATCGGTTGGAAAATGTGACCACAGCAATGCCATAAAGGGAAGAAGTACCCAAAACCTGCCCCCCCAAAATATACTATCTCGCTTATTAGACCACTTAGAAAAACAATTTTTATTTTGATTTGTTTGTTCACACTCATGTATCACTTATAAATGATGAAAATTTTCTTCTAAATCACACATGGCTTTTTATGCAGACAAGTTTGTTTTTGTAACTGTATTCCTATTTCAACCCATATAAAGCAAAGTGTTCTTATGCAAAGCACTACAAATTTGTATTTGACGTAAACAACATGCTAGCTATAAAATAAGACCAACATTTTGAAAATCGGATAGAAACTGTGGTCACAGTGAGCGATCAAACCCAGACATCTACCAAGGAAATGGACGTGTTTTAGGAAAATCCATGTCTACGCATCCTAGCCACCATAAAGCACAGTATTTTCATAGAAAGTACTACAAATTTATACTTGACGGAAACTATACAAACACAGCTACAAGATGACACCAAAATCTTGGCAATCAAATTAAAATTGTGGCCACAGTAAGCGATCAAATCTGAAAATCTGCACAAGAAACGCAAGTGTTCTAGGAACAGCCATTTACATGCCTCCTACATGCTAGATAATTTGTCTCAAATATTTTCCAACCATGAAAATACTAGTTTGGGTTAAGCCTTTAAATTAAAAATTATAAAACCGAAATTCGCACGTCTAAGGGGAGAAAAATCGATTTAAAGTTTTGGGGTAGGGACACTTAAAAAATTGGAAATATTTTGCCTTTCAGCCACTAAGACTACCCTTACACTTTTCCAAAATACCACAAATTTATACTTTTTGGAAAATTCAGACGCTTATCTATCTATTGGTAGCAAAATAGTGCAAATCGGTTGGAAAATGTGACCACAGCAATGCCATAAAGGGAAAAAGTACCCAAAACCTGCCCCCCCAAAATATACTTTCTCGCTTATTAGACCACTTAGAAAAACAATTTTTGTTTTGATTTGTTTGTTCACACTCATGTATCACTTATAAATGATGAAAATTTTCTTCTAAATCACACATGGCTTTTTATGCAGACAAGTTTGTTTTTTTACTGTATTCCTATTTCAACCCATATAAAGCATAGTGTTCTTATGCAAAGCACTACAAATTTATATTTGACGTAAACAACAGAATGCTAGCTATACAATAAGACCAAAATTTTGAAAATCGGATAGAAACTGTGGTCACAGTGAGCGATCAAACCCAGACATCTACCAAGGAAATGGACGTGTTTTAGGAAAATCCATGTCTACGCATCCTAGCCACCATAAAGCACAGTATTTTCATAGAAAGTACTACAAATTTATACTTGACGGAAACTACACAAACACAGCTACAAGATGACACCAAAATCTTGGCAATCAAATTAAAATTGTGGCCACAGTAAGCGATCAAATCTGAAAATCTGCACAAAAAACGCACGTGTTCTAGGAACAGCCATTTACATGCCTCCTACATGCTAGATAATTTGTCTAAAATATTTTCCAACTATGAAAATACTAGTTAGGGTTAAGCCTTTAAATTAAAAATTATAAAACCGAAATTCGCACGTCTAAGGGGAGAAAAATCGATTTAAACTTTTGGGGAAGGCACACTTAAAAAATTGGAAATTTTTTGCCTTTCAGCCACTAAAACTACCCTTACACTTTTCCAAAATACCACAAATTTATACTTTTTGGAAAATTCAGACGCTAATCTATCTATTGGTAGCAAAATAATGCAAATCGGTTGGAAAATGTGACCACAGCAATGCCATAAAGGGAAAAAGTACCCAAAACCTGCCCCCCCAAAATATACTATCTCGCTCATTAGACCACTTAGAAAAACAATTTTTGTGTTGATTTGTTTGTTCACACTCATGTATCACTTATAAATGATGAAAATTTTCTTCTAAATCACACATGGCTTTTTATGCAGACAAGTTTGTTTTTTTACTGTATTCCTATTTCAACCCATATAAAACATAGTGTTCTTATGCAAAGCACTACAAATTTGTATTTGACGTAAACAACAGAATGCTAGCTATAAAATAAGACCAAAATTTTGAAAATCGGATAGAAACTGTGGTCACAGTGAGCGATCAAACCCAGACATCTACCAAGGAAATGGACGTGTTTTAGGAAAATCCATGTCTACGCATCCTAGCCACCATAAAGCACAGTATTTTCATAGAAAGTACTACAAATTTATACTTGACGGAAACTACACAAACACAGCTACAAGATGACACCAAAATCTTGGCAATCAAATTAAAATTGTGGCCACAGTAAGCGATCAAATCTGAAAATCTGCACGAAAAACGCACGTGTTCTAGGAACAGCCATTTACATGCCTCCTACATGCTAGATAATTTGTCTAAAATATTTTCCAACCATGAAAATACTAGTTTCGCACGTCTAAGGGGAGAAAAATCGATTTAAAGTTTTGGGGTAGGGACACTTAAAAAATTGGAAATTTTTTGCCTTTCAGCCACTAAAACTGCCCTTACACTTTTCCAGAATACCACAAATTTATACTTTTTGGAAAATTCAGACGCTAATCTATCTATTGGTAGCAAAATAATGCAAATCGGTTGGAAAATGTGACCACAGCAATGCCATAAAGGGAAGAAGTACCCAAAACCTGCCCCCCCAAAATATACTATCTCGCTTATTAGACCACTTAGAAAAACAATTTTTATTTTGATTTGTTTGTTCACACTCATGTATCACTTATAAATGATGAAAATTTTCTTCTAAATCACACATGGCTTTTTATGCAGACAAGTTTGTTTTTGTAACTGTATTCCTATTTCAACCCATATAAAGCAAAGTGTTCTTATGCAAAGCACTACAAATTTGTATTTGACGTAAACAACATGCTAGCTATAAAATAAGACCAACATTTTGAAAATCGGATAGAAACTGTGGTCACAGTGAGCGATCAAACCCAGACATCTACCAAGGAAATGGACGTGTTTTAGGAAAATCCATGTCTACGCATCCTAGCCACCATAAAGCACAGTATTTTCATAGAAAGTACTACAAATTTATACTTGACGGAAACTATACAAACACAGCTACAAGATGACACCAAAATCTTGGCAATCAAATTAAAATTGTGGCCACAGTAAGCGATCAAATCTGAAAATCTGCACAAGAAACGCAAGTGTTCTAGGAACAGCCATTTACATGCCTCCTACATGCTAGATAATTTGTCTCAAATATTTTCCAACCATGAAAATACTAGTTTGGGTTAAGCCTTTAAATTAAAAATTATAAAACCGAAATTCGCACGTCTAAGGGGAGAAAAATCGATTTAAAGTTTTGGGGTAGGGACACTTAAAAAATTGGAAATATTTTGCCTTTCAGCCACTAAGACTACCCTTACACTTTTCCAAAATACCACAAATTTATACTTTTTGGAAAATTCAGACGCTTATCTATCTATTGGTAGCAAAATAGTGCAAATCGGTTGGAAAATGTGACCACAGCAATGCCATAAAGGGAAAAAGTACCCAAAACCTGCCCCCCCAAAATATACTTTCTCGCTTATTAGACCACTTAGAAAAACAATTTTTGTTTTGATTTGTTTGTTCACACTCATGTATTTTTATTTTATTTTATTTACAATACTATCTTACAGAATGAAATTCCAATTACAAGGTAGTATCTTAATACGAAAAAAGAACTTTAAAAAGAAAAAATCCATAAAAATTAAGCACATTTCAAGGAAAAAGTGATACGTACATTATAAAAAGACAAGAAAGAATTAAATTTCTAGGTGGCAGAGTATTCTCCACAGCTTTAATTTGAAGCTCGCAATCGAGTCTAAAGGAGGACCAAGCTGGAGACGATGATGTTCTCTAACCATTCGAACTAACGGAGGTTGACGATACGTTTCTGTTCAAGCGTACGGTACTATATAGTACTGAAAGGATCTGGTTCGAGAAAGTGGCCGTGTGCTTATCGCGTTGATTAGGTCAGATGAAAGTAAACCACTGGCAAGTTTAAAGAGAAAGCATTGGTCGAGGAAGAGCCTCCTCTCTTGAAGCGAAGGCATGAACAGGAAACTCAGGCGGTCATTGTGAGGACGATACGGAACCCTATGCTTGAAGAGGAGCGTGCGTGTGAATTTTCGCTGAACAGATTCCACTGCGTCTGAGAGATAAATTAGGTGCGGTGACCACACCTGACATGCATATTCTAGAATCGGGCGCACAAGCATAGAGAACAGGCGTATTCCGGTTTGAATACTGAAACATTTATGAGAGGAGCGTAAAACAAAGCCTGCAACTCTAGAGGCGTTAGTTGTCATTTGAAGTATGTGGATGTCGAACTTCAGATGGGGGTCAAACGTTACGCCTAAATCTTTAAACCTATCGACGCAAACGAGCACTGAGTGGTCGATTGAGTAAGCGAAAGGAATGCGATATGCTTTCCTGGAAAAGCACATCCAATAACATTTAGAGATGTTAAGAGTGAGCCGATTATTTCGACACCATGAGTTTAAGAGGTCTGAGTCATTTTGAAGATCCAGGCAATCTTGATTTGAGCTGATGACTCTAAAGATTTTCAAGTCGTCCGCATATAAAAGGGATTTAGAAGTAAAAATAGACGGGAGATAATTAATGAATAGATTGAAGAGGAGAGGACTTAGAATAGAACCTTGTGGAACGCCAGAAGTGGGACTGAAAGAATATGAAGCTTGTCCACCCCAAATCACTGTACAGGATCTATTTTTGAAAAACGAGTCCAGCCATGCCAGGAGGGGGCTACTAATGCCAAATTGTTGGAGTTTTGCAATCAGAATGCTGTGATCTACGCTATCAAATGCTTTAGCGAAATCTGTGTAAATCACATCCACTTGACCACCTGAGTCAAGTGCAGAGGCAATAGTATCTGTAATTTCAAGTAAATTGGTTACAGTGGAACGCCCTTTTATGAAACCATGTTGCCTATCGGAGAAATTTAGCTGTAAAGCATCATAAATCCTCAAATACACAATACGTTCTAGGATTTTGCCAAAGCAGGATAACAAAGAAATGGGTCGATAATTATGAGCAGAGGAGCGGTCCCCCGCCTTATGGATAGGAAGAATGTTGGCTCGCTTCCAGGTGTCTGGGAAAATCCCTGTTGCTAGACTCGTATTAAAGATAAGGGCAAGTGGGACACTCAAGGAAGAAGCGAGCGATTTAATGAAAACGTTCGGGATCCCGCCCGGACCAACTGCGCTGCTAGCGTTTAGCGACGCGATTACAGCAGCGACTTCAGAAGGGCACGTAGAAAAAACACTTAACTTGTTCAGGGAAGCTCTAGAGTTGGTAACGATTGAGGGAAAGGATGAGATATAGACTGAAGAAAAAAAGTCAGCAAACAAGTCACACATGGCCTGCTCATTGTTGACAGTATTGTTCTGGAATGATAAAGAACTAACAGAGCTGTGGGATGATTTTAAGGAGTGGACATAGGACCAAAAGGATTTGGGATTGTAAGTAAGGAAGGTAGATTCTATGGACTTGAAGTGAGCGAGCATTGCTCGCAAAATTACTTTTTTGCCAATCGCCCGAAGTTGACGGAAAACCGAAAGGTCAATGTCGGATCGTGAACGTTGGTAGCGTTTGCGGGCTGCGTCTTTCAGTCGCACTGCCTGGGCAACATCTTTGGTAAACCAAGGTGACCATTTACTACCTGTATCACCTATAAATGATGAAAATTTTCTTCTAAATCACACATGGCTTTTTATGCAGACAAGTTTGTTTTTTTACTGTATTCCTATTTCAACCCATATAAAGCATAGTGTTCTTAAGCAAAGCACTAAAAATTTGTATTTGACGTAAACAACAGAATGCTAGCTATAAAATAAGACCAAAATTTTGAAAATCGGATAGAAACTGTGGTCACAGTGAGCGATCAAACCCAGACATCTACCAAGGAAATGGACGTGTTTTAGGAAAATCCATGTCTACGCATCCTAGCCACCATAAAGCACAGTATTTTCATAGAAAGTACTACAAATTTATACTTGACGGAAACTATACAAACACAGCTACAAGATGACACCAAAATCTTGGCAATCAAATTAAAATTGTGGCCACAGTAAGCGATCAAATCTGAAAATCTGCACAAAAAACGCACGTGTTCTAGGAACAGCCATTTACATGCCTCCTACATGCTAGATAATTTGTCTAAAATATTTTCCAACCATGAAAATACTAGTTTGGGTTAAGCCTTCAAATTAAAAATTATAAAACCGAAATTCGCACGTCTAAGGGGAGAAAAAACGATTTAAAGTTTTGGGGTAGGGACACTTAAAAACTTGGAAATTTTTTGCCTTTCAGCCACTAAAACTACCCTTACACTTTTCCAAAATACCACAAATTTATACTTTTTGGAAAATTCAGACACTAATCTATCTATTGGTAGCAAAATAATGCAAATCGGTTGGAAAATGTGACCACAGCAATGCCATAAAGGGAAAAAGTACCCAAAACCTGCCCCCCCAAAATATACTATCTCGCTTATTAGACCACTTAGAAAAACAATTTTTGTTTTGATTTGTTTGTTCACACTCATGTATCACTTATAAATGATGAAAATTTTCTTCTAAATCACACATGGCTTTTTATGCAGACAAGTTTGTTTTTTTACTGTATTCCTATTTCAACCCATATAAAGCATAGTGTTCTTATGCAAAGCACTACAAATTTGTATTTGACGTAAACAACAGAATGCTAGCTATAAAATAAGACCAACATTTTGAAAATCGGATAGAAACTATGGTCACAGTAAGCGATCAAACCCAGACATCTACCAAGGAAATGGACTTGTTTTAGGAAAATCCATGTCTACGCATCCTAGCCACCATAAAGCACAGTATTTTCATAGAAAGTACTACAAATTTATACTTGACGGAAACTTTACAAACACAGCTACAAGATGACATCAAAATCTTGGCAATCAAATTAAAATTGTGGCCACAGTAAGCGATCAAATCTGAAAATCTGCACAAAAAACGCACGTGCTCTAGGAACAGCCATTTACATGCCTCCTACATGCTAGATAATTTGTCTAAAATATTTTCCAACCATGAAAATACTAGCTTGGGTTAAGCCTTTAAATTAAAAATTATAAAACCGAAATTTGCACGTCTAAGGGGAGAAAAATCGATTTAAAGTTTTGGGGTAGGGACACTTAAAAAATTGGAAATTTTTTGCCTTTCAGCCACTAAAACTACCCTTACACTTTTCCAATATACCACAAATTTATACTTTTTGGAAAATTCAGACGCTAATCTATCTATTGGTAGCAAAATAATGCAAATCGGTTGGAAAATGTGACCACAGCAATGCCATAAAGGGAAAAAGTACCCAAAACCTGCCCCCCCAAAATATACTATCTCGCTTATTAGACCACTTAGAAAAACAATTTTTGTTTTGATTTGTTTGTTCACACTCATGTATCACTTATAAATGATGAAAATTTTCTTCTAAATCACACATGGCTTTTTATGCAGACAAGTTTGTTTTTTTACTGTATTCCTATTTCAAACCACATAAAGCATAGTGTTCTTAAGCAAAGCACTACAAATTTGTATTTGACGTAAACAACAGAATGCTAGCTATAAAATAAGACCAAAATTTTGAAAATCGGATAGAAACTGTGGTCACAGTGAGCGATCAAACCCAGACATCTACCAAGGAAATGGACGTGTTTTAGGAAAATCCATGTCTACGCATCCTAGCCACCATAAAGCACAGTATTTTCATAGAAAGTACTACAAATTTATACTTGACGGAAACTACACAAACACAGCTACAAGATGACACCAAAATCTTGGCAATCAAATTAAAATTGTGGCCACAGTATGCGATCAAATCTGAAAATCTGCACGAAAAACGCACGTGTTCTAGGAACAGCCATTTACATGCCTCCTACATGCTAGATAATTTGTCTAAAATATTTTCCAACCATGAAAATACTAGTTTGGGTTAAGCCTTTAAATTAAAAATTATAAAACCGAAATTTGCACGTCTAAGGGGAGAAAAATCGATTTAAAGTTTTGGGGTAGGGACACTTAAAAAATTGGAAATTTTTTGCCTTTCAGCCACTAAAACTACCCTTACACTTTTCCAATATACCACAAATTTATACTTTTTGGAAAATTCAGACGCTAATCTATCTATTGGTAGCAAAATAATGCAAATCGGTTGGAAAATGTGACCACAGCAATGCCATAAAGGGAAAAAGTACCCAAAACCTGCCCCCCCAAAATATACTATCTCGCTTATTAGACCACTTAGAAAAACAATTTTTATTTTGATTTGTTTGTTCACACTCATGTATCACTTATAAATGATGAAAATTTTCTTCTAAATCACACATGGCTTTTTATGCAGACAAGTTTGTTTTTTTACTGTATTCCTATTTCAACCCATATAAAGCATAGTGTTCTTAAGCAAAGCACTACAAATTTGTATTTGACGTAAACAACAGAATGCTAGCTATAAAATAAGACCAAAATTTTGAAAATCGGATAGAAACTGTGGTCACAGTGAGCGATCAAACCCAGACATCTACCAAGGAAATGGACGTGTTTTAGGAAAATCCATGTCTACGCATCCTAGCCACCATAAAGCACAGTATTTTCATAGAAAGTACTACAAATTTATACTTGACGGAAACTATACAAACACAGCTACAAGATGACACCAAAATCTTGGCAATCAAATTAAAATTGTGGCCACAGTAAGCGATCAAATCTGAAAATCTGCACGAATCACGCACGTGTTCTAGGAACAGCCATTTACATGCCTCCTACATGCTAGACAATTTGTCTAAAATATTTTCCAACCATGAAAATACTAGTTTGGGTTAAGCCTTTAAATTAAAAATTATAAAACCGAAATTCGCACGTCTAAGGGGAGAAAAATCGATTTAAAGTTTTGGGGTAGGGACACTTAAAAAATTGGAAATTTTTTGCCTTTCAGCCACTAAAACTACCCTTACACTTTTCCAAAATACCACAAATCTATACTTTTTGGAAAACTCAGACGCTAATCTATCTATTGGTAGCAAAATAATGCAAATCGGTTGGAAAATGTGACCACAGCAATGCCATAAAGGGAAAAAGTACCCAAAACCTGCCCCCCCAAAATATACTATCTCGCTTATTAGACCACTTAGAAAAACAATTTTTGTTTTGATTTGTTTGTTCACACTCATGTATCACTTATAAATGATGAAAATTTTCTTCTAAATCACACATGGCTTTTTATGCAGACAAGTTTGTTTTTTTACTGTATTCCTATTTCAACCCATATAAAGCATAGTGTTCTTATGCAAAGCACTACAAATTTGTATTTGACGTAAACAACAGAATGCTAGCTATAAAATAAGACCAAAATTTTGAAAATCGGATAGAAACTGTGGTCACAGTGAGCGATCAAACCCAGACATCTACCAAGGAAATGGACGTGTTTTAGGAAAATCCATGTCTACGCATCCTAGCCACCATAAAGCACAGTATTTTCATAGAAAGTACTACAAATTTATACTTGACGGAAACTATACGAACACAGCTACAAGATGACACCAAAATCTTGGCAAGCAAATTGAAATTGTGGCCACAGTAAGCGATCAAATCTGAAAATCTGCACGAAAAACGCACGTGTTCTAGGAACAGCCATTTACATGCCTCCTACATGCTAGATAATTTGTCTAAAATATTTTCCCACCATGAAAATACTAGTTTGGATTAAGCCTTTAAATTAAAAATTATAAAACCGAAATTCGCACGTCTAAGGGGAGAAAAATCGATTTAAAGTTTTGGGGTAGGGACACTTAAAAAATTGGAAATTTTTTGCCCTTCAGCCACTAAAACTACCCTTACACTTTTCCAAAATACCACAAATTTATACTTTTTGGAAAATTCAGACGCTAATCTATCTATTGGTAGCAAAATAATGCAAATCGGTTGGAAAATGTGACCACAGCAATGCCATAAAGGGAAAAAGTACCCAAAACCTGCCCCCCCAAAATATACTATCTCGCTTATTAGACCACTTAGAAAAACAATTTTTGTTTTGATTTGTTTGTTCACACTCATGTATCACTTATAAATGATGAAAATTTTCTTCTAAATCACACATGGCTTTTTATGCAGACAAGTTTGTTTTTTTACTGTATTCCTATTTCAACCCATATAAAGCATAGTGTTCTTAAGCAAAGCACTACAAATTTGTATTTGACGTAAACAACAGAATGCTAGCTATAAAATAAGACCAAAATTTTGAAAATCGGATAGAAACTGTGGTCACAGTGAGCGATCAAACCCAGACATCTACCAAGGAAATGGACGTGTTTTAGGAAAATCCATGTCTACGCATCCTAGCCACCATAAAGCACAGTATTTTCATAGAAAGTACTACAAATTTATACTTGACGGAAACTATACAAACACAGCTACAAGATGACACCAAAATCTTGGCAATCAAATTAAAATTGTGGCCACAGTAAGCGATCAAATCTGAAAATCTGCACGAAAAACGCACGTGTTCTAGGAACAGCCATTTACATGCCTCCTACATGCTAGATAATTTGTCTAAAATATTTTCCAACCATGAAAATACTAGTTTGGGTTAAGCCTTTAAATTAAAAATTATAAAACCGAAATTCGCACGTCTAAGGGGAGAAAAATCGATTTAAAGTTTTGGGGTAGGGACACTTAAAAAATTGGAAATTTTTTGCCTTTCAGCCACTAAAACTACCCTTACACATTTCCAAAATACCACAAATTTATACTTTTTGGAAAATTCAGACGCTAATCTATCTATTGGTAGCAAAATAATGCAAATCGGTTGGAAAATGTGACCACAGCAATGCCATAAAGGGAAAAAGTACCCAAAACCTGCCCCCCCAAAATATACTATCTCGCTTATTAGCCCACTTAGAAAAACAATTTTTGTTTTGATTTGTTTGTTCACACTCATGTATCACTTATAATGATGAAAATTTTCTTCTAAATCACACATGGCTTTTTATGCAGACAAGTTTGTTTTTTTACTGTATTCCTATTTCAACCCATATATAGCATAGTGTTCTTAAGCAAAGCACTACAAATTTGTATTTGACGTAAACAACAGAATGCTAGCTATAAAATAAGACCAAAATTTTGAAAATCGGATAGAAACTGTGGTCACAGTGAGCGATCAAACCCAGACATCTACCAAGGAAATGGACGTGTTTTAGGAAAATCCATGTCTACGCATCCTAGCCACCATAAAGCACAGTATTTTCATAGAAAGTACTACAAATTTATACTTGACGGAAACTATACAAACACAGCTACAAGATGACACCAAAATCTTGGCAATCAAATTAAAATTGTGGCCACAGTAAGCGATCAAATCTGAAAATCTGCACGAAAAACGCACGTGTTCTAGGAACAGCCATTTACATGCCTCCTACATGCTAGATAATTTGTCTAAAATATTTTCCAACCATGAAAATACTAGTTCGGGTTAAGCCTTTAAATTAAAAATTATAAAACCGAAATTCGCACGTCTAAGGGGAGAAAAATCGATTTAAAGTTTTGGGGTAGGGACACTTAAAAAATTGGAAATTTTTTGCCTTTCAGCCACTAAAACTACCCTTACACTTTTCCAAAATACCACAAATTTATACTTTTTGGAAAATTCAGACGCTAATCTATCTATTGGTAGCAAAATAATGCAAATCGGTTGGAAAATGTGACCACAGCAATGCCATAAAGGGAAAAAGTACCCAAAACCTGCCCCCCCAAAATATACTATCTCGCTTATTAGACCACTTAGAAAAACAATTTTTGTTTTGATTTGTTTGTTCACACTCATGTATCACTTATAAATGATGAAAATTTTCTTCTAAATCACACATGGCTTTTTATGCAGACAAGTTTGTTTTTTTACTGTATTCCTATTTCAACCCATATAAAGCATAGTGTTCTTAAGCAAAGCACTACAAATTTGTATTTGACGTAAACAACAGAATGCTAGCTATAAAATAAGACCAAAATTTTGAAAATCGGATAGAAACTGTGGTCACAGTGAGCGATCAAACCCAGACATCTACCAAGGAAATGGACGTGTTTTAGGAAAATCCATGTCTACGCATCCTAGCCACCATAAAGCACAGTATTTTCATAGAAAGTACTACAAATTTATACTTGACGGAAACTATACAAACACAGCTACAAGATGACACCAAAATCTTGGCAATCAAATTAAAATTGTGGCCACAGTAAGCGATCAAATCTGAAAATCTGCACGAATCACGCACGTGTTCTAGGAACAGCCATTTACATGCCTCCTACATGCTAGATAATTTGTCTAAAATATTTTCCAACCATGAAAATACTAGTTTGGGTTAAGCCTTTAAATTAAAAATTATAAAACCGAAATTCGCACGTCTAAGGGGAGAAAAATCGATTTAAAGTTTTGGGGTAGGGACACTTAAAAAATTGGAAATTTTTTGCCTTTCAGCCACTAAAACTACCCTTACACTTTTCCAAAATACCACAAATTTATACTTTTTGGAAAATTCAGACGCTAATCTATCTATTGGTAGCAAAATAATGCAAATCGGTTGGAAAATGTGACCACAGCAATGCCATAAAGGGAAAAAGTACCCAAAACCTGCCCCCCCAAAATATACTATCTCGCTTATTAGACCACTTAGAAAAACAATTTTTGTTTTGATTTGTTTGTTCACACTCATGTATCACTTATAAATGATGAAAATTTTCTTCTAAATCACACATGGCTTTTTATGCAGACAAGTTTGTTTTTTTACTGTATTCCTATTTCAACCCATATAAAGCATAGTGTTCTTAAGCAAAGCACTACAAATTTGTATTTGACGTAAACAACAGAATGCTAGCTATAAAATAAGACCAAAATTTTGAAAATCGGATAGAAACTGTGGTCACAGTGAGCGATCAAACCCAGACATCTACCAAGGAAATGGACGTGTTTTAGGAAAATCTATGTCTACGCATCCTAGCCACCATAAAGCACAGTATTTTCATAGAAAGTACTACAAATTTATACTTGACGGAAACTATACAAACACAGCTACAAGATGACACCAAAATCTTGGCAATCAAATTAAAATTGTGGCCACAGTAAGCGATCAAATCTGAAAATCTGCACGAAAAACGCACGTGTTCTAGGAACAGCCATTTACATGCCTCCTACATGCTAGATAATTTGTCTAAAATATTTTCCAACCATGAAAATACTAGTTTGCGTTAAGCCTTTAAATTAAAAATTATAAAACCGAAATTCGCACGTCTAAGGGGAGAAAAATCGATTTAAAGTTTTGGGGTAGGGACACTTAAAAAATTGGAAATTTTTTGCCCTTCAGCCACTAAAACTACCCTTACACTTTTCCAAAATACCACAAATTTATACTTTTTGGAAAATTCAGACGCTAATCTATCTATTGGTAGCAAAATAATGCAAATCGGTTGGAAAATGTGACCACAGCAATGCCATAAAGGGAAAAAGTACCCAAAACCTGCCCCCCCAAAATATACTATCTCGCTTATTAGACCACTTAGAAAAACAATTTTTGTTTTGATTTGTTTGTTCACACTCATGTATCACTTATAAATGATGAAAATTTTCTTCTAAATCACACATGGCTTTTTATGCAGACAAGTTTGTTTTTTTACTGTATTCCTATTTCAACCCATATAAAGCATAGTGTTCTTAAGCAAAGCACTACAAATTTGTATTTGACGTAAACAACAGAATGCTAGCTATAAAATAAGACCAAAATTTTGAAAATCGGATAGAAACTGTGGTCACAGTGAGCGATCAAACCCAGACATCTACCAAGGAAATGGACGTGTTTTAGGAAAATCCATGTCTACGCATCCTAGCCACCATAAAGCACAGTATTTTCATAGAAAGTACTACAAATTTATACTTGACGGAAACTATACAAACACAGCTACAAGATGACACCAAAATCTTGGCAATCAAATTAAAATTGTGGCCACAGTAAGCGATCAAATCTGAAAATCTGCACGAAAAACGCACGTGTTCTAGGAACAGCCATTTACATGCCTCCTACATGCTAGATAATTTGTCTAAAATATTTTCCAACCATGAAAATACTAGTTTGGGTTAAGCCTTTAAATTAAAAATTATAACACCGAAATTCGCACGTCTAAGGGGAGAAAAATCGATTTAAAGTTTTGGGGTAGGGACACTTAAAAAATTGGAAATTTTTTGCCTTTCAGCCACTAAAACTACCCTTACACTTTTCCAAAATACCACAAATTTATACTTTTTGGAAAATTCAGACGCTAATCTATCTATTGGTAGCAAAATAATGCAAATCGGTTGGAAAATGTGACCACAGCAATGCCATAAAGGGAAAAAGTACCCAAAACCTGCCCCCCCAAAATATACTATCTCGCTTATTAGACCACTTAGAAAAACAATTTTTGTTTTGATTTGTTTGTTCACACTCATGTATCACTTATAAATGATGAAAATTTTCTTCTAAATCACACATGGCTTTTTATGCAGACAAGTTTGTTTTTTTACTGTATTCCTATTTCAACCCATATAAAGCATAGTGTTCTTAAGCAAAGCACTACAAATTTGTATTTGACGTAAACAACAGAATGCTAGCTATAAAATAAGACCAAAATTTTGAAAATCGGATAGAAACTGTGGTCACAGTGAGCGATCAAACCCAGACATCTACCAAGGAAATGGACGTGTTTTAGGAAAATCTATGTCTACGCATCCTAGCCACCATAAAGCACAGTATTTTCATAGAAAGTACTACAAATTTATACTTGACGGAAACTATACAAACACAGCTACAAGATGACACCAAAATCTTGGCAATCAAATTAAAATTGTGGCCACAGTAAGCGATCAAATCTGAAAATCTGCACGAATCACGCACGTGTTCTAGGAACAGCCATTTACATGCCTCCTACATGCTAGATAATTTGTCTAAAATATTTTCCAACCATGAAAATACTAGTTTGGGTTAAGCCTTTAAATTAAAAATTATAAAACCGAAATTCGCACGTCTAAGGGGAGAAAAATCGATTTAAAGTTTTGGGGTAGGGACACTTAAAAAATTGGAAATTTTTTGCCCTTCAGCCACTAAAACTACCCTTACACTTTTCCAAAATACCACAAATTTATACTTTTTGGAAAATTCAGACGCTAATCTATCTATTGGTAGCAAAATAATGCAAATCGGTTGGAAAATGTGACCACAGCAATGCCATAAAGGGAAAAAGTACCCAAAACCTGCCCCCCCAAAATATACTATCTCGCTTATTAGACCACTTAGAAAAACAATTTTTGTTTTGATTTGTTTGTTCACACTCATGTATCACGTATAAATGATGAAAATTTTCTTCTAAATCACACATGGCTTTTTATGCAGACAAGTTTGTTTTTTTACTGTATTCCTATTTCAACCCATATAAAGCATAGTGTTCTTAAGCAAAGCACTACAAATTTGTATTTGACGTAAACAACAGAATGCTAGCTATAAAATAAGACCAAAATTTTGAAAATCGGATAGAAACTGTGGTCACAGTGAGCGATCAAACCCAGACATCTACCAAGGAAATGGACGTGTTTTAGGAAAATCCATGTCTACGCATCCTAGCCACCATAAAGCACAGTATTTTCATAGAAAGTACTACAAATTTATACTTGACGGAAACTATACAAACACAGCTACAAGATGACACCAAAATCTTGGCAATCAAATTAAAATTGTGGCCACAGTAAGCGATCAAATCTGAAAATCTGCACGAAAAACGCACGTGTTCTAGGAACAGCCATTTACATGCCTCCTACATGCTAGATAATTTGTCTAAAATATTTTCCAACCATGAAAATACTAGTTTGCGTTAAGCCTTTAAATTAAAAATTATAAAACCGAAATTCGCACGTCTAAGGGGAGAAAAATCGATTTAAAGTTTTGGGGTAGGGACACTTAAAAAATTGGAAATTTTTTGCCTTTCAGCCACTAAAACTACCCTTACACTTTTCCAAAATACCACAAATTTATACTTTTTGGAAAATTCAGACGCTAATCTATCTATTGGTAGCAAAATAATGCAAATCGGTTGGAAAATGTGACCACAGCAATGCCATAAAGGGAAAAAGTACCCAAAACCTGCCCCCCCAAAATATACTATCTCGCTTATTAGACCACTTAGAAAAACAATTTTTGTTTTGATTTGTTTGTTCACACTCATGTATCACTTATAAATGATGAAAATTTTCTTCTAAATCACACATGGCTTTTTATGCAGACAAGTTTGTTTTTTTACTGTATTCCTATTTCAACCCATATAAAGCATAGTGTTCTTAAGCAAAGCACTACAAATTTGTATTTGACGTAAACAACAGAATGCTAGCTATAAAATAAGACCAAAATTTTGAAAATCGGATAGAAACTGTGGTCACAGTGAGCGATCAAACCCAGACATCTACCAAGGAAATGGACGTGTTTTAGGAAAATCCATGTCTACGCATCCTAGCCACCATAAAGCACAGTATTTTCATAGAAAGTACTACAAATTTATACTTGACGGAAACTATACAAACACAGCTACAAGATGACACCAAAATCTTGGCAATCAAATTAAAATTGTGGCCACAGTAAGCGATCAAATCTGAAAATCTGCACGAATCACGCACGTGTTCTAGGAACAGCCATTTACATGCCTCCTACATGCTAGATAATTTGTCTAAAATATTTTCCAACCATGAAAATACTAGTTTGGGTTAAGCCTTTAAATTAAAAATTATAAAACCGAAATTCGCACGTCTAAGGGGAGAAAAATCGATTTAAAGTTTTGGGGTAGGGACACTTAAAAAATTGGAAATTTTTTGCCCTTCAGCCACTAAAACTACCCTTACACTTTTCCAAAATACCACAAATTTATACTTTTTGGAAAATTCAGACGCTAATCTATCTATTGGTAGCAAAATAATGCAAATCGGTTGGAAAATGTGACCACAGCAATGCCATAAAGGGAAAAAGTACCCAAAACCTGCCCCCCCAAAATATACTATCTCGCTTATTAGACCACTTAGAAAAACAATTTTTGTTTTGATTTGTTTGTTCACACTCATGTATCACTTATAAATGATGAAAATTTTCTTCTAAATCACACATGGCTTTTTATGCAGACAAGTTTGTTTTTTTACTGTATTCCTATTTCAACCCATATAAAGCATAGTGTTCTTAAGCAAAGCACTACAAATTTGTATTTGACGTAAACAACAGAATGCTAGCTATAAAATAAGACCAAAATTTTGAAAATCGGATAGAAACTGTGGTCACAGTGAGCGATCAAACCCAGACATCTACCAAGGAAATGGACGTGTTTTAGGAAAATCCATGTCTACGCATCCTAGCCACCATATAGCACAGTATTTTCATAGAAAGTACTACAAATTTATACTTGACGGAAACTATACAAACACAGCTACAAGATGACACCAAAATCTTGGCAATCAAATTAAAATTGTGGCCACAGTAAGCGATCAAATCTGAAAATCTGCACGAAAAACGCACGTGTTCTAGGAACAGCCATTTACATGCCTCCTACATGCTAGATAATTTGTCTAAAATATTTTCCAACCATGAAAATACTAGTTTGCGTTAAGCCTTTAAATTAAAAATTATAAAACCGAAATTCGCACGTCTAAGGGGAGAAAAATCGATTTAAAGTTTTGGGGTAGGGACACTTAAAAAATTGGAAATTTTTTGCCTTTCAGCCACTAAAACTACCCTTACACTTTTCCAAAATACCACAAATTTATACTTTTTGGAAAATTCAGACGCTAATCTATCTATTGGTAGCAAAATAATGCAAATCGGTTGGAAAATGTGACCACAGCAATGCCATAAAGGGAAAAAGTACCCAAAACCTGCCCCCCCAAAATATACTATCTCGCTTATTAGACCACTTAGAAAAACAATTTTTGTTTTGATTTGTTTGTTCACACTCATGTATCACTTATAAATGATGAAAATTTTCTTCTAAATCACACATGGCTTTTTATGCAGACAAGTTTGTTTTTTTACTGTATTCCTATTTCAACCCATATAAAGCATAGTGTTCTTAAGCAAAGCACTACAAATTTGTATTTGACGTAAACAACAGAATGCTAGCTATAAAATAAGACCAAAATTTTGAAAATCGGATAGAAACTGTGGTCACAGTGAGCGATCAAACCCAGACATCTACCAAGGAAATGGACGTGTTTTAGGAAAATCCATGTCTACGCATCCTAGCCACCATAAAGCACAGTATTTTCATAGAAAGTACTACAAATTTATACTTGACGGAAACTATACAAACACAGCTACAAGATGACACCAAAATCTTGGCAATCAAATTAAAATTGTGGCCACAGTAAGCGATCAAATCTGAAAATCTGCACGAATCACGCACGTGTTCTAGGAACAGCCATTTACATGCCTCCTACATGCTAGATAATTTGTCTAAAATATTTTCCAACCATGAAAATACTAGTTTGGGTTAAGCCTTTAAATTAAAAATTATAAAACCGAAATTCGCACGTCTAAGGGGAGAAAAATCGATTTAAAGTTTTGGGGTAGGGACACTTAAAAAATTGGAAATTTTTTGCCCTTCAGCCACTAAAACTACCCTTACACTTTTCCAAAATACCACAAATTTATACTTTTTGGAAAATTCAGACGCTAATCTATCTATTGGTAGCAAAATAATGCAAATCGGTTGGAAAATGTGACCACAGCAATGCCATAAAGGGAAAAAGTACCCAAAACCTGCCCCCCCAAAATATACTATCTCGCTTATTAGACCACTTAGAAAAACAATTTTTGTTTTGATTTGTTTGTTCACACTCATGTATCACTTATAAATGATGAAAATTTTCTTCTAAATCACACATGGCTTTTTATGCAGACAAGTTTGTTTTTTTACTGTATTCCTATTTCAACCCATATAAAGCATAGTGTTCTTAAGCAAAGCACTACAAATTTGTATTTGACGTAAACAACAGAATGCTAGCTATAAAATAAGACCAAAATTTTGAAAATCGGATAGAAACTGTGGTCACAGTGAGCGATCAAACCCAGACATCTACCAAGGAAATGGACGTGTTTTAGGAAAATCCATGTCTACGCATCCTAGCCACCATAAAGCACAGTATTTTCATAGAAAGTACTACAAATTTATACTTGACGGAAACTATACAAACACAGCTACAAGATGACACCAAAATCTTGGCAATCAAATTAAAATTGTGGCCACAGTAAGCGATCAAATCTGAAAATCTGCACGAAAAACGCACGTGTTCTAGGAACAGCCATTTACATGCCTCCTACATGCTAGATAATTTGTCTAAAATATTTTCCAACCATGAAAATACTAGTTTGGGTTAAGCCTTTAAATTAAAAATTATAAAACCGAAATTCGCACGTCTAAGGGGAGAAAAATCGATTTAAAGTTTTGGGGTAGGGACACTTAAAAAATTGGAAATTTTTTGCTTTCAGCCACTAAAACTACCCTTACACTTTTCCAAAATACCACAAATTTATACTTTTTGGAAAATTCAGACGCTAATCTATCTATTGGTAGCAAAATAATGCAAATCGGTTGGAAAATGTGACCACAGCAATGCCATAAAGGGAAAAAGTACCCAAAACCTGCCCCCCCAAAATATACTATCTCGCTTATTAGACCACTTAGAAAAACAATTTTTGTTTTGATTTGTTTGTTCACACTCATGTATCACTTATAAATGATGAAAATTTTCTTCTAAATCACACATGGCTTTTTATGCAGACAAGTTTGTTTTTTTACTGTATTCCTATTTCAACCCATATAAAGCATAGTGTTCTTAAGCAAAGCACTACAAATTTGTATTTGACGTAAACAACAGAATGCTAGCTATAAAATAAGACCAAAATTTTGAAAATCGGATAGAAACTGTGGTCACAGTGAGCGATCAAACCCAGACATCTTCCAAGGAAATGGACGTGTTTTAGGAAAATCTATGTCTACGCATCCTAGCCACCATAAAGCACAGTATTTTCATAGAAAGTACTACAAATTTATACTTGACGGAAACTATACAAACACAGCTACAAGATGACACCAAAATCTTGGCAATCAAATTAAAATTGTGGCCACAGTAAGCGATCAAATCTGAAAATCTGCACGAATCACGCACGTGTTCTAGGAACAGCCATTTACATGCCTCCTACATGCTAGATAATTTGTCTAAAATATTTTCCAACCATGAAAATACTAGTTTGGGTTAAGCCTTTAAATTAAAAATTATAAAACCGAAATTCGCACGTCTAAGGGGAGAAAAATCGATTTAAAGTTTTGGGGTAGGGACACTTAAAAAATTGGAAATTTTTTGCCCTTCAGCCACTAAAACTACCCTTACACTTTTCCAAAATACCACAAATTTATACTTTTTGGAAAATTCAGACGCTAATCTATCTATTGGTAGCAAAATAATGCAAATCGGTTGGAAAATGTGACCACAGCAATGCCATAAAGGGAAAAAGTACCCAAAACCTGCCCCCCCAAAATATACTATCTCGCTTATTAGACCACTTAGAAAAACAATTTTTGTTTTGATTTGTTTGTTCACACTCATGTATCACGTATAAATGATGAAAATTTTCTTCTAAATCACACATGGCTTTTTATGCAGACAAGTTTGTTTTTTTACTGTATTCCTATTTCAACCCATATAAAGCATAGTGTTCTTAAGCAAAGCACTACAAATTTGTATTTGACGTAAACAACAGAATGCTAGCTATAAAATAAGACCAAAATTTTGAAAATCGGATAGAAACTGTGGTCACAGTGAGCGATCAAACCCAGACATCTACCAAGGAAATGGACGTGTTTTAGGAAAATCCATGTCTACGCATCCTAGCCACCATAAAGCACAGTATTTTCATAGAAAGTACTACAAATTTATACTTGACGGAAACTATACAAACACAGCTACAAGATGACACCAAAATCTTGTCAATCAAATTAAAATTGTGGCCACAGTAAGCGATCAAATCTGAAAATCTGCACGAAAAACGCACGTGTTCTAGGAACAGCCATTTACATGCCTCCTACATGCTAGATAATTTGTCTAAAATATTTTCCAACCATGAAAATACTAGTTTGCGTTAAGCCTTTAAATTAAAAATTATAAAACCGAAATTCGCACGTCTAAGGGGAGAAAAATCGATTTAAAGTTTTGGGGTAGGGACACTTAAAAAATTGGAAATTTTTTGCCTTTCAGCCACTAAAACTACCCTTACACTTTTCCAAAATACCACAAATTTATACTTTTTGGAAAATTCAGACGCTAATCTATCTATTGGTAGCAAAATAATGCAAATCGGTTGGAAAATGTGACCACAGCAATGCCATAAAGGGAAAAAGTACCCAAAACCTGCCCCCCCAAAATATACTATCTCGCTTATTAGACCACTTAGAAAAACAATTTTTGTTTTGATTTGTTTGTTCACACTCATGTATCACTTATAAATGATGAAAATTTTCTTCTAAATCACACATGGCTTTTTATGCAGACAAGTTTGTTTTTTTACTGTATTCCTATTTCAACCCATATAAAGCATAGTGTTCTTAAGCAAAGCACTACAAATTTGTATTTGACGTAAACAACAGAATGCTAGCTATAAAATAAGACCAAAATTTTGAAAATCGGATAGAAACTGTGGTCACAGTGAGCGATCAAACCCAGACATCTACCAAGGAAATGGACGTGTTTTAGGAAAATCCATGTCTACGCATCCTAGCCACCATAAAGCACAGTATTTTCATAGAAAGTACTACAAATTTATACTTGACGGAAACTATACAAACACAGCTACAAGATGACACCAAAATCTTGGCAATCAAATTAAAATTGTGGCCACAGTAAGCGATCAAATCTGAAAATCTGCACGAAAAACGCACGTGTTCTAGGAACAGCCATTTACATGCCTCCTACATGCTAGATAATTTGTCTAAAATATTTTCCAACCATGAAAATACTAGTTTGGGTTAAGCCTTTAAATTAAAAATTATAAAACCGAAATTCGCACGTCTAAGGGGAGAAAAATCGATTTAAAGTTTTGGGGTAGGGACACTTAAAAAATTGGAAATTTTTTGCCCTTCAGCCACTAAAACTACCCTTACACTTTTCCAAAATACCACAAATTTATACTTTTTGGAAAATTCAGACGCTAATCTATCTATTGGTAGCAAAATAATGCAAATCGGTTGGAAAATGTGACCACAGCAATGCCATAAAGGGAAAAAGTACCCAAAACCTGCCCCCCCAAAATATACTATCTCGCTTATTAGACCACTTAGAAAAACAATTTTTGTTTTGATTTGTTTGTTCACACTCATGTATCACTTATAAATGATGAAAATTTTCTTCTAAATCACACATGGCTTTTTATGCAGACAAGTTTGTTTTTTTACTGTATTCCTATTTCAACCCATATAAAGCATAGTGTTCTTAAGCAAAGCACTACAAATTTGTATTTGACGTAAACAACAGAATGCTAGCTATAAAATAAGACCAAAATTTTGAAAATCGGATAGAAACTGTGGTCACAGTGAGCGATCAAACCCAGACATCTACCAAGGAAATGGACGTGTTTTAGGAAAATCCATGTCTACGCATCCTAGCCACCATAAAGCACAGTATTTTCATAGAAAGTACTACAAATTTATACTTGACGGAAACTATACGAACACAGCTACAAGATAACACCAAAATCTTGGCAAGCAAATTGAAATTGTGGCCACAGTAAGCGATCAAATCTGAAAATCTGCACGAAAAACGCACGTGTTCTAGGAACAGCCATTTACATGCCTCCTACATGCTAGATAATTTGTCTAAAATATTTTCCAACCATGAAAATACTAGTTTGGGTTAAGCCTTTAAATTAAAAATTATAAAACCGAAATTCGCACGTCTAAGGGGAGAAAAATCGATTTAAAGTTTTGGGGTAGGGACACTTAAAAAATTGGAAATTTTTTGCCCTTCAGCCACTAAAACTACCCTTACACTTTTCCAAAATACCACAAATTTATACTTTTTGGAAAATTCAGACGCTAATCTATCTATTGGTAGCAAAATAATGCAAATCGGTTGGAAAATGTGACCACAGCAATGCCATAAAGGGAAAAAGTACCCAAAACCTGCCCCCCCAAAATATACTATCTCGCTTATTAGACCACTTAGAAAAACAATTTTTGTTTTGATTTGTTTGTTCACACTCATGTATCACTTATAAATGATGAAAATTTTCTTCTAAATCACACATGGCTTTTTATGCAGACAAGTTTGTTTTTTTACTGTATTCCTATTTCAACCCATATAAAGCATAGTGTTCTTAAGCAAAGCACTACAAATTTGTATTTGACGTAAACAACAGAATGCTAGCTATAAAATAAGACCAACATTTTGAAAATCGGATAGAAACTGTGGTCACAGTGAGCGATCAAACCCAGACATCTACCAAGGAAATGGACGTGTTTTAGGAAAATCCATGTCTACGCATCCTAGCCACCATAAAGCACAGTATTTTCATAGAAAGTACTACAAATTTATACTTGACGGAAACTATACAAACACAGCTACAAGATGACACCAAAATCTTGGCAATCAAATTAAAATTGTGGCCACAGTAAGCGATCAAATCTGAAAATCTGCACGAAAAACGCACGTGTTCTAGGAACAGCCATTTACATGCCTCCTACATGCTAGATAATTTGTCTAAAATATTTTCCAACCATGAAAATACTAGTTTGCGTTAAGCCTTTAAATTAAAAATTATAAAACCGAAATTCGCACGTCTAAGGGGAGAAAAATCGATTTAAAGTTTTGGGGTAGGGACACTTAAAAAATTGGAAATTTTTTGCCTTTCAGCCACTAAAACTACCCTTACACTTTTCCAAAATACCACAAATTTATACTTTTTGGAAAATTCAGACGCTAATCTATCTATTGGTAGCAAAATAATGCAAATCGGTTGGAAAATGTGACCACAGCAATGCCATAAAGGGAAAAAGTACCCAAAACCTGCCCCCCCAAAATATACTATCTCGCTTATTAGACCACTTAGAAAAACAATTTTTGTTTTGATTTGTTTGTTCACACTCATGTATCACTTATAAATGATGAAAATTTTCTTCTAAATCACACATGGCTTTTTATGCAGACAAGTTTGTTTTTTTACTGTATTCCTATTTCAACCCATATAAAGCATAGTGTTCTTAAGCAAAGCACTACAAATTTGTATTTGACGTAAACAACAGAATGCTAGCTATAAAATAAGACCAAAATTTTGAAAATCGGATAGAAACTGTGGTCACAGTGAGCGATCAAACCCAGACATCTACCAAGGAAATGGACGTGTTTTAGGAAAATCCATGTCTACGCATCCTAACCACCATAAAGCACAGTATTTTCATAGAAAGTACTACAAATTTATACTTGACGGAAACTATACAAACACAGCTACAAGATGACACCAAAATCTTGGCAATCAAATTAAAATTGTGGCCACAGTAAGCGATCAAATCTGAAAATCTGCACGAAAAACGCACGTGTTCTAGGAACAGCCATTTACATGCCTCCTACATGCTAGATAATTTGTCTAAAATATTTTCCAACCATGAAAATACTAGTTTGGGTTAAGCCTTTAAATTAAAAATTATAAAACCGAAATTCGCACGTCTAAGGGGAGAAAAATCGATTTAAAGTTTTGGGGTAGGGACACTTAAAAATTTGGAAATTTTTTGCTTTTCAGCCACTAAAACTACCCTTACACATTTCCAAAATACCACAAATTTATACTTTTTGGAAAATTCAGACGCTAATCTATCTATTGGTAGCAAAATAATGCAAATCGGTTGGAAAATGTGACCACAGCAATGCCATAAAGGGAAAAAGTACCCAAAACCTGCCCCCCAAAATATACTATCTCGCTTATTAGACCACTTAGAAAAACAATTTTTGTTTTGATTTGTTTGTTCACACTCATGTATCACTTATAAATGATGAAAGTTTTCTTCTAAATCACACATGGCTTTTTATGCAGACAAGTTTGTTTTTTTATTGTATTCCTATTTCAACCCATATAAAGCATAGTGTTCTTAAGCAAAGCACTACAAATTTGTATTTGACGTAAACAACAGAATGCTAGCTATAAAATAAGACCAAAATTTTGAAAATCGGATAGAAACTGTGGTCACAGTGAGCGATCAAACCCAGACATCTACCAAGGAAATGGACGTGTTTTAGGAAAATCCATGTCTACGCATCCTAGCCACCATAAAGCACAGTATTTTCATAGAAAGTACTACAAATTTATACTTGACGGAAACTATACAAACACAGCTACAAGATGACACCAAAATCTTGGCAATCAAATTAAAATTGTGGCCACAGTAAGCGATCAAATCTGAAAATCTGCACGAAAAACGCACGTGTTCTAGGAACAGCCATTTACATGCCTCCTACATGCTAGATAATTTGTCTAAAATATTTTCCAACCATGAAAATACTAGTTTGGGTTAAGCCTTTAAATTAAAAATTATAAAACCGAAATTCGCACGTCTAAGGGGAGAAAAATCGATTTAAAGTTTTGGGGTAGGGACACTTAAAAATTTGGAAATTTTTTGCTTTTCAGCCACTAAAACTACCCTTACACATTTCCAAAATACCACAAATTTATACTTTTTGGAAAATTCAGACGCTAATCTATCTATTGGTAGCAAAATAATGCAAATCGGTTGGAAAATGTGACCACAGCAATGCCATAAAGGGAAAAAGTACCCAAAACCTGCCCCCCCAAAATATACTATCTCGCTTATTAGACCACTTAGAAAAACAATTTTTGTTTTGATTTGTTTGTTCACACTCATGTATCACTTATAAATGATGAAAATTTTCTTCTAAATCACACATGGCTTTTTATGCAGACAAGTTTGTTTTTTTACTGTATTCCTATTTCAACCCATATAAAGCATAGTGTTCTTAAGCAAAGCACTACAAATTTGTATTTGACGTAAACAACAGAATGCTAGCTATAAAATAAGACCAAAATTTTGAAAATCGGATAGAAACTGTGGTCACAGTGAGCGATCAAACCCAGACATCTACCAAGGAAATGGACGTGTTTTAGGAAAATCCATGTCTACGCATCCTAGCCACCATAAAGCACAGTATTTTCATAGAAAGTACTACAAATTTATACTTGACGGAAACTATACAAACACAGCTACAAGATGACACCAAAATCTTGGCAATCAAATTAAAATTGTGGCCACAGTAAGCGATCAAATCTGAAAATCTGCACGAAAAACGCACGTGTTCTAGGAACAGCCATTTACATGCCTCCTACATGCTAGATAATTTGTCTAAAATATTTTCCAACCATGAAAATACTAGATTGGCTTAAGCCTTTAAATTAAAAATTATAAAACCGAAATTCGCACGTCTAAGGGGAGAAAAATCGATTTAAAGTTTTGGGGTAGGGACACTTAAAAAATTGGAAATTTTTTGCCCTTCAGCCACTAAAACTACCCTTACACTTTTCCAAAATACCACAAATTTATACTTTTTGGAAAATTCAGACGCTAATCTATCTATTGGTAGCAAAATAATGCAAATCGGTTGGAAAATGTGACCACAGCAATGCCATAAAGGGAAAAAGTACCCAAAACCTGCCCCCCCAAAATATACTATCTCGCTTATTAGACCACTTAGAAAAACAATTTTTGTTTTGATTTGTTTGTTCACACTCATGTATCACTTATAAATGATGAAAATTTTCTTCTAAATCACACATGGCTTTTTATGCAGACAAGTTTGTTTTTTTACTGTATTCCTATTTCAACCCATATAAAGCATAGTGTTCTTAAGCAAAGCACTACAAATTTGTATTTGACGTAAACAACAGAATGCTAGCTATAAAATAAGACCAAAATTTTGAAAATCGGATAGAAACTGTGGTCACAGTGAGCGATCAAACCCAGACATCTACCAAGGAAATGGACGTGTTTTAGGAAAATCCATGTCTACGCATCCTAGCCACCATAAAGCACAGTATTTTCATAGAAAGTACTACAAATTTATACTTGACGGAAACTATACGAACACAGCTACAAGATGACACCAAAATCTTGGCAAGCAAATTGAAATTGTGGCCACAGTAAGCGATCAAATCTGAAAATCTGCACGAAAAACGCACGTGTTCTAGGAACAGCCATTTACATGCCTCCTACATGCTAGATAATTTGTCTAAAATATTTTCCAACCATGAAAATACTAGTTTGGGTTAAGCCTTTAAATTAAAAATTATAAAACCGAAATTCGCACGTCTAAGGGGAGAAAAATCGATTTAAAGTTTTGGGGTAGGGACACTTAAAAAATTGGAAATTTTTTGCCCTTCAGCCACTAAAACTACCCTTACACTTTTCCAAAATACCACAAATTTATACTTTTTGGAAAATTCAGACGCTAATCTATCTATTGGTAGCAAAATAATGCAAATCGGTTGGAAAATGTGACCACAGCAATGCCATAAAGGGAAAAAGTACCCAAAACCTGCCCCCCCAAAATATACTATCTCGCTTATTAGACCACTTAGAAAAACAATTTTTGTTTTGATTTGTTTGTTCACACTCATGTATCACTTATAAATGATGAAAATTTTCTTCTAAATCACACATGGCTTTTTATGCAGACAAGTTTGTTTTTTTACTGTATTCCTATTTCAACCCATATAAAGCATAGTGTTCTTAAGCAAAGCACTACAAATTTGTATTTGACGTAAACAACAGAATGCTAGCTATAAAATAAGACCAAAATTTTGAAAATCGGATAGAAACTGTGGTCACAGTGAGCGATCAAACCCAGACATCTACCAAGGAAATGGACGTGTTTTAGGAAAATCCATGTCTACGCATCCTAGCCACCATAAAGCACAGTATTTTCATAGAAAGTACTACAAATTTATACTTGACGGAAACTATACAAACACAGCTACAAGATGACACCAAAATCTTGGCAATCAAATTAAAATTGTGGCCACAGTAAGCGATCAAATCTGAAAATCTGCACGAAAAACGCACGTGTTCTAGGAACAGCCATTTACATGCCTCCTACATGCTAGATAATTTGTCTAAAATATTTTCCAACCATGAAAATACTAGATTGGCTTAAGCCTTTAAATTAAAAATTATAAAACCGAAATTCGCACGTCTAAGGGGAGAAAAATCGATTTAAAGTTTTGGGGTAGGGACACTTAAAAAATTGGAAATTTTTTGCCCTTCAGCCACTAAAACTACCCTTACACTTTTCCAAAATACCACAAATTTATACTTTTTGGAAAATTCAGACGCTAATCTATCTATTGGTAGCAAAATAATGCAAATCGGTTGGAAAATGTGACCACAGCAATGCCATAAAGGGAAAAAGTACCCAAAACCTGCCCCCCCAAAATATACTATCTCGCTTATTAGACCACTTAGAAAAACAATTTTTGTTTTGATTTGTTTGTTCACACTCATGTATCACTTATAAATGATGAAAATTTTCTTCTAAATCACACATGGCTTTTTATGCAGACAAGTTTGTTTTTTTACTGTATTCCTATTTCAACCCATATAAAGCATAGTGTTCTTAAGCAAAGCACTACAAATTTGTATTTGACGTAAACAACAGAATGCTAGCTATAAAATAAGACCAAAATTTTGAAAATCGGATAGAAACTGTGGTCACAGTGAGCGATCAAACCCAGACATCTACCAAGGAAATGGACGTGTTTTAGGAAAATCCATGTCTACGCATCCTAGCCACCATAAAGCACAGTATTTTCATAGAAAGTACTACAAATTTATACTTGACGGAAACTATACAAACACAGCTACAAGATGACACCAAAATCTTGGCAATCAAATTAAAATTGTGGCCACAGTAAGCGATCAAATCTGAAAATCTGCACGAAAAACGCACGTGTTCTAGGAACAGCCATTTACATGCCTCCTACATGCTAGATAATTTGTCTAAAATATTTTCCAACCATGAAAATACTAGATTGGCTTAAGCCTTTAAATTAAAAATTATAAAACCGAAATTCGCACGTCTAAGGGGAGAAAAATCGATTTAAAGTTTTGGGGTAGGGACACTTAAAAAATTGGAAATTTTTTGCCCTTCAGCCACTAAAACTACCCTTACACTTTTCCAAAATACCACAAATTTATACTTTTTGGAAAATTCAGACGCTAATCTATCTATTGGTAGCAAAATAATGCAAATCGGTTGGAAAATGTGACCACAGCAATGCCATAAAGGGAAAAAGTACCCAAAACCTGCCCCCCCAAAATATACTATCTCGCTTATTAGACCACTTAGAAAAACAATTTTTGTTTTGATTTGTTTGTTCACACTCATGTATCACTTATAAATGATGAAAATTTTCTTCTAAATCACACATGGCTTTTTATGCAGACAAGTTTGTTTTTTTACTGTATTCCTATTTCAACCCATATAAAGCATAGTGTTCTTAAGCAAAGCACTACAAATTTGTATTTGACGTAAACAACAGAATGCTAGCTATAAAATAAGACCAAAATTTTGAAAATCGGATAGAAACTGTGGTCACAGTGAGCGATCAAACCCAGACATCTACCAAGGAAATGGACGTGTTTTAGGAAAATCCATGTCTACGCATCCTAGCCACCATAAAGCACAGTATTTTCATAGAAAGTACTACAAATTTATACTTGACGGAAACTATACAAACACAGCTACAAGATGACACCAAAATCTTGGCAATCAAATTAAAATTGTGGCCACAGTAAGCGATCAAATCTGAAAATCTGCACGAAAAACGCACGTGTTCTAGGAACAGCCATTTACATGCCTCCTACATGCTAGATAATTTGTCTAAAATATTTTCCAACCATGAAAATACTAGATTGGCTTAAGCCTTTAAATTAAAAATTATAAAACCGAAATTCGCACGTCTAAGGGGAGAAAAATCGATTTAAAGTTTTGGGGTAGGGACACTTAAAAAATTGGAAATTTTTTGCCCTTCAGCCACTAAAACTACCCTTACACTTTTCCAAAATACCACAAATTTATACTTTTTGGAAAATTCAGACGCTAATCTATCTATTGGTAGCAAAATAATGCAAATCGGTTGGAAAATGTGACCACAGCAATGCCATAAAGGGAAAAAGTACCCAAAACCTGCCCCCCCAAAATATACTATCTCGCTTATTAGACCACTTAGAAAAACAATTTTTGTTTTGATTTGTTTGTTCACACTCATGTATCACTTATAAATGATGAAAATTTTCTTCTAAATCACACATGGCTTTTTATGCAGACAAGTTTGTTTTTTTACTGTATTCCTATTTCAACCCATATAAAGCATAGTGTTCTTAAGCAAAGCACTACAAATTTGTATTTGACGTAAACAACAGAATGCTAGCTATAAAATAAGACCAAAATTTTGAAAATCGGATAGAAACTGTGGTCACAGTGAGCGATCAAACCCAGACATCTACCAAGGAAATGGACGTGTTTTAGGAAAATCCATGTCTACGCATCCTAGCCACCATAAAGCACAGTATTTTCATAGAAAGTACTACAAATTTATACTTGACGGAAACTATACGAACACAGCTACAAGATGACACCAAAATCTTGGCAAGCAAATTGAAATTGTGGCCACAGTAAGCGATCAAATCTGAAAATCTGCACGAAAAACGCACGTGTTCTAGGAACAGCCATTTACATGCCTCCTACATGCTAGATAATTTGTCTAAAATATTTTCCAACCATGAAAATACTAGTTTGGGTTAAGCCTTTAAATTAAAAATTATAAAACCGAAATTCGCACGTCTAAGGGGAGAAAAATCGATTTAAAGTTTTGGGGTAGGGACACTTAAAAAATTGGAAATTTTTTGCCCTTCAGCCACTAAAACTACCCTTACACTTTTCCAAAATACCACAAATTTATACTTTTTGGAAAATTCAGACGCTAATCTATCTATTGGTAGCAAAATAATGCAAATCGGTTGGAAAATGTGACCACAGCAATGCCATAAAGGGAAAAAGTACCCAAAACCTGCCCCCCCAAAATATACTATCTCGCTTATTAGACCACTTAGAAAAACAATTTTTGTTTTGATTTGTTTGTTCACACTCATGTATCACTTATAAATGATGAAAATTTTCTTCTAAATCACACATGGCTTTTTATGCAGACAAGTTTGTTTTTTTACTGTATTCCTATTTCAACCCATATAAAGCATAGTGTTCTTAAGCAAAGCACTACAAATTTGTATTTGACGTAAACAACAGAATGCTAGCTATAAAATAAGACCAAAATTTTGAAAATCGGATAGAAACTGTGGTCACAGTGAGCGATCAAACCCAGACATCTACCAAGGAAATGGACGTGTTTTAGGAAAATCCATGTCTACGCATCCTAGCCACCATAAAGCACAGTATTTTCATAGAAAGTACTACAAATTTATACTTGACGGAAACTATACAAACACAGCTACAAGATGACACCAAAATCTTGGCAATCAAATTAAAATTGTGGCCACAGTAAGCGATCAAATCTGAAAATCTGCACGAAAAACGCACGTGTTCTAGGAACAGCCATTTACATGCCTCCTACATGCTAGATAATTTGTCTAAAATATTTTCCAACCATGAAAATACTAGATTGGCTTAAGCCTTTAAATTAAAAATTATAAAACCGAAATTCGCACGTCTAAGGGGAGAAAAATCGATTTAAAGTTTTGGGGTAGGGACACTTAAAAAATTGGAAATTTTTTGCCCTTCAGCCACTAAAACTACCCTTACACTTTTCCAAAATACCACAAATTTATACTTTTTGGAAAATTCAGACGCTAATCTATCTATTGGTAGCAAAATAATGCAAATCGGTTGGAAAATGTGACCACAGCAATGCCATAAAGGGAAAAAGTACCCAAAACCTGCCCCCCCAAAATATACTATCTCGCTTATTAGACCACTTAGAAAAACAATTTTTGTTTTGATTTGTTTGTTCACACTCATGTATCACTTATAAATGATGAAAATTTTCTTCTAAATCACACATGGCTTTTTATGCAGACAAGTTTGTTTTTTTACTGTATTCCTATTTCAACCCATATAAAGCATAGTGTTCTTAAGCAAAGCACTACAAATTTGTATTTGACGTAAACAACAGAATGCTAGCTATAAAATAAGACCAAAATTTTGAAAATCGGATAGAAACTGTGGTCACAGTGAGCGATCAAACCCAGACATCTACCAAGGAAATGGACGTGTTTTAGGAAAATCCATGTCTACGCATCCTAGCCACCATAAAGCACAGTATTTTCATAGAAAGTACTACAAATTTATACTTGACGGAAACTATACGAACACAGCTACAAGATGACACCAAAATCTTGGCAAGCAAATTGAAATTGTGGCCACAGTAAGCGATCAAATCTGAAAATCTGCACGAAAAACGCACGTGTTCTAGGAACAGCCATTTACATGCCTCCTACATGCTAGATAATTTGTCTAAAATATTTTCCAACCATGAAAATACTAGTTTGGGTTAAGCCTTTAAATTAAAAATTATAAAACCGAAATTCGCACGTCTAAGGGGAGAAAAATCGATTTAAAGTTTTGGGGTAGGGACACTTAAAAAATTGGAAATTTTTTGCCCTTCAGCCACTAAAACTACCCTTACACTTTTCCAAAATACCACAAATTTATACTTTTTGGAAAATTCAGACGCTAATCTATCTATTGGTAGCAAAATAATGCAAATCGGTTGGAAAATGTGACCACAGCAATGCCATAAAGGGAAAAAGTACCCAAAACCTGCCCCCCCAAAATATACTATCTCGCTTATTAGACCACTTAGAAAAACAATTTTTGTTTTGATTTGTTTGTTCACACTCATGTATCACTTATAAATGATGAAAATTTTCTTCTAAATCACACATGGCTTTTTATGCAGACAAGTTTGTTTTTTTACTGTATTCCTATTTCAACCCATATAAAGCATAGTGTTCTTAAGCAAAGCACTACAAATTTGTATTTGACGTAAACAACAGAATGCTAGCTATAAAATAAGACCAAAATTTTGAAAATCGGATAGAAACTGTGGTCACAGTGAGCGATCAAACCCAGACATCTACCAAGGAAATGGACGTGTTTTAGGAAAATCCATGTCTACGCATCCTAGCCACCATAAAGCACAGTATTTTCATAGAAAGTACTACAAATTTATACTTGACGGAAACTATACAAACACAGCTACAAGATGACACCAAAATCTTGGCAATCAAATTAAAATTGTGGCCACAGTAAGCGATCAAATCTGAAAATCTGCACGAAAAACGCACGTGTTCTAGGAACAGCCATTTACATGCCTCCTACATGCTAGATAATTTGTCTAAAATATTTTCCAACCATGAAAATACTAGATTGGCTTAAGCCTTTAAATTAAAAATTATAAAACCGAAATTCGCACGTCTAAGGGGAGAAAAATCGATTTAAAGTTTTGGGGTAGGGACACTTAAAAAATTGGAAATTTTTTGCCCTTCAGCCACTAAAACTACCCTTACACTTTTCCAAAATACCACAAATTTATACTTTTTGGAAAATTCAGACGCTAATCTATCTATTGGTAGCAAAATAATGCAAATCGGTTGGAAAATGTGACCACAGCAATGCCATAAAGGGAAAAAGTACCCAAAACCTGCCCCCCCAAAATATACTATCTCGCTTATTAGACCACTTAGAAAAACAATTTTTGTTTTGATTTGTTTGTTCACACTCATGTATCACTTATAAATGATGAAAATTTTCTTCTAAATCACACATGGCTTTTTATGCAGACAAGTTTGTTTTTTTACTGTATTCCTATTTCAACCCATATAAAGCATAGTGTTCTTAAGCAAAGCACTACAAATTTGTATTTGACGTAAACAACAGAATGCTAGCTATAAAATAAGACCAAAATTTTGAAAATCGGATAGAAACTGTGGTCACAGTGAGCGATCAAACCCAGACATCTACCAAGGAAATGGACGTGTTTTAGGAAAATCCATGTCTACGCATCCTAGCCACCATAAAGCACAGTATTTTCATAGAAAGTACTACAAATTTATACTTGACGGAAACTATACAAACACAGCTACAAGATGACACCAAAATCTTGGCAATCAAATTAAAATTGTGGCCACAGTAAGCGATCAAATCTGAAAATCTGCACGAAAAACGCACGTGTTCTAGGAACAGCCATTTACATGCCTCCTACATGCTAGATAATTTGTCTAAAATATTTTCCAACCATGAAAATACTAGATTGGCTTAAGCCTTTAAATTAAAAATTATAAAACCGAAATTCGCACGTCTAAGGGGAGAAAAATCGATTTAAAGTTTTGGGGTAGGGACACTTAAAAAATTGGAAATTTTTTGCCCTTCAGCCACTAAAACTACCCTTACACTTTTCCAAAATACCACAAATTTATACTTTTTGGAAAATTCAGACGCTAATCTATCTATTGGTAGCAAAATAATGCAAATCGGTTGGAAAATGTGACCACAGCAATGCCATAAAGGGAAAAAGTACCCAAAACCTGCCCCCCCAAAATATACTATCTCGCTTATTAGACCACTTAGAAAAACAATTTTTGTTTTGATTTGTTTGTTCACACTCATGTATCACTTATAAATGATGAAAATTTTCTTCTAAATCACACATGGCTTTTTATGCAGACAAGTTTGTTTTTTTACTGTATTCCTATTTCAACCCATATAAAGCATAGTGTTCTTAAGCAAAGCACTACAAATTTGTATTTGACGTAAACAACAGAATGCTAGCTATAAAATAAGACCAAAATTTTGAAAATCGGATAGAAACTGTGGTCACAGTGAGCGATCAAACCCAGACATCTACCAAGGAAATGGACGTGTTTTAGGAAAATCCATGTCTACGCATCCTAGCCACCATAAAGCACAGTATTTTCATAGAAAGTGCTACAAATTTATACTTGACGGAAACTATACGAACACAGCTACAAGATGACACCAAAATCTTGGCAAGCAAATTGAAATTGTGGCCACAGTAAGCGATCAAATCTGAAAATCTGCACGAAAAACGCACGTGTTCTAGGAACAGCCATTTACATGCCTCCTACATGCTAGATAATTTGTCTAAAATATTTTCCAACCATGAAAATACTAGTTTGGGTTAAGCCTTTAAATTAAAAATTATAAAACCGAAATTCGCACGTCTAAGGGGAGAAAAATCGATTTAAAGTTTTGGGGTAGGGACACTTAAAAAATTGGAAATTTTTTGCCCTTCAGCCACTAAAACTACCCTTACACTTTTCCAAAATACCACAAATTTATACTTTTGGGAAAATTCAGACGCTAATCTATCTATTGGTAGCAAAATAATGCAAATCGGTTGGAAAATGTGACCACAGCAATGCCATAAAGGGAAAAAGTACCCAAAACCTGCCCCCCCAAAATATACTATCTCGCTTATTAGACCACTTAGAAAAACAATTTTTGTTTTGATTTGTTTGTTCACACTCATGTATCACTTATAAATGATGAAAATTTTCTTCTAAATCACACATGGCTTTTTATGCAGACAAGTTTGTTTTTTTACTGTATTCCTATTTCAACCCATATAAAGCATAGTGTTCTTAAGCAAAGCACTACAAATTTGTATTTGACGTAAACAACAGAATGCTAGCTATAAAATAAGACCAAAATTTTGAAAATCGGATAGAAACTGTGGTCACAGTGAGCGATCAAACCCAGACATCTACCAAGGAAATGGACGTGTTTTAGGAAAATCCATGTCTACGCATCCTAGCCACCATAAAGCACAGTATTTTCATAGAAAGTACTACAAATTTATACTTGACGGAAACTATACAAACACAGCTACAAGATGACACCAAAATCTTGGCAATCAAATTAAAATTGTGGCCACAGTAAGCGATCAAATCTGAAAATCTGCACGAAAAACGCACGTGTTCTAGGAACAGCCATTTACATGCCTCCTACATGCTAGATAATTTGTCTAAAATATTTTCCAACCATGAAAATACTAGATTGGCTTAAGCCTTTAAATTAAAAATTATAAAACCGAAATTCGCACGTCTAAGGGGAGAAAAATCGATTTAAAGTTTTGGGGTAGGGACACTTAAAAAATTGGAAATGTTTTGCCCTTCAGCCACTAAAACTACCCTTACACTTTTCCAAAATACCACAAATTTATACTTTTTGGAAAATTCAGACGCTAATCTATCTATTGGTAGCAAAATAATGCAAATCGGTTGGAAAATGTGACCACAGCAATGCCATAAAGGGAAAAAGTACCCAAAACCTGCCCCCCCAAAATATACTATCTCGCTTATTAGACCACTTAGAAAAACAATTTTTGTTTTGATTTGTTTGTTCACACTCATGTATCACTTATAAATGATGAAAATTTTCTTCTAAATCACACATGGCTTTTTATGCAGACAAGTTTGTTTTTTTACTGTATTCCTATTTCAACCCATATAAAGCATAGTGTTCTTAAGCAAAGCACTACAAATTTGTATTTGACGTAAACAACAGAATGCTAGCTATAAAATAAGACCAAAATTTTGAAAATCGGATAGAAACTGTGGTCACAGTGAGCGATCAAACCCAGACATCTACCAAGGAAATGGACGTGTTTTAGGAAAATCCATGTCTACGCATCCTAGCCACCATAAAGCACAGTATTTTCATAGAAAGTACTACAAATTTATACTTGACGGAAACTATACGAACACAGCTACAAGATGACACCAAAATCTTGGCAAGCAAATTGAAATTGTGGCCACAGTAAGCGATCAAATCTGAAAATCTGCACGAAAAACGCACGTGTTCTAGGAACAGCCATTTACATGCCTCCTACATGCTAGATAATTTGTCTAAAATATTTTCCAACCATGAAAATACTAGTTTGGGTTAAGCCTTTAAATTAAAAATTATAAAACCGAAATTCGCACGTCTAAGGGGAGAAAAATCGATTTAAAGTTTTGGGGTAGGGACACTTAAAAAATTGGAAATTTTTTGCCCTTCAGCCACTAAAACTACCCTTACACTTTTCCAAAATACCACAAATTTATACTTTTTGGAAAATTCAGACGCTAATCTATCTATTGGTAGCAAAATAATGCAAATCGGTTGGAAAATGTGACCACAGCAATGCCATAAAGGGAAAAAGTACCCAAAACCTGCCCCCCCAAAATATACTATCTCGCTTATTAGACCACTTAGAAAAACAATTTTTGTTTTGATTTGTTTGTTCACACTCATGTATCACTTATAAATGATGAAAATTTTCTTCTAAATCACACATGGCTTTTTATGCAGACAAGTTTGTTTTTTTACTGTATTCCTATTTCAACCCATATAAAGCATAGTGTTCTTAAGCAAAGCACTACAAATTTGTATTTGACGTAAACAACAGAATGCTAGCTATAAAATAAGACCAAAATTTTGAAAATCGGATAGAAACTGTGGTCACAGTGAGCGATCAAACCCAGACATCTACCAAGGAAATGGACGTGTTTTAGGAAAATCCATGTCTACGCATCCTAGCCACCATAAAGCACAGTATTTTCATAGAAAGTACTACAAATTTATACTTGACGGAAACTATACAAACACAGCTACAAGATGACACCAAAATCTTGGCAATCAAATTAAAATTGTGGCCACAGTAAGCGATCAAATCTGAAAATCTGCACGAAAAACGCACGTGTTCTAGGAACAGCCATTTACATGCCTCCTACATGCTAGATAATTTGTCTAAAATATTTTCCAACCATGAAAATACTAGATTGGCTTAAGCCTTTAAATTAAAAATTATAAAACCGAAATTCGCACGTCTAAGGGGAGAAAAATCGATTTAAAGTTTTGGGGTAGGGACACTTAAAAAATTGGAAATTTTTTGCCCTTCAGCCACTAAAACTACCCTTACACTTTTCCAAAATACCACAAATTTATACTTTTTGGAAAATTCAGACGCTAATCTATCTATTGGTAGCAAAATAATGCAAATCGGTTGGAAAATGTGACCACAGCAATGCCATAAAGGGAAAAAGTACCCAAAACCTGGCCCCCCAAAATATACTATCTCGCTTATTAGACCACTTAGAAAAACAATTTTTGTTTTGATTTGTTTGTTCACACTCATGTATCACTTATAAATGATGAAAATTTTCTTCTAAATCACACATGGCTTTTTATGCAGACAAGTTTGTTTTTTTACTGTATTCCTATTTCAACCCATATAAAGCATAGTGTTCTTAAGCAAAGCACTACAAATTTGTATTTGACGTAAACAACAGAATGCTAGCTATAAAATAAGACCAAAATTTTGAAAATCGGATAGAAACTGTGGTCACAGTGAGCGATCAAACCCAGACATCTACCAAGGAAATGGACGTGTTTTAGGAAAATCCATGTCTACGCATCTTAGCCACCATAAAGCACAGTATTTTCATAGAAAGTACTACAAATTTATACTTGACGGAAACTATACGAACACAGCTACAAGATGACACCAAAATCTTGGCAAGCAAATTGAAATTGTGGCCACAGTAAGCGATCAAATCTGAAAATCTGCACGAAAAACGCACGTGTTCTAGGAACAGCCATTTACATGCCTCCTACATGCTAGATAATTTGTCTAAAATATTTTCCAACCATGAAAATACTAGATTGGGTTAAGCCTTTAAATTAAAAATTATAAAACCGAAATTCGCACGTCTAAGGGGAGAAAAATCGATTTAAAGTTTTGGGGTAGGGACACTTAAAAAATTGGAAATTTTTTGCCCTTCAGCCACTAAAACTACCCTTACACTTTTCCAAAATACCACAAATTTATACTTTTTGGAAAATTCAGACGCTAATCTATCTATTGGTAGCAAAATAATGCAAATCGGTTGGAAAATGTGACCACAGCAATGCCATAAAGGGAAAAAGTACCCAAAACCTGCCCCCCCAAAATATACTATCTCGCTTATTAGACCACTTAGAAAAACAATTTTTGTTTTGATTTGTTTGTTCACACTCATGTATCACTTATAAATGATGAAAATTTTCTTCTAAATCACACATGGCTTTTTATGCAGACAAGTTTGTTTTTTTACTGTATTCCTATTTCAACCCATATAAAGCATAGTGTTCTTAAGCAAAGCACTACAAATTTGTATTTGACGTAAACAACAGAATGCTAGCTATAAAATAAGACCAAAATTTTGAAAATCGGATAGAAACTGTGGTCACAGTGAGCGATCAAACCCAGACATCTACCAAGGAAATGGACGTGTTTTAGGAAAATCCATGTCTACGCATCCTAGCCACCATAAAGCACAGTATTTTCATAGAAAGTACTACAAATTTATACTTGACGGAAACTATACAAACACAGCTACAAGATGACACCAAAATCTTGGCAATCAAATTAAAATTGTGGCCACAGTAAGCGATCAAATCTGAAAATCTGCACGAAAAACGCACGTGTTCTAGGAACAGCCATTTACATGCCTCCTACATGCTAGATAATTTGTCTAAAATATTTTCCAACCATGAAAATACTAGATTGGCTTAAGCCTTTAAATTAAAAATTATAAAACCGAAATTCGCACGTCTAAGGGGAGAAAAATCGATTTAAAGTTTTGGGGTAGGGACACTTAAAAAATTGGAAATTTTTTGCCTTTCAGCCACTAAAACTACCCTTACACTTTTCCAAAATACCACAAATTTATACTTTTTGGAAAATTCAGACGCTAATCTATTGGTAGCAAAATAATGCAAATCGGTTGGAAAATGTGACCACAGCAATGCCATAAAGGGAAAAAGTACCCAAAACCTGCCCCCCCAAAATATACTATCTCGCTTATTAGACCACTTAGAAAAACAATTTTTGTTTTGATTTGTTTGTTCACACTCATGTATCACTTATAAATGATGAAAATTTTCTTCTAAATCACACATGGCTTTTTATGCAGACAAGTTTGTTTTTTTACTGTATTCCTATTTCAACCCATATAAAGCATAGTGTTCTTAAGCAAAGCACTACAAATTTGTATTTGACGTAAACAACAGAATGCTAGCTATAAAATAAGACCAAAATTTTGAAAATCGGATAGAAACTGTGGTCACAGTGAGCGATCAAACCCAGACATCTACCAAGGAAATGGACGTGTTTTAGGAAAATCCATGTCTACGCATCCTAGCCACCATAAAGCACAGTATTTTCATAGAAAGTACTACAAATTTATTCTTGACGGAAACTATACAAACACAGCTACAAGATGACACCAAAATCTTGGCAATCAAATTAAAATTGTGGCCACAGTAAGCGATCAAATCTGAAAATCTGCACGAAAAACGCACGTGTTCTAGGAACAGCCATTTACATGCCTCCTACATGCTAGATAATTTGTCTAAAATATTTTCCAACCATGAAAATACTAGTTTGGGTTAAGCCTTTAAATTAAAAATTATAAAACCGAAATTCGCACGTCTAAGGGGAGAAAAATCGATTTAAAGTTTTGGGGTAGGGACACTTAAAAAATTGGAAATTTTTTGCCTTTCAGCCACTAAAACTACCCTTACACTTTTCCAAAATACCACAAATTTATACTTTTTGGAAAATTCAGACGCTAATCTATCTATTGGTAGCAAAATAATGCAAATCGGTTGGAAAATGTGACCACAGCAATGCCATAAAGGGAAAAAGTACCCAAAACCTGCCCCCCCAAAATATACTATCTCGCTTATTAGACCACTTAGAAAAACAATTTTTGTTTTGATTTGTTTGTTCACACTCATGTATCACTTATAAATGATGAAAATTTTCTTCTAAATCACACATGGCTTTTTATGCAGACAAGTTTGTTTTTTTACTGTATTCCTATTTCAACCCATATAAAGCATAGTGTTCTTAAGCAAAGCACTACAAATTTGTATTTGACGTAAACAACAGAATGCTAGCTATAAAATAAGACCAAAATTTTGAAAATCGGATAGAAACTGTGGTCACAGTGAGCGATCAAACCCAGACATCTACCAAGGAAATGGACGTGTTTTAGGAAAATCCATGTCTACGCATCCTAGCCACCATAAAGCACAGTATTTTCATAGAAAGTACTACAAATTTATACTTGACGGAAACTATACGAACACAGCTACAAGATGACACCAAAATCTTGGCAAGCAAATTGAAATTGTGGCCACAGTAAGCGATCAAATCTGAAAATCTGCACGAAAAACGCACGTGTTCTAGGAACAGCCATTTACATGCCTCCTACATGCTAGATAATTTGTCTAAAATATTTTCCAACCATGAAAATACTAGTTTGGGTTAAGCCTTTAAATTAAAAATTATAAAACCGAAATTCGCACGTCTAAGGGGAGAAAAATCGATTTAAAGTTTTGGGGTAGGGACACTTAAAAAATTGGAAATTTTTTGCCCTTCAGCCACTAAAACTACCCTTACACTTTTCCAAAATACCACAAATTTATACTTTTTGGAAAATTCAGACGCTAATCTATCTATTGGTAGCAAAATAATGCAAATCGGTTGGAAAATGTGACCACAGCAATGCCATAAAGGGAAAAAGTACCCAAAACCTGCCCCCCCAAAATATACTATCTCGCTTATTAGACCACTTAGAAAAACAATTTTTGTTTTGATTTGTTTGTTCACACTCATGTATCACTTATAAATGATGAAAATTTTCTTCTAAATCACACATGGCTTTTTATGCAGACAAGTTTGTTTTTTTACTGTATTCCTATTTCAACCCATATAAAGCATAGTGTTCTTAAGCAAAGCACTACAAATTTGTATTTGACGTAAACAACAGAATGCTAGCTATAAAATAAGACCAAAATTTTGAAAATCGGATAGAAACTGTGGTCACAGTGAGCGATCAAACCCAGACATCTACCAAGGAAATGGACGTGTTTTAGGAAAATCCATGTCTACGCATCCTAGCCACCATAAAGCACAGTATTTTCATAGAAAGTACTACAAATTTATACTTGACGGAAACTATACAAACACAGCTACAAGATGACACCAAAATCTTGGCAAGCAAATTGAAATTGTGGCCACAGTAAGCGATCAAATCTGAAAATCTGCACGAAAAACGCACGTGTTCTAGGAACAGCCATTTACATGCCTCCTACATGCTAGATAATTTGTCTAAAATATTTTCCAACCATGAAAATACTAGTTTGGGTTAAGCCTTTAAATTAAAAATTATAAAACCGAAATTCGCACGTCTAAGGGGAGAAAACTCGATTTAAAGTTTTGGGGTAGGGACACTTAAAAAATTGGAAATTTTTTGCCCTTCAGCCACTAAAACTACCCTTACACTTTTCCAAAATACCACAAATTTATACTTTTTGGAAAATTCAGACGCTAATCTATCTATTGGTAGCAAAATAATGCAAATCGGTTGGAAAATGTGACCACAGCAATGCCATAAAGGGAAAAAGTACCCAAAACCTGCCCCCCCAAAATATACTATCTCGCTTATTAGACCACTTAGAAAAACAATTTTTGTTTTGATTTGTTTGTTCACACTCATGTATCACTTATAAATGATGAAAATTTTCTTCTAAATCACACATGGCTTTTTATGCAGACAAGTTTGTTTTTTTACTGTATTCCTATTTCAACCCATATAAAGCATAGTGTTCTTAAGCAAAGCACTACAAATTTGTATTTGACGTAAACAACAGAATGCTAGCTATAAAATAAGACCAAAATTTTGAAAATCGGATAGAAACTGTGGTCACAGTGAGCGATCAAACCCAGACATCTACCAAGGAAATGGACGTGTTTTAGGAAAATCCATGTCTACGCATCCTAGCCACCATAAAGCACAGTATTTTCATAGAAAGTACTACAAATTTATACTTGACGGAAACTATACAAACACAGCTACAAGATGACACCAAAATCTTGGCAAGCAAATTGAAATTGTGGCCACAGTAAGCGATCAAATCTGAAAATCTGCACGAAAAACGCACGTGTTCTAGGAACAGCCATTTACATGCCTCCTACATGCTAGATAATTTGTCTAAAATATTTTCCAACCATGAAAATACTAGATTGGCTTAAGCCTTTAAATTAAAAATTATAAAACCGAAATTCACACGTCTAAGGGGAGAAAAATCGATTTAAAGTTTTGGGGTAGGGACACTTAAAAAATTGGAAATTTTTTGCCTTTCAGCCACTAAAACTACCCTTACACTTTTCCAAAATACCACAAATTTATACTTTTTGGAAAATTCAGACGCTAATCCATCTATTGGTAGCAAAATAATGCAAATCGGTTGGAAAATGTGACCACAGCAATGCCATAAAGGGAAAAAGTACCCAAAACCTGCCCCCCCAAAATATACTATCTCGCTTATTAGACCACTTAGAAAAACAATTTTTGTTTTGATTTGTTTGTTCACACTCATGTATCACTTATAAATGATGAAAATTTTCTTCTAAATCACACATGGCTTTTTATGCAGACAAGTTTGTTTTTTTACTGTATTCCTATTTCAACCCATATAAAGCATAGTGTTCTTAAGCAAAGCACTACAAATTTGTATTTGACGTAAACAACAGAATGCTAGCTATAAAATAAGACCAAAATTTTGAAAATCGGATAGAAACTGTGGTCACAGTGAGCGATCAAACCCAGACATCTACCAAGGAAATGGACGTGTTTTAGGAAAATCCATGTCTACGCATCCTAGCCACCATAAAGCACAGTATTTTCATAGAAAGTACTACAAATTTATACTTGACGGAAACTATACGAACACAGCTACAAGATGACACCAAAATCTTGGCAAGCAAATTGAAATTGTGGCCACAGTAAGCGATCAAATCTGAAAATCTGCACGAAAAACGCACGTGTTCTAGGAACAGCCATTTACATGCCTCCTACATGCTAGATAATTTGTCTAAAATATTTTCCAACCATGAAAATACTAGTTTGGGTTAAGCCTTTAAATTAAAAATTATAAAACCGAAATTCGCACGTCTAAGGGGAGAAAAATCGATTTAAAGTTTTGGGGTAGGGACACTTAAAAAATTGGAAATTTTTTGCCCTTCAGCCACTAAAACTACCCTTACACTTTTCCAAAATACCACAAATTTATACTTTTTGGAAAATTCAGACGCTAATCTATCTATTGGTAGCAAAATAATGCAAATCGGTTGGAAAATGTGACCACAGCAATGCCATAAAGGGAAAAAGTACCCAAAACCTGCCCCCCCAAAATATACTATCTCGCTTATTAGACCACTTAGAAAAACAATTTTTGTTTTGATTTGTTTGTTCACACTCATGTATCACTTATAAATGATGAAAATTTTCTTCTAAATCACACATGGCTTTTTATGCAGACAAGTTTGTTTTTTTACTGTATTCCTATTTCAACCCATATAAAGCATAGTGTTCTTAAGCAAAGCACTACAAATTTGTATTTGACGTAAACAACAGAATGCTAGCTATAAAATAAGACCAAAATTTTGAAAATCGGATAGAAACTGTGGTCACAGTGAGCGATCAAACCCAGACATCTACCAAGGAAATGGACGTGTTTTAGGAAAATCCATGTCTACGCATCCTAGCCACCATAAAGCACAGTATTTTCATAGAAAGTACTATAAATTTATACTTGACGGAAACTATACAAACACAGCTACAAGATGACACCAAAATCTTGGCAATCAAATTAAAATTGTGGCCACAGTAAGCGATCAAATCTGAAAATCTGCACGAAAAATGCACGTGTTCTAGGAACAGCCATTTACATGCCTCCTACATGCTAGATAATTTGTCTAAAATATTTTCCAAACATGAAAATACTAGTTTGGGTTAAGCCTTTAAATTAAAAATTATAAAACCGAAATTCGCACGTCTAAGGGGAGAAAAATCGATTTAAAGTTTTGGGGTAGGGACACTTAAAAAATTGGAAATTTTTTGCCTTTCAGCCACTAAAACTACCCTTACACTTTTCCAAAATACCACAAATTTATACTTTTTGGAAAATTCAGACGCTAATCTATCTATTGGTAGCAAAATAATGCAAATCGGTTGGAAAATGTGACCACAGCAATGCCATAAAGGGAAAAAGTACCCAAAACCTGCCCCCCCAAAATATACTATCTCGCTTATTAGACCACTTAGAAAAACAATTTTTGTTTTGATTTGTTTGTTCACACTCATGTATCACTTATAAATGATGAAAATTTTCTTCTAAATCACACATGGCTTTTTATGCAGACAAGTTTGTTTTTTTACTGTATTCCTATTTCAACCCATATAAAGCATAGTGTTCTTAAGCAAAGCACTACAAATTTGTATTTGACGTAAACAACAGAATGCTAGCTATAAAATAAGACCAACATTTTGAAAATCGGATAGAAACTGTGGTCACAGTGAGCGATCAAACCCAGACATCTACCAAGGAAATGGACGTGTTTTAGGAAAATCCATGTCTACGCATCCTAGCCACCATAAAGCACAGTATTTTCATAGAAAGCACTACAAATTTATACTTGACGGAAACTATACAAACACAGCTACAAGATGACACCAAAATCTTGGCAATCAAATTAAAATTGTGGCCACAGTAAGCGATCAAATCTGAAAATCTGCACGAAAAACGCACGTGTTCTAGGAACAGCCATTTACATGCCTCCTACATGCTAGATAATTTGTCTAAAATATTTTCCAACCATGAAAATACTAGTTTGGGTTAAGCCTTTAAATTAAAAATTATAAAACCGAAATTCGCACGTCTAAGGGGAGAAAAATCGATTTAAAGTTTTGGGGTAGGGACACTTAAAAAATTGGAAATTTTTTGCCTTTCAGCCACTAAAACTACCCTTACACTTTTCCAAAATACCACAAATTTATACTTTTTGGAAAATTCAGACGCTAATCTATCTATTGGTAGCAAAATAATGCAAATCGGTTGGAAAATGTGACCACAGCAATGCCATAAAGGGAAAAAGTACCCAAAACCTGCCCCCCCAAAATATACTATCTCGCTTATTAGACCACTTAGAAAAACAATTTTTGTTTTGATTTGTTTGTTCACACTCATGTATCACTTATAAATGATGAAAATTTTCTTCTAAATCACACATGGCTTTTTATGCAGACAAGTTTGTTTTTTTACTGTATTCCTATTTCAACCCATATAAAGCATAGTGTTCTTAAGCAAAGCACTACAAATTTGTATTTGACGTAAACAACAGAATGCTAGCTATAAAATAAGACCAAAATTTTGAAAATCGGATAGAAACTGTGGTCACAGTGAGCGATCAAACCCAGACATCTACCAAGGAAATGGACGTGTTTTAGGAAAATCCATGTCTACGCATCCTAGCCACCATAAAGCACAGTATTTTCATAGAAAGCACTACAAATTTATACTTGACGGAAACTATACAAACACAGCTACAAGATGACACCAAAATCTTGGCAATCAAATTAAAATTGTGGCCACAGTAAGCGATCAAATCTGAAAATCTGCACGAAAAACGCACGTGTTCTAGGAACAGCCATTTACATGCCTCCTACATGCTAGATAATTTGTCTAAAATATTTTCCAACCATGAAAATACTAGTTTGGGTTAAGCCTTTAAATTAAAAATTATAAAACCGAAATTCGCACGTCTAAGGGGAGAAAAATCGATTTAAAGTTTTGGGGTAGGGACACTTAAAAAATTGGAAATTTTTTGCCTTTCAGCCACTAAAACTACCCTTACACTTTTCCAAAATACCACAAATTTATACTTTTTGGAAAATTCAGACGCTAATCTATCTATTGGTAGCAAAATAATGCAAATCGGTTGGAAAATGTGACCACAGCAATGCCATAAAGGGAAAAAGTACCCAAAACCTGCCCCCCCAAAATATACTATCTCGCTTATTAGACCACTTAGAAAAACAATTTTTGTTTTGATTTGTTTGTTCACACTCATGTATCACTTATAAATGATGAAAATTTTCTTCTAAATCACACATGGCTTTTTATGCAGACAAGTTTGTTTTTTTACTGTATTCCTATTTCAACCCATATAAAGCATAGTGTTCTTAAGCAAAGCACTACAAATTTGTATTTGACGTAAACAACAGAATGCTAGCTATAAAATAAGACCAAAATTTTGAAAATCGGATAGAAACTGTGGTCACAGTGAGCGATCAAACCCAGACATCTACCAAGGAAATGGACGTGTTTTAGGAAAATCCATGTCTACGCATCCTAGCCACCATAAAGCACAGTATTTTCATAGAAAGCACTACAAATTTATACTTGACGGAAACTATACAAACACAGCTACAAGATGACACCAAAATCTTGGCAATCAAATTAAAATTGTGGCCACAGTAAGCGATCAAATCTGAAAATCTGCACGAAAAACGCACGTGTTCTAGGAACAGCCATTTACATGCCTCCTACATGCTAGATAATTTGTCTAAAATATTTTCCAACCATGAAAATACTAGTTTGGGTTAAGCCTTTAAATTAAAAATTATAAAACCGAAATTCGCACGTCTAAGGGGAGAAAAATCGATTTAAAGTTTTGGGGTAGGGACACTTAAAAAATTGGAAATTTTTTGCCTTTCAGCCACTAAAACTACCCTTACACTTTTCCAAAATACCACAAATTTATACTTTTTGGAAAATTCAGACGCTAATCTATCTATTGGTAGCAAAATAATGCAAATCGGTTGGAAAATGTGACCACAGCAATGCCATAAAGGGAAAAAGTACCCAAAACCTGCCCCCCCAAAATATACTATCTCGCTTATTAGACCACTTAGAAAAACAATTTTTGTTTTGATTTGTTTGTTCACACTCATGTATCACTTATAAATGATGAAAATTTTCTTCTAAATCACACATGGCTTTTTATGCAGACAAGTTTGTTTTTTTACTGTATTCCTATTTCAACCCATATAAAGCATAGTGTTCTTAAGCAAAGCACTACAAATTTGTATTTGACGTAAACAACAGAATGCTAGCTATAAAATAAGACCAAAATTTTGAAAATCGGATAGAAACTGTGGACAGACATCTACCAAGGAAATGGACGTGTTTTAGGAAAATCCATGTCTACGCATCCTAGCCACCATAAAGCACAGTATTTTCATAGAAAGTACTACAAATTTATACTTGACGGAAACTATACAAACACAGCTACAAGATGACACCAAAATCTTGGCAATCAAATTAAAATTGTGGCCACAGTAAGCGATCAAATCTGAAAATCTGCACGAAAAACGCACGTGTTCTAGGAACAGCCATTTACATGCCTCCTACATGCTAGATAATTTGTCTAAAATATTTTCCAACCATGAAAATACTAGTTTGGGTTAAGCCTTTAAATTAAAAATTATAAAACCGAAATTCGCACGTCTAAGGGGAGAAAAATCGATTTAAAGTTTTGGGGTAGGGACACTTAAAAAATTGGAAATTTTTTGCCTTTCAGCCACTAAAACTACCCTTACACTTTTCCAAAATACCACAAATTTATACTTTTTGGAAAATTCAGACGCTAATCTATCTATTGGTAGCAAAATAATGCAAATCGGTTGGAAAATGTGACCACAGCAATGCCATAAAGGGAAAAAGTACCCAAAACCTGCCCCCCCAAAATATACTATCTCGCTTATTAGACCACTTAGAAAAACAATTTTTGTTTTGATTTGTTTGTTCACACTCATGTATCACTTATAAATGATGAAAATTTTCTTCTAAATCACACATGGCTTTTTATGCAGACAAGTTTGTTTTTTTACTGTATTCCTATTTCAACCCATATAAAGCATAGTGTTCTTAAGCAAAGCACTACAAATTTGTATTTGACGTAAACAACAGAATGCTAGCTATAAAATAAGACCAAAATTTTGAAAATCGGATAGAAACTGTGGTCACAGTGAGCGATCAAACCCAGACATCTACCAAGGAAATGGACGTGTTTTAGGAAAATCCATGTCTACGCATCCTAGCCACCATAAAGCACAGTATTTTCATAGAAAGTACTACAAATTTATACTTGACGGAAACTATACAAACACAGCTACAAGATGACACCAAAATCTTGGCAATCAAATTAAAATTGTGGCCACAGTAAGCGATCAAATCTGAAAATCTGCACGAAAAACGCACGTGTTCTAGGAACAGCCATTTACATGCCTCCTGCATGCTAGATAATTTGTCTAAAATATTTTCCAACCATGAAAATACTAGTTTGGGTTAAGCCTTTAAATTAAAAATTATAAAACCGAAATTCGCACGTCTAAGGGGAGAAAAATCGATTTAAAGTTTTGGGGTAGGGACACTTAAAAAATTGGAAATTTTTTGCCTTTCAGCCACTAAAACTACCCTTACACTTTTCCAAAATACCACAAATTTATACTTTTTGGAAAATTCAGACGCTAATCTATCTATTGGTAGCAAAATAATGCAAATCGGTTGGAAAATGTGACCACAGCAATGCCATAAAGGGAAAAAGTACCCAAAACCTGCCCCCCCCCAAAATATACTATCTCGCTTATTAGACCACTTAGAAAAACAATTTTGTTTTGATTTGTTTGTTCACACTCATGTATCACTTATAAATGATGAAAATTTTCTTCTAAATCACACATGGCTTTTTATGCAGACAAGTTTGTTTTTTTACTGTATTCCTATTTCAACCCATATAAAGCATAGTGTTCTTAAGCAAAGCACTACAAATTTGTATTTGACGTAAACAACAGAATGCTAGCTATAAAATAAGACCAACATTTTGAAAATCGGATAGAAACTGTGGTCACAGTGAGCGATCAAACCCAGACATCTACCAAGGAAATGGACGTGTTTTAGGAAAATCCATGTCTACGCATCCTAGCCACCATAAAGCACAGTATTTTCATAGAAAGTACTACAAATTTATACTTGACGGAAACTATACAAACACAGCTACAAGATGACACCAAAATCTTGGCAATCAAATTAAAATTGTGGCCACAGTAAGCGATCAAATCTGAAAATCTGCACGAAAAACGCACGTGTTCTAGGAACAGCCATTTACATGCCTCCTACATGCTAGATAATTTGTCTAAAATATTTTCCAACCATGAAAATACTAGTTTGGGTTAAGCCTTTAAATTAAAAATTATAAAACCGAAATTCGCACGTCTAAGGGGAGAAAAATCGATTTAAAGTTTTGGGGTAGGGACACTTAAAAAATTGGAAATTTTTTGCCCTTCAGCCACTAAAACTACCCTTACACTTTTCCAAAATACCACAAATTTATACTTTTTGGAAAATTCAGACGCTAATCTATCTATTGGTAGCAAAATAATGCAAATCGGTTGGAAAATGTGACCACAGCAATGCCATAAAGGGAAAAAGTACCCAAAACCTGCCCCCCCAAAATATACTATCTCGCTTATTAGACCACTTAGAAAAACAATTTTTGTTTTGATTTGTTTGTTCACACTCATGTATCACTTATAAATGATGAAAATTTTCTTCTAAATCACACATGGCTTTTTATGCAGACAAGTTTGTTTTTTTACTGTATTCCTATTTCAACCCATATAAAGCATAGTGTTCTTAAGCAAAGCACTACAAATTTGTATTTGACGTAAACAACAGAATGCTAGCTATAAAATAAGACCAAAATTTTGAAAATCGGATAGAAACTGTGGTCACAGTGAGCGATCAAACCCAGACATCTACCAAGGAAATGGACGTGTTTTAGGAAAATCCATGTCTACGCATCCTAGCCACCATAAAGCACAGTATTTTCATAGAAAGTACTACAAATTTATACTTGACGGAAACTATACAAACACAGCTACAAGATGACACCAAAATCTTGGCAATCAAATTAAAATTGTGGCCACAGTAAGCGATCAAATCTGAAAATCTGCACGAAAAACGCACGTGTTCTAGGAACAGCCATTTACATGCCTCCTACATGCTAGATAATTTGTCTAAAATATTTTCCAACCATGAAAATACTAGTTTGCGTTAAGCCTTTAAATTAAAAATTATAAAACCGAAATTCGCACGTCTAAGGGGAGAAAAATCGATTTAAAGTTTTGGGGTAGGGACACTTAAAAAATTGGAAATTTTTTGCCTTTCAGCCACTAAAACTACCCTTACACTTTTCCAAAATACCACAAATTTATACTTTTTGGAAAATTCAGACGCTAATCTATCTATTGGTAGCAAAATAATGCAAATCGGTTGGAAAATGTGACCACAGCAATGCCATAAAGGGAAAAAGTACCCAAAACCTGCCCCCCCAAAATATACTATCTCGCTTATTAGACCACTTAGAAAAACAATTTTTGTTTTGATTTGTTTGTTCACACTCATGTATCACTTATAAATGATGAAAATTTTCTTCTAAATCACACATGGCTTTTTATGCAGACAAGTTTGTTTTTTTACTGTATTCCTATTTCAACCCATATAAAGCATAGTGTTCTTAAGCAAAGCACTACAAATTTGTATTTGACGTAAACAACAGAATGCTAGCTATAAAATAAGACCAAAATTTTGAAAATCGGATAGAAACTGTGGTCACAGTGAGCGATCAAACCCAGACATCTACCAAGGAAATGGACGTGTTTTAGGAAAATCCATGTCTACGCATCCTAGCCACCATAAAGCACAGTATTTTCATAGAAAGTACTACAAATTTATACTTGACGGAAACTATACAAACACAGCTACAAGATTACACCAAAATCTTGGCAATCAAATTAAAATTGTGGCCACAGTAAGCGATCAAATCTGAAAATCTGCACGAAAAACGCACGTGTTCTAGGAACAGCCATTTACATGCCTCCTACATGCTAGATAATTTGTCTAAAATATTTTCCAACCATGAAAATACTAGTTTGGGTTAAGCCTTTAAATTAAAAATTATAAAACCGAAATTCGCACGTCTAAGGGGAGAAAAATCGATTTAAAGTTTTGGGGTAGGGACACTTAAAAAATTGGAAATTTTTCGCCTTTCAGCCACTAAAACTACCCTTACACTTTTCCAAAATACCACAAATTTATACTTTTTGGAAAATTCAGACGCTAATCTATCTATTGGTAGCAAAATAATGCAAATCGGTTGGAAAATGTGACCACAGCAATGCCATAAAGGGAAAAAGTACCCAAAACCTGCCCCCCCAAAATATACTATCTCGCTTATTAGACCACTTAGAAAAACAATTTTTGTTTTGATTTGTTTGTTCACACTCATGTATCACTTATAAATGATGAAAATTTTCTTCTAAATCACACATGGCTTTTTATGCAGACAAGTTTGTTTTTTTACTGTATTCCTATTTCAACCCATATAAAGCATAGTGTTCTTAAGCAAAGCACTACAAATTTGTATTTGACGTAAACAACAGAATGCTAGCTATAAAATAAGACCAAAATTTTGAAAATCGGATAGAAACTGTGGTCACAGTGAGCGATCAAACCCAGACATCTACCAAGGAAATGGACGTGTTTTAGGAAAATCCATGTCTACGCATCCTAGCCACCATAAAGCACAGTATTTTCATAGAAAGTACTACAAATTTATACTTGACGGAAACTATACAAACACAGCTACAAGATGACACCAAAATCTTGGCAATCAAATTAAAATTGTGGCCACAGTAAGCGATCAAATCTGAAAATCTGCACGAAAAACGCACGTGTTCTAGGAACAGCCATTTACATGCCTCCTACATGCTAGATAATTTGTCTAAAATATTTTCCAACCATGAAAATACTAGTTTGGGTTAAGCCTTTAAATTAAAAATTTTAAAACCGAAATTCGCACGTCTAAGGGGAGAAAAATCGATTTAAAGTTTTGGGGTAGGGACACTTAAAAAATTGGAAATTTTTTGCCTTTCAGCCACTAAAACTACCCTTACACTTTTCCAAAATACCACAAATTTATACTTTTTGGAAAATTCAGACGCTAATCTATCTATTGGTAGCAAAATAATGCAAATCGGTTGGAAAATGTGACCACAGCAATGCCATAAAGGGAAAAAGTACCCAAAACCTGCCCCCCCAAAATATACTATCTCGCTTATTAGACCACTTAGAAAAACAATTTTTGTTTTGATTTGTTTGTTCACACTCATGTATCACTTATAAATGATGAAAATTTTCTTCTAAATCACACATGGCTTTTTATGCAGACAAGTTTGTTTTTTTACTGTATTCCTATTTCAACCCATATAAAGCATAGTGTTCTTAAGCAAAGCACTACAAATTTGTATTTGACGTAAACAACAGAATGCTAGCTATAAAATAAGACCAAAATTTTGAAAATCGGATAGAAACTGTGGTCACAGTGAGCGATCAAACCCAGACATCTACCAAGGAAATGGACGTGTTTTAGGAAAATCCATGTCTACGCATCCTAGCCACCATAAAGCACAGTATTTTCATAGAAAGCACTACAAATTTATACTTGACGGAAACTATACAAACACAGCTACAAGATGACACCAAAATCTTGGCAATCAAATTAAAATTGTGGCCACAGTAAGCGATCAAATCTGAAAATCTGCACGAAAAACGCACGTGTTCTAGGAACAGCCATTTACATGCCTCCTACATGCTAGATAATTTGTCTAAAATATTTTCCAACCATGAAAATACTAGTTTGGGTTAAGCCTTTAAATTAAAAATTTTAAAACCGAAATTCGCACGTCTAAGGGGAGAAAAATCGATTTAAAGTTTTGGGGTAGGGACACTTAAAAAATTGGAAATTTTTTGCCTTTCAGCCACTAAAACTACCCTTACACTTTTCCAAAATACCACAAATTTATACTTTTTGGAAAATTCAGACGCTAATCTATCTATTGGTAGCAAAATAATGCAAATCGGTTGGAAAATGTGACCACAGCAATGCCATAAAGGGAAAAAGTACCCAAAACCTGCCCCCCCAAAATATACTATCTCGCTTATTAGACCACTTAGAAAAACAATTTTTGTTTTGATTTGTTTGTTCACACTCATGTATCACTTATAAATGATGAAAATTTTCTTCTAAATCACACATGGCTTTTTATGCAGACAAGTTTGTTTTTTTACTGTATTCCTATTTCAACCCATATAAAGCATAGTGTTCTTAAGCAAAGCACTACAAATTTGTATTTGACGTAAACAACAGAATGCTAGCTATAAAATAAGACCAAAATTTTGAAAATCGGATAGAAACTGTGGTCACAGTGAGCGATCAAACCCAGACATCTACCAAGGAAATGGACGTGTTTTAGGAAAATCCATGTCTACGCATCCTAGCCACCATAAAGCACAGTATTTTCATAGAAAGTACTACAAATTTATACTTGACGGAAACTATACAAACACAGCTACAAGATGACACCAAAATCTTGGCAATCAAATTAAAATTGTGGCCACAGTAAGCGATCAAATCTGAAAATCTGCACGAAAAACGCACGTGTTCTAGGAACAGCCATTTACATGCCTCCTACATGCTAGATAATTTGTCTAAAATATTTTCCAACCATGAAAATACTAGTTTGGGTTAAGCCTTTAAATTAAAAATTATAAAACCGAAATTCGCACGTCTAAGGGGAGAAAAATCGATTTAAAGTTTTGGGGTAGGGACACTTAAAAAATTGGAAATTTTTTGCCTTTCAGCCACTAAAACTACCCTTACACTTTTCCAAAATACCACAAATTTATACTTTTTGGAAAATTCAGACGCTAATCTATCTATTGGTAGCAAAATAATGCAAATCGGTTGGAAAATGTGACCACAGCAATGCCATAAAGGGAAAAAGTACCCAAAACCTGCCCCCCCAAAATATACTATCTCGCTTATTAGACCACTTAGAAAAACAATTTTTGTTTTGATTTGTTTGTTCACACTCATGTATCACTTATAAATGATGAAAATTTTCTTCTAAATCACACATGGCTTTTTATGCAGACAAGTTTGTTTTTTTACTGTATTCCTATTTCAACCCATATAAAGCATAGTGTTCTTAAGCAAAGCACTACAAATTTGTATTTGACGTAAACAACAGAATGCTAGCTATAAAATAAGACCAAAATTTTGAAAATCGGATAGAAACTGTGGTCACAGTGAGCGATCAAACCCAGACATCTACCAAGGAAATGGACGTGTTTTAGGAAAATCCATGTCTACGCATCCTAGCCACCATAAAGCACAGTATTTTCATAGAAAGTACTACAAATTTATACTTGACGGAAACTATACAAACACAGCTACAAGATGACACCAAAATCTTGGCAATCAAATTAAAATTGTGGCCACAGTAAGCGATCAAATCTGAAAATCTGCACGAAAAACGCACGTGTTCTAGGAACAGCCATTTACATGCCTCCTACATGCTAGATAATTTGTCTAAAATATTTTCCAACCATGAAAATACTAGTTTGCGTTAAGCCTTTAAATTAAAAATTATAAAACTGAAATTCGCACGTCTAAGGGGAGAAAAATCGATTTAAAGTTTTGGGGTAGGGACACTTAAAAAATTGGAAATTTTTTGCCTTTCAGCCACTAAAACTACCCTTACACTTTTCCAAAATACCACAAATTTATACTTTTTGGAAAATTCAGACGCTAATCTATCTATTGGTAGCAAAATAATGCAAATCGGTTGGAAAATGTGACCACAGCAATGCCATAAAGGGAAAAAGTACCCAAAACCTGCCCCCCCCAAAATATACTATCTCGCTTATTAGACCACTTAGAAAAACAATTTTTGTTTTGATTTGTTTGTTCACACTCATGTATCACTTATAAATGATGAAAATTTTCTTCTAAATCACACATGGCTTTTTATGCAGACAAGTTTGTTTTTTTACTGTATTCCTATTTCAACCCATATAAAGCATAGTGTTCTTAAGCAAAGCACTACAAATTTGTATTTGACGTAAACAACAGAATGCTAGCTATAAAATAAGACCAAAATTTTGAAAATCGGATAGAAACTGTGGTCACAGTGAGCGATCAAACCCAGACATCTACCAAGGAAATGGACGTGTTTTAGGAAAATCCATGTCTACGCATCCTAGCCACCATAAAGCACAGTATTTTCATAGAAAGTACTACAAATTTATACTTGACGGAAACTATACAAACACAGCTACAAGATGACACCAAAATCTTGGCAATCAAATTAAAATTGTGGCCACAGTAAGCGATCAAATCTGAAAATCTGCACGAAAAACGCACGTGTTCTAGGAACAGCCATTTACATGCCTCCTACATGCTAGATAATTTGTCTAAAATATTTTCCAACCATGAAAATACTAGCTTGGGTTAAGCCTTTAAATTAAAAATTATAAAACCGAAATTCGCACGTCTAAGGGGAGAAAAATCGATTTAAAGTTTTGGGGTAGGGACACTTAAAAAATTGGAAATTTTTTGCCTTTCAGCCACTAAAACTACCCTTACACTTTTCCAAAATACCACAAATTTATACTTTTTGGAAAATTCAGACGCTAATCTATCTATTGGTAGCAAAATAATGCAAATCGGTTGGAAAATGTGACCACAGCAATGCCATAAAGGGAAAAAGTACCCAAAACCTGCCCCCCCAAAATATACTATCTCGCTTATTAGACCACTTAGAAAAACAATTTTTGTTTTGATTTGTTTGTTCACACTCATGTATCACTTATAAATGATGAAAATTTTCTTCTAAATCACACATGGCTTTTTATGCAGACAAGTTTGTTTTTTTACTGTATTCCTATTTCAACCCATATAAAGCATAGTGTTCTTAAGCAAAGCACTACAAATTTGTATTTGACGTAAACAACAGAATGCTAGCTATAAAATAAGACCAAAATTTTGAAAATCGGATAGAAACTGTGGTCACAGTGAGCGATCAAACCCAGACATCTACCAAGGAAATGGACGTGTTTTAGGAAAATCCATGTCTACGCATCCTAGCCACCATAAAGCACAGTATTTTCATAGAAAGTACTACAAATTTATACTTGACGGAAACTATACAAACACAGCTACAAGATGACACCAAAATCTTGGCAATCAAATTAAAATTGTGGCCACAGTAAGCGATCAAATCTGAAAATCTGCACGAAAAACGCACGTGTTCTAGGAACAGCCATTTACATGCCTCCTACATGCTAGATAATTTGTCTAAAATATTTTCCAACCATGAAAATACTAGCTTGGGTTAAGCCTTTAAATTAAAAATTATAAAACCGAAATTCGCACGTCTAAGGGGAGAAAAATCGATTTAAAGTTTTGGGGTAGGGACACTTAAAAAATTGGAAATTTTTTGCCTTTCAGCCACTAAAACTACCCTTACACTTTTCCAAAATACCACAAATTTATACTTTTTGGAAAATTCAGACGCTAATCTATCTATTGGTAGCAAAATAATGCAAATCGGTTGGAAAATGTGACCACAGCAATGCCATAAAGGGAAAAAGTACCCAAAACCTGCCCCCCCAAAATATACTATCTCGCTTATTAGACCACTTAGAAAAACAATTTTTGTTTTGATTTGTTTGTTCACACTCATGTATCACTTATAAATGATGAAAATTTTCTTCTAAATCACACATGGCTTTTTATGCAGACAAGTTTGTTTTTTTACTGTATTCCTATTTCAACCCATATAAAGCATAGTGTTCTTAAGCAAAGCACTACAAATTTGTATTTGACGTAAACAACAGAATGCTAGCTATAAAATAAGACCAAAATTTTGAAAATCGGATAGAAACTGTGGTCACAGTGAGCGATCAAACCCAGACATCTACCAAGGAAATGGACGTGTTTTAGGAAAATCCATGTCTACGCATCCTAGCCACCATAAAGCACAGTATTTTCATAGAAAGTACTACAAATTTATACTTGACGGAAACTATACAAACACAGCTACAAGATGACACCAAAATCTTGGCAATCAAATTAAAATTGTGGCCACAGTAAGCGATCAAATCTGAAAATCTGCACGAAAAACGCACGTGTTCTAGGAACAGCCATTTACATGCCTCCTACATGCTAGATAATTTGTCTAAAATATTTTCCAACCATGAAAATACTAGTTTGGGTTAAGCCTTTAAATTAAAAATTATAAAACCGAAATTCGCACGTCTAAGGGGAGAAAAATCGATTTAAAGTTTTGGGGTAGGGACACTTAAAAAATTGGAAATTTTTTGCCTTTCAGCCACTAAAACTACCCTTACACTTTTCCAAAATACCACAAATTTATACTTTTTGGAAAATTCAGACGCTAATCTATCTATTGGTAGCAAAATAATGCAAATCGGTTGGAAAATGTGACCACAGCAATGCCATAAAGGGAAAAAGTACCCAAAACCTGCCCCCCCAAAATATACTATCTCGCTTATTAGACCACTTAGAAAAACAATTTTTGTTTTGATTTGTTTGTTCACACTCATGTATCACTTATAAATGATGAAAATTTTCTTCTAAATCACACATGGCTTTTTATGCAGACAAGTTTGTTTTTTTACTGTATTCCTATTTCAACCCATATAAAGCATAGTGTTCTTAAGCAAAGCACTACAAATTTGTATTTGACGTAAACAACAGAATGCTAGCTATAAAATAAGACCAAAATTTTGAAAATCGGATAGAAACTGTGGTCACAGTGAGCGATCAAACCCAGACATCTACCAAGGAAATGGACGTGTTTTAGGAAAATCCATGTCTACGCATCCTAGCCACCATAAAGCACAGTATTTTCATAGAAAGTACTACAAATTTATACTTGACGGAAACTATACAAACACAGCTACAAGATGACACCAAAATCTTGGCAATCAAATTAAAATTGTGGCCACAGTAAGCGATCAAATCTGAAAATCTGCACGAAAAACGCACGTGTTCTAGGAACAGCCATTTACATGCCTCCTACATGCTAGATAATTTGTCTAAAATATTTTCCAACCATGAAAATACTAGTTTGGGTTAAGCCTTTAAATTAAAAATTATAAAACCGAAATTCGCACGTCTAAGGGGAGAAAAATCGATTTAAAGTTTTGGGGTAGGGACACTTAAAAAATTGGAAATTTTTTGCCTTTCAGCCACTAAAACTACCCTTACACTTTTCCAAAATACCACAAATTTATACTTTTTGGAAAATTCAGACGCTAATCTATCTATTGGTAGCAAAATAATGCAAATCGGTTGGAAAATGTGACCACAGCAATGCCATAAAGGGAAAAAGTACCCAAAACCTGCCCCCCCAAAATATACTATCTCGCTTATTAGACCACTTAGAAAAACAATTTTTGTTTTGATTTGTTTGTTCACACTCATGTATCACTTATAAATGATGAAAATTTTCTTCTAAATCACACATGGCTTTTTATGCAGACAAGTTTGTTTTTTTACTGTATTCCTATTTCAACCCATATAAAGCATAGTGTTCTTAAGCAAAGCACTACAAATTTGTATTTGACGTAAACAACAGAATGCTAGCTATAAAATAAGACCAAAATTTTGAAAATCGGATAGAAACTGTGGTCACAGTGAGCGATCAAACCCAGACATCTACCAAGGAAATGGACGTGTTTTAGGAAAATCCATGTCTACGCATCCTAGCCACCATAAAGCACAGTATTTTCATAGAAAGTACTACAAATTTATACTTGACGGAAACTATACAAACACAGCTACAAGATGACACCAAAATCTTGGCAATCAAATTAAAATTGTGGCCACAGTAAGCGATCAAATCTGAAAATCTGCACGAAAAGCGCACGTGTTCTAGGAACAGCCATTTACATGCCTCCTACATGCTAGATAATTTGTCTAAAATATTTTCCAACCATGAAAATACTAGTTTGGGTTAAGCCTTTAAATTAAAAATTATAAAACCGAAATTCGCACGTCTAAGGGGAGAAAAATCGATTTAAAGTTTTGGGGTAGGGACACTTAAAAAATTGGAAATTTTTTGCCTTTCAGCCACTAAAACTACCCTTACACTTTTCCAAAATACCACAAATTTATACTTTTTGGAAAATTCAGACGCTAATCTATCTATTGGTAGCAAAATAATGCAAATCGGTTGGAAAATGTGACCACAGCAATGCCATAAAGGGAAAAAGTACCCAAAACCTGCCCCCCCAAAATATACTATCTCGCTTATTAGACCACTTAGAAAAACAATTTTTGTTTTGATTTGTTTGTTCACACTCATGTATCACTTATAAATGATGAAAATTTTCTTCTAAATCACACATGGCTTTTTATGCAGACAAGTTTGTTTTTTTACTGTATTCCTATTTCAACCCATATAAAGCATAGTGTTCTTAAGTAAAGCACTACAAATTTGTATTTGACGTAAACAACAGAATGCTAGCTATAAAATAAGACCAAAATTTTGAAAATCGGATAGAAACTGTGGTCACAGTGAGCGATCAAACCCAGACATCTACCAAGGAAATGGACGTGTTTTAGGAAAATCCATGTCTACGCATCCTAGCCACCATAAAGCACAGTATTTTCATAGAAAGTACTACAAATTTATACTTGACGGAAACTATACAAACACAGCTACAAGATGACACCAAAATCTTGGCAATCAAATTAAAATTGTGGCCACAGTAAGCGATCAAATCTGAAAATCTGCACGAAAAACGCACGTGTTCTAGGAACAGCCATTTACATGCCTCCTACATGCTAGATAATTTGTCTAAAATATTTTCCAACCATGAAAATACTAGTTTGGGTTAAGCCTTTAAATTAAAAATTATAAAACCGAAATTCGCACGTCTAAGGGGAGAAAAATCGATTTAAAGTTTTGGGGTAGGGACACTTAAAAAATTGGAAATTTTTTGCCTTTCAGCCACTAAAACTACCCTTACACTTTTCCAAAATACCACAAATTTATACTTTTTGGAAAATTCAGACGCTAATCTATCTATTGGTAGCAAAATAATGCAAATCGGTTGGAAAATGTGACCACAGCAATGCCATAAAGGGAAAAAGTACCCAAAACCTGCCCCCCCAAAATATACTATCTCGCTTATTAGACCACTTAGAAAAACAATTTTTGTTTTGATTTGTTTGTTCACACTCATGTATCACTTATAAATGATGAAAATTTTCTTCTAAATCACACATGGCTTTTTATGCAGACAAGTTTGTTTTTTTACTGTATTCCTATTTCAACCCATATAAAGCATAGTGTTCTTAAGCAAAGCACTACAAATTTGTATTTGACGTAAACAACAGAATGCTAGCTATAAAATAAGACCAAAATTTTGAAAATCGGATAGAAACTGTGGTCACAGTGAGCGATCAAACCCAGACATCTACCAAGGAAATGGACGTGTTTTAGGAAAATCCATGTCTACGCATCCTAGCCACCATAAAGCACAGTATTTTCATAGAAAGTACTACAAATTTATACTTGACGGAAACTATACAAACACAGCTACAAGATGACACCAAAATCTTGGCAATCAAATTAAAATTGTGGCCACAGTAAGCGATCAAATCTGAAAATCTGCACGAAAAACGCACGTGTTCTAGGAACAGCCATTTACATGCCTCCTACATGCTAGATAATTTGTCTAAAATATTTTCCAACCATGAAAATACTAGTTTGGGTTAAGCCTTTAAATTAAAAATTATAAAACCGAAATTCGCACGTCTAAGGGGAGAAAAATCGATTTAAAGTTTTGGGGTAGGGACACTTAAAAAATTGGAAATATTTTGCCTTTCAGCCACTAAAACTACCCTTCCACTTTTCCAAAATACCACAAATTTATACTTTTTGGAAAATTCAGACGCTAATCTATCTATTGGTAGCAAAATAATGCAAATCGGTTGGAAAATGTGACCACAGCAATGCCATAAAGGGAAAAAGTACCCAAAACCTGCCCCCCCCCAAAATATACTATCTCGCTTATTAGACCACTTAGAAAAACAATTTTTGTTTTGATTTGTTTGTTCACACTCATGTATCACTTATAAATGATGAAAATTTTCTTCTAAATCACACATGGCTTTTTATGCAGACAAGTTTGTTTTTTTACTGTATTCCTATTTCAACCCATATAAAGCATAGTGTTCTTAAGCAAAGCACTACAAATATTTATTTGACGTAAACAACAGAATGCTAGCTATAAAATAAGACCAAAATTTTGAAAATCGGATAGAAACTGTGGTCACATTGAGCGATCAAACCCAGACATCTACCAAGGAAATGGACGTGTTTTAGGAAAATCCATGTCTACGCATCCTAGCCACCATAAAGCACAGTATTTTCATAGAAAGCACTACAAATTTATACTTGACGGAAACTATACAAACACAGCTACAAGATGACACCAAAATCTTGGCAATCAAATTAAAATTGTGGCCACAGTAAGCGATCAAATCTGAAAATCTGCACGAAAAACGCACGTGTTCTAGGAACAGCCATTTACATGCCTCCTACATGCTAGATAATTTGTCTAAAATATTTTCCAACCATGAAAATACTAGTTTGGGTTAAGCCTTTAAATTAAAAATTATAAAACCGAAATTCGCACGTCTAAGGGGAGAAAAATCGATTTAAAGTTTTGGGGTAGGGACACTTAAAAAATTGGAAATTTTTTGCCTTTCAGCCACTAAAACTACCCTTACACTTTTCCAAAATACCACAAATTTATACTTTTTGGAAAATTCAGACGCTAATCTATCTATTGGTAGCAAAATAATGCAAATCGGTTGGAAAATGTGACCACAGCAATGCCATAAAGGGAAAAAGTACCCAAAACCTGCCCCCCCAAAATATACTATCTCGCTTATTAGCCCACTTAGAAAAACAATTTTTGTTTTGATTTGTTTGTTCACACTCATGTATCACTTATAAATGATGAAAATTTTCTTCTAAATCACACATGGCTTTTTATGCAGACAAGTTTGTTTTTTTACTGTATTCCTATTTCAACCCATATAAAGCATAGTGTTCTTAAGCAAAGCACTACAAATTTGTATTTGACGTAAACAACAGAATGCTAGCTATAAAATAAGACCAAAATTTTGAAAATCGGATAGAAACTGTGGTCACAGTGAGCGATCAAACCCAGACATCTACCAAGGAAATGGACGTGTTTTAGGAAAATCCATGTCTACGCATCCTAGCCACCATAAAGCACAGTATTTTCATAGAAAGTACTACAAATTTATACTTGACGGAAACTATACAAACACAGCTACAAGATGACACCAAAATCTTGGCAATCAAATTAAAATTGTGGCCACAGTAAGCGATCAAATCTGAAAATCTGCACGAAAAACGCACGTGTTCTAGGAACAGCCATTTACATGCCTCCTACATGCTAGATAATTTGTCTAAAATATTTTCCAACCATGAAAATACTAGTTTGGGTTAAGCCTTTAAATTAAAAATTATAAAACCGAAATTCGCACGTCTAAGGGGAGAAAAATCGATTTAAAGTTTTGGGGTAGGGACACTTAAAAAATTGGAAATTTTTTGCCTTTCAGCCACTAAAACTACACTTCCACTTTTCCAAAATACCACAAATTTATACTTTTTGGAAAATTCAGACGCTAATCTATCTATTGGTAGCAAAATAATGCAAATCGGTTGGAAAATGTGACCACAGCAATGCCATAAAGGGAAAAAGTACCCAAAACCTGCCCCCCCAAAATATACTATCTCGCTTATTAGACCACTTAGAAAAACAATTTTTGTTTTGATTTGTTTGTTCACACTCATGTATCACTTATAAATGATGAAAATTTTCTTCTAAATCACACATGGCTTTTTATGCAGACAAGTTTGTTTTTTTACTGTATTCCTATTTCAACCCATATAAAGCATAGTGTTCTTAAGCAAAGCACTACAAATTTGTATTTGACGTAAACAACAGAATGCTAGCTATAAAATAAGACCAAAATTTTGAAAATCGGATAGAAACTGTGGTCACAGTGAGCGATCAAACCCAGACATCTACCAAGGAAATGGACGTGTTTTAGGAAAATCCATGTCTACGCATCCTAGCCACCATAAAGCACAGTATTTTCATAGAAAGTACTACAAATTTATACTTGACGGAAACTATACAAACACAGCTACAAGATGACACCAAAATCTTGGCAATCAAATTAAAATTGTGGCCACAGTAAGCGATCAAATCTGAAAATCTGCACGAAAAACGCACGTGTTCTAGGAACAGCCATTTACATGCCTCCTACATGCTAGATAATTTGTCTAAAATATTTTCCAACCATGAAAATACTAGTTTGGGTTAAGCCTTTAAATTAAAAATTATAAAACCGAAATTCGCACGTCTAAGGGCAGAAAAATCGATTTAAAGTTTTGGGGTAGGGACACTTAAAAAATTGGAAATTTTTTGCCTTTCAGCCACTAAAACTACCCTTACACTTTTCCAAAATACCACAAATTTATACTTTTTGGAAAATTCAGACGCTAATCTATCTATTGGTAGCAAAATAATGCAAATCGGTTGGAAAATGTGACCACAGCAATGCCATAAAGGTAAAAAGTACCCAAAACCTGCCCCCCCAAAATATACTATCTCGCTTATTAGACCACTTAGAAAAACTATTTTTGTTTTGATTTGTTTGTTCACACTCATGTATCACTTATAAATGATGAAAATTTTCTTCTAAATCACACATGGCTTTTTATGCAGACAAGTTTGTTTTTTTACTGTATTCCTATTTCAACCCATATAAAGCATAGTGTTCTTAAGCAAAGCACTACAAATTTGTATTTGACGTAAACAACAGAATGCTAGCTATAAAATAAGACCAAAATTTTGAAAATCGGATAGAAACTGTGGTCACAGTGAGCGATCAAACCCAGACATCTACCAAGGAAATGGACGTGTTTTAGGAAAATCCATGTCTACGCATCCTAGCCACCATAAAGCACAGTATTTTCATAGAAAGTACTACAAATTTATACTTGACGGAAACTATACAAACACAGCTACAAGATGACACCAAAATCTTGGCAATCAAATTAAAATTGTGGCCACAGTAAGCGATCAAATCTGAAAATCTGCACGAAAAACGCACGTGTTCTAGGAACAGCCATTTACATGCCTCCTACATGCTAGATAATTTGTCTAAAATATTTTCCAACCATGAAAATACTAGTTTGGGTTAAGCCTTTAAATTAAAAATTATAAAACCGAAATTCGCACGTCTAAGGGGAGAAAAATCGATTTAAAGTTTTGGGGTAGGGACACTTAAAAAATTGGAAATTTTTTGCCTTTCAGCCACTAAAACTACCCTTACACTTTTCCAAAATACCACAAATTTATACTTTTTGGAAAATTCAGACGCTAATCTATCTATTGGTAGCAAAATAATGCAAATCGGTTGGAAAATGTGACCACAGCAATGCCATAAAGGGAAAAAGTACCCAAAACCTGCCCCCCCAAAATATACTTTCTCGCTTATTAGACCACTTAGAAAAACAATTTTTGTTTTGATTTGTTTGTTCACACTCATGTATCACTTATAAATGATGAAAATTTTCTTCTAAATCAAACATGGCTTTTTATGCAGACAAGTTTGTTTTTTTACTGTATTCCTATTTCAACCCATATAAAGCATAGTGTTCTTAAGCAAAGCACTACAAATTTGTATTTGACGTAAACAACAGAATGCCAGCTATAAAATAAGACCATAATTTTGAAAATCGGATAGAAACAATGGTCACAGTGAGCGATCAAACCCAGACATCTACCAAGGAAATGGACGTGTTTTAGGAAAATCCATGTCTACGCATCCTAGCCACCATAAAGCACAGTATTTTCATAGAAAGTACTACAAATTTATACTTGACGGAAACTATACAAACACAGCTACAAGATGACACCAAAATCTTGGCAATCAATTTAAAATTGTGGCCACAGTAAGCGATCAAATCTGAAAATCTGCACGAAAAACGCACGTGTTCTAGGAACAGCCATTTACATGCCTCCTACATGCTAGATAATTTGTCTAAAATATTTTCCAACCATGAAAATACTAGTTTGGGTTAAGCCTTTAAATTAAAAATTATAAAACCGAAATTCGCACGTCTAAGGGGAGAAAAATCGATTTAAAGTTTTGGGGTAGGGACACTTAAAAAATTGGAAATTTTTGCCTTTCAGCCACTAAAACTACCCTTACACTTTTCCAAAATACCACAAATTTATACTTTTTGGAAAATTCAGACGCTAATCTATCTATTGGTAGCAAAATAATGCAAATCGGTTGGAAAATGTGACCACAGCAATGCCATAAAGGGAAAAAGTACCCAAAACCTGCCCCCCCAAAATATACTATCTCGCTTATTAGACCACTTAGAAAAACAATTTTTGTTTTGATTTGTTTGTTCACACTCATGTATCACTTATAAATGATGAAAATTTTCTTCTAAATCACACATGGCTTTTTATGCAGACAAGTTTGTTTTTTTACTGTATTCCTATTTCAACCCATATAAAGCATAGTGTTCTTAAGCAAAGCACTACAAATTTGTATTTGACGTAAACAACAGAATGCTAGCTATAAAATAAGACCAAAATTTTGAAAATCGGATAGAAACTGTGGTCACAGTGAGCGATCAAACCCAGACATCTACCAAGGAAATGGACGTGTTTTAGGAAAATCCATGTCTACGCATCCTAGCCACCATAAAGCACAGTATTTTCATAGAAAGTACTACAAATTTATACTTGACGGAAACTATACAAACACAGCTACAAGATGACACCAAAATCTTGGCAATCAAATTAAAATTGTGGCCACAGTAAGCGATCAAATCTGAAAATCTGCACGAAAAACGCACGTGTTCTAGGAACAGCCATTTACATGCCTCCTACATGCTAGATAATTTGTCTAAAATATTTTCCAACCATGAAAATACTAGTTTGGGTTAAGCCTTTAAATTAAAAATTATAAAACCGAAATTCGCACGTCTAAGGGCAGAAAAATCGATTTAAAGTTTTGGGGTAGGGACACTTAAAAAATTGGAAATTTTTTGCCTTTCAGCCACTAAAACTACCCTTACACTTTTCCAAAATACCACAAATTTATACTTTTTGGAAAATTCAGACGCTAATCTATCTATTGGTAGCAAAATAATGCAAATCGGTTGGAAAATGTGACCACAGCAATGCCATAAAGGGAAAAAGTACCCAAAACCTGCCCCCCCCAAAATATACTATCTCGCTTATTAGACCACTTAGAAAAACAATTTTTGTTTTGATTTGTTTGTTCACACTCATGTATCACTTATAAATGATGAAAATTTTCTTCTAAATCACACATGGCTTTTTATGCAGACAAGTTTGTTTTTTTACTGTATTCCTATTTCAACCCATATAAAGCATAGTGTTCTTAAGCAAAGCACTACAAATTTGTATTTGACGTAAACAACAGAATGCTAGCTATAAAATAAGACCAAAATTTTGAAAATCGGATAGAAACTGTGGTCACAGTGAGCGATCAAACCCAGACATCTACCAAGGAAATGGACGTGTTTTAGGAAAATCCATGTCTACGCATCCTAGCCACCATAAAGCACAGTATTTTCATAGAAAGCACTACAAATTTATACTTGACGGAAACTATACAAACACAGCTACAAGATGACACCAAAATCTTGGCAATCAAATTAAAATTGTGGCCACAGTAAGCGATCAAATCTGAAAATCTGCACAAAAAACGCACGTGTTCTAGGAACAGCCATTTACATGCCTCCTACATGCTAGATAATTTGTCTAAAATATTTTCCAACCATGAAAATACTAATTTGGGTTAAGCCTTTAAATTAAAAATTATAAAACCGAAATTCGCACGTCCAAGGGGAGAAAAATCGATTTAAAGTTTTGGGGTAGGGACACTTAAAAAATTGGAAATTTTTTGCCATTCAGCCACTAAAACTACCCTTACACTTTTCCAAAATACCACAAATTTATACTTTTTGGAAAATTCAGACGCTAATCTATCTATTGGTAGCAAAATAATGCAAATCGGTTGGAAAATGTGACCACAGCAATGCCATAAAGGGAAAAAGTACCCAAAACCTGCCCCCCCAAAATATACTTTCTCGCTTATTAGACCACTTAGAAAAACAATTTTTGTTTTGATTTGTTTGTTCACACTCATGTATCACTTATAAATGATGAAAATTTTCTTCTAAATCAAACATGGCTTTTTATGCAGACAAGTTTGTTTTTTTACTGTATTCCTATTTCAACCCATATAAAGCATAGTGTTCTTTAGCAAAGCACTACAAATTTGTATTTGACGTAAACAACAGAATGCCAGCTATAAAATAAGACCATAATTTTGAAAATCGGATAGAAACAATGGTCACAGTGAGCGATCAAACCCAGACATCTACCAAGGAAATGGACGTGTTTTAGGAAAATCCATGTCTACGCATCCTAGCCACCATAAAGCACAGTATTTTCATAGAAAGTACTACAAATTTATACTTGACGGAAACTATACAAACACAGCTACAAGATGACACCAAAATCTTGGCAATCAATTTAAAATTGTGGCCACAGTAAGCGATCAAATCTGAAAATCTGCACGAAAAACGCACGTGTTCTAGGAACAGCCATTTACATGCCTCCTACATGCTAGATAATTTGTCTAAAATATTTTCCAACCATGAAAATACTAGTTTGGGTTAAGCCTTTAAATTAAAAATTATAAAACCGAAATTCGCACGTCTAAGGGGAGAAAAATCGATTTAAAGTTTTGGGGTAGGGACACTTAAAAAATTGGAAATTTTTGCCTTTCAGCCACTAAAACTACCCTTACACTTTTCCAAAATACCACAAATTTATACTTTTTGGAAAATTCAGACGCTAATCTATCTATTGGTAGCAAAATAATGCAAATCGGTTGGAAAATGTGACCACAGCAATGCCATAAAGGGAAAAAGTACCCAAAACCTGCCCCCCCAAAATATACTATCTCGCTTATTAGACCACTTAGAAAAACAATTTTTGTTTTGATTTGTTTGTTCACACTCATGTATCACTTATAAATGATGAAAATTTTCTTCTAAATCACACATGGCTTTTTATGCAGACAAGTTTGTTTTTTTACTGTATTCCTATTTCAACCCATATAAAGCATAGTGTTCTTAAGCAAAGCACTACAAATTTGTATTTGACGTAAACAAAAGAATGCTAGCTATAAAATAAGACCAAAATTTTGAAAATCGGATAGAAACTGTGGTCACAGTGAGCGATCAAACCCAGACATCTACCAAGGAAATGGACGTGTTTTAGGAAAATCCATGTCTACGCATCCTAGCCACCATAAAGCACAGTATTTTCATAGAAAGTACTACAAATTTATACTTGACGGAAACTATACAAACACAGCTACAAGATGACACCAAAATCTTGGCAATCAAATTAAAATTGTGGCCACAGTAAGCGATCAAATCTGAAAATCTGCACGAAAAACGCACGTGTTCTAGGAACAGCCATTTACATGCCTCCTACATGCTAGATAATTTGTCTAAAATATTTTCCAACCATGAAAATACTAGTTTGGGTTAAGCCTTTAAATTAAAAATTATAAAACCGAAATTCGCACGTCTAAGGGGAGAAAAATCGATTTAAAGTTTTGGGGTAGGGACACTTAAAAAATTGGAAATTTTTTGCCTTTCAGCCACTAAAACTACCCTTCCACTTTTCCAAAATACCACAAATTTATACTTTTTGGAAAATTCAGACGCTAATCTATCTATTGGTAGCAAAATAATGCAAATCGGTTGGAAAATGTGACCACAGCAATGCCATAAAGGGAAAAAGTACCCAAAACCTGCCCCCCCCAAAATATACTATCTCGCTTATTAGACCACTTAGAAAAACAATTTTTGTTTTGATTTGTTTGTTCACACTCATGTATCACTTATAAATGATGAAAATTTTCTTCTAAATCACACATGGCTTTTTATGCAGACAAGTTTGTTTTTTTACTGTATTCCTATTTCAACCCATATAAAGCATAGTGTTCTTAAGCAAAGCACTACAAATTTGTATTTGACGTAAACAACAGAATGCTAGCTATAAAATAAGACCAAAATTTTGAAAATCGGATAGAAACTGTGGTCACAGTGAGCGATCAAACCCAGACATCTACCAAGGAAATGGACGTGTTTTAGGAAAATCCATGTCTACGCATCCTAGCCACCATAAAGCACAGTATTTTCATAGAAAGCACTACAAATTTATACTTGACGGAAACTATACAAACACAGCTACAAGATGACACCAAAATCTTGGCAATCAAATTAAAATTGTGGCCACAGTAAGCGATCAAATCTGAAAATCTGCACGAAAAACGCACGTGTTCTAGGAACAGCCATTTACATGCCTCCTACATGCTAGATAATTTGTCTAAAATATTTTCCAACCATGAAAATACTAGTTTGGGTTAAGCCTTTAAATTAAAAATTATAAAACCGAAATTCGCACGTCTAAGGGGAGAAAAATCGATTTAAAGTTTTGGGGTAGGGACACTTAAAAAATTGGAAATTTTTTGCCTTTCAGCCACTAAAACTACCCTTACACTTTTCCAAAATACCACAAATTTATACTTTTTGGAAAATTCAGACGCTAATCTATCTATTGGTAGCAAAATAATGCAAATCGGTTGGAAAATGTGACCACAGCAATGCCATAAAGGGAAAAAGTACCCAAAACCTGCCCCCCCAAAATATACTATCTCGCTTATTAGACCACTTAGAAAAACAATTTTTGTTTTGATTTGTTTGTTCACACTCATGTATCACTTATAAATGATGAAAATTTTCTTCTAAATCACACATGGCTTTTTATGCAGACAAGTTTGTTTTTTTACTGTATTCCTATTTCAACCCATATAAAGCATAGTGTTCTTAAGCAAAGCACTACAAATTTGTATTTGACGTAAACAACAGAATGCTAGCTATAAAATAAGACCAAAATTTTGAAAATCGGATAGAAACTGTGGTCACAGTGAGCGATCAAACCCAGACATCTACCAAGGAAATGGACGTGTTTTAGGAAAATCCATGTCTACGCATCCTAGCCACCATAAAGCACAGTATTTTCATAGAAAGTACTACAAATTTATACTTGACGGAAACTATACAAACACAGCTACAAGATGACACCAAAATCTTGGCAATCAAATTAAAATTGTGGCCACAGTAAGCGATCAAATCTGAAAATCTGCACGAAAAACGCACGTGTTCTAGGAACAGCCATTTACATGCCTCCTACATGCTAGATAATTTGTCTAAAATATTTTCCAACCATGAAAATACTAGTTTGGGTTAAGCCTTTAAATTAAAAATTATAAAACCGAAATTCGCACGTCTAAGGGGAGAAAAATCGATTTAAAGTTTTGGGGTAGGGACACTTAAAAAATTGGAAATTTTTTGCCTTTCAGCCACTAAAACTACCCTTACACTTTTCCAAAATACCACAAATTTATACTTTTTGGAAAATTCAGACGCTAATCTATCTATTGGTAGCAAAATAATGCAAATCGGTTGGAAAATGTGACCACAGCAATGCCATAAAGGGAAAAAGTACCCGAAACCTGCCCCCCCAAAATATACTATCTCGCTTATGAGACCACTTAGAAAAACAATTTTTGTTTTGATTTGTTTGTTCACACTCATGTATCACTTATAAATGATGAAAATTTTCTTCTAAATCACACATGGCTTTTTATGCAGACAAGTTTGTTTTTTTACTGTATTCCTATTTCAACCCATATAAAGCATAGTGTTCTTAAGCAAAGCACTACAAATTTGTATTTGACGTAAACAACAGAATGCTAGCTATAAAATAAGACCAAAATTTTGAAAATCGGATAGAAACTGTGGTCACAGTGAGCGATCAAACCCAGACATCTACCAAGGAAATGGACGTGTTTTAGGAAAATCCATGTCTACGCATCCTAGCCACCATAAAGCACAGTATTTTCATAGAAAGTACTATAAATTTATACTTGACGGAAACTATACAAACACAGCTACAAGATGACACCAAAATCTTGGCAATCAAATTAAAATTGTGGCCACAGTAAGCGATCAAATCTGAAAATCTGCACAAAAAACGCACGTGTTCTAGGAACAGCCATTTACATGCCTCCTACATGCTAGATAATTTGTCTAAAATATTTTCCAACCATGAAAATACTAATTTGGCTTAAGCCTTTAAATTAAAAATTATAAAACCGAAATTCGCACGTCTAAGGGGAGAAAAATCGATTTAAAGTTTTGGGGTAGGGACACTTAAAAAATTGGAAATTTTTTGCCTTTCAGCCACTAAAACTACCCTTACACTTTTCCAAAATACCACAAATTTATACTTTTTGGAAAATTCAGACGCTAATCTATCTATTGGTAGCAAAATAATGCAAATCGGTTGGAAAATGTGACCACAGCAATGCCATAAAGGGAAAAAGTACCCAAAACCTGCCCCCCCAAAATATACTATCTCGCTTATTAGACCACTTAGAAAAACAATTTTTGTTTTGATTTGTTTGTTCACACTCATGTATCACTTATAAATGATGAAAATTTTCTTCTAAATCACACATGGCTTTTTATGCAGACAAGTTTGTTTTTTTACTGTATTCCTATTTCAACCCATATAAAGCATAGTGTTCTTAAGCAAAGCACTACAAATTTGTATTTGACGTAAACAACAGAATGCTAGCTATAAAATAAGACCAAAATTTTGAAAATCGGATAGAAACTGTGGTCACAGTGAGCGATCAAACCCAGACATCTACCAAGGAAATGGACGTGTTTTAGGAAAATCCATGTCTACGCATCCTAGCCACCATAAAGCACAGTATTTTCATAGAAAGTACTACAAATTTATACTTGACGGAAACTATACAAACACAGCTACAAGATGACACCAAAATCTTGGCAATCAAATTAAAATTGTGGCCACAGTAAGCGATCAAATCTGAAAATCTGCACGAAAAACGCACGTGTTCTAGGAACAGCCATTTACATGCCTCCTACATGCTAGATAATTTGTCTAAAATATTTTCCAACCATGAAAATACTAGTTTGGGTTAAGCCTTTAAATTAAAAATTATAAAACCGAAATTCGCACGTCTAAGGGGAGAAAAATCGATTTAAAGTTTTGGGGTAGGGACACTTAAAAAATTGGAAATTTTTTGCCTTTCAGCCACTAAAACTACCCTTACACTTTTCCAAAATACCACAAATTTATACTTTTTGGAAAATTCAGACGCTAATCTATCTATTGGTAGCAAAATAATGCAAATCGGTTGGAAAATGTGACCACAGCAATGCCATAAAGGGAAAAAGTACCCAAAACCTGCCCCCCCAAAATATACTATCTCGCTTATTAGACCACTTAGAAAAACAATTTTTGTTTTGATTTGTTTGTTCACACTCATGTATCACTTATAAATGATGAAAATTTTCTTCTAAATCACACATGGCTTTTTATGCAGACAAGTTTGTTTTTTTACTGTATTCCTATTTCAACCCATATAAAGCATAGTGTTCTTAAGCAAAGCACTACAAATTTGTATTTGACGTAAACAACAGAATGCTAGCTATAAAATAAGACCAAAATTTTGAAAATCGGATAGAAACTGTGGTCACAGTGAGCGATCAAACCCAGACATCTACCAAGGAAATGGACGTGTTTTAGGAAAATCCATGTCTACGCATCCTAGCCACCATAAAGCACAGTATTTTCATAGAAAGTACTACAAATTTATACTTGACGGAAACTATACAAACACAGCTACAAGATGACACCAAAATCTTGGCAATCAAATTAAAATTGTGGCCACAGTAAGCGATCAAATCTGAAAATCTGCACGAAAAACGCACGTGTTCTAGGAACAGCCATTTACATGCCTCCTACATGCTAGATAATTTGTCTAAAATATTTTCCAACCATGAAAATACTAGTTTGGGTTAAGCCTTTAAATTAAAAATTATAAAACCGAAATTCGCACGTCTAAGGGGAGAAAAATCGATTTAAAGTTTTGGGGTAGGGACACTTAAAAAATTGGAAATTTTTTGCCTTTCAGCCACTAAAACTACCCTTACACTTTTCCAAAATACCACAAATTTATACTTTTTGGAAAATTCAGACGCTAATCTATCTATTGGTAGCAAAATAATGCAAATCGGTTGGAAAATGTGACCACAGCAATGCCATAAAGGGAAAAAGTACCCGAAACCTGCCCCCCCAAAATATACTATCTCGCTTATGAGACCACTTAGAAAAACAATTTTTGTTTTGATTTGTTTGTTCACACTCATGTATCACTTATAAATGATGAAAATTTTCTTCTAAATCACACATGGCTTTTTATGCAGACAAGTTTGTTTTTTTACTGTATTCCTATTTCAACCCATATAAAGCATAGTGTTCTTAAGCAAAGCACTACAAATTTGTATTTGACGTAAACAACAGAATGCTAGCTATAAAATAAGACCAAAATTTTGAAAATCGGATAGAAACTGTGGTCACAGTGAGCGATCAAACCCAGACATCTACCAAGGAAATGGACGTGTTTTAGGAAAATCCATGTCTACGCATCCTAGCCACCATAAAGCACAGTATTTTCATAGAAAGCACTACAAATTTATACTTGACGGAAACTATACAAACACAGCTACAAGATGACACCAAAATCTTGGCAATCAAATTAAAATTGTGGCCACAGTAAGCGATCAAATCTGAAAATCTGCACGAAAAACGCACGTGTTCTAGGAACAGCCATTTACATGCCTCCTACATGCTAGATAATTTGTCTAAAATATTTTCCAACCATGAAAATACTAGTTTGGGTTAAGCCTTTAAATTAAAAATTATAAAACCGAAATTCGCACGTCTAAGGGGAGAAAAATCGATTTAAAGTTTTGGGGTAGGGACACTTAAAAAATTGGAAATTTTTTGCCTTTCAGCCACTAAAACTACCCTTACACTTTTCCAAAATACCACAAATTTATACTTTTTGGAAAATTCAGACGCTAATCTATCTATTGGTAGCAAAATAATGCAAATCGGTTGGAAAATGTGACCACAGCAATGCCATAAAGGGAAAAAGTACCCAAAACCTGCCCCCCCAAAATATACTATCTCGCTTATTAGACCACTTAGAAAAACAATTTTTGTTTTGATTTGTTTGTTCACACTCATGTATCACTTATAAATGATGAAAATTTTCTTCTAAATCACACATGGCTTTTTATGCAGACAAGTTTGTTTTTTTACTGTATTCCTATTTCAACCCATATAAAGCATAGTGTTCTTAAGCAAAGCACTACAAATTTGTATTTGACGTAAACAACAGAATGCTAGCTATAAAATAAGACCAAAATTTTGAAAATCGGATAGAAACTGTGGTCACAGTGAGCGATCAAACCCAGACATCTACCAAGGAAATGGACGTGTTTTAGGAAAATCCATGTCTACGCATCCTAGCCACCATAAAGCACAGTATTTTCATAGAAAGTACTACAAATTTATACTTGACGGAAACTATACGAACACAGCTACAAGATGACACCAAAATCTTGGCAAGCAAATTGAAATTGTGGCCACAGTAAGCGATCAAATCTGAAAATCTGCACGAAAAACGCACGTGTTCTAGGAACAGCCATTTACATGCCTCCTACATGCTAGATAATTTGTCTAAAATATTTTCCAACCATGAAAATACTAATTTGGGTTAAGCCTTTAAATTAAAAATTATAAAACCGAAATTCGCACGTCCAAGGGGAGAAAAATCGATTTAAAGTTTTGGGGTAGGGACACTTAAAAAATTGGAAATTTTTTGCCTTTCAGCCACTAAAACTACCCTTACACTTTTCCAAAATACCACAAATTTATACTTTTTGGAAAATTCAGACGCTAATCTATCTATTGGTAGCAAAATAATGCAAATCGGTTGGAAAATGTGACCACAGCAATGCCATAAAGGGAAAAAGTACCCAAAACCTGCCCCCCCAAAATATACTATCTCGCTTATTAGACCACTTAGAAAAACAATTTTTGTTTTGATTTGTTTGTTCACACTCATGTATCACTTATAAATGATGAAAATTTTCTTCTAAATCACACATGGCTTTTTATGCAGACAAGTTTGTTTTTTTACTGTATTCCTATTTCAACCCATATAAAGCATAGTGTTCTTAAGCAAAGCACTACAAATTTGTATTTGACGTAAACAACAGAATGCTAGCTATAAAATAAGACCAACATTTTGAAAATCGGATAGAAACTGTGGTCACAGTGAGCGATCAAACCCAGACATCTACCAAGGAAATGGACGTGTTTTAGGAAAATCCATGTCTACGCATCCTAGCCACCATAAAGCACAGTATTTTCATAGAAAGTACTATAAATTTATACTTGACGGAAACTATGCAAACACAGCTACAAGATGACACCAAAATCTTGGCAATCAAATTAAAATTGTGGCCACAGTAAGCGATCAAATCTGAAAATCTGCACGAAAAATGCACGTGTTCTAGGAACAGCCATTTACATGCCTCCTACATGCTAGATAATTTGTCTAAAATATTTTCCAACCATGAAAATACTAATTTGGGTTAAGCCTTTAAATTAAAAATTATAAAACCGAAATTCGCACGTCTAAGGGGAGAAAAATCGATTTAAAGTTTTGGGGTAGGGACACTTAAAAAATTGGAAATTTTTTGCCTTTCAGCCACTAAAACTACCCTTACACTTTTCCAAAATACCACAAATTTATACTTTTTGGAAAATTCAGACGCTAATCTATCTATTGGTAGCAAAATAATGCAAATCGGTTGGAAAATGTGACCACAGCAATGCCATAAAGGGAAAAAGTACCCAAAACCTGCCCCCCCAAAATATACTATCTCGCTTATTAGACCACTTAGAAAAACAATTTTTGTTTTGATTTGTTTGTTCACACTCATGTATCACTTATAAATGATGAAAATTTTCTTCTAAATCACACATGGCTTTTTATGCAGACAAGTTTGTTTTTTTACTGTATTCCTATTTCAACCCATATAAAGCATAGTGTTCTTAAGCAAAGCACTACAAATTTGTATTTGACGTAAACAACAGAATGCTAGCTATAAAATAAGACCAACATTTTGAAAATCGGATAGAAACTGTGGTCACAGTGAGCGATCAAACCCAGACATCTACCAAGGAAATGGACGTGTTTTAGGAAAATCCATGTCTACGCATCCTAGCCACCATAAAGCACAGTATTTTCATAGAAAGTACTATAAATTTATACTTGACGGAAACTATACAAACACAGCTACAAGATGGCACCAAAATCTTGGCAATCAAATTAAAATTGTGGCCACAGTAAGCGATCAAATCTGAAAATCTGCACAAAAAACGCACGTGTTCTAGGAACAGCCATTTACATGCCTCCTACATGCTAGATAATTTGTCTAAAATATTTTCCAACCATGAAAATACTAATTTGGGTTAAGCCTTTAAATTAAAAATTATAAAACCGAAATTCGCACGTCTAAGGGGAGAAAAATCGATTTAAAGTTTTGGGGTAGGGACACTTAAAAAATTGGAAATTTTTTGCCTTTCAGCCACTAAAACTACCCTTACACTTTTCCAAAATACCACAAATTTATACTTTTTGGAAAATTCAGACGCTAATCTATCTATTGGTAGCAAAATAATGCAAATCGGTTGGAAAATGTGACCACAGCAATGCCATAAAGGGAAAAAGTACCCAAAACCTGCCCCCCCAAAATATACTATCTCGCTTATTAGACCACTTAGAAAAACAATTTTTGTTTTGATTTGTTTGTTCAAACTCATGTATCACTTATAAATGATGAAAATTTTCTTCTAAATCACACATGGCTTTTTATGCAGACAAGTTTGTTTTTTTACTGTATTCCTATTTCAACCCATATAAAGCATAGTGTTCTTAAGCAAAGCACTACAAATTTGTATTTGACGTAAACAACAGAATGCTAGCTATAAAATAAGACCAAAATTTTGAAAATCGGATAGAAACTGTGGTCACAGTGAGCGATCAAACCCAGACATCTACCAAGGAAATGGACGTGTTTTAGGAAAATCCATGTCTACGCATCCTAGCCACCATAAAGCACAGTATTTTCATGAAAGTACTATAAATTTATACTTGACGGAAACTATACAAACACAGCTACAAGATGACACCAAAATCTTGGCAATCAAATTAAAATTGTGGCCACAGTAAGCGATCAAATCTGAAAATCTGCACGAAAAACGCACGTGTTCTAGGAACAGCCATTTACATGCCTCCTACATGCTAGATAATTTGTCTAAAATATTTTCCAACCATGAAAATACTAGTTTGGGTTAAGCCTTTAAATTAAAAATTATAAAACCGAAATTCGCACGTCTAAGGGGAGAAAAATCGATTTAAAGTTTTGGGGTAGGGACACTTAAAAAATTGGAAATTTTTTGCCTTTCAGCCACTAAAACTACCCTTACACTTTTCCAAAATACCACAAATTTATACTTTTTGGAAAATTCAGACGCTAATCTATCTATTGGTAGCAAAATAATGCAAATCGGTTGGAAAATGTGACCACAGCAATGCCATAAAGGGAAAAAGTACCCAAAACCTGCCCCCCCAAAATATACTATCTCGCTTATTAGACCACTTAGAAAAACAATTTTTGTTTTGATTTGTTTGTTCAAACTCATGTATCACTTATAAATGATGAAAATTTTCTTCTAAATCACACATGGCTTTTTATGCAGACAAGTTTGTTTTTTTACTGTATTCCTATTTCAACCCATATAAAGCATAGTGTTCTTAAGCAAAGCACTACAAATTTGTATTTGACGTAAACAACAGAATGCTAGCTATAAAATAAGACCAAAATTTTGAAAATCGGATAGAAACTGTGGTCACAGTGAGCGATCAAACCCAGACATCTACCAAGGAAATGGACGTGTTTTAGGAAAATCCATGTCTACGCATCCTAGCCACCATAAAGCACAGTATTTTCATAGAAAGTACTACAAATTTATACTTGACGGAAACTATACGAACACAGCTACAAGATGACACCAAAATCTTGGCAATCAAATTGAAATTGTGGCCACAGTAAGCGATCAAATCTGAAAATCTGCACGAAAAACGCACGTGTTCTAGGAACAGCCATTTACATGCCTCCTACATGCTAGATAATTTGTCTAAAATATTTTCCAACCATGAAAATACTAATTTGGGTTAAGCCTTTAAATTAAAAATTATAAAACCGAAATTCGCACGTCTAAGGGGAGAAAAATCGATTTAAAGTTTTGGGGTAGGGACACTTAAAAAATTGGAAATTTTTTGCCTTTCAGCCACTAAAACTACCCTTACACTTTTCCAAAATACCACAAATTTATACTTTTTGGAAAATTCAGACGCTAATCTATCTATTGGTAGCAAAATAATGCAAATCGGTTGGAAAATGTGACCACAGCAATGCCATAAAGGGAAAAAGTACCCAAAACCTGCCCCCCCAAAATATACTATCTCGCTTATTAGACCACTTAGAAAAACAATTTTTGTTTTGATTTGTTTGTTCACACTCATGTATCACTTATAAATGATGAAAATTTTCTTCTAAATCACACATGGCTTTTTATGCAGACAAGTTTGTTTTTTTACTGTATTCCTATTTCAACCCATATAAAGCATAGTGTTCTTAAGCAAAGCACTACAAATTTGTATTTGACGTAAACAACAGAATGCTAGCTATAAAATAAGACCAAAATTTTGAAAATCGGATAGAAACTGTGGTCACAGTGAGCGATCAAACCCAGACATCTACCAAGGAAATGGACGTGTTTTAGGAAAATCCATGTCTACGCATCCTAGCCACCATAAAGCACAGTATTTTCATAGAAAGTACTACAAATTTATACTTGACGGAAACTATACAAACACAGCTACAAGATGACACCAAAATCTTGGCAATCAAATTAAAATTGTGGCCACAGTAAGCGATCAAATCTGAAAATCTGCACAAAAAACGCACGTGTTCTAGGAACAGCCATTTACATGCCTCCTACATGCTAGATAATTTGTCTAAAATATTTTCCAACCATGAAAATACTAATTTGGGTTAAGCCTTTAAATTAAAAATTATAAAACCGAAATTCGCACGTCCAAGGGGAGAAAAATCGATTTAAAGTTTTGGGGTAGGGACACTTAAAAAATTGGAAATTTTTTGCCATTCAGCCACTAAAACTACCCTTACACTTTTCCAAAATACCACAAATTTATACTTTTTGGAAAATTCAGACGCTAATCTATTGGTAGCAAAATAATGCAAATCGGTTGGAAAATGTGACCACAGCAATGCCATAAAGGGAAAAAGTACCCAAAACCTGCCCCCCCAAAATATACTATCTCGCTTATTAGACCACTTAGAAAAACAATTTTTGTTTTGATTTGTTCGTTCACACTCATGTATCACTTATAAATGATGAAAATTTTCTTCTAAATCACACATGGCTTTTTATGCAGACAAGTTTGTTTTTTTACTGTATGCCTATTTCAACCCATATAAAGCATAGTGTTCTTAAGCAAAGCACTACAAATTTGTATTTGACGTAAACAACAGAATGCCAGCTATAAAATAAGACCAAAATTTTGAAAATCGGATAGAAACTGTGGTCACAGTGAGCGATCAAACCCAGACATCTACCAAGGAAATGGACGTGTTTTAGGAAAATCCATGTCTACGCATCCTAGCCACCATAAAGCACAGTATTTTCATAGAAAGTACTATAAATTTATACTTGACGGAAACTATACGAACACAGCTACAAGATGACACCAAAATCTTGGCAATCAAATTAAAATTGTGGCCACAGTAAGCGATCAAATCTGAAAATCTGCACGAAAAACGCACGTGTTCTAGGAACAGCCATTTACATGCCTCCTACATGCTAGATAATTTGTCTAAAATATTTTCCAACCATGAAAATACTAATTTGGGTTAAGCCTTTAAATTAAAAATTATAAAACCGAAATTCGCACGCCTAAGGGGAGAAAAATCGATTTAAAGTTTTGGGGTAGGGACACTTAAAAAATTGGAAATTTTTTGCCTTTCAGCCACTAAAACTACCCTTACACTTTTCCAAAATACCACAAATTTATACTTTTTGGAAAATTCAGACGCTAATCTATCTATTGGTAGCAAAATAATGCAAATCGGTTGGAAAATGTGACCACAGCAATGCCATAAAGGGAAAAAGTACCCAAAACCTGCCCCCCCAAAATATACTATCTCGCTTATTAGACCACTTAGAAAAACAATTTTTGTTTTGATTTGTTTGTTCACACTCATGTATCACTTATAAATGATGAAAATTTTCTTCTCAACCACACATGGCTTTTTATGCAGACAAGTTTGTTTTTTTACTGTATTCCTATTTCAACCCATATAAAGCATAGTGTTCTTAAGCAAAGCACTACAAATTTGTATTTGACGTAAACAACAGAATGCTAGCTATAAAATAAGACCAAAATTTTGAAAATCGGATCGAAACTGTGGTCACAGTGAGCGATCAAACCCAGACATCTACCAAGGAAATGGACGTGTTTTAGGAAAATCCATGTCTACGCATCCTAGCCACCATAAAGCACAGTATTTTCATAGAAAGTACTACAAATTTATACTTGATGGAAACTATACAAACACAGCTACAAGATGACACCAAAATCTTGGCAATCAAATTAAAATTGTGGCCACAGTAAGCGATCAAATCTGAAAATCTGCACAAAAAACGCACGTGTTCTAGGAACAGCCATTTACATGCCTCCTACATGCTAGATAATTTGTCTAAAATATTTTCCAACCATGAAAATACTAATTTGGGTTAAGCCTTTAAATTAAAAATTATAAAACCGAAATTCGCACGTCCAAGGGGAGAAAAATCGATTTAAAGTTTTGGGGTAGGGACACTTAAAAAATTGGAAATTTTTTGCCTTTCAGCCACTAAAACTACCCTTACACTTTTCCAAAATACCACAAATTTATACTTTTTGGAAAGTTCAGACGCTAATCTATCTATTGGTAGCAAAATAATGCAAATCGGTTGGAAAATGTGACCACAGCAATGCCATAAAGGGAAAAAGTACCCAAAACCTGCCCCCCCAAAATATACTATCTCGCTTATTAGACCACTTAGAAAAACAATTTTTGTTTTGATTTGTTTGTTCACACTCATGTATCACTTATAAATGATGAAAATTTTCTTCTAAATCACATATGGCTTTTTATGCAGACAAGTTTGTTTTTTTACTGTATTCCTATTTCAACCCATATAAAGCATAGTGTTCTTAAGCAAAGCACTACAAATTTGTATTTGACGTAAACAACAGAATGCCAGCTATAAAATAAGACCAAAATTTTGAAAATCGGATAGAAACTGTGGTCACAGTGAGCGATCAAACCCAGACATCTACCAAGGAAATGGACGTGTTTTAGGAAAATCCATGTCTACGCATCCTAGCCACCATAAAGCACAGTATCTACGCATCCTAGCCACCATAAAGCACAGTATTTTCATAGAAAGTACTATAAATTTATACTTGACGGAAACTATACGAACACAGCTACAAGATGACACCAAAATCTTGGCAATCAAATTAAAATTGTGGCCACAGTAAGCGATCAAATCTGAAAATCTGCACGAAAAACGCACGTGTTCTAGGAACAGCCATTTACATGCCTCCTACATGCTAGATAATTTGTCTAAAATATTTTCCAACCATGAAAATACTAGTTTGGGTTAAGCCTTTAAATTAAAAATTATAAAACCGAAATTCGCACGTCTAAGGGGAGAAAAATCGATTTAAAGTTTTGGGGTAGGGACACTTAAAAAATTGGAAATTTTTTGCCTTTCAGCCACTAAAACTACCCTTACACTTTTCCAAAATACCACAAATTTATACTTTTTGGAAAATTCAGACGCTAATCTATCTATTGGTAGTATAATAATGCAAATCGGTTGGAAAATGTGACCACAGCAATGCCATAAAGGGAAAAAGTACCCAAAACCTGCCCCCCCAAAATATACTATCTCGCTTATTAGACCACTTAGAAAAACAATTTTTGTTTTGATTTGTTTGTTCACACTCATGTATCACTTATAAATGATGAAAATTTTCTTCTAAATCACACATGGCTTTTTATGCAGACAAGTTTGTTTTTTTTACTGTATTCCTATTTCAACCCATATAAAGCATAGTGTTCTTAAGCAAAGCACTACAAATTTGTATTTGACGTAAACAACAGAATGCTAGCTATAAAATAAGACCAAAATTTTGAAAATCGGATAGAAACTGTGGTCACAGTGAGCGATCAAACCCAGACATCTACCAAGGAAATGGACGTGTTTTAGGAAAATCCATGTCTACGCATCCTAGCCACCATAAAGCACAGTATTTTCATAGAAAGTACTACAAATTTATACTTGACGGAAACTATACAAACACAGCTACAAGATGACACCAAAATCTTGGCAATCAAATTAAAATTGTGGCCACAGTAAGCGATCAAATCTGAAAATCTGCACGAAAAACGCACGTGTTCTAGGAACAGCCATTTACATGCCTCCTACATGCTAGATAATTTGTCTAAAATATTTTCCAACCATGAAAATACTAGTTTGCGTTAAGCCTTTAAATTAAAAATTATAAAACCGAAATTCGCACGTCTAAGGGCAGAAAAATCGATTTAAAGTTTTGGGGTAGGGACACTTAAAAAATTGGAAATTTTTTGCCTTTCAGCCACTAAAACTACCCTTACACTTTTCCAAAATACCACAAATTTATACTTTTTGGAAAATTCAGACGCTAATCTATCTATTGGTAGCAAAATAATGCAAATCGGTTGGAAAATGTGACCACAGCAATGCCATAAAGGGAAAAAGTACCCAAAACCTGCCCCCCCAAAATATACTATCTCGCTTATTAGACCACTTAGAAAAACTATTTTTGTTTTGATTTGTTTGTTCACACTCATGTATCACTTATAAATGATGAAAATTTTCTTCTAAATCACACATGGCTTTTTATGCAGACAAGTTTGTTTTTTTACTGTATTCCTATTTCAACCCATATAAAGCATAGTGTTCTTAAGCAAAGTACCACAAATTTGTATTTGACGTAAACAACAGAATGCCAGCTATAAAATAAGACCAAAATTTTGAAAATCGGATAGAAACTGTGGTCACAGTGAGCGATCAAACCCAGACATCTACCAAGGAAATGGACGTGTTTTAGGAAAATCCATGTCTACGCATCCTAGCCACCATAAAGCACAGTATTTTCATAGAAAGTACTATAAATTTATACTTGACGGAAACTATACGAACACAGCTACAAGATGACACCAAAGTCTTGGCAATCAAATTAAAATTGTGGCCACAGTAAGCGATCAAATCTGAAAATCTGCACGAAAAATGCACGTGTTCTAGGAACAGCCATTTACATGCCTCCTACATGCTAGATAATTTGTCTAAAATATTTTCCAATCATGAAAATACTAGTTTGGGGTAAGCCTTTAAATTAAAAATTATAAAACCGAAATTCGCACGTCTAAGGGGAGAAAAATCGATTTAAAGTTTTGGGGTAGGGACACTTAAAAAATTGGAAATTTTTTGCCTTTCAGCCACTAAAACTACCCTTACACTTTTCGAAAATACCACAAATTTATACTTTTTGGAAAATTCAGACGCTAATCTATCTATTGGTAGCAAAATAATGCAAATCGGTTGGAAAATGTGACCACAGCAATGCCATAAAGGGAAAAAGTACCCAAAACCTGCCCCCCCAAAATATACTATCTCGCTTATTAGACCACTTAGAAAAACAATTTTTGTTTTGATTTGTTTGTTCACACTCATGTATCACTTATAAATGATGAAAATTTTCTTCTAAATCACACATGGCTTTTTATGCAGACAAGTTTGTTTTTTTACTGTATTCCTATTTCAACCCATATAAAGCATAGTGTTCTTAAGCAAAGCACTACAAATTTGTATTTGACGTAAACAACAGAATGCTAGCTATAAAATAAGACCAAAATTTTGAAAATCGGATCGAAACTGTGGTCACAGTGAGCGATCAAACCCAGACATCTACCAAGGAAATGGACGTGTTTTAGGAAAATCCATGTCTACGCATCCTAGCCACCATAAAGCACAGTATTTTCATAGAAAGTACTACAAATTTATACTTGACGGAAACTATACAAACACAGCTACAATATGACACCAAAGTCTTGGCAATCAAATTAAAATTGTGGCCACAGTAAGCGATCAAATCTGAAAATCTGCACGAAAAACGCACGTGTTCTAGGAACAGCCATTTACATGCCTCCTACATGCTAGATAATTTGTCTAAAATATTTTCCAATCATGAAAATACTAGTTTGGGTTAAGCCTTTAAATTAAAAATTATAAAACCGATATTCGCACGTCTAAGGGGAGAAAAATCGATTTAAAGTTTTGGGGTAGGGACACTTAAAAAATTTGGAAATTTTTTGCCTTTCAGCCACTAAAACTACCCTTACACTTTTCCAAAATACCACAAATTTATACTTTTTGGAAAATTCAGACGCTAATCTATCTATTGGTAGCAAAATAATGCAAATCGGTTGGAAAATGTGACCACAGCAATGCCATAAAGGGAAAAAGTACCCAAAACCTGCCCCCCCAAAATATACTATCTCGCTTATTAGACCACTTAGAAAAACAATTTTTGTTTTGATTTGTTTGTTCACACTCATGTATCACTTATAAATGATGAAAATTTTCTTCTAAATCACACATGGCTTTTTATGCAGACAAGTTTGTTTTTTTACTGTATTCCTATTTCAACCCATATAAAGCATAGTGTTCTTAAGCAAAGTACCAGCAATTTGTATTTGACGTAAACAACAGAATGCCAGCTATAAAATAAGACCAAAATTTTGAAAATCGGATAGAAACTGTGGTCACAGTGAGCGATCAAACCCAGACATCTACCAAGGAAATGGACGTGTTTTAGGAAAATCCATGTCTACGCATCCTAGCCACCATAAAGCACAGTATTTTCATAGAAAGTACTATAAATTTATACTTGACGGAAACTATACGAACACAGCTACAAGATGACACCAAAATCTTGGCAATCAAATTAAAATTGTGGCCACAGTACGCGATCAAATCTGAAAATCTGCACGAAAAACGCACGTGTTCTAGGAACAGCCATTTACATGCCTCCTACATGCTAGCGATCAAACCCAGACATCTACCAAGGAAATGGACGTGTTTTAGGAAAATCCATGTCTACGCATCCTAGCCACCATAAAGCACAGTATTTTCATAGAAAGTACTATAAATTTATACTTGACGGAAACTATACGAACACAGCTACAAGATGACACCAAAATCTTGGCAATCAAATTAAAATTGTGGCCACAGTAAGCGATCAAATCTGAAAATCTGCACGAAAAACGCACGTGTTCTAGGAACAGCCATTTACATGCCTCCTACATGCTAGATAATTTGTCTAAAATATTTTCCAACCATGAAAATACTAGCTTGGGTTAAGCCTTTAAATTAAAAATTATAAAACCGAAATTCGCACGTCTAAGGGGAGAAAAATCGATTTCAAGTTTTGGGGTAGGGACACTTAAAAAATTGGAAATTTTTTGCCTTTCAGCCACTAAAACTACCCTTACACTTTTCCAAAATACCACAAATTTATACTTTTTGGAAAATTCAGACGCTAATCTATCTATTGGTAGCAAAATAATGCAAATCGGTTGGAAAATGTGACCACAGCAATGCCATAAAGGGAAAAAGTACCCAAAACCTGCCCCCCCAAAATATACTATCTCGCTTATTAGACCACTTAGAAAAACAATTTTTGTTTTGATTTGTTTTTTCACACTCATGTATCACTTATAAATGATGAAAATTTTCTTCTAAATCACACATGGCTTTTTATGCAGACAAGTTTGTTTTTTTACTGTATTCCTATTTCAACCCATATAAAGCATAGTGTTCTTAAGCAAAGCACTACAAATTTGTATTTGACGTAAACAACAGAATGCCAGCTATAAAATAAGACCAAAATTTTGAAAATCGGATAGAAACTGTGGTCACAGTGAGCGATCAAACCCAGACATCTACCAAGGAAATGGACGTGTTTTAGGAAAATCCATGTCTACGCATCCTAGCCACCATAAAGCACAGTATTTTCATAGAAAGTACTATAAATTTATACTTGACGGAAACTATACGAACACAGCTACAAGATGACACCAAAATCTTGGCAATCAAATTAAAATTGTGGCCACAGTAAGCGATCAAATCTGAAAATCTGCACGAAAAACGCACGTGTTCTAGGAACAGCCATTTACATGCCTCCTACATGCTAGATAATTTGTCTAAAATATTTTCCAACCATGAAAATACTAGTTTGGGTTAAGCCTTTAAATTAAAAATTATAAAACCGAAATTCACACGTCTAAGGGGAGAAAAATCGATTTCAAGTTTTGGGGTAGGGACACTTAAAAAATTGGAAATTTTTTGCCTTTCAGCCACTAAAACTACCCTTACACTTTTCGAAAATACCACAAATTTATACTTTTTGGAAAATTCAGACGCTAATCTATCTATTGGTAGCAAAATAATGCAAATCGGTTGGAAAATGTGACCACAGCAATGCCATAAAGGGAAAAAGTACCCAAAACCTGCCCCCCCAAAATATACTATCTCGCTTATTAGACCACTTAGAAAAACAATTTTTGTTTTGATTTGTTTTTTCACACTCATGTATCACTTATAAATGATGAAAATTTTCTTCTAAATCACACATGGCTTTTTATGCAGACAAGTTTGTTTTTTTACTGTATTCCTATTTCAACCCATATAAAGCATAGTGTTCTTAAGCAAAGCACTACAAATTTGTATTTGACGTAAACAACAGAATGCCAGCTATAAAATAAGACCAAAATTTTGAAAATCGGATAGAAACTGTGGTCACAGTGAGCGATCAAACCCAGACATCTACCAAGGAAATGGACGTGTTTTAGGAAAATCCATGTCTACGCATCCTAGCCACCATAAAGCACAGTATTTTCATAGAAAGTACTATAAATTTATACTTGACGGAAACTATACGAACACAGCTACAAGATGACACCAAAATCTTGGCAATCAAATTAAAATTGTGGCCACAGTAAGCGATCAAATCTGAAAATCTGCACGAAAAACGCACGTGTTCTAGGAACAGCCATTTACATGCCTCCTACATGCTAGATAATTTGTCTAAAATATTTTCCAACCATGAAAATACTAGTTTGGGTTAAGCCTTTAAATTAAAAATTATAAAACCGAAATTCACACGTCTAAGGGGAGAAAAATCGATTTCAAGTTTTGGGGTAGGGACACTTAAAAAATTGGAAATTTTTTGCCTTTCAGCCACTAAAACTACCCTTACACTTTTCGAAAATACCACAAATTTATACTTTTTGGAAAATTCAGACGCTAATCTATCTATTGGTAGCAAAATAATGCAAATCGGTTGGAAAATGTGACCACAGCAATGCCATAAAGGGAAAAAGTACCCAAAACCTGCCCCCCCAAAATATACTATCTCGCTTATTAGACCACTTAGAAAAACTATTTTTGTTTTGATTTGTTTGTTCACACTCATGTATCACTTATAAATGATGAAAATTTTCTTCTAAATCACACATGGCTTTTTATGCAGACAAGTTTGTTTTTTTACTGTATTCCTATTTCAACCCATATAAAGCATAGTGTTCTTAAGCAAAGCACTACAAATTTGTATTTGACGTAAACAACAGAATGCTAGCTATAAAATAAGACCAAAATTTTGAAAATCGGATCGAAACTGTGGTCACAGTGAGCGATCAAACCCAGACATCTACCAAGGAAATGGACGTGTTTTAGGAAAATCCATGTCTACGCATCCTAGCCACCATAAAGCACAGTATTTTCATAGAAAGTACTACAAATTTATACTTGACGGAAACTATACAAACACAGCTACAATATGACACCAAAGTCTTGGCAATCAAATTAAAATTGTGGCCACAGTAAGCGATCAAATCTGAAAATCTGCACGAAAAACGCACGTGTCCTAGGAACAGCCATTTACATGCCTCCTACATGCTAGATAATTTGTCTAAAATATTTTCCAATCATGAAAATACTAGTTTGGGTTAAGCCTTTAAATTAAAAATTATAAAACCGAAATTCGCACGTCTAAGGGGAGAAAAATCGATTTAAAGTTTTGGGGTAGGGACACTTAAAAAATTGGAAATTTTTTGCCTTTCAGCCACTAAAACTACCCTTACACTTTTCCAAAATACCACAAATTTATACTTTTTGGAAAATTCAGACGCTAATCTATCTATTGGTAGCAAAATAATGCAAATCGGTTGGAAAATGTGACCACAGCAATGCCATAAAGGGAAAAAGTACCCAAAACCTGCCCCCCCAAAATATACTATCTCGCTTATTAGACCACTTAGAAAAACAATTTTTGTTTTGATTTGTTTGTTCACACTCATGTATCACTTATAAATGATGAAAATTTTCTTCTAAATCACACATGGCTTTTTATGCAGACAAGTTTGTTTTTTTACTGTATTCCTATTTCAACCCATATAAAGCATAGTGTTCTTAAGCAAAGTACCACAAATTTGTATTTGACGTAAACAACAGAATGCCAGCTATAAAATAAGACCAAAATTTTGAAAATCGGATAGAAACTGTGGTCACAGTGAGCGATCAAACCCAGACATCTACCAAGGAAATGGACGTGTTTTAGGAAAATCCATGTCTACGCATCCTAGCCACCATAAAGCACAGTATTTTCATAGAAAGTACTATAAATTTATACTTGACGGAAACTATACGAACACAGCTACAAGATGACACCAAAATCTTGGCAATCAAATTAAAATTGTGGCCACAGTACGCGATCAAATCTGAAAATCTGCACGAAAAACGCACGTGTTCTAGGAACAGCCATTTACATGCCTCCTACATGCTAGCGATCAAACCCAGACATCTACCAAGGAAATGGACGTGTTTTAGGAAAATCCATGTCTACGCATCCTAGCCACCATAAAGCACAGTATTTTCATAGAAAGTACTATAAATTTATACTTGACGGAAACTATACGAACACAGCTACAAGATGACACCAAAATCTTGGCAATCAAATTAAAATTGTGGCCACAGTAAGCGATCAAATCTGAAAATCTGCACGAAAAACGCACGTGTTCTAGGAACAGCCATTTACATGCCTCCTACATGCTAGATAATTTGTCTAAAATATTTTCCAACCATGAAAATACTAGTTTGGGTTAAGCCTTTAAATTAAAAATTATAAAACCGAAATTCACACGTCTAAGGGGAGAAAAATCGATTTAAAGTTTTGGGGTAGGGACACTTAAAAAATTGGAAATTTTTTGCCTTTCAGCCACTAAAACTACCCTTACACTTTTCCAAAATACCACAAATTTATACTTTTTGGAAAATTCAGACGCTAATCTATCTATTGGTAGCAAAATAATGCAAATCGGTTGGAAAATGTGACCACAGCAATGCCATAAAGGGAAAAAGTACCCAAAACCTGCCCCCCCAAAATATACTATCTCGCTTATTAGACCACTTAGAAAAACAATTTTTGTTTTGATTTGTTTGTTCACACTCATGTATCACTTATAAATGATGAAAATTTTCTTCTAAATCACACATGGCTTTTTATGCAGACAAGTTTGTTTTTTTACTGTATTCCTATTTCAACCCATATAAAGCATAGTGTTCTTAAGCAAAGCACTACAAATTTGTATTTGACGTAAACAACAGAATGCCAGCTATAAAATAAGACCAAAATTTTGAAAATCGGATAGAAACTGTGGTCACAGTGAGCGATCAAACCCAGACATCTACCAAGGAAATGGACGTGTTTTAGGAAAATCCATGTCTACGCATCCTAGCCACCATAAAGCACAGTATTTTCATAGAAAGTACTATAAATTTATACTTGACGGAAACTATACGAACACAGCTACAAGATGACACCAAAATCTTGGCAATCAAATTAAAATTGTGGCCACAGTAAGCGATCAAATCTGAAAATCTGCACGAAAAACGCACGTGTTCTAGGAACAGCCATTTACATGCCTCCTACATGCTAGATAATTTGTCTAAAATATTTTCCAACCATGAAAATACTAGCTTGGGTTAAGCCTTTAAATTAAAAATTATAAAACCGAAATTCGCACGTCTAAGGGGAGAAAAATCGATTTCAAGTTTTGGGGTAGGGACACTTAAAAAATTGGAAATTTTTTGCCTTTCAGCCACTAAAACTACCCTTACACTTTTCCAAAATACCACAAATTTATACTTTTTGGAAAATTCAGACGCTAATCTATCTATTGGTAGCAAAATAATGCAAATCGGTTGGAAAATGTGACCACAGCAATGCCATAAAGGGAAAAAGTACCCAAAACCTGCCCCCCCCAAAATATACTATCTCGCTTATTAGACCACTTAGAAAAACAATTTTTGTTTTGATTTGTTTGTTCACACTCATGTATCACTTATAAATGATGAAAATTTTCTTCTAAATCACACATGGCTTTTTATGCAGACAAGTTTGTTTTTTTACTGTATTCCTATTTCAACCCATATAAAGCATAGTGTTCTTAAGCAAAGCACTACAAATTTGTATTTGACGTAAACAACAGAATGCCAGCTATAAAATAAGACCAAAATTTTGAAAATCGGATAGAAACTGTGGTCACAGTGAGCGATCAAACCCAGACATCTACCAAGGAAATGGACGTGTTTTAGGAAAATCCATGTCTACGCATCCTAGCCACCATAAAGCACAGTATTTTCATAGAAAGTACTATAAATTTATACTTGACGGAAACTATACGAACACAGCTACAAGATGACACCAAAATCTTGGCAATCAAATTAAAATTGTGGCCACAGTAAGCGATCAAATCTGAAAATCTGCACGAAAAACGCACGTGTTCTAGGAACAGCCATTTACATGCCTCCTACATGCTAGATAATTTGTCTAAAATATTTTCCAACCATGAAAATACTAGTTTGGGTTAAGCCTTTAAATTAAAAATTATAAAACCGAAATTCACACGTCTAAGGGGAGAAAAATCGATTTCAAGTTTTGGGGTAGGGACACTTAAAAAATTGGAAATTTTTTGCCTTTCAGCCACTAAAACTACCCTTACACTTTTCCAAAATACCACAAATTTATACTTTTTGGAAAATTCAGACGCTAATCTATCTATTGGTAGCAAAATAATGCAAATCGGTTGGAAAATGTGACCACAGCAATGCCATAAAGGGAAAAAGTACCCAAAACCTGCCCCCCCAAAATATACTATCTCGCTTATTAGACCACTTAGAAAAACAATTTTTGTTTTGATTTGTTTGTTCACACTCATGTATCACTTATAAATGATGAAAATTTTCTTCTAAATCACACATGGCTTTTTATGCAGACAAGTTTGTTTTTTTACTGTATTCCTATTTCAACCCATATAAAGCATAGTGTTCTTAAGCAAAGCACCACAAATTTGTATTTGACGTAAACAACAGAATGCCAGCTATAAAATAAGACCAAAATTTTGAAAATCGGATAGAAACTGTGGTCACAGTGAGCGATCAAACCCAGACATCTACCAAGGAAATGGACGTGTTTTAGGAAAATCCATGTCTACGCATCCTAGCCACCATAAAGCACAGTATTTTCATAGAAAGTACTATAAATTTATACTTGACGGAAACTATACGAACACAGCTACAAGATGACACCAAAATCTTGGCAATCAAATTAAAATTGTGGCCACAGTAAGCGATCAAATCTGAAAATCTGCACGAAAAACGCACGTGTTCTAGGAACAGCCATTTACATGCCTCCTACATGCTAGATAATTTGTCTAAAATATTTTCCAACCATGAAAATACTAGCTTGGTTTAAGCCTTTAAATTAAAAATTATAAAACCGAAATTCGCACGTCTAAGGGGAGAAAAATCGATTTCAAGTTTTGGGGTAGGGACACTTAAAAAATTGGAAATTTTTTGCCTTTCAGCCACTAAAACTACCCTTACACTTTTCCAAAATACCACAAATTTATACTTTTTGGAAAATTCAGACGCTAATCTATCTATTGGTAGCAAAATAATGCAAATCGGTTGGAAAATGTGACCACAGCAATGCCATAAAGGGAAAAAGTACCCAAAACCTGCCCCCCCAAAATATACTATCTCGCTTATTAGACCACTTAGAAAAACAATTTTTGTTTTGATTTGTTTGTTCACACTCATGTATCACTTATAAATGATGAAAATTTTCTTCTAAATCACACATGGCTTTTTATGCAGACAAGTTTGTTTTTTTACTGTATTCCTATTTCAACCCATATAAAGCATAGTGTTCTTAAGCAAAGTACCACAAATTTGTATTTGACGTAAACAACAGAATGCCAGCTATAAAATAAGACCAAAATTTTGAAAATCGGATAGAAACTGTGGTCACAGTGAGCGATCAAACCCAGACATCTACCAAGGAAATGGACGTGTTTTAGGAAAATCCATGTCTACGCATCCTAGCCACCATAAAGCACAGTATTTTCATAGAAAGTACTATAAATTTATACTTGACGGAAACTATACGAACACAGCTACAAGATGACACCAAAATCTTGGCAATCAAATTAAAATTGTGGCCACAGTACGCGATCAAATCTGAAAATCTGCACGAAAAACGCACGTGTTCTAGGAACAGCCATTTACATGCCTCCTACATGCTAGCGATCAAACCCAGACATCTACCAAGGAAATGGACGTGTTTTAGGAAAATCCATGTCTACGCATCCTAGCCACCATAAAGCACAGTATTTTCATAGAAAGTACTATAAATTTATACTTGACGGAAACTATACGAACACAGCTACAAGATGACACCAAAGTCTTGGCAATCAAATTAAAATTGTGGCCACAGTAAGCGATCAAATCTGAAAATCTGCACGAAAAATGCACGTGTTCTAGGAACAGCCATTTACATGCCTCCTACATGCTAGATAATTTGTCTAAAATATTTTCCAATCATGAAAATACTAGTTTGGGGTAAGCCTTTAAATTAAAAATTATAAAACCGAAATTCGCACGTCTAAGGGGAGAAAAATCGATTTAAAGTTTTGGGGTAGGGACACTTAAAAAATTGGAAATTTTTTGCCTTTCAGCCACTAAAACTACCCTTACACTTTTCGAAAATACCACAAATTTATACTTTTTGGAAAATTCAGACGCTAATCTATCTATTGGTAGCAAAATAATGCAAATCGGTTGGAAAATGTGACCACAGCAATGCCATAAAGGGAAAAAGTACCCAAAACCTGCCCCCCCAAAATATACTATCTCGCTTATTAGACCACTTAGAAAAACAATTTTTGTTTTGATTTGTTTGTTCACACTCATGTATCACTTATAAATGATGAAAATTTTCTTCTAAATCACACATGGCTTTTTATGCAGACAAGTTTGTTTTTTTACTGTATTCCTATTTCAACCCATATAAAGCATAGTGTTCTTAAGCAAAGCACTACAAATTTGTATTTGACGTAAACAACAGAATGCTAGCTATAAAATAAGACCAAAACTTTGAAAATCGGATCGAAACTGTGGTCACAGTGAGCGATCAAACCCAGACATCTACCAAGGAAATGGACGTGTTTTAGGAAAATCCATGTCTACGCATCCTAGCCACCATAAAGCACAGTATTTTCATAGAAAGTACTACAAATTTATACTTGACGGAAACTATACAAACACAGCTACAATATGACACCAAAGTCTTGGCAATCAAATTAAAATTGTGGCCACAGTAAGCGATCAAATCTGAAAATCTGCACGAAAAACGCACGTGTCCTAGGAACAGCCATTTACATGCCTCCTACATGCTAGATAATTTGTCTAAAATATTTTCCAATCATGAAAATACTAGTTTGGGTTAAGCCTTTAAATTAAAAATTATAAAACCGAAATTCGCACGTCTAAGGGGAGAAAAATCGATTTAAAGTTTTGGGGTAGGGACACTTAAAAAATTGGAAATTTTTTGCCTTTCAGCCACTAAAACTACCCTTACACTTTTCCAAAATACCACAAATTTATACTTTTTGGAAAATTCAGACGCTAATCTATCTATTGGTAGCAAAATAATGCAAATCGGTTGGAAAATGTGACCACAGCAATGCCATAAAGGGAAAAAGTACCCAAAACCTGCCCCCCCAAAATATACTATCTCGCTTATTAGACCACTTAGAAAAACAATTTTTGTTTTGATTTGTTTGTTCACACTCATGTATCACTTATAAATGATGAAAATTTTCTTCTAAATCACACATGGCTTTTTATGCAGACAAGTTTGTTTTTTTACTGTATTCCTATTTCAACCCATATAAAGCATAGTGTTCTTAAGCAAAGTACCACAAATTTGTATTTGACGTAAACAACAGAATGCCAGCTATAAAATAAGACCAAAATTTTGAAAATCGGATAGAAACTGTGGTCACAGTGAGCGATCAAACCCAGACATCTACCAAGGAAATGGACGTGTTTTAGGAAAATCCATGTCTACGCATCCTAGCCACCATAAAGCACAGTATTTTCATAGAAAGTACTACAAATTTATACTTGACGGAAACTATACAAACACAGCTACAATATGACACCAAAGTCTTGGCAATCAAATTAAAATTGTGGCCACAGTAAGCGATCAAATCTGAAAATCTGCACGAAAAACGCACGTGTCCTAGGAACAGCCATTTACATGCCTCCTACATGCTAGATAATTTGTCTAAAATATTTTCCAATCATGAAAATACTAGTTTGGGTTAAGCCTTTAAATTAAAAATTATAAAACCGAAATTCGCACGTCTAAGGGGAGAAAAATCGATTTAAAGTTTTGGGGTAGGGACACTTAAAAAATTGGAAATTTTTTGCCTTTCAGCCACTAAAACTACCCTTACACTTTTCCAAAATACCACAAATTTATACTTTTTGGAAAATTCAGACGCTAATCTATCTATTGGTAGCAAAATAATGCAAATCGGTTGGAAAATGTGACCACAGCAATGCCATAAAGGGAAAAAGTACCCAAAACCTGCCCCCCCAAAATATACTATCTCGCTTATTAGACCACTTAGAAAAACAATTTTTGTTTTGATTTGTTTGTTCACACTCATGTATCACTTATAAATGATGAAAATTTTCTTCTAAATCACACATGGCTTTTTATGCAGACAAGTTTGTTTTTTTACTGTATTCCTATTTCAACCCATATAAAGCATAGTGTTCTTAAGCAAAGTACCACAAATTTGTATTTGACGTAAACAACAGAATGCCAGCTATAAAATAAGACCAAAATTTTGAAAATCGGATAGAAACTGTGGTCACAGTGAGCGATCAAACCCAGACATCTACCAAGGAAATGGACGTGTTTTAGGAAAATCCATGTCTACGCATCCTAGCCACCATAAAGCACAGTATTTTCATAGAAAGTACTATAAATTTATACTTGACGGAAACTATACGAACACAGCTACAAGATGACACCAAAATCTTGGCAATCAAATTAAAATTGTGGCCACAGTACGCGATCAAATCTGAAAATCTGCACGAAAAACGCACGTGTTCTAGGAACAGCCATTTACATGCCTCCTACATGCTAGCGATCAAACCCAGACATCTACCAAGGAAATGGACGTGTTTTAGGAAAATCCATGTCTACGCATCCTAGCCACCATAAAGCACAGTATTTTCATAGAAAGTACTATAAATTTATACTTGACGGAAACTATACGAACACAGCTACAAGATGACACCAAAGTCTTGGCAATCAAATTAAAATTGTGGCCACAGTAAGCGATCAAATCTGAAAATCTGCACGAAAAATGCACGTGTTCTAGGAACAGCCATTTACATGCCTCCTACATGCTAGATAATTTGTCTAAAATATTTTCCAATCATGAAAATACTAGTTTGGGGTAAGCCTTTAAATTAAAAATTATAAAACCGAAATTCGCACGTCTAAGGGGAGAAAAATCGATTTAAAGTTTTGGGGTAGGGACACTTAAAAAATTGGAAATTTTTTGCCTTTCAGCCACTAAAACTACCCTTACACTTTTCGAAAATACCACAAATTTATACTTTTTGGAAAATTCAGACGCTAATCTATCTATTGGTAGCAAAATAATGCAAATCGGTTGGAAAATGTGACCACAGCAATGCCATAAAGGGAAAAAGTACCCAAAACCTGCCCCCCCAAAATATACTATCTCGCTTATTAGACCACTTAGAAAAACAATTTTTGTTTTGATTTGTTTGTTCACACTCATGTATCACTTATAAATGATGAAAATTTTCTTCTAAATCACACATGGCTTTTTATGCAGACAAGTTTGTTTTTTTACTGTATTCCTATTTCAACCCATATAAAGCATAGTGTTCTTAAGCAAAGCACTACAAATTTGTATTTGACGTAAACAACAGAATGCTAGCTATAAAATAAGACCAAAACTTTGAAAATCGGATCGAAACTGTGGTCACAGTGAGCGATCAAACCCAGACATCTACCAAGGAAATGGACGTGTTTTAGGAAAATCCATGTCTACGCATCCTAGCCACCATAAAGCACAGTATTTTCATAGAAAGTACTACAAATTTATACTTGACGGAAACTATACAAACACAGCTACAATATGACACCAAAGTCTTGGCAATCAAATTAAAATTGTGGCCACAGTACGCGATCAAATCTGAAAATCTGCACGAAAAACGCACGTGTCCTAGGAACAGCCATTTACATGCCTCCTACATGCTAGATAATTTGTCTAAAATATTTTCCAATCATGAAAATACTAGTTTGGGTTAAGCCTTTAAATTAAAAATTATAAAACCGAAATTCGCACGTCTAAGGGGAGAAAAATCGATTTAAAGTTTTGGGGTAGGGACACTTAAAAAATTGGAAATTTTTTGCCTTTCAGCCACTAAAACTACCCTTACACTTTTCCAAAATACCACAAATTTATACTTTTTGGAAAATTCAGACGCTAATCTATCTATTGGTAGCAAAATAATGCAAATCGGTTGGAAAATGTGACCACAGCAATGCCATAAAGGGAAAAAGTACCCAAAACCTGCCCCCCCAAAATATACTATCTCGCTTATTAGACCACTTAGAAAAACAATTTTTGTTTTGATTTGTTTGTTCACACTCATGTATCACTTATAAATGATGAAAATTTTCTTCTAAATCACACATGGCTTTTTATGCAGACAAGTTTGTTTTTTTACTGTATTCCTATTTCAACCCATATAAAGCATAGTGTTCTTAAGCAAAGTACCACAAATTTGTATTTGACGTAAACAACAGAATGCCAGCTATAAAATAAGACCAAAATTTTGAAAATCGGATAGAAACTGTGGTCACAGTGAGCGATCAAACCCAGACATCTACCAAGGAAATGGACGTGTTTTAGGAAAATCCATGTCTACGCATCCTAGCCACCATAAAGCACAGTATTTTCATAGAAAGTACTATAAATTTATACTTGACGGAAACTATACGAACACAGCTACAAGATGACACCAAAATCTTGGCAATCAAATTAAAATTGTGGCCACAGTACGCGATCAAATCTGAAAATCTGCACGAAAAACGCACGTGTTCTAGGAACAGCCATTTACATGCCTCCTACATGCTAGCGATCAAACCCAGACATCTACCAAGGAAATGGACGTGTTTTAGGAAAATCCATGTCTACGCATCCTAGCCACCATAAAGCACAGTATTTTCATAGAAAGTACTATAAATTTATACTTGACGGAAACTATACGAACACAGCTACAAGATGACACCAAAATCTTGGCAATCAAATTAAAATTGTGGCCACAGTAAGCGATCAAATCTGAAAATCTGCACGAAAAACGCACGTGTTCTAGGAACAGCCATTTACATGCCTCCTACATGCTAGATAATTTGTCTAAAATATTTTCCAACCATGAAAATACTAGCTTGGGTTAAGCCTTTAAATTAAAAATTATAAAACCGAAATTCGCACGTCTAAGGGGAGAAAAATCGATTTCAAGTTTTGGGGTAGGGACACTTAAAAAATTGGAAATTTTTTGCCTTTCAGCCACTAAAACTACCCTTACACTTTTCCAAAATACCACAAATTTATACTTTTTGGAAAATTCAGACGCTAATCTATCTATTGGTAGCAAAATAATGCAAATCGGTTGGAAAATGTGACCACAGCAATGCCATAAAGGGAAAAAGTACCCAAAACCTGCCCCCCCAAAATATACTATCTCGCTTATTAGACCACTTAGAAAAACAATTTTTGTTTTGATTTGTTTGTTCACACTCATGTATCACTTATAAATGATGAAAATTTTCTTCTAAATCACACATGGCTTTTTATGCAGACAAGTTTGTTTTTTTACTGTATTCCTATTTCAACCCATATAAAGCATAGTGTTCTTAAGCAAAGCACCACAAATTTGTATTTGACGTAAACAACAGAATGCCAGCTATAAAATAAGACCAAAATTTTGAAAATCGGATAGAAACTGTGGTCACAGTGAGCGATCAAACCCAGACATCTACCAAGGAAATGGACGTGTTTTAGGAAAATCCATGTCTACGCATCCTAGCCACCATAAAGCACAGTATTTTCATAGAAAGTACTATAAATTTATACTTGACGGAAACTATACGAACACAGCTACAAGATGACACCAAAGTCTTGGCAATCAAATTAAAATTGTGGCCACAGTAAGCGATCAAATCTGAAAATCTGCACGAAAAATGCACGTGTTCTAGGAACAGCCATTTACATGCCTCCTACATGCTAGATAATTTGTCTAAAATATTTTCCAATCATGAAAATACTAGTTTGGGGTAAGCCTTTAAATTAAAAATTATAAAACCGAAATTCGCACGTCTAAGGGGAGAAAAATCGATTTAAAGTTTTGGGGTAGGGACACTTAAAAAATTGGAAATTTTTTGCCTTTCAGCCACTAAAACTACCCTTACACTTTTCGAAAATACCACAAATTTATACTTTTTGGAAAATTCAGACGCTAATCTATCTATTGGTAGCAAAATAATGCAAATCGGTTGGAAAATGTGACCACAGCAATGCCATAAAGGGAAAAAGTACCCAAAACCTGCCCCCCCAAAATATACTATCTCGCTTATTAGACCACTTAGAAAAACAATTTTTGTTTTGATTTGTTTGTTCACACTCATGTATCACTTATAAATGATGAAAATTTTCTTCTAAATCACACATGGCTTTTTATGCAGACAAGTTTGTTTTTTTACTGTATTCCTATTTCAACCCATATAAAGCATAGTGTTCTTAAGCAAAGCACTACAAATTTGTATTTGACGTAAACAACAGAATGCTAGCTATAAAATAAGACCAAAACTTTGAAAATCGGATCGAAACTGTGGTCACAGTGAGCGATCAAACCCAGACATCTACCAAGGAAATGGACGTGTTTTAGGAAAATCCATGTCTACGCATCCTAGCCACCATAAAGCACAGTATTTTCATAGAAAGTACTACAAATTTATACTTGACGGAAACTATACAAACACAGCTACAATATGACACCAAAGTCTTGGCAATCAAATTAAAATTGTGGCCACAGTAAGCGATCAAATCTGAAAATCTGCACGAAAAACGCACGTGTCCTAGGAACAGCCATTTACATGCCTCCTACATGCTAGATAATTTGTCTAAAATATTTTCCAATCATGAAAATACTAGTTTGGGTTAAGCCTTTAAATTAAAAATTATAAAACCGAAATTCGCACGTCTAAGGGGAGAAAAATCGATTTAAAGTTTTGGGGTAGGGACACTTAAAAAATTGGAAATTTTTTGCCTTTCAGCCACTAAAACTACCCTTACACTTTTCCAAAATACCACAAATTTATACTTTTTGGAAAATTCAGACGCTAATCTATCTATTGGTAGCAAAATAATGCAAATCGGTTGGAAAATGTGACCACAGCAATGCCATAAAGGGAAAAAGTACCCAAAACCTGCCCCCCCAAAATATACTATCTCGCTTATTAGACCACTTAGAAAAACAATTTTTGTTTTGATTTGTTTGTTCACACTCATGTATCACTTATAAATGATGAAAATTTTCTTCTAAATCACACATGGCTTTTTATGCAGACAAGTTTGTTTTTTTACTGTATTCCTATTTCAACCCATATAAAGCATAGTGTTCTTAAGCAAAGCACTACAAATTTGTATTTGACGTAAACAACAGAATGCTAGCTATAAAATAAGACCAAAACTTTGAAAATCGGATCGAAACTGTGGTCACAGTGAGCGATCAAACCCAGACATCTACCAAGGAAATGGACGTGTTTTAGGAAAATCCATGTCTACGCATCCTAGCCACCATAAAGCACAGTATTTTCATAGAAAGTACTACAAATTTATACTTGACGGAAACTATACAAACACAGCTACAATATGACACCAAAGTCTTGGCAATCAAATTAAAATTGTGGCCACAGTACGCGATCAAATCTGAAAATCTGCACGAAAAACGCACGTGTCCTAGGAACAGCCATTTACATGCCTCCTACATGCTAGATAATTTGTCTAAAATATTTTCCAATCATGAAAATACTAGTTTGGGTTAAGCCTTTAAATTAAAAATTATAAAACCGAAATTCGCACGTCTAAGGGGAGAAAAATCGATTTAAAGTTTTGGGGTAGGGACACTTAAAAAATTGGAAATTTTTTGCCTTTCAGCCACTAAAACTACCCTTACACTTTTCCAAAATACCACAAATTTATACTTTTTGGAAAATTCAGACGCTAATCTATCTATTGGTAGCAAAATAATGCAAATCGGTTGGAAAATGTGACCACAGCAATGCCATAAAGGGAAAAAGTACCCAAAACCTGCCCCCCCAAAATATACTATCTCGCTTATTAGACCACTTAGAAAAACAATTTTTGTTTTGATTTGTTTGTTCACACTCATGTATCACTTATAAATGATGAAAATTTTCTTCTAAATCACACATGGCTTTTTATGCAGACAAGTTTGTTTTTTTACTGTATTCCTATTTCAACCCATATAAAGCATAGTGTTCTTAAGCAAAGTACCACAAATTTGTATTTGACGTAAACAACAGAATGCCAGCTATAAAATAAGACCAAAATTTTGAAAATCGGATAGAAACTGTGGTCACAGTGAGCGATCAAACCCAGACATCTACCAAGGAAATGGACGTGTTTTAGGAAAATCCATGTCTACGCATCCTAGCCACCATAAAGCACAGTATTTTCATAGAAAGTACTATAAATTTATACTTGACGGAAACTATACGAACACAGCTACAAGATGACACCAAAATCTTGGCAATCAAATTAAAATTGTGGCCACAGTACGCGATCAAATCTGAAAATCTGCACGAAAAACGCACGTGTTCTAGGAACAGCCATTTACATGCCTCCTACATGCTAGCGATCAAACCCAGACATCTACCAAGGAAATGGACGTGTTTTAGGAAAATCCATGTCTACGCATCCTAGCCACCATAAAGCACAGTATTTTCATAGAAAGTACTATAAATTTATACTTGACGGAAACTATACGAACACAGCTACAAGATGACACCAAAATCTTGGCAATCAAATTAAAATTGTGGCCACAGTAAGCGATCAAATCTGAAAATCTGCACGAAAAACGCACGTGTTCTAGGAACAGCCATTTACATGCCTCCTACATGCTAGATAATTTGTCTAAAATATTTTCCAACCATGAAAATACTAGCTTGGGTTAAGCCTTTAAATTAAAAATTATAAAACCGAAATTCGCACGTCTAAGGGGAGAAAAATCGATTTCAAGTTTTGGGGTAGGGACACTTAAAAAATTGGAAATTTTTTGCCTTTCAGCCACTAAAACTACCCTTACACTTTTCCAAAATACCACAAATTTATACTTTTTGGAAAATTCAGACGCTAATCTATCTATTGGTAGCAAAATAATGCAAATCGGTTGGAAAATGTGACCACAGCAATGCCATAAAGGGAAAAAGTACCCAAAACCTGCCCCCCCAAAATATACTATCTCGCTTATTAGACCACTTAGAAAAACAATTTTTGTTTTGATTTGTTTGTTCACACTCATGTATCACTTATAAATGATGAAAATTTTCTTCTAAATCACACATGGCTTTTTATGCAGACAAGTTTGTTTTTTTACTGTATTCCTATTTCAACCCATATAAAGCATAGTGTTCTTAAGCAAAGCACCACAAATTTGTATTTGACGTAAACAACAGAATGCCAGCTATAAAATAAGACCAAAATTTTGAAAATCGGATAGAAACTGTGGTCACAGTGAGCGATCAAACCCAGACATCTACCAAGGAAATGGACGTGTTTTAGGAAAATCCATGTCTACGCATCCTAGCCACCATAAAGCACAGTATTTTCATAGAAAGTACTATAAATTTATACTTGACGGAAACTATACGAACACAGCTACAAGATGACACCAAAGTCTTGGCAATCAAATTAAAATTGTGGCCACAGTAAGCGATCAAATCTGAAAATCTGCACGAAAAATGCACGTGTTCTAGGAACAGCCATTTACATGCCTCCTACATGCTAGATAATTTGTCTAAAATATTTTCCAATCATGAAAATACTAGTTTGGGGTAAGCCTTTAAATTAAAAATTATAAAACCGAAATTCGCACGTCTAAGGGGAGAAAAATCGATTTAAAGTTTTGGGGTAGGGACACTTAAAAAATTGGAAATTTTTTGCCTTTCAGCCACTAAAACTACCCTTACACTTTTCGAAAATACCACAAATTTATACTTTTTGGAAAATTCAGACGCTAATCTATCTATTGGTAGCAAAATAATGCAAATCGGTTGGAAAATGTGACCACAGCAATGCCATAAAGGGAAAAAGTACCCAAAACCTGCCCCCCCAAAATATACTATCTCGCTTATTAGACCACTTAGAAAAACAATTTTTGTTTTGATTTGTTTGTTCACACTCATGTATCACTTATAAATGATGAAAATTTTCTTCTAAATCACACATGGCTTTTTATGCAGACAAGTTTGTTTTTTTACTGTATTCCTATTTCAACCCATATAAAGCATAGTGTTCTTAAGCAAAGCACTACAAATTTGTATTTGACGTAAACAACAGAATGCTAGCTATAAAATAAGACCAAAACTTTGAAAATCGGATCGAAACTGTGGTCACAGTGAGCGATCAAACCCAGACATCTACCAAGGAAATGGACGTGTTTTAGGAAAATCCATGTCTACGCATCCTAGCCACCATAAAGCACAGTATTTTCATAGAAAGTACTACAAATTTATACTTGACGGAAACTATACAAACACAGCTACAATATGACACCAAAGTCTTGGCAATCAAATTAAAATTGTGGCCACAGTAAGCGATCAAATCTGAAAATCTGCACGAAAAACGCACGTGTCCTAGGAACAGCCATTTACATGCCTCCTACATGCTAGATAATTTGTCTAAAATATTTTCCAATCATGAAAATACTAGTTTGGGTTAAGCCTTTAAATTAAAAATTATAAAACCGAAATTCGCACGTCTAAGGGGAGAAAAATCGATTTAAAGTTTTGGGGTAGGGACACTTAAAAAATTGGAAATTTTTTGCCTTTCAGCCACTAAAACTACCCTTACACTTTTCCAAAATACCACAAATTTATACTTTTTGGAAAATTCAGACGCTAATCTATCTATTGGTAGCAAAATAATGCAAATCGGTTGGAAAATGTGACCACAGCAATGCCATAAAGGGAAAAAGTACCCAAAACCTGCCCCCCCAAAATATACTATCTCGCTTATTAGACCACTTAGAAAAACAATTTTTGTTTTGATTTGTTTGTTCACACTCATGTATCACTTATAAATGATGAAAATTTTCTTCTAAATCACACATGGCTTTTTATGCAGACAAGTTTGTTTTTTTACTGTATTCCTATTTCAACCCATATAAAGCATAGTGTTCTTAAGCAAAGTACCACAAATTTGTATTTGACGTAAACAACAGAATGCCAGCTATAAAATAAGACCAAAATTTTGAAAATCGGATAGAAACTGTGGTCACAGTGAGCGATCAAACCCAGACATCTACCAAGGAAATGGACGTGTTTTAGGAAAATCCATGTCTACGCATCCTAGCCACCATAAAGCACAGTATTTTCATAGAAAGTACTATAAATTTATACTTGACGGAAACTATACGAACACAGCTACAAGATGACACCAAAATCTTGGCAATCAAATTAAAATTGTGGCCACAGTACGCGATCAAATCTGAAAATCTGCACGAAAAACGCACGTGTTCTAGGAACAGCCATTTACATGCCTCCTACATGCTAGCGATCAAACCCAGACATCTACCAAGGAAATGGACGTGTTTTAGGAAAATCCATGTCTACGCATCCTAGCCACCATAAAGCACAGTATTTTCATAGAAAGTACTATAAATTTATACTTGACGGAAACTATACGAACACAGCTACAAGATGACACCAAAATCTTGGCAATCAAATTAAAATTGTGGCCACAGTAAGCGATCAAATCTGAAAATCTGCACGAAAAACGCACGTGTTCTAGGAACAGCCATTTACATGCCTCCTACATGCTAGATAATTTGTCTAAAATATTTTCCAACCATGAAAATACTAGTTTGGGTTAAGCCTTTAAATTAAAAATTATAAAACCGAAATTCGCACGTCTAAGGGGAGAAAAATCGATTTAAAGTTTTGGGGTAGGGACACTTAAAAAATTGGAAATTTTTTGCCTTTCAGCCACTAAAACTACCCTTACACTTTTCCAAAATACCACAAATTTATACTTTTTGGAAAATTCAGACGCTAATCTATCTATTGGTAGCAAAATAATGCAAATCGGTTGGAAAATGTGACCACAGCAATGCCATAAAGGGAAAAAGTACCCAAAACCTGCCCCCCCCAAAATATACTATCTCGCTTATTAGACCACTTAGAAAAACAATTTTTGTTTTGATTTGTTTGTTCACACTCATGTATCACTTATAAATGATGAAAATTTTCTTCTAAATCACACATGGCTTTTTATGCAGACAAGTTTGTTTTTTTACTGTATTCCTATTTCAACCCATATAAAGCATAGTGTTCTTAAGCAAAGCACTACAAATTTGTATTTGACGTAAACAACAGAATGCCAGCTATAAAATAAGACCAAAATTTTGAAAATCGGATAGAAACTGTGGTCACAGTGAGCGATCAAACCCAGACATCTACCAAGGAAATGGACGTGTTTTAGGAAAATCCATGTCTACGCATCCTAGCCACCATAAAGCACAGTATTTTCATAGAAAGTACTATAAATTTATACTTGACGGAAACTATACGAACACAGCTACAAGATGACACCAAAATCTTGGCAATCAAATTAAAATTGTGGCCACAGTAAGCGATCAAATCTGAAAATCTGCACGAAAAACGCACGTGTTCTAGGAACAGCCATTTACATGCCTCCTACATGCTAGATAATTTGTCTAAAATATTTTCCAACCATGAAAATACTAGTTTGGGTTAAGCCTTTAAATTAAAAATTATAAAACCGAAATTCACACGTCTAAGGGGAGAAAAATCGATTTCAAGTTTTGGGGTAGGGACACTTAAAAAATTGGAAATTTTTTGCCTTTCAGCCACTAAAACTACCCTTACACTTTTCCAAAATACCACAAATTTATACTTTTTGGAAAATTCAGACGCTAATCTATCTATTGGTAGCAAAATAATGCAAATCGGTTGGAAAATGTGACCACAGCAATGCCATAAAGGGAAAAAGTACCCAAAACCTGCCCCCCCAAAATATACTATCTCGCTTATTAGACCACTTAGAAAAACAATTTTTGTTTTGATTTGTTTGTTCACACTCATGTATCACTTATAAATGATGAAAATTTTCTTCTAAATCACACATGGCTTTTTATGCAGACAAGTTTGTTTTTTTACTGTATTCCTATTTCAACCCATATAAAGCATAGTGTTCTTAAGCAAAGCACCACAAATTTGTATTTGACGTAAACAACAGAATGCCAGCTATAAAATAAGACCAAAATTTTGAAAATCGGATAGAAACTGTGGTCACAGTGAGCGATCAAACCCAGACATCTACCAAGGAAATGGACGTGTTTTAGGAAAATCCATGTCTACGCATCCTAGCCACCATAAAGCACAGTATTTTCATAGAAAGTACTATAAATTTATACTTGACGAAAACTATACGAACACAGCTACAAGATGACACCAAAATCTTGGCAATCAAATTAAAATTGTGGCCACAGTAAGCGATCAAATCTGAAAATCTGCACGAAAAACGCACGTGTTCTAGGAACAGCCATTTACATGCCTCCTACATGCTAGATAATTTGTCTAAAATATTTTCCAACCATGAAAATACTAGCTTGGGTTAAGCCTTTAAATTAAAAATTATAAAACCGAAATTCGCACGTCTAAGGGGAGAAAAATCGATTTCAAGTTTTGGGGTAGGGACACTTAAAAAATTGGAAATTTTTTGCCTTTCAGCCACTAAAACTACCCTTACACTTTTCCAAAATACCACAAATTTATACTTTTTGGAAAATTCAGACGCTAATCTATCTATTGGTAGCAAAATAATGCAAATCGGTTGGAAAATGTGACCACAGCAATGCCATAAAGGGAAAAAGTACCCAAAACCTGCCCCCCCAAAATATACTATCTCGCTTATTAGACCCCTTAGAAAAACAATTTTTGTTTTGATTTGTTTGTTCACACTCATGTATCACTTATAAATGATGAAAATTTTCTTCTAAATCACACATGGCTTTTTATGCAGACAAGTTTGTTTTTTTACTGTATTCCTATTTCAACCCATATAAAGCATAGTGTTCTTAAGCAAAGCACTACAAATTTGTATTTGACGTAAACAACAGAATGCTAGCTATAAAATAAGACCAAAATTTTGAAAATCGGATCGAAACTGTGGTCACAGTGAGCGATCAAACCCAGACATCTACCAAGGAAATGGACGTGTTTTAGGAAAATCCATGTCTACACATCCTAGCCACCATAAAGCACAGTATTTTCATAGAAAGTACTACAAATTTATACTTGACGGAAACTATACAAACACAGCTACAATATGACACCAAAGTCTTGGCAATCAAATTAAAATTGTGGCCACAGTAAGCGATCAAATCTGAAAATCTGCACGAAAAACGCACGTGTCCTAGGAACAGCCATTTACATGCCTCCTACATGCTAGATAATTTGTCTAAAATATTTTCCAATCATGAAAATACTAGTTTGGGTTAAGCCTTTAAATTAAAAATTATAAAACCGAAATTCGCACGTCTAAGGGGAGAAAAATCGATTTAAAGTTTTGGGGTAGGGACACTTAAAAAATTGGAAATTTTTTGCCTTTCAGCCACTAAAACTACCCTTACACTTTTCCAAAATACCACAAATTTATACTTTTTGGAAAATTCAGACGCTAATCTATCTATTGGTAGCAAAATAATGCAAATCGGTTGGAAAATGTGACCACAGCAATGCCATAAAGGGAAAAAGTACCCAAAACCTGCCCCCCCAAAATATACTATCTCGCTTATTAGACCACTTAGAAAAACAATTTTTGTTTTGATTTGTTTGTTCACACTCATGTATCACTTATAAATGATGAAAATTTTCTTCTAAATCACACATGGCTTTTTATGCAGACAAGTTTGTTTTTTTACTGTATTCCTATTTCAACCCATATAAAGCATAGTGTTCTTAAGCAAAGTACCACAAATTTGTATTTGACGTAAACAACAGAATGCCAGCTATAAAATAAGACCAAAATTTTGAAAATCGGATAGAAACTGTGGTCACAGTGAGCGATCAAACCCAGACATCTACCAAGGAAATGGACGTGTTTTAGGAAAATCCATGTCTACGCATCCTAGCCACCATAAAGCACAGTATTTTCATAGAAAGTACTATAAATTTATACTTGACGGAAACTATACGAACACAGCTACAAGATGACACCAAAATCTTGGCAATCAAATTAAAATTGTGGCCACAGTACGCGATCAAATCTGAAAATCTGCACGAAAAACGCACGTGTTCTAGGAACAGCCATTTACATGCCTCCTACATGCTAGCGATCAAACCCAGACATCTACCAAGGAAATGGACGTGTTTTAGGAAAATCCATGTCTACGCATCCTAGCCACCATAAAGCACAGTATTTTCATAGAAAGTACTATAAATTTATACTTGACGGAAACTATACGAACACAGCTACAAGATGACACCAAAATCTTGGCAATCAAATTAAAATTGTGGCCACAGTAAGCGATCAAATCTGAAAATCTGCACGAAAAACGCACGTGTTCTAGGAACAGCCATTTACATGCCTCCTACATGCTAGATAATTTGTCTAAAATATTTTCCAACCATGAAAATACTAATTTGGGTTAAGCCTTTAAATTAAAAATTATAAAACCGAAATTCGCACGTCTAAGGGGAGAAAAATCGATTTAAAGTTTTGGGGTAGGGACACTTAAAAAATTGGAAATTTTTTGCCTTTCAGCCACTAAAACTACCCTTACACTTTTCCAAAATACCACAAATTTATACTTTTTGGAAAATTCAGACGCTAATCTATCTATTGGTAGCAAAATAATGCAAATCGGTTGGAAAATGTGACCACAGCAATGCCATAAAGGGAAAAAGTACCCAAAACCTGCCCCCCCAAAATATACTATCTCGCTTATTAGACCACTTAGAAAAACAATTTTTGTTTTGATTTGTTTGTTCACACTCATGTATCACTTATAAATGATGAAAATTTTCTTCTAAATCACACATGGCTTTTTATGCAGACAAGTTTGTTTTTTTACTGTATTCCTATTTCAACCCATATAAAGCATAGTGTTCTTAAGCAAAGTACCACAAATTTGTATTTGACGTAAACAACAGAATGCCAGCTATAAAATAAGACCAAAATTTTGAAAATCGGATAGAAACTGTGGTCACAGTGAGCGATCAAACCCAGACATCTACCAAGGAAATGGACGTGTTTTAGGAAAATCCATGTCTACGCATCCTAGCCACCATAAAGCACAGTATTTTCATAGAAAGTACTATAAATTTATACTTGACGGAAACTATACGAACACAGCTACAAGATGACACCAAAATCTTGGCAATCAAATTAAAATTGTGGCCACAGTACGCGATCAAATCTGAAAATCTGCACGAAAAACGCACGTGTTCTAGGAACAGCCATTTACATGCCTCCTACATGCTAGCGATCAAACCCAGACATCTACCAAGGAAATGGACGTGTTTTAGGAAAATCCATGTCTACGCATCCTAGCCACCATAAAGCACAGTATTTTCATAGAAAGTACTATAAATTTATACTTGACGGAAACTATACGAACACAGCTACAAGATGACACCAAAATCTTGGCAATCAAATTAAAATTGTGGCCACAGTAAGCGATCAAATCTGAAAATCTGCACGAAAAACGCACGTGTTCTAGGAACAGCCATTTACATGCCTCCTACATGCTAGATAATTTGTCTAAAATATTTTCCAACCATGAAAATACTAATTTGGGTTAAGCCTTTAAATTAAAAATTATAAAACCGAAATTCGCACGTCTAAGGGGAGAAAAATCGATTTAAAGTTTTGGGGTAGGGACACTTAAAAAATTGGAAATTTTTTGCCTTTCAGCCACTAAAACTACCCTTACACTTTTCCAAAATACCACAAATTTATACTTTTTGGAAAATTCAGACGCTAATCTATCTATTGGTAGCAAAATAATGCAAATCGGTTGGAAAATGTGACCACAGCAATGCCATAAAGGGAAAAAGTACCCAAAACCTGCCCCCCCAAAATATACTATCTCGCTTATTAGACCACTTAGAAAAACAATTTTTGTTTTGATTTGTTTGTTCACACTCATGTATCACTTATAAATGATGAAAATTTTCTTCTAAATCACACATGGCTTTTTATGCAGACAAGTTTGTTTTTTTACTGTATTCCTATTTCAACCCATATAAAGCATAGTGTTCTTAAGCAAAGCACTACAAATTTGTATTTGACGTAAACAACAGAATGCTAGCTATAAAATAAGACCAAAATTTTGAAAATCGGATAGAAACTGTGGTCACAGTGAGCGATCAAACCCAGACATCTACCAAGGAAATGGACGTGTTTTAGGAAAATCCATGTCTACGCATCCTAGCCACCATAAAGCACAGTATTTTCATAGAAAGTACTACAAATTTATACTTGACGGAAACTATACAAACACAGCTACAATATGACACCAAAGTCTTGGCAATCAAATTAAAATTGTGGCCACAGTAAGCGATCAAATCTGAAAATCTGCACGAAAAACGCACGTGTTCTAGGAACAGCCATTTACATGCCTCCTACATGCTAGATAATTTGTCTAAAATATTTTCCAATCATGAAAATACTAGTTCGGGTTAAGCCTTTAAATTAAAAATTATAAAACCGATATTCGCACGTCTAAGGGGAGAAAAATCGATTTAAAGTTTTGGGGTAGGGACACTTAAAAAATTGGAAATTTTTTGCCTTTCAGCCACTAAAACTACCCTTACACTTTTCCAAAATACCACAAATTTATACTTTTTGGAAAATTCAGACGCTAATCTATCTATTGGTAGCAAAATAATGCAAATCGGTTGGAAAATGTGACCACAGCAATGCCATAAAGGGAAAAAGTACCCAAAACCTGCCCCCCCAAAATATACTATCTCGCTTATTAGACCACTTAGAAAAACAATTTTTGTTTTGATTTGTTTGTTCACACTCATGTATCACTTATAAATGATGAAAATTTTCTTCTAAATCACACATGGCTTTTTATGCAGACAAGTTTGTTTTTTTACTGTATTCCTATTTCAACCCATATAAAGCATAGTGTTCTTAAGCAAAGCACTACAAATTTGTATTTGACGTAAACAACAGAATGCTAGCTATAAAATAAGACCAAAATTTTGAAAATCGGATCGAAACTGTGGTCACAGTGAGCGATCAAACCCAGACATCTACCAAGGAAATGGACGTGTTTTAGGAAAATCCATGTCTACGCATCCTAGCCACCATAAAGCACAGTATTTTCATAGAAAGTACTATAAATTTATACTTGACGGAAACTATACGAACACAGCTACAAGATGACACCAAAATCTTGGCAATCAAATTAAAATTGTGGCCACAGTACGCGATCAAATCTGAAAATCTGCACGAAAAACGCACGTGTTCTAGGAACAGCCATTTACATGCCTCCTACATGCTAGCGATCAAACCCAGACATCTACCAAGGAAATGGACGTGTTTTAGGAAAATCCATGTCTACGCATCCTAGCCACCATAAAGCACAGTATTTTCATAGAAAGTACTATAAATTTATACTTGACGGAAACTTTACGAACACAGCTACAAGATGACACCAAAATCTTGGCAATCAAATTAAAAGTGTGGCCACAGTAAGCGATCAAATCTGAAAATCTGCACGAAAAACGCACGTGTTCTAGGAACAGCCATTTACATGCCTCCTACATGCTAGATAATTTGTCTAAAATATTTTCCAACCATGAAAATACTAGTTTGGGTTAAGCCTTTAAATTAAAAATTATAAAACCGAAATTCGCACGTCTAAGGGGAGAAAAATCGATTTAAAGTTTTGGGGTAGGGACACTTAAAAAATTGGAAATTTTTTGCCTTTCAGCCACTAAAACTACCCTTACACTTTTCCAAAATACCACAAATTTATACTTTTTGGAAAATTTAGACGCTAATCTATCTATTGGTAGCAAAATAATGCAAATCGGTTGGAAAATGTGACCACAGCAATGCCATAAAGGGAAAAAGTACCCAAAACCTGCCCCCCCAAAATATACTATCTCGCTTATTAGACCACTTAGAAAAACAATTTTTGTTTTGATTTGTTTGTTCACACTCATGTATCACTTATAAATGATGAAAATTTTCTTCTAAATCACACATGGCTTTTTATGCAGACAAGTTTGTTTTTTTACTGTATTCCTATTTCAACCCATATAAAGCATAGTGTTCTTAAGCAAAGCACTACAAATTTGTATTTGACGTAAACAACAGAATGCCAGCTATAAAATAAGACCAACATTTTGAAAATCGGATAGAAACTGTGGTCACAGTGAGCGATCAAACCCAGACATCTACCAAGGAAATGGACGTGTTTTAGGAAAATCCATGTCTACGCATCCTAGCCACCATAAAGCACAGTATTTTCATAGAAAGTACTATAAATTTATACTTGACGGAAACTATACGAACACAGCTACAAGATGACACCAAAATCTTGGCAATCAAATTAAAATTGTGGCCACAGTAAGCGATCAAATCTGAAAATCTGCACGAAAAACGCACGTGTTCTAGGAACAGCCATTTACATGCCTCCTACATGCTAGCGATCAAACCCAGACATCTACCAAGGAAATGGACGTGTTTTAGGAAAATCCATGTCTACGCATCCTAGCCACCATAAAGCACAGTATTTTCATAGAAAGTACTATAAATTTATACTTGACGGAAACTATACGAACACAGCTACAAGATGACACCAAAATCTTGGCAATCAAATTAAAATTGTGGCCACAGTAAGCGATCAAATCTGAAAATCTGCACGAAAAACGCACGTGTTCTAGGAACAGCCATTTACATGCCTCCTACATGCTAGATAATTTGTCTAAAATATTTTCCAACCATGAAAATACTAGTTTGGGTTAAGCCTTTAAATTAAAAATTATAAAACCGAAATTCGCACGTCTAAGGGGAGAAAAATCGATTTAAAGTTTTGGGGTAGGGACACTTAAAAAATTGGAAATTTTTTGCCTTTCAGCCACTAAAACTACCCTTACACTTTTCCAAAATACCACAAATTTATACTTTTTGGAAAATTTAGACGCTAATCTATCTATTGGTAGCAAAATAATGCAAATCGGTTGGAAAATGTGACCACAGCAATGCCATAAAGGGAAAAAGTACCCAAAACCTGCCCCCCCAAAATATACTATCTCGCTTATTAGACCACTTAGAAAAACAATTTTTGTTTTGATTTGTTTGTTCACACTCATGTATCACTTATAAATGATGAAAATTTTCTTCTAAATCACACATGGCTTTTTATGCAGACAAGTTTGTTTTTTTACTGTATTCCTATTTCAACCCATATAAAGCATAGTGTTCTTAAGCAAAGCACTACAAATTTGTATTTGACGTAAACAACAGAATGCCAGCTATAAAATAAGACCAACATTTTGAAAATCGGGAAGAAACTGTGGTCACAGTGAGCGATCAAACCCAGACATCTACCAAGGAAATGGACGTGTTTTAGGAAAATCCATGTCTACGCATCCTAGCCACCATAAAGCACAGTATTTTCATAGAAAGTACTATAAATTTATACTTGACGGAAACTATACGAACACAGCTACAAGATGACACCAAAATCTTGGCAATCAAATTAAAATTGTGGCCACAGTAAGCGATCAAATCTGAAAATCTGCACGAAAAACGCACGTGTTCTAGGAACAGCCATTTACATGCCTCCTACATGCGATCAAACCCAGACATCTACCAAGGAAATGGACGTGTTTTAGGAAAATCCATGTCTACGCATCCTAGCCACCATAAAGCACAGTATTTTCATAGAAAGTACTATAAATTTATACTTGACGGAAACTATACGAACACAGCTACAAGATGACACCAAAATCTTGGCAATCAAATTAAAATTGTGGCCACAGTAAGCGATCAAATCTGAAAATCTGCACGAAAAACGCACGTGTTCTAGGAACAGCCATTTACATGCCTCCTACATGCTAGATAATTTGTCTAAAATATTTTCCAACCATGAAAATACTAGTTCGGGTTAAGCCTTTAAATTAAAAATTATAAAACCGAAATTCGCACGTCTAAGGGGAGAAAAATCGATTTAAAGTTTTGGGGTAGGGACACTTAAAAAATTGGAAATGTTTTGCCTTTCAGCCACTAAAACTACCCTTACACTTTTCCAAAATACCACAAATTTATACTTTTTGGAAAATTCAGACGCTAATCTATCTATTGGTAGCAAAATAATGCAAATCGGTTGGAAAATGTGACCACAGCAATGCCATAAAGGGAAAAAGTACCCAAAACCTGCCCCCCCAAAATATACTATCTCGCTTATTAGACCACTTAGAAAAACAATTTTTGTTTTGATTTGTTTGTTCACACTCATGTATCACTTATAAATGATGAAAATTTTCTTCTAAATCACACATGGCTTTTTATGCAGACAAGTTTGTTTTTTTACTGTATTCCTATTTCAACCCATATAAAGCATAGTGTTCTTAAGCAAAGCACTACAAATTTGTATTTGACGTAAACAACAGAATGCCAGCTATAAAATAAGACCAAAATTTTGAAAATCGGATAGAAACTGTGGTCACAGTGAGCGATCAAACCCAGACATCTACCAAGGAAATGGACGTGTTTTAGGAAAATCCATGTCTACGCATCCTAGCCACCATAAAGCACAGTATTTTCATAGAAAGTACTATAAATTTATACTTGACGGAAACTATACGAACACAGCTACAAGATGACACCAAAATCTTGGCAATCAAATTAAAATTGTGGCCACAGTAAGCGATCAAATCTGAAAATCTGCACGAAAAACGCACGTGTTCTAGGAACAGCCATTTACATGCCTCCTACATGCTAGATAATTTGTCTAAAATATTTTCCAACCATGAAAATACTAGTTCGGGTTAAGCCTTTAAATTAAAAATTATAAAACCGAAATTCGCACGTCTAAGGGGAGAAAAATCGATTTAAAGTTTTGGGGTAGGGACACTTAAAAAATTGGAAATGTTTTGCCTTTCAGCCACTAAAACTACCCTTACACTTTTCCAAAATACCACAAATTTATACTTTTTGGAAAATTCAGACGCTAATCTATCTATTGGTAGCAAAATAATGCAAATCGGTTGGAAAATGTGACCACAGCAATGCCATAAAGGGAAAAAGTACCCAAAACCTGCCCCCCCAAAATATACTATCTCGCTTATTAGACCACTTAGAAAAACAATTTTTGTTTTGATTTGTTTGTTCACACTCATGTATCACTTATAAATGATGAAAATTTTCTTCTAAATCACACATGGCTTTTTATGCAGACAAGTTTGTTTTTTTACTGTATTCCTATTTCAACCCATATAAAGCATAGTGTTCTTAAGCAAAGCACTACAAATTTGTATTTGACGTAAACAACAGAATGCCAGCTATAAAATAAGACCAAAATTTTGAAAATCGGATAGAAACTGTGGTCACAGTGAGCGATCAAACCCAGACATCTACCAAGGAAATGGACGTGTTTTAGGAAAATCCATGTCTACGCATCCTAGCCACCATAAAGCACAGTATTTTCATAGAAAGTACTATAAATTTATACTTGACGGAAACTATACGAACACAGCTACAAGATGACACCAAAATCTTGGCAATCAAATTAAAATTGTGGCCACAGTAAGCGATCAAATCTGAAAATCTGCACGAAAAACGCACGTGTTCTAGGAACAGCCATTTACATGCCTCCTACATGCTAGATAATTTGTCTAAAATATTTTCCAACCATGAAAATACTAGTTCGGGTTAAGCCTTTAAATTAAAAATTATAAAACCGAAATTCGCACGTCTAAGGGGAGAAAAATCGATTTAAAGTTTTGGGGGACACTTAAAAAATTGGAAATTTTTTGCCTTTCAGCCACTAAAACTACCCTTACACTTTTCCAAAATACCACAAATTTATACTTTTTGGAAAATTCAGACGCTAATCTATCTACTGGTAGCAAAATAATGCAAATCGGTTGGAAAATGTGACCACAGCAATGCCATAAAGGGAAAAAGTACCCAAAACCTGCCCCCCCAAAATATACTATCTCGCTTATTAGACCACTTAGAAAAACAATTTTTGTTTTGATTTGTTTGTTCACACTCATGTATCACTTATAAATGATGAAAATTTTCTTCTAAATCACACATGGCTTTTTATGCAGACAAGTTTGTTTTTTTACTGTATTCCTATTTCAACCCATATAAAGCATAGTGTTCTTAAGCAAAGCACTACAAATTTGTATTTGACGTAAACAACAGAATGCCAGCTATAAAATAAGACCAACATTTTGAAAATCGGGAAGAAACTGTGGTCACAGTGAGCGATCAAACCCAGACATCTACCAAGGAAATGGACGTGTTTTAGGAAAATCCATGTCTACGCATCCTAGCCACCATAAAGCACAGTATTTTCATAGAAAGTACTATAAATTTATACTTGACGGAAACTATACGAACACAGCTACAAGATGACACCAAAATCTTGGCAATCAAATTAAAATTGTGGCCACAGTAAGCGATCAAATCTGAAAATCTGCACGAAAAACGCACGTGTTCTAGGAACAGCCATTTACATGCCTCCTACATGCTAGCGATCAAACCCAGACATCTACCAAGGAAATGGACGTGTTTTAGGAAAATCCATGTCTACGCATCCTAGCCACCATAAAGCACAGTATTTTCATAGAAAGTACTATAAATTTATACTTGACGGAAACTATACGAACACAGCTACAAGATGACACCAAAATCTTGGCAATCAAATTAAAATTGTGGCCACAGTAAGCGATCAAATCTGAAAATCTGCACGAAAAACGCACGTGTTCTAGGAACAGCCATTTACATGCCTCCTACATGCTAGATAATTTGTCTAAAATATTTTCCAACCATGAAAATACTAGTTTGGGTTAAGCCTTTAAATTAAAAATTATAAAACCGAAATTCGCACGTCTAAGGGGAGAAAAATCGATTTAAAGTTTTGGGGTAGGGACACTTAAAAAATTGGAAATGTTTTGCCTTTCAGCCACTAAAACTACCCTTACACTTTTCCAAAATACCACAAATTTATACTTTTTGGAAAATTCAGACGCTAATCTATCTACTGGTAGCAAAATAATGCAAATCGGTTGGAAAATGTGACCACAGCAATGCCATAAAGGGAAAAAGTACCCAAAACCTGCCCCCCCAAAATATACTATCTCGCTTATTAGACCACTTAGAAAAACAATTTTTGTTTTGATTTGTTTGTTCACACTCATGTATCACTTATAAATGATGAAAATTTTCTTCTAAATCACACATGGCTTTTTATGCAGACAAGTTTGTTTTTTTACTGTATTCCTATTTCAACCCATATAAAGCATAGTGTTCTTAAGCAAAGCACTACAAATTTGTATTTGACGTAAACAACAGAATGCCAGCTATAAAATAAGACCAAAATTTTGAAAATCGGATAGAAACTGTGGTCACAGTGAGCGATCAAACCCAGACATCTACCAAGGAAATGGACGTGTTTTAGGAAAATCCATGTCTACGCATCCTAGCCACCATAAAGCACAGTATTTTCATAGAAAGTACTATAAATTTATACTTGACGGAAACTATACGAACACAGCTACAAGATGACACCAAAATCTTGGCAATCAAATTAAAATTGTGGCCACAGTAAGCGATCAAATCTGCAAATCTGCACGAAAAACGCACGTGTTCTAGGAACAGCCATTTACATGCCTCCTACATGCTAGATAATTTGTCTAAAATATTTTCCAACCATGAAAATACGAGTTTGGGTTAAGCCTTTAAATTAAAAATTATAAAACCGAAATTCGCACGTCTAAGGGGAGAAAAATCAATTTAAAGTTTTGGGGTAGGGACACTTAAAAAATCGGAAATTTTTTGCCTTTCAGCCACTAAAACTACCCTTACACTTTTCCAAAATACCACAAATTTATACTTTTTGGAAAATTCAGACGCTAATCTATCTATTGGTAGCAAAATAATGCAAATCGGTTGGAATATGTGACCACAGCAATGCCATAAAGGGAAAAAGTACCCAAAACCTGCCCCCCCAAAATATACTATCTCGCTTATTAGACCACTTAGAAAAACAATTTTTGTTTTGATTTGTTTGTTCACACTCATGTATCACTTATAAATGATGAAAATTTTCTTCTAAATCACACATGGCTTTTTATGCAGACAAGTTTGTTTTTTTACTGTATTCCTATTTCAACCCATATAAAGCATAGTGTTCTTAAGCAAAGCACTACAAATTTGTATTTGACGTAAACAACAGAATGCCAGCTATAAAATAAGACCAAAATTTTGAAAATCAGATAGAAACTGTGGTCACAGTGAGCGATCAAACCCAGACATCTACCAAGGAAATGGACGTGTTTTAGGAAAGTCCATGTCTACGCATCCTTGCCACCATAAAGCACAGTATTTTCATAGAAAGTACTATAAATTTATACTTGACGGAAACTATACGAACACAGCTACAAGATGACACCAAAATCTTGGCAATCAAATTAAAATTGTGGCCACAGTAAGCGATCAAATCTGAAAATCTGCACGAAAAACGCACGTGTTCTAGGAACAGCCATTTACATGCCTCCTACATGCTAGATAATTTGTCTAAAATATTTTCCAACCATGAAAATACTAGTTTGGGTTAAGCCTTTAAATTAAAAATTATAAAACCGAAATTCGCACGCCTAAGGGGAGAAAAATCGATTTAAAGTTTTGGGGTAGGGACACTTAAAAAATTGGAAATTTTTTGCCTTTCAGCCACTAAAACTACCCTTACACTTTTCCAAAATACCACAAATTTATACTTTTTGGAAAATTTAGACGCTAATCTATCTATTGGTAGCAAAATAATGCAAATCGGTTGGAAAATGTGACCACAGCAATGCCATAAAGGGAAAAAGTACCCAAAACCTGCCCCCCCAAAATATACTATCTCGCTTATTAGACCACTTAGAAAAACAATTTTTGTTTTGATTTGTTTGTTCACACTCATGTATCACTTATAAATGATGAAAATTTTCTTCTAAATCACACATGGCTTTTTATGCAGACAAGTTTGTTTTTTTACTGTATTCCTATTTCAACCCATATAAAGCATAGTGTTCTTAAGCAAAGCACCACAAATTTGTATTTGACGTAAACAACAGAATGCCAGCTATAAAATAAGACCAACATTTTGAAAATCGGATAGAAACTGTGGTCACAGTGAGCGATCAAACCCAGACATCTACCAAGGAAATGGACGTGTTTTAGGAAAATCCATGTCTACGCATCCTAGCCACCATAAAGCACAGTATTTTCATAGAAAGTACTATAAATTTATACTTGACGGAAACTATACGAACACAGCTACAAGATGACACCAAAATCTTGGCAATCAAATTAAAATTGTGGCCACAGTAAGCGATCAAATCTGAAAATCTGCACGAAAAACGCACGTGTTCTAGGAACAGCCATTTACATGCCTCCTACATGCTAGATAATTTGTCTAAAATATTTTCCAACCATGAAAATACTAGTTTGGGTTAAGCCTTTAAATTAAAAATTATAAAACCGAAATTCGCACGCCTAAGGGGAGAAAAATCGATTTAAAGTTTTGGGGTAGGGACACTTAAAAAATTGGAAATTTTTTGCCTTTCAGCCACTAAAACTACCCTTACACTTTTCCAAAATACCACAAATTTATACTTTTTGGAAAATTTAGACGCTAATCTATCTATTGGTAGCAAAATAATGCAAATCGGTTGGAAAATGTGACCACAGCAATGCCATAAAGGGAAAAAGTACCCAAAACCTGCCCCCCCAAAATATACTATCTCGCTTATTAGACCACTTAGAAAAACAATTTTTGTTTTGATTTGTTTGTTCACACTCATGTATCACTTATAAATGATGAAAATTTTCTTCTAAATCACACATGGCTTTTTATGCAGACAAGTTTGTTTTTTTACTGTATTCCTATTTCAACCCATATAAAGCATAGTGTTCTTAAGCAAAGCACTACAAATTTGTATTTGACGTAAACAACAGAATGCCAGCTATAAAATAAGACCAACATTTTGAAAATCGGATAGAAACTGTGGTCACAGTGAGCGATCAAACCCAGACATCTACCAAGGAAATGGACGTGTTTTAGGAAAATCCATGTCTACGCATCCTAGCCACCATAAAGCACAGTATTTTCATAGAAAGTACTATAAATTTATACTTGACGGAAACTATACGAACACAGCTACAAGATGACACCAAAATCTTGGCAATCAAATTAAAATTGTGGCCACAGTAAGCGATCAAATCTGAAAATCTGCACGAAAAACGCACGTGTTCTAGGAACAGCCATTTACATGCCTCCTACATGCTAGCGATCAAACCCAGACATCTACCAAGGAAATGGACGTGTTTTAGGAAAATCCATGTCTACGCATCCTAGCCACCATAAAGCACAGTATTTTCATAGAAAGTACTATAAATTTATACTTGACGGAAACTATACGAACACAGCTACAAGATGACACCAAAATCTTGGCAATCAAATTAAAATTGTGGCCACAGTAAGCGATCAAATCTGAAAATCTGCACGAAAAACGCACGTGTTCTAGGAACAGCCATTTACCTCCTTGCCTCCTACATGCTAGATAATTTGTCTAAAATATTTTCCAACCATGAAAATACTAGTTTGGGTTAAGCCTTTAAATTAAAAATTATAAAACCGAAATTCGCACGTCTAAGGGGAGAAAAATCGATTTAAAGTTTTGGGGTAGGGACACTTAAAAAATTGGAAATGTTTTGCCTTTCAGCCACTAAAACTACCCTTACACTTTTCCAAAATACCACAAATTTATACTTTTTGGAAAATTCAGACGCTAATCTATCTACTGGTAGCAAAATAATGCAAATCGGTTGGAAAATGTGACCACAGCAATGCCATAAAGGGAAAAAGTACCCAAAACCTGCCCCCCCAAAATATACTATCTCGCTTATTAGACCACTTAGAAAAACAATTTTTGTTTTGATTTGTTTGTTCACACTCATGTATCACTTATAAATGATGAAAATTTTCTTCTAAATCACACATGGCTTTTTATGCAGACAAGTTTGTTTTTTTACTGTATTCCTATTCCAACCCATATAAAGCATAGTGTTTTAGGAAAATCCATGTCTACGCATCCTAGCCACCATAAAGCACAGTATTTTCATAGAAAGTACTATAAATTTATACTTGACGGAAACTATACGAACACAGCTACAAGATGACACCAAAATCTTGGCAATCAAATTAAAATTGTGGCCACAGTAAGCGATCAAATCTGCAAATCTGCACGAAAAACGCACGTGTTCTAGGAACAGCCATTTACATGCCTCCTACATGCTAGATAATTTGTCTAAAATATTTTCCAACCATGAAAATACGAGTTTGGGTTAAGCCTTTAAATTAAAAATTATAAAACCGAAATTCGCACGTCTAAGGGGAGAAAAATCAATTTAAAGTTTTGGGGTAGGGACACTTAAAAAATCGGAAATTTTTTGCCTTTCAGCCACTAAAACTACCCTTACACTTTTCCAAAATACCACAAATTTATACTTTTTGGAAAATTCAGACGCTAATCTATCTATTGGTAGCAAAATAATGCAAATCGGTTGGAATATGTGACCACAGCAATGCCATAAAGGGAAAAAGTACCCAAAACCTGCCCCCCCAAAATATACTATCTCGCTTATTAGACCACTTAGAAAAACAATTTTTGTTTTGATTTGTTTGTTCACACTCATGTATCACTTATAAATGATGAAAATTTTCTTCTAAATCACACATGGCTTTTTATGCAGACAAGTTTGTTTTTTTACTGTATTCCTATTTCAACCCATATAAAGCATAGTGTTCTTAAGCAAAGCACTACAAATTTGTATTTGACGTAAACAACAGAATGCCAGCTATAAAATAAGACCAAAATTTTGAAAATCGGATAGAAACTGTGGTCACAGTGAGCGATCAAACCCAGACATCTACCAAGGAAATGGACGTGTTTTAGGAAAATCCATGTCTACGCATCCTAGCCACCATAAAGCACAGTATTTTCATAGAAAGTACTATAAATTTATACTTGACGGAAACTATACGAACACAGCTACAAGATGACACCAAAATCTTGGCAATCAAATTAAAATTGTGGCCACAGTAAGCGATCAAATCTGAAAATCTGCACGAAAAACGCACGTGTTCTAGGAACAGCCATTTACATGCCTCCTACATGCTAGATAATTTGTCTAAAATATTTTCCAACCATGAAAATACTAGTTCGGGTTAAGCCTTTAAATTAAAAATTATAAAACCGAAATTCGCACGTCTAAGGGGAGAAAAATCGATTTAAAGTTTTGGGGTAGGGACACTTAAAAAATTGGAAATGTTTTGCCTTTCAGCCACTAAAACTACCCTTACACTTTTCCAAAATACCACAAATTTATACTTTTTGGAAAATTCAGACGCTAATCTATCTATTGGTAGCAAAATAATGCAAATCGGTTGGAAAATGTGACCACAGCAATGCCATAAAGGGAAAAAGTACCCAAAACCTGCCCCCCCAAAATATACTATCTCGCTTATTAGACCACTTAGAAAAACAATTTTTGTTTTGATTTGTTTGTTCACACTCATGTATCACTTATAAATGATGAAAATTTTCTTCTAAATCACACATGGCTTTTTATGCAGACAAGTTTGTTTTTTTACTGTATTCCTATTTCAACCCATATAAAGCATAGTGTTCTTAAGCAAAGCACTACAAATTTGTATTTGACGTAAACAACAGAATGCCAGCTATAAAATAAGACCAAAATTTTGAAAATCGGATAGAAACTGTGGTCACAGTGAGCGATCAAACCCAGACATCTACCAAGGAAATGGACGTGTTTTAGGAAAATCCATGTCTACGCATCCTAGCCACCATAAAGCACAGTATTTTCATAGAAAGTACTATAAATTTATACTTGACGGAAACTATACGAACACAGCTACAAGATGACACCAAAATCTTGGCAATCAAATTAAAATTGTGGCCACAGTAAGCGATCAAATCTGAAAATCTGCACGAAAAACGCACGTGTTCTAGGAACAGCCATTTACATGCCTCCTACATGCTAGATAATTTGTCTAAAATATTTTCCAACCATGAAAATACTAGTTCGGGTTAAGCCTTTAAATTAAAAATTATAAAACCGAAATTCGCACGTCTAAGGGGAGAAAAATCGATTTAAAGTTTTGGGGTAGGGACACTTAAAAAATTGGAAATTTTTTGCCTTTCAGCCACTAAAACTACCCTTACACTTTTCCAAAATACCACAAATTTATACTTTTTGGAAAATTCAGACGCTAATCTATCTACTGGTAGCCAAATAATGCAAATCGGTTGGAAAATGTGACCACAGCAATGCCATAAAGGGAAAAAGTACCCAAAACCTGCCCCCCCAAAATATACTATCTCGCTTATTAGACCACTTAGAAAAACAATTTTTGTTTTGATTTGTTTGTTCACACTCATGTATCACTTATAAATGATGAAAATTTTCTTCTAAATCACACATGGCTTTTTATGCAGACAAGTTTGTTTTTTTACTGTATTCCTATTCCAACCCATATAAAGCATAGTGTTCTTAAGCAAAGCACTACAAATTTGTATTTGACGTAAACAACAGAATGCCAGCTATAAAATAAGACCAAAATTTTGAAAATCGGATAGAAACTGTGGTCACAGTGAGCGATCAAACCCAGACATCTACCAAGGAAATGGACGTGTTTTAGGAAAATCCATGTCTACGCATCCTAGCCACCATAAAGCACAGTATTTTCATAGAAAGTACTATAAATTTATACTTGACGGAAACTATACGAACACAGCTACAAGATGACACCAAAATCTTGGCAATCAAATTAAAATTGTGGCCACAGTAAGCGATCAAATCTGCAAATCTGCACGAAAAACGCACGTGTTCTAGGAACAGCCATTTACATGCCTCCTACATGCTAGATAATTTGTCTAAAATATTTTCCAACCATGAAAATACGAGTTTGGGTTAAGCCTTTAAATTAAAAATTATAAAACCGAAATTCGCACGTCTAAGGGGAGAAAAATCAATTTAAAGTTTTGGGGTAGGGACACTTAAAAAATCGGAAATTTTTTGCCTTTCAGCCACTAAAACTACCCTTACACTTTTCCAAAATACCACAAATTTATACTTTTTGGAAAATTCAGACGCTAATCTATCTATTGGTAGCAAAATAATGCAAATCGGTTGGAAAATGTGACCACAGCAATGCCATAAAGGGAAAAAGTACCCAAAACCTGCCCCCCCAAAATATACTATCTCGCTTATTAGACCACTTAGAAAAACAATTTTTGTTTTGATTTGTTTGTTCACACTCATGTATCACTTATAAATGATGAAAATTTTCTTCTAAATCACACATGGCTTTTTATGCAGACAAGTTTGTTTTTTTACTGTATTCCTATTTCAACCCATATAAAGCATAGTGTTCTTAAGCAAAGCACTACAAATTTGTATTTGACGTAAACAACAGAATGCTAGCTATAAAATAAGACCAAAATTTTGAAAATCGGATCGAAACTGTGGTCACAGTGAGCGATCAAACCCAGACATCTACCAAGGTAATGGACGTGTTTTAGGAAAATCCATGTCTACGCATCCTAGCCACCATAAAGCACAGTATTTTCATAGAAAGTACTACAAATTTATACTTGACGGAAACTATACAAACACAGCTACAAGATGACACCAAAGTCTTGGCAATCAAATTAAAATTGTGGCCACAGTAAGCGATCAAATCTGAAAATCTGCACGAAAAACGCACGTGTTCTAGGAACAGCCATTTACATGCCTCCTTCATGCTAGATAATTTGTCTAAAATATTTTCCAACCATGAAAATACTAGTTTGGGTTAAGCCTTTAAATTAAAAATTATAAAACCGAAATTCGCACGTCTAAGGGGAGAAAAATCGATTTAAAGTTTTGGGGTAGGGACACTTAAAAAATTGGAAATTTTTTGCCTTTCAGCCACTAAAACTACCCTTACACTTTTCCAAAATACCACAAATTTATACTTTTTGGAAAATTCAGACGCTAATCTATCTATTGGTAGCAAAATAATGCAAATCGGTTGGAAAATGTGACCACAGCAATGCCATAAAGGGAAAAAGTACCCAAAACCTGCCCCCCCAAAATATACTATCTCGCTTATTAGACCACTTAGAAAAACAATTTTTGTTTTGATTTGTTTGTTCACACTCATGTATCACTTATAAATGATGAAAATTTTCTTCTAAATCACACATGGCTTTTTATGCAGACAAGTTTGTTTTTTTACTGTATTCCTATTTCAACCCATATAAAGCATAGTGTTCTTAAGCAAAGCACTACAAATTTGTATTTGACGTAAACAACAGAATGCTAGCTATAAAATAAGACCAAAATTTTGAAAATCGGATAGAAACTGTGGTCACAGTGAGCGATCAAACCCAGACATCTACCAAGGAAATGGACGTGTTTTAGGAAAATCCATGTCTACGCATCCTAGCCACCATAAAGCACAGTATTTTCATAGAAAGTACTATAAATTTATACTTGACGGAAACTATACGAACACAGCTACAAGATGACACCAAAATCTTGGCAATCAAATTAAAATTGTGGCCACAGTAAGCGATCAAATCTGCAAATCTGCACGAAAAACGCACGTGTTCTAGGAACAGCCATTTACATGCCTCCTACATGCTAGATAATTTGTCTAAAATATTTTCCAACCATGAAAATACGAGTTTGGGTTAAGCCTTTAAATTAAAAATTATAAAACCGAAATTCGCACGTCTAAGGGGAGAAAAATCGATTGAAAGTTTTGGGGTAGGGACACTTAAAAAATTGGAAATTTTTTGCCTTTCAGCCACTAAAACTACCCTTACACTTTTCCAAAATACCACAAATTTATACTTTTTGGAAAATTCAGACGCTAATCTATCTATTGGTAGCAAAATAATGCAAATCGGTTGGAATATGTGACCACAGCAATGCCATAAAGGGAAAAAGTACCCAAAACCTGCCCCCCCAAAATATACTATCTCGCTTATTAGACCACTTAGAAAAACAATTTTTGTTTTGATTTGTTTGTTCACACTCATGTATCACTTATAAATGATGAAAATTTTCTTCTAAATCACACATGGCTTTTTATGCAGACAAGTTTGTTTTTTTACTGTATTCCTATTTCAACCCATATAAAGCATAGTGTTCTTAAGCAAAGCACTACAAATTTGTATTTGACGTAAACAACAGAATGCCAGCTATTAAATAAGACCAACATTTTGAAAATCGGATAGAAACTGTGGTCACAGTGAGCGATCAAACCCAGACATCTACCAAGGAAATGGACGTGTTTTAGGAAAATCCATGTCTACGCATCCTAGCCACCATAAAGCACAGTATTTTCATAGAAAGTACTATAAATTTATACTTGACGGAAACTATACGAACACAGCTACAAGATGACACCAAAATCTTGGCAATCAAATTAAAATTGTGGCCACAGTAAGCGATCAAATCTGAAAATCTGCACGAAAAACGCACGTGTTCTAGGAACAGCCATTTACATGCCTCCTACATGCTAGCGATCAAACCCAGACATCTACCAAGGAAATGGACGTGTTTTAGGAAAATCCATGTCTACGCATCCTAGCCACCATAAAGCACAGTATTTTCATAGAAAGTACTACAAATTTATACTTGACGGAAACTATACAAACACAGCTACAAGATGACACCAAAGTCTTGGCAATCAAATTAAAATTGTGGCCACAGTAAGCGATCAAATCTGAAAATCTGCACGAAAAACGCACGTGTTCTAGGAACAGCCATTTACATGCCTCCTTCATGCTAGATAATTTGTCTAAAATATTTTCCAACCATGAAAATACTAGTTTGGGTTAAGCCTTTAAATTAAAAATTATAAAACCGAAATTCGCACGTCTAAGGGGAGAAAAATCGATTTAAAGTTTTGGGGTAGGGACACTTAAAAAATTGGAAATTTTTTGCCTTTCAGCCACTAAAACTACCCTTACACTTTTCCAAAATACCACAAATTTATACTTTTTGGAAAATTCAGACGCTAATCTATCTATTGGTAGCAAAATAATGCAAATCGGTTGGAAAATGTGACCACAGCAATGCCATAAAGGGAAAAAGTACCCAAAACCTGCCCCCCCAAAATATACTATCTCGCTTATTAGACCACTTAGAAAAACAATTTTTGTTTTGATTTGTTTGTTCACACTCATGTATCACTTATAAATGATGAAAATTTTCTTCTAAATCACACATGGCTTTTTATGCAGACAAGTTTGTTTTTTTACTGTATTCCTATTTCAACCCATATAAAGCATAGTGTTCTTAAGCAAAGCACTACAAATTTGTATTTGACGTAAACAACAGAATGCTAGCTATAAAATAAGACCAAAATTTTGAAAATCGGATAGAAACTGTGGTCACAGTGAGCGATCAAACCCAGACATCTACCAAGGAAATGGACGTGTTTTAGGAAAATCCATGTCTACGCATCCTAGCCACCATAAAGCACAGTATTTTCATAGAAAGTACTATAAATTTATACTTGACGGAAACTATACAAACACAGCTACAAGATGACACCAAAATCTTGGCAATCAAATTAAAATTGTGGCCACAGTAAGCGATCAAATCTGAAAATCTGCACAAAAAACGCACGTGTTCTAGGAACAGCCATTTACATGCCTCCTACATGCTAGATAATTTGTCTAAAATATTTTCCAACCATGAAAATACTAGTTTCGGTTAAGCCTTTAAATTAAAAATTATAAAACCGGAATTCGCACGTCTAAGGGGAGAAAAATCGATTTAAAGTTTTGGGGTAGGGACACTTAAAAAATTGGAAATTTTTTGCCTTTCAGCCACTAAAACTACCCTTACACTTTTCCAAAATACCACAAATTTATACTTTTTGGAAAATTCAGACGCTAATCTATCTATTGGTAGCAAAATAATGCAAATCGGTTGGAAAATGTGACCACAGCAATGCCATAAAGGGAAAAAGTACCCAAAACCTGCCCCCCCAAAATATACTATCTCGCTTATTAGACCACTTAGAAAAACAATTTTTGTTTTGATTTGTTTGTTCACACTCATGTATCACTTATAAATGATGAAAATTTTCTTCTAAATCACACATGGCTTTTTATGCAGACAAGTTTGTTTTTTTACTGTATTCCTATTTCAACCCATATAAAGCATAGTGTTCTTAAGCAAAGCACTACAAATTTGTATTTGACGTAAACAACAGAATGCTAGCTATAAAATAAGACCAAAATTTTGAAAATCGGATAGAAACTGTGGTCACAGTGAGCGATCAAACCCAGACATCTACCAAGGAAATGGACGTGTTTTAGGAAAATCCATATCTACGCATCCTAGCCACCATAAAGCACAGTATTTTCATAGAAAGTACTATAAATTTATACTTGACGGAAACTATACGAACACAGCTACAAGATGACACCAAAATCTTGGCAATCAAATTAAAATTGTGGCCACAGTAAGCGATCAAATCTGAAAATCTGCACGAAAAACGCACGTGTTCTAGGAACAGCCATTTACATGCCTCCTACATGCTAGATAATTTGTCTAAAATATTTTCCAACCATGAAAATACTAGTTTGGGTTAAGCCTTTAAATTAAAAATTATAAAACCGAAATTCGCACGTCTAAGGGGAGAAAAATCGATTTAAAGTTTTGGGGTAGGGACACTTAAAAAATTGGAAATTTTTTGCCTTTCAGCCACTAAAACTACCCTTACACTTTTCCAAAACACCACAAATTTATACTTTTTGGAAAATTCAGACGCTAATCTATCTATTGGTAGCAAAATAATGCAAATCGGTTGGAAAATGTGACCACAGCAATGCCATAAAGGGAAAAAGTACCCAAAACCTGTCCCCCCAAAATATACTATCTCGCTTATTAGACCACTTAGAAAAACAATTTTTGTTTTGATTTGTTTGTTCACACTCATGTATCACTTATAAATGATGAAAATTTTCTTCTAAATCACACATGGCTTTTTATGCAGACAAGTTTGTTTTTTTACTGTATTCCTATTTCAACCCATATAAAGCATAGTGTTCTTAAGCAAAGCACTACAAATTTGTATTTGACGTAAACAACAGAATGCTAGCTATAAAATAAGACCAAAATTTTGAAAATCGGATAGAAACTGTGGTCACAGTGAGCGATCAAACCCAGACATCTACCAAGGAAATGGACGTGTTTTAGGAAAATCCATGTCTACGCATCCTAGCCACCATAAAGCACAGTATTTTCATAGAAAGTACTATAAATTTATACTTGACGGAAACTATACGAACACAGCTACAAGATGACACCAAAATCTTGGCAATCAAATTAAAATTGTGGCCACAGTAAGCGATCAAATCTGAAAATCTGCACGAAAAACGCACGTGTTCTAGGAACAGCCATTTACATGCCTCCTACATGCTAGATAATTTGTCTAAAATATTTTCCAACCATGAAAATACTAGTTTGGGTTAAGCCTTTAAATTAAAAATTATAAAACCGAAATTCGCACGTCTAAGGGGAGAAAAATCGATTTAAAGTTTTGGGGTAGGGACACTTAAAAAATTGGAAATTTTTTGCCTTTCAGCCACTAAAACTACCCTTACACTTTTCCAAAATACCACAAATTTATACTTTTTGGAAAATTCAGACGCTAATCTATCTATTGGTAGCAAAATAATGCAAATCGGTTGGAAAATGTGACCACAGCAATGCCATAAAGGGAAAAAGTACCCAAAACCTGCCCCCCCAAAATATACTATCTCGCTTATTAGACCACTTAGAAAAACAATTTTTGTTTTGATTTGTTTGTTCACACTCATGTATCACTTATAAATGATGAAAATTTTCTTCTAAATCACACATGGCTTTTTATGCAGACAAGTTTGTTTTTTTACTGTATTCCTATTTCAACCCATATAAAGCATAGTGTTCTTAAGCAAAGCACTACAAATTTGTATTTGACGTAAACAACAGAATGCCAGCTATAAAATAAGACCAAAATTTTGAAAATCGGATAGAAACTGTGGTCACAGTGAGCGATCAAACCCAGACATCTACCAAGGAAATGGACGTGTTTTAGGAAAATCCATGTCTACGCATCCTAGCCACCATAAAGCACAGTATTTTCATAGAAAGTACTATAAATTTATACTTGACGGAAACTATACAAACACAGCTACAAGATGACACCAAAATCTTGGCAATCAAATTAAAATTGTGGCCACAGTAAGCGATCAAATCTGAAAATCTACACGAAAAACGCACGTGTTCTAGGAACAGCCATTTACATGCCTCCTACATGCTAGATAATTTGTCTAAAATATTTTCCAACCATGAAAATACTAGTTTGCGTTAAGCCTTTAAATTAAAAATTATAAAACCGAAATTCGCACGTCTAAGGGGAGAAAAATCGATTTAAAGTTTTGGGGTAGGGACACTTAAAAAATTGGAAATTTTTTGCCTTTCAGCCACTAAAACTACCCTTCCACTTTTCCAAAATACCACAAATTTATACTTTTTGGAAAATTCAGACGCTAATCTATCTATTGGTAGCAAAATAATGCAAATCGGTTGGAAAATGTGACCACAGCAATGCCATAAAGGGAAAAAGTACCCAAAACCTGCCCCCCCAAAATATACTATCTCGCTTATTAGACCACTTAGAAAAACAATTTTTGTTTTGATTTGTTTGTTCACACTCATGTATCACTTATAAATGATGAAAATTTTCTTCTAAATCACACATGGCTTTTTATGCAGACAAGTTTGTTTTTTTACTGTATTCCTCTTTCAACCCATATAAAGCATAGTGTTCTTAAGCAAAGCACTACAAATTTGTATTTGACGTAAACAACAGAATGCTAGCTATAAAATAAGACCAAAATTTTGAAAATCGGATAGAAACTGTGGTCACAGTGAGCGATCAAACCCAGACATCTACCAAGGAAATGGACGTGTTTTAGGAAAATCCATGTCTACGCATCCTAGCCACCATAAAGCACAGTATTTTCATAGAAAGTACTATAAATTTATACTTGACGGAAACTATACGAACACAGCTACAAGATGACACCAAAATCTTGGCAATCAAATTAAAATTGTGGCCACAGTAAGCGATCAAATCTGAAAATCTGCACAAAAAACGCACGTGTTCTAGGAACAGCCATTTACATGCCTCCTACATGCTAGATAATTTGTCTAAAATATTTTCCTACCATGAAAATACTAATTTGGGTTAAGCTTTTAAATTAAAAATTATAAAACCGAAATTCGCACGTCTAAGGGGAGAAAAATCGATTTAAAGTTTTGGGGTAGGGACACTTAAAAAATTGGAAATTTTTTGCCTTTCAGCCACTAAAACTACCCTTACACTTTTCCAAAATACCACAAATTTATACTTTTTGGAAAATTCAGACGCTAATCTATCTATTGGTAGCAAAATAATGCAAATCGGTTGGAAAATGTGACCACAGCAATGCCATAAAGGGAAAAAGTACCCAAAACCTGCCCCCCCAAAATATACTATCTCGCTTATTAGACCACTTAGAAAAACAATTTTTGTTTTGATTTGTTTGTTCACACTCATGTATCACTTATAAATGATGAAAATTTTCTTCTAAATCACACATGGCTTTTTATGCAGACAAGTTTGTTTTTTTACTGTATTCCTATTTCAACCCATATAAAGCATAGTGTTCTTAAGCAAAGCACTACAAATTTGTATTTGACGTAAACAACAGAATGCTAGCTATAAAATAAGACCAAAATTTTGAAAATCGGATAGAAACTGTGGTCACAGTGAGCGATCAAACCCAGACATCTACCAAGGAAATGGACGTGTTTTAGGAAAATCCATGTCTACGCATCCTAGCCACCATAAAGCACAGTATTTTCATAGAAAGTACTACAAATTTATACTTGACGGAAACTATACAAACACAGCTACAAGATGACACCAAAATCTTGGCAATCAAATTAAAATTGTGGCCACAGTAAGCGATCAAATCTGAAAATCTGCACAAAAAACGCACGTGTTCTAGGAACAGCCATTTACATGCCTCCTACATGCTAGATAATTTGTCTAAAATATTTTCCAACCATGAAAATACTAGTTTGGGTTAAGCCTTTAAATTAAAAATTATAAAACCGAAATTCGCACGTCTAAGGGGAGAAAAATCGATTTGAAGTTTTGGGGTAGGGACACTTAAAAAATTGGAAATTTTTTGCCTTTCAGCCACTAAAACTACCCTTACACTTTTCCAAAATACCACAAATTTATACTTTTTGGAAAATTCAGACGCTAATCTATCTATTGGTAGCAAAATAATGCAAATCGGTTGGAAAATGTGACCACAGCAATGCCATAAAGGGAAAAAGTACCCAAAACCTGCCCCCCCAAAATATACTATCTCGCTTATTAGACCACTTAGAAAAACAATTTTTGTTTTGATTTGTTTGTTCACACTCATGTATCACTTATAAATGATGAAAATTTTCTTCTAAATCACACATGGCTTTTTATGCAGACAAGTTTGTTTTTTACTGTATTCCTATTTCAACCCATATAAAGCATAGTGTTCTTAAGCAAAGCACTACAAATTTGTATTTGACGTAAACAACAGAATGCCAGCTATAAAATAAGACCAAAATTTTGAAAATCGGATAGAAACTGTGGTCACAGTGAGCGATCAAACCCAGACATCTACCAAGAAAATGGACGTGTTTTAGGAAAATCCATGTCTACGTATCCTAGCCACCATAAAGCACAGTATTTTCATAGAAAGTACTACAAATTTATACTTGACGGAAACTATACAAACACAGCTACAAGATGACACCAAAATCTTGGCAATCAAATTAAAATTGTGGCCACAGTAAGCGATCAAATCTGAAAATCTGCACAAAAAACGCACGTGTTCTAGGAACAGCCATTTACATGCCTCCTACATGCTAGATAATTTGTCTAAAATATTTTCCAACCATGAAAATACTAATTTGGGTTAAGCCTTTAAATTAAAAATTATAAAACCGAAATTCGCACGTCTAAGGGGAGAAAAATCGATTTAAAGTTTTGGGGTAGGGACACTTAAAAAATTGGAAATTTTTTGCCTTTCAGCCACTAAAACTACCCTTACACTTTTCCAAAATGCCACAAATTTATACTTTTTGGAAAATTCAGACGCTAATCTATCTATTGGTAGCAAAATAATGCAAATCGGTTGGAAAATGTGACCACAGCAATGCCATAAAGGGAAAAAGTACCCAAAACCTGCCCCCCCAAAATATACTATCTCGCTTATTAGACCACTTAGAAAAACAATTTTTGTTTTGATTTGTTTGTTCACACTCATGTATCACTTATAAATGATGAAAATTTTCTTCTAAATCACACATGGCTTTTTATGCAGACAAGTTTGTTTTTTTACTGTATTCCTATTTCAACCCATATAAAGCATAGTGTTCTTAAGCAAAGCACTACAAATTTGTATTTGACGTAAACAACAGAATGCTAGCTATAAAATAAGACCAAAATTTTGAAAATCGGATAGAAACTGTGGTCACAGTGAGCGATCAAACCCAGACATCTACCAAGGAAATGGACGTGTTTTAGGAAAATCCATGTCTACGCATCCTAGCCACCATAAAGCACAGTATTTTCATAGAAAGTACTACAAATTTATACTTGACGGAAACTATACAAACACAGCTACAAGATGACACCAAAATCTTGGCAATCAAATTAAAATTGTGGCCACAGTAAGCGATCAAATCTGAAAATCTGCACAAAAAACGCACGTGTTCTAGGAACAGCCATTTACATGCCTCCTACATGCTAGATAATTTGTCTAAAATATTTTCCAACCATGAAAATACTAATTTGGGTTAAGCCTTTAAATTAAAAATTATAAAACCGAAATTCGCACGTCTAAGGGGAGAAAAAACGATTTAAAGTTTTGGGGTAGGGACACTTAAAAAATTGGAAATTTTTTGCCTTTCAGCCACTAAAACTACCCTTACACTTTTCCAAAATACCACAAATTTATACTTTTTGGAAAATTCAGACGCTAATCTATCTATTGGTAGCAAAATAATGCAAATCGGTTGGAAAATGTGACCACAGCAATGCCATAAAGGGAAAAAGTACCCAAAACCTGCCCCCCCAAAATATACTATCTCGCTTTTTAGACCACTTAGAAAAACAATTTTTGTTTTGATTTGTTTGTTCACACTCATGTATCACTTATAAATGATGAAAATTTTCTTCTAAATCACACATGGCTTTTTATGCAGACAAGTTTGTTTTTTTACTGTATTCCTATTTCAACCCATATAAAGCATAGTGTTCTTAAGCAAAGCACTACAAATTTGTATTTGACGTAAACAACAGAATGCCAGCTATAAAATAAGACCAAAATTTTGAAAATCGGATAGAAACTGTGGTCACAGTGAGCGATCAAACCCAGACATCTACCAAGGAAATGGACGTGTTTTAGGAAAATCCATGTCTACGCATCCTAGCCACCATAAAGCACAGTATTTTCATAGAAAGTACTACAAATTTATACTTGACGGAAACTATACGAACACAGCTATAAGGTGACACCAAAATCTTGGCAATCAAATTAAAATTGTGGCCACAGTAAGCGATCAAATCTGAAAATCTGCACGAAAAACGCACGTGTTCTAGGAACAGCCATTTACATGCCTCCTACATGCTAGATAATTTGTCTAAAATATTTTCCAACCATGAAAATACTAGTTTGGGTTAAGGCTTTAAATTAAAAATTATAAAACCGAAATTCGCACGTCTAAGGGGAGAAAAATCGATTTAAAGTTTTGGGGTAGGGACACTTAAAAAATTGAAAATTTTTTGCCTTTCAGCCACTAAAACTACCCTTACACTTTTCCAAAATACCACAAATTTATATTTTTTGGAAAATTCAGACGCTAATCTATCTATTGGTAGCAAAATAATGCAAACCGGTTGGAAAATGTGACCACAGCAATGCCATAAAGGGAAAAAGTACCCAAAACCTGCCCCCCCAAAATATACTATCTCGCTTATTAGACCACTTAGAAAAACAATTTTTGTTTTGATTTGTTTGTTCACACTCATGTATCACTTATAAATGATGAAAATTTTCTTCTAAATCACACATGGCTTTTTATGCAGACAAGTTTGTTTTTTTACTGTATTCCTATTTCAACCCATATAAAGCATAGTGTTCTTAAGCAAAGCACTACAAATTTGTATTTGACGTAAACAACAGAATGCCAGCTATAAAATAAGACCAACATTTTGAAAATCGGATAGAAACTGTGGTCACAGTGAGCGATCAAACCCAGACATCTACCAAGGAAATGGACGTGTTTTAGGAAAATCCATGTCTACGCATCCTAGCCACCATAAAGCACAGTATTTTCATAGAAAGTACTATAAATTTATACTTGACGGAAACTATACGAACACAGCTACAAGATGACACCAAAATCTTGGCAATCAAATTAAAATTGTGGCCACAGTAAGCGATCAAATCTGAAAATCTGCACGAAAAACGCACGTGTTCTAGGAACAGCCATTTACATGCCTCCTACATGCTAGATAATTTGTCTAAAATATTTTCCAACCATGAAAATACTAGTTTGGGTTAAGCCTTTAAATTAAAAATTATAAAACCGAAATTCGCACGTCTAAGGGGAGAAAAATCGATTTAAAGTTTTGGGGTAGGAACACTTAAAAAATTGGAAATTTTTTGCCTTTCAGCCACTAAAACTACCCTTACACTTTTCCAAAATACCACAAATTTATACTTTTTGGAAAATTCAGACGCTAATCTATCTATTGGTAGCAAAATAATGCAAATCGATTGGAAAATGTGACCACAGCAATGCCATAAAGGGAAAAAGTACCCAAAACCTGCCCCCCCAAAATATACTATCTCGCTTATTAGACCACTTAGAAAAACAATTTTTGTTTTGATTTGTTTGTTCACACTCATGTATTACTTATAAATGATGAAAATTTTCTTCTAAATCACACATGGCTTTTTATGCAGACAAGTTTGTTTTTTTACTGTATTCCTATTTCAACCCATATAAAGCATAGTGTTCTTAAGCAAAGCACTACAAATTTGTATTTGACGTAAACAACAGAATGCCAGCTATAAAATAAGACCAAAATTTTGAAAATCGGATAGAAACTGTGGTCACAGTGAGCGATCAAACCCAGACATCTACCAAGGAAATGGACGTGTTTTAGGAAAATCCATGTCTACGCATCCTAGCCACCATAAAGCACAGTATTTTCATAGAAAGTACTACAAATTTATACTTGACGGAAACTATTCGAACACAGCTACAAGATGACACCAAAATCTTGCCAATCAAATTAAAATTGTGGCCATAGTAAGCGATCAAATCTGAAAATCTGCACGAAAAACGCACGTGTTCTAGGAACAGCCATTTACATGCCTCCTACATGCTAGATAATTTGTCTAAAATATTTTCCAACCATGAAAATACTAGTTAGGGTTAAGCCTTTAAATTAAAAATTATAAAACCGAAATTCGCACGTCTAAGGGGAGAAAAATCGATTTAAAGTTTTGGGGTAGGGACACTTAAAAAATTGGAAATTTTTTGCCTTTCAGCCACTAAAACTACCCTTACACTTTTCCAAAATACCACAAATTTATACTTTTTGGAAAATTCAGACGCCAATCTATCTATTGGTAGCAAAATAATGCAAATCGGTTGGAAAATGTGACCACAGCAATGCCATAAAGGGAAAAAGTACCCAAAACCTGCCCCCCCCAAAATATACTATCTCGCTTATTAGACCACTTAGAAAAACAATTTTTGTTTTGATTTGTTTGTTCACACTCATGTATCACTTATAAATGATGAAAATTTTCTTCTAAATCACACATGGCTTTTTATGCAGACAAGTTTGTTTTTTTACTGTATTCCTATTTCAACCCATATAAAGCATAGTGTTCTTAAGCAAAGCACTACAAATTTGTATTTGACGTAAACAACAGAATGCCAGCTATAAAATAAGACCAAAATTTTGAAAATCGGATAGAAACTGTGGTCACAGTGAGCGATCAAACCCAGACATCTACCAAGGAAATGGACGTGTTTTAGGAAAATCCATGTCTACGCATCCTAGCCACCATAAAGCACAGTATTTTCATAGAAAGTACTACAAATTTATACTTGACGGAAACTATTCGAACACAGCTACAAGATGACACCAAAATCTTGCCAATCAAATTAAAATTGTGGCCATAGTAAGCGATCAAATCTGAAAATCTGCACGAAAAACGCACGTGTTCTAGGAACAGCCATTTACATGCCTCCTACATGCTAGATAATTTGTCTAAAATATTTTCCAACCATGAAAATACTAGTTAGGGTTAAGCCTTTAAATTAAAAATTATAAAACCGAAATTCGCACGTCTAAGGGGAGAAAAATCGATTTAAAGTTTTGGGGTAGGGACACTTAAAAAATTGGAAATTTTTTGCCTTTCAGCCACTAAAACTACCCTTACACTTTTCCAAAATACCACAAATTTATACTTTTTGGAAAATTCAGACGCTAATCTATCTATTGGTAGCAAAATAATGCAAATCGGTTGGAAAATGTGACCACAGCAATGCCATAAAGGGAAAAAGTACCCAAAACCTGCCCCCCCAAAATATACTATCTCGCTTATTAGACCACTTAGAAAAACAATTTTTGTTTTGATTTGTTTGTTCACACTCATGTATCACTTATAAATGATGAAAATTTTCTTCTAAATCACACATGGCTTTTTATGCAGACAAGTTTGTTTTTTTACTGTATTCCTATTTCAACCCATATAAAGCATAGTGTTCTTAAGCAAAGCACTACAAATTTGTATTTGACGTAAACAACAGAATGCTAGCTATAAAATAAGACCAAAATTTTGAAAATCGGATAGAAACTGTGGTCACAGTGAGCGATCAAACCCAGACATCTACCAAGGAAATGGACGTGTTTTAGGAAAATCCATGTCTACGCATCCTAGCCACCATAAAGCACAGTATTTTCATAGAAAGTACTACAAATTTATACTTGACGGAAACTATACGAACACAGCTACAAGGTGACACCAAAATCTTGGCAATCAAATTAAAATTGTGGCCACAGTAAGCGATCAAATCTGAAAATCTGCACGAAAAACGCACGTGTTCTAGGAACAGCCATTTACATGCCTCCTACATGCTAGATAATTTGTCTAAAATATTTTCCAACCATGAAAATACTAGTTTGGGTTAAGGCTTTAAATTAAAAATTATAAAACCGAAATTCGCACGTCTAAGGGGAGAAAAATCGATTTAAAGTTTTGGGGTAGGGACACTTAAAAAATTGGAAATTTTTTGCCTTTCAGCCACTAAAACTACCCTTACACTTTTCCAAAATACCACAAATTTATACTTTTTGGAAAATTCAGACGCCAATCTATCTATTGGTAGCAAAATAATGCAAATCGGTTGGAAAATGTGACCACAGCAATGCCATAAAGGGAAAAAGTACCCAAAACCTGCCCCCCCCAAAATATACTATCTCGCTTATTAGACCACTTAGAAAAACAATTTTTGTTTTGATTTGTTTGTTCACACTCATGTATCACTTATAAATGATGAAAATTTTCTTCTAAATCACACATGGCTTTTTATGCAGACAAGTTTGTTTTTTTACTGTATTCCTATTTCAACCCATATAAAGCATAGTGTTCTTAAGCAAAGCACTACAAATTTGTATTTGACGTAAACAACAGAATGCCAGCTATAAAATAAGACCAACATTTTGAAAATCGGATAGAAACTGTGGTCACAGTGAGCGATCAAACCCAGACATCTACCAAGGAAATGGACGTGTTTTAGGAAAATCCATGTCTACGTATCCTAGCCACCATAAAGCACAGTATTTTCATAGAAAGTACTACAAATTTATACTTGACGGAAACTATTCGAACACAGCTACAAGATGACACCAAAATCTTGCCAATCAAATTAAAATTGTGGCCATAGTAAGCGATCAAATCTGAAAATCTGCACGAAAAACGCACGTGTTCTAGGAACAGCCATTTACATGCCTCCTACATGCTAGATAATTTGTCTAAAATATTTTCCAACCATGAAAATACTAGTTAGGGTTAAGCCTTTAAATTAAAAATTATAAAACCGAAATTCGCACGTCTAAGGGGAGAAAAATCGATTTAAAGTTTTGGGGTAGGGACACTTAAAAAATTGGAAATTTTTTGCCTTTCAGCCACTAAAACTACCCTTACACTTTTCCAAAATACCACAAATTTATACTTTTTGGAAAATTCAGACGCCAATCTATCTATTGGTAGCAAAATAATGCAAATCGGTTGGAAAATGTGACCACAGCAATGCCATAAAGGGAAAAAGTACCCAAAACCTGCCCCCCCAAAATATACTATCTCGCTTATTAGACCACTTAGAAAAACAATTTTTGTTTTGATTTGTTTGTTCACACTCATGTATCACTTATAAATGATGAAAATTTTCTTCTAAATCACACATGGCTTTTTATGCAGACAAGTTTGTTTTTTTACTGTATTCCTATTTCAACCCATATAAAGCATAGTGTTCTTAAGCAAAGCACTACAAATTTGTATTTGACGTAAACAACAGAATGCCAGCTATATAATAAGACCAACATTTTGAAAATCGGATAGAAACTGTGGTCACAGTGAGCGATCAAACCCAGACATCTACCAAGGAAATGGACGTGTTTTAGGAAAATCCATGTCTACGCATCCTAGCCACCATAAAGCACAGTATTTTCATAGAAAGTACTATAAATTTATACTTGACGAAAACTATACGAACACAGCTACAAGATGACACCAAAATCTTGGCAATCAAATTAAAATTGTGGCCACAGTAAGCGATCAAATCTGAAAATCTGCACAAAAAACGCACGTGTTCTAGGAACAGCCATTTACATGCCTCCTACATGCTAGATAATTTGTCTAAAATATTTTCCAACCATGAAAATACTAATTTGGGTTAAGCCTTTAAATTAAAAATTATAAAACCGAAATTCGCACGTCTAAGGGGAGAAAAATCGATTTAAAGTTTTGGGGTAGGGACACTTAAAAAATTGGAAATTTTTTGCCTTTCAGCCACTAAAACTACCCTTACACTTTTCCAAAATACCACAAATTTATACTTTTTGGAAAATTCAGACGCTAATCTATCTATTGGTAGCAAAATAATGCAAATCAGTTGGAAAATGTGACCACAGCAATGCCATAAAAGGAAAAAGTACCCAAAACCTGCCCCCCCAAAATATACTATCTCGCTTATTAGACCACTTAGAAAAACAATTTTTGTTTTGATTTGTTTGTTCACACTCATGTATCACTTATAAATGATGAAAATTTTCTTCTAAATCACACATGGCTTTTTATGCAGACAAGTTTGTTTTTTTACTGTATTCCTATTTCAACCCATATAAAGCATAGTGTTCTTAAGCAAAGCACTACAAATTTGTATTTGACGTAAACAACAGAATGCCAGCTATAAAATAAGACCAAAATTTTGAAAATCGGATAGAAACTGTGGTCACAGTGAGCGATCAAACCCAGACATCTACCAAGGAAATGGACGTGTTTTAGGAAAATCCATGTCTACGTATCCTAGCCACCATAAAGCACAGTATTTTCATAGAAAGTACTACAAATTTATACTTGACGGAAACTATTCGAACACAGCTACAAGATGACACCAAAATCTTGCCAATTAAATTAAAATTGTGGCCATAGTAAGCGATCAAATCTGAAAATCTGCACGAAAAACGCACGTGTTCTAGGAACAGCCATTTACATGCCTCCTACATGCTAGATAATTTGTCTAAAATATTTTCCAACCATGAAAATACTAGTTAGGGTTAAGCCTTTAAATTAAAAATTATAAAACCGAAATTCGCACGTCTAAGGGGAGAAAAATCGATTTAAAGTTTTGGGGTAGGGACACTTAAAAAATTGGAAATTTTTTGCCTTTCAGCCACTAAAACTACCCTTACACTTTTCCAAAATACCACAAATTTATACTTTTTGGAAAATTCAGACGCTAATCTATCTATTGGTAGCAAAATAATGCAAATCGGTTGGAAAATGTGACCACAGCAATGCCATAAAGGGAAAAAGTACCCAAAACCTGCCCCCCCAAAATATACTATCTCGCTTATTAGACCACTTAGAAAAACAATTTTTGTTTTGATTTGTTTGTTCACACTCATGTATCACTTATAAATGATGAAAATTTTCTTCTAAATCACACATGGCTTTTTATGCAGACAAGTTTGTTTTTTTACTGTATTCCTATTTCAACCCATATAAAGCATAGTGTTCTTAAGCAAAGCACTACAAATTTGTATTTGACGTAAACAACAGAATGCCAGCTATAAAATAAGACCAAAATTTTGAAAATCGGATAGAAACTGTGGTCACAGTGAGCGATCAAACCCAGACATCTACCAAGGAAATGGACGTGTTTTAGGAAAATCCATGTCTACGCATCCTAGCCACCATAAAGCACAGTATTTTCATAGAAAGTACTACAAATTTATACTTGACGGAAACTATTCGAACACAGCTACAAGATGACACCAAAATCTTGCCAATCAAATTAAAATTGTGGCCATAGTAAGCGATCAAATCTGAAAATCTGCACGAAAAACGCACGTGTTCTAGGAACAGCCATTTACATGCCTCCTACATGCTAGATAATTTGTCTAAAATATTTTCCAACCATGAAAATACTAGTTAGGGTTAAGCCTTTAAATTAAAAATTATAAAACCGAAATTCGCACGTCTAAGGGGAGAAAAATCGATTTAAAGTTTTGGGGTAGGGACACTTAAAAAATTGGAAATTTTTTGCCTTTCAGCCACTAAAACTACCCTTACACTTTTCCAAAATACCACAAATTTATACTTTTTGGAAAATTCAGACGCTAATCTATCTATTGGTAGCAAAATAATGCAAATCGGTTGGAAAATGTGACCACAGCAATGCCATAAAGGGAAAAAGTACCCAAAACCTGCCCCCCCAAAATATACTATCTCGCTTATTAGACCACTTAGAAAAACAATTTTTGTTTTGATTTGTTTGTTCACACTCATGTATCACTTATAAATGATGAAAATTTTCTTCTAAATCACACATGGCTTTTTATGCAGACAAGTTTGTTTTTTTACTGTATTCCTATTTCAACCCATATAAAGCATAGTGTTCTTAAGCAAAGCACTACAAATTTGTATTTGACGTAAACAACAGAATGCTAGCTATAAAATAAGACCAAAATTTTGAAAATCGGATAGAAACTGTGGTCACAGTGAGCGATCAAACCCAGACATCTACCAAGGAAATGGACGTGTTTTAGGAAAATCCATGTCTACGCATCCTAGCCACCATAAAGCACAGTATTTTCATAGAAAGTACTACAAATTTATACTTGACGGAAACTATACGAACACAGCTACAAGGTGACACCAAAATCTTGGCAATCAAATTAAAATTGTGGCCACAGTAAGCGATCAAATCTGAAAATCTGCACGAAAAACGCACGTGTTCTAGGAACAGCCATTTACATGCCTCCTACATGCTAGATAATTTGTCTAAAATATTTTCCAACCATGAAAATACTAGTTTGGGTTAAGGCTTTAAATTAAAAATTATAAAACCGAAATTCGCACGTCTAAGGGGAGAAAAATCGATTTAAAGTTTTGGGGTAGGGACACTTAAAAAATTGGAAATTTTTTGCCTTTCAGCCACTAAAACTACCCTTACACTTTTCCAAAATACCACAAATTTATACTTTTTGGAAAATTCAGACGCCAATCTATCTATTGGTAGCAAAATAATGCAAATCGGTTGGAAAATGTGACCACAGCAATGCCATAAAGGGAAAAAGTACCCAAAACCTGCCCCCCCCAAAATATACTATCTCGCTTATTAGACCACTTAGAAAAACAATTTTTGTTTTGATTTGTTTGTTCACACTCATGTATCACTTATAAATGATGAAAATTTTCTTCTAAATCACACATGGCTTTTTATGCAGACAAGTTTGTTTTTTTACTGTATTCCTATTTCAACCCATATAAAGCATAGTGTTCTTAAGCAAAGCACTACAAATTTGTATTTGACGTAAACAACAGAATGCCAGCTATAAAATAAGACCAACATTTTGAAAATCGGATAGAAACTGTGGTCACAGTGAGCGATCAAACCCAGACATCTACCAAGGAAATGGACGTGTTTTAGGAAAATCCATGTCTACGTATCCTAGCCACCATAAAGCACAGTATTTTCATAGAAAGTACTACAAATTTATACTTGACGGAAACTATTCGAACACAGCTACAAGATGACACCAAAATCTTGGCAATCAAATTAAAATTGTGGCCACAGTAAGCGATCAAATCTGAAAATCTGCACGAAAAACGCACGTGTTCTAGGAACAGCCATTTACATGCCTCCTACATGCTAGATAATTTGTCTAAAATATTTTCCAACCATGAAAATACTAGTTTGGGTTAAGCCTTTAAATTAAAAATTATAAAACCGAAATTCGCACGTCTAAGGGGAGAAAAATCGATTTAAAGTTTTGGGGTAGGGACACTTAAAAAATTGGAAATTTTTTGCCTTTCAGCCACTAAAACTACCCTTACACTTTTCCAAAATACCACAAATTTATACTTTTTGGAAAATTCAGACGCCAATCTATCTATTGGTAGCAAAATAATGCAAATCGGTTGGAAAATGTGACCACAGCAATGCCATAAAGGGAAAAAGTACCCAAAACCTGCCCCCCCAAAATATACTATCTCGCTTATTAGACCACTTAGAAAAACAATTTTTGTTTTGATTTGTTTGTTCACACTCATGTATCACTTATAAATGATGAAAATTTTCTTCTAAATCACACATGGCTTTTTATGCAGACAAGTTTGTTTTTTTACTGTATTCCTATTTCAACCCATATAAAGCATAGTGTTCTTAAGCAAAGCACTACAAATTTGTATTTGACGTAAACAACAGAATGCCAGCTATATAATAAGACCAACATTTTGAAAATCGGATAGAAACTGTGGTCACAGTGAGCGATCAAACCCAGACATCTACCAAGGAAATGGACGTGTTTTAGGAAAATCCATGTCTACGCATCCTAGCCACCATAAAGCACAGTATTTTCATAGAAAGTACTATAAATTTATACTTGACGAAAACTATACGAACACAGCTACAAGATGACACCAAAATCTTGGCAATCAAATTAAAATTGTGGCCACAGTAAGCGATCAAATCTGAAAATCTGCACAAAAAACGCACGTGTTCTAGGAACAGCCATTTACATGCCTCCTACATGCTAGATAATTTGTCTAAAATATTTTCCAACCATGAAAATACTAATTTGGGTTAAGCCTTTAAATTAAAAATTATAAAACCGAAATTCGCACGTCTAAGGGGAGAAAAATCGATTTAAAGTTTTGGGGTAGGGACACTTAAAAAATTGGAAATTTTTTGCCTTTCAGCCACTAAAACTACCCTTACACTTTTCCAAAATACCACAAATTTATACTTTTTGGAAAATTCAGACGCTAATCTATCTATTGGTAGCAAAATAATGCAAATCAGTTGGAAAATGTGACCACAGCAATGCCATAAAAGGAAAAAGTACCCAAAACCTGCCCCCCCAAAATATACTATCTCGCTTATTAGACCACTTAGAAAAACAATTTTTGTTTTGATTTGTTTGTTCACACTCATGTATCACTTATAAATGATGAAAATTTTCTTCTAAATCACACATGGCTTTTTATGCAGACAAGTTTGTTTTTTTACTGTATTCCTATTTCAACCCATATAAAGCATAGTGTTCTTAAGCAAAGCACTACAAATTTGTATTTGACGTAAACAACAGAATGCCAGCTATAAAATAAGACCAAAATTTTGAAAATCGGATAGAAACTGTGGTCACAGTGAGCGATCAAACCCAGACATCTACCAAGGAAATGGACGTGTTTTAGGAAAATCCATGTCTACGTATCCTAGCCACCATAAAGCACAGTATTTTCATAGAAAGTACTACAAATTTATACTTGACGGAAACTATTCGAACACAGCTACAAGATGACACCAAAATCTTGCCAATTAAATTAAAATTGTGGCCATAGTAAGCGATCAAATCTGAAAATCTGCACGAAAAACGCACGTGTTCTAGGAACAGCCATTTACATGCCTCCTACATGCTAGATAATTTGTCTAAAATATTTTCCAACCATGAAAATACTAGTTAGGGTTAAGCCTTTAAATTAAAAATTATAAAACCGAAATTCGCACGTCTAAGGGGAGAAAAATCGATTTAAAGTTTTGGGGTAGGGACACTTAAAAAATTGGAAATTTTTTGCCTTTCAGCCACTAAAACTACCCTTACACTTTTCCAAAATACCACAAATTTATACTTTTTGGAAAATTCAGACGCTAATCTATCTATTGGTAGCAAAATAATGCAAATCGGTTGGAAAATGTGACCACAGCAATGCCATAAAGGGAAAAAGTACCCAAAACCTGCCCCCCCAAAATATACTATCTCGCTTATTAGACCACTTAGAAAAACAATTTTTGTTTTGATTTGTTTGTTCACACTCATGTATCACTTATAAATGATGAAAATTTTCTTCTAAATCACACATGGCTTTTTATGCAGACAAGTTTGTTTTTTTACTGTATTCCTATTTCAACCCATATAAAGCATAGTGTTCTTAAGCAAAGCACTACAAATTTGTATTTGACGTAAACAACAGAATGCCAGCTATAAAATAAGACCAAAATTTTGAAAATCGGATAGAAACTGTGGTCACAGTGAGCGATCAAACCCAGACATCTACCAAGGAAATGGACGTGTTTTAGGAAAATCCATGTCTACGCATCCTAGCCACCATAAAGCACAGTATTTTCATAGAAAGTACTATAAATTTATACTTGACGGAAACTATACAAACACAGCTACAAGATGACACCAAAATCTTGGCAATCAAATTAAAATTGTGGCCACAGTAAGCGATCAAATCTGAAAATCTGCACAAAAAACGCACGTGTTCTAGGAACAGCCATTTACATGCCTCCTACATGCTAGATAATTTGTCTAAAATATTTTCCAACCATGAAAATGCTAATTTGGGTTAAGCCTTTAAATCAAAAATTATAAAACCGAAATTCGCACGTCTAAGGGGAGAAAAATCGATTTAAAGTTTTGGGGTAGGGACACTTAAAAAATTGGAAATTTTTTGCCTTTCAGCCACTAAAACTACCCTTACACTTTTCCAAAATACCACAAATTTATACTTTTTGGAAAATTCAGACGCTAATCTATCTATTGGTAGCAAAATAATGCAAATCGGTTGGAAAACGTGACCACAGCAATGCCATAAAGGGAAAAAGTACCCAAAACCTGCCCCCCCAAAATATACTATCTCGCTTATTAGACCACTTAGAAAAACAATTTTTGTTTTGATTTGTTTGTTCACACTCATGTATCACTTATAAATGATGAAAATTTTCTTCTAAATCACACATGGCTTTTTATACAGACAAGTTTGTTTTTTTACTGTATTCCTATTTCAACCCATATAAAGCATAGTGTTCTTAAGCAAAGCGCTACAAATTTGTATTTGACGTAAACAACAGAATGCCAGCTATAAAATAAGACCAAAATTTTGAAAATCGAATAGAAACTGTGGTCACAGTGAGCGATCAAACCCAGACATCTACCAAGGAAATGGACGTGTTTTAGGAAAATCCATGTCTACACATCCTAGCCACCATAAAGCACAGTATTTTCATAGAAAGTACTATAAATTTATACTTGACGGAAACTATACGAACACAGCTACAAGATGACACCAAAATCTTGGCAATCAAATTAAAATTGTGGCCACAGTAAGCGATCAAATCTGAAAATCTGCACGAAAAACGCACGTGTTCTAGGAACAGCCATTTACATGCCTCCTACATGCTAGATAATTTGTCTAAAATATTTTCCAACCATGAAAATACTAGTTTGGGTTAAGCCTTTAAATTAAAAATTATAAAACCGAAATTCGCACGTCTAAGGGGAGAAAAATCGATTTAAAGTTTTGGGGTAGGGACACTTAAAAAATTGGAAATTTTTTGCATTTCAGCCACTAAAACTACCCTTACACTTTTCCAAAATACCACAAATTTATACTTTTTGGAAAGTTCAGACGCTAATCTATCTATTGGTAGCAAAATAATGCAAATCAGTTGGAAAATGTGACCACAGCAATGCCATAAAGGGAAAAAGTACCCAAAACCTGCCCCCCCAAAATATACTATCTCGCTTATTAGACCACTTAGAAAAACAATTTTTGTTTTGATTTGTTTGTTCACACTCATGTATCACTTATAAATGATGAAAATTTTCTTCTAAATCACACATGGCTTTTTATGCAGACAAGTTTGTTTTTTTACTGTATTCCTATTTCAACCCATATAAAGCATAGTGTTCTTAAGCAAAGCACTACAAATTTGTATTTGACGTAAACAACAGAATGCCAGCTATAAAATAAGACCAAAATTTTGAAAATCGGATAGAAACTGTGGTCACAGTGAGCGATCAAACCCAGACATCTACCAAGGAAATGGACGTGTTTTAGGAAAATCCATGTCTACGCATCCTAGCCACCATAAAGCACAGTATTTTCATAGAAAGTACTATAAATTTACACTTGACGGAAACTATACAAACACAGCTACAAGATGACACCAAAATCTTGGCAATCAAATTAAAATTGTGGCCACAGTAAGCGATCAAATCTGAAAATCTGCACGAAAAACGCACGTGTTCTAGGAACAGCCATTTACATGCCTCCTACATGCTAGATAATTTGTCTAAAATATTTTCCAACCATGAAAATACTAGTTTAGATTAAGCCTTTAAATTAAAAATTATAAAACCGAAATTCGCACGTCTAAGGGGAGAAAAATCGATTTAAAGTTTTGGGGTAGGGACACTTGAAAAATTGGAAATTTTTTGCCTTTCAGCCACTAAAACTACCCTTACACTTTTCCAAAATACCACAAATTTATACTTTTTGAAAAATTCAGACGCTAATCTATCTATTGGTAGCAAAATAATGCAAATCGGTTGGAAAATGTGACCACAGCAATGCCATAAAGGGAAAAAGTACCCAAAACCTGCCCCCCCAAAATATACTATCTCGCTTATTAGACCACTTAGAAAAACAATTTTTGTTTTGATTTGTTTGTTCACACTCATGTATCACTTATAAATGATGAAAATTTTCTTCTAAATCACACATGGCTTTTTATACAGACAAGTTTGTTTTTTTACTGTATTCCTATTTCAACCCATATAAAGCATAGTGTTCTTAAGCAAAGCACTACAAATTTGTATTTGACGTAAACAACAGAATGCCAGCTATAAAATAAGACCAACATTTTGAAAATCGGATAGAAACTGTGGTCACAGTGAGCGATCAAACCCAGACATCTACCAAGGAAATGGACGTGTTTTAGGAAAATCCATGTCTACGCATCCTAGCCACCATAAAGCACAGTATTTTCATAGAAAGTACTATAAATTTATACTTGACGGAAACTATACAAACACAGCTACAAGATGACACCAAAATCTTGGCAATCAAATTAAAATTGTGGCCACAGTAAGCGATCAAATCTGAAAATCTGCACAAAAACGCACGTGTTCTAGGAACAGCCATTTACATGCCTCCTACATGCTAGATAATTTGTCTAAAATATTTTCCAACCATGAAAATGCTAATTTGGGTTAAGCCTTTAAATTAAAAATTATAAAACCGAAATTCGCACGTCTAAGGGGAGAAAAATCGATTTAAAGTTTTGGGGTAGGGACACTTAAAAAATTGGAAATTTTTTGCCTTTCAGCCACTAAAACTACCCTTACACTTTTCCAAAATACCACAAATTTATACTTTTTGGAAAATTCAGACGCTAATCTATCTATTGGTAGCAAAATAATGCAAATCGGTTGGAAAATGTGACCACAGCAATGCCATAAAGGGAAAAAGTACCCAAAACCTGCCCCCCCAAAATATACTATCTCGCTTATTAGACCACTTAGAAAAACAATTTTTGTTTTGATTTGTTTGTTCACACTCATGTATCACTTATAAATGATGAAAATTTTCTTCTAAATCACACATGGCTTTTTATGCAGACAAGTTTGTTTTTTTACTGTATTCCTATTTCAACCCATATAAAGCATAGTGTTCTTAAGCAAAGCACTACAAATTTGTATTTGACGTAAACAACAGAATGCCAGCTATAAAATAAGACCAAAATTTTGAAAATCGGATAGAAACTGTGGTCACAGTGAGCGATCAAACCCAGACATCTACCAAGGAAATGGACGTGTTTTAGGAAAATCCATGTCTACGCATCCTAGCCACCATAAAGCACAGTATTTTCATAGAAAGTACTATAAATTTATACTTGACGGAAACTATACAAACACAGCTACAAGATGACACCAAAATCTTGGCAATCAAATTAAAATTGTGGCCACAGTAAGCGATCAAATCTGAAAATCTGCACAAAAAACGCACGTGTTCTAGGAACAGCCATTTACATGCCTCCTACATGCTAGATAATTTGTCTAAAATATTTTCCAACCATGAAAATGCTAATTTGGGTTAAGCCTTTAAATCAAAAATTATAAAACCGAAATTCGCACGTCTAAGGGGAGAAAAATCGATTTAAAGTTTTGGGGTAGGGACACTTAAAAAATTGGAAATTTTTTGCCTTTCAGCCACTAAAACTACCCTTACACTTTTCCAAAATACCACAAATTTATACTTTTTGGAAAATTCAGACGCTAATCTATCTATTGGTAGCAAAATAATGCAAATCGGTTGGAAAACGTGACCACAGCAATGCCATAAAGGGAAAAAGTACCCAAAACCTGCCCCCCCAAAATATACTATCTCGCTTATTAGACCACTTAGAAAAACAATTTTTGTTTTGATTTGTTTGTTCACACTCATGTATCACTTATAAATGATGAAAATTTTCTTCTAAATCACACATGGCTTTTTATACAGACAAGTTTGTTTTTTTACTGTATTCCTATTTCAACCCATATAAAGCATAGTGTTCTTAAGCAAAGCGCTACAAATTTGTATTTGACGTAAACAACAGAATGCCAGCTATAAAATAAGACCAAAATTTTGAAAATCGAATAGAAACTGTGGTCACAGTGAGCGATCAAACCCAGACATCTACCAAGGAAATGGACGTGTTTTAGGAAAATCCATGTCTACACATCCTAGCCACCATAAAGCACAGTATTTTCATAGAAAGTACTATAAATTTATACTTGACGGAAACTATACGAACACAGCTACAAGATGACACCAAAATCTTGGCAATCAAATTAAAATTGTGGCCACAGTAAGCGATCAAATCTGAAAATCTGCACGAAAAACGCACGTGTTCTAGGAACAGCCATTTACATGCCTCCTACATGCTAGATAATTTGTCTAAAATATTTTCCAACCATGAAAATACTAGTTTGGGTTAAGCCTTTAAATTAAAAATTATAAAACCGAAATTCGCACGTCTAAGGGGAGAAAAATCGATTTAAAGTTTTGGGGTAGGGACACTTAAAAAATTGGAAATTTTTTGCATTTCAGCCACTAAAACTACCCTTACACTTTTCCAAAATACCACAAATTTATACTTTTTGGAAAGTTCAGACGCTAATCTATCTATTGGTAGCAAAATAATGCAAATCAGTTGGAAAATGTGACCACAGCAATGCCATAAAGGGAAAAAGTACCCAAAACCTGCCCCCCCAAAATATACTATCTCGCTTATTAGACCACTTAGAAAAACAATTTTTGTTTTGATTTGTTTGTTCACACTCATGTATCACTTATAAATGATGAAAATTTTCTTCTAAATCACACATGGCTTTTTATGCAGACAAGTTTGTTTTTTTACTGTATTCCTATTTCAACCCATATAAAGCATAGTGTTCTTAAGCAAAGCACTACAAATTTGTATTTGACGTAAACAACAGAATGCCAGCTATAAAATAAGACCAAAATTTTGAAAATCGGATAGAAACTGTGGTCACAGTGAGCGATCAAACCCAGACATCTACCAAGGAAATGGACGTGTTTTAGGAAAATCCATGTCTACGCATCCTAGCCACCATAAAGCACAGTATTTTCATAGAAAGTACTATAAATTTACACTTGACGGAAACTATACAAACACAGCTACAAGATGACACCAAAATCTTGGCAATCAAATTAAAATTGTGGCCACAGTAAGCGATCAAATCTGAAAATCTGCACGAAAAACGCACGTGTTCTAGGAACAGCCATTTACATGCCTCCTACATGCTAGATAATTTGTCTAAAATATTTTCCAACCATGAAAATACTAGTTTAGATTAAGCCTTTAAATTAAAAATTATAAAACCGAAATTCGCACGTCTAAGGGGAGAAAAATCGATTTAAAGTTTTGGGGTAGGGACACTTGAAAAATTGGAAATTTTTTGCCTTTCAGCCACTAAAACTACCCTTACACTTTTCCAAAATACCACAAATTTATACTTTTTGAAAAATTCAGACGCTAATCTATCTATTGGTAGCAAAATAATGCAAATCGGTTGGAAAATGTGACCACAGCAATGCCATAAAGGGAAAAAGTACCCAAAACCTGCCCCCCCAAAATATACTATCTCGCTTATTAGACCACTTAGAAAAACAATTTTTGTTTTGATTTGTTTGTTCACACTCATGTATCACTTATAAATGATGAAAATTTTCTTCTAAATCACACATGGCTTTTTATACAGACAAGTTTGTTTTTTTACTGTATTCCTATTTCAACCCATATAAAGCATAGTGTTCTTAAGCAAAGCACTACAAATTTGTATTTGACGTAAACAACAGAATGCCAGCTATAAAATAAGACCAACATTTTGAAAATCGGATAGAAACTGTGGTCACAGTGAGCGATCAAACCCAGACATCTACCAAGGAAATGGACGTGTTTTAGGAAAATCCATGTCTACGCATCCTAGCCACCATAAAGCACAGTATTTTCATAGAAAGTACTATAAATTTATACTTGACGGAAACTATACAAACACAGCTACAAGATGACACCAAAATCTTGGCAATCAAATTAAAATTGTGGCCACAGTAAGCGATCAAATCTGAAAATCTGCACAAAAACGCACGTGTTCTAGGAACAGCCATTTACATGCCTCCTACATGCTAGATAATTTGTCTAAAATATTTTCCAACCATGAAAATGCTAATTTGGGTTAAGCCTTTAAATTAAAAATTATAAAACCGAAATTCGCACGTCTAAGGGGAGAAAAATCGATTTAAAGTTTTGGGGTAGGGACACTTAAAAAATTGGAAATTTTTTGCCTTTCAGCCACTAAAACTACCCTTACACTTTTCCAAAATACCACAAATTTATACTTTTTGGAAAATTCAGACGCTAATCTATCTATTGGTAGCAAAATAATGCAAATCGGTTGGAAAACGTGACCACAGCAATGCCATAAAGGGAAAAAGTACCCAAAACCTGCCCCCCCAAAATATACTATCTCGCTTATTAGACCACTTAGAAAAACAATTTTTGTTTTGATTTGTTTGTTCACACTCATGTATCACTTATAAATGATGAAAATTTTCTTCTAAATCACACATGGCTTTTTATACAGACAAGTTTGTTTTTTTACTGTATTCCTATTTCAACCCATATAAAGCATAGTGTTCTTAAGCAAAGCACTACAAATTTGTATTTGACGTAAACAACAGAATGCCAGCTATAAAATAAGACCAAAATTTTGAAAATCGGATAGAAACTGTGGTCACAGTGAGCGATCAAACCCAGACATCTACCAAGGAAATGGACGTGTTTTAGGAAAATCCATGTCTACGCATCCTAGCCACCATAAAGCACAGTATTTTCATAGAAAGTACTATAAATTTATACTTGACGAAAACTATACGAACACAGCTACAAGATGACACCAAAATCTTGGCAATCAAATTGAAATTGTGGCCACAGTAAGCGATCAAATCTGAAAATCTGCACGAAAAACGCACGTGTTCTAGGAACAGCCATTTACATGCCTCCTACATGCTAGATAATTTGTCTAAAATATTTTCCAACCATGAAAATACTAGTTTGGGTTAAGCCTTTAAATTAAAAATTATAAAACCGAAATTCGCACGTCTAAGGGGAGAAAAATCGATTTAAAGTTTTGGGGTAGGGACACTTAAAAAATTGGAAATTTTTTGCCTTTCAGCCACTAAAACTACCCTTACACTTTTCCAAAATACCACAAATTTATACTTTTTGGAAAATTCAGACGCTAATCTATCTATTGGTAGCAAAATAATGCAAATCGGTTGGAAAATGTGACCACAGCAATGCCATAAAGGGAAAAAGTACCCAAAACCTGCCCCCCCAAAATATACTATCTCGCTTATTAGACCACTTAGAAAAACAATTTTTGTTTTGATTTGTTTGTTCACACTCATGTATCACTTATAAATGATGAAAATTTTCTTCTAAATCACACATGGCTTTTTATGCAGACAAGTTTGTTTTTTTACTGTATTCCTATTTCAACCCATATAAAGCATAGTGTTCTTAAGCAAAGCACTACAAATTTGTATTTGACGTAAACAACAGAATGCCAGCTATAAAATAAGACCAAAATTTTGAAAATCGGATAGAAACTGTGGTCACAGTGAGCGATCAAACCCAGACATCTACCAAGGAAATGGACGTGTTTTAGGAAAATCCATGTCTACGCATCCTAGCCACCATAAAGCACAGTATTTTCATAGAAAGTACTATAAATTTATACTTGACGGAAACTATACAAACACAGCTACAAGATGACACCAAAATCTTGGCAATCAAATTAAAATTGTGGCCACAGTAAGCGATCAAATCTGAAAATCTGCACAAAAAACGCACGTGTTCTAGGAACAGCCATTTACATGCCTCCTACATGCTAGATAATTTGTCTAAAATATTTTCCAACCATGAAAATACTAGTTTGGGTTAAGCCTTTAAATTAAAAATTATAAAACCGAAATTCGCACGTCTAAGGGGAGAAAAATCGATTTAAAGTTTTGGGGTAGGGACACTTAAAAAATTGGAAATTTTTTGCCTTTCAGCCACTAAAACTACCCTTACACTTTTCCAAAATACCACAAATTTATACTTTTTGGAAAATTCAGACTCTAATCTATCTATTGGTAGCAAAATAATGCAAATCGGTTGGAAAATGTGACCACAGCAATGCCATAAAGGGAAAAAGTACCCAAAACCTGCCCCCCAAAATATACTATCTCGCTTATTAGACCACTTAGAAAAACAATTTTTGTTTTGATTTGTTTGTTCACACTCATGTATCACTTATAAATGATGAAAATTTTCTTCTAAATCACACATGGCTTTTTATACAGACAAGTTTGTTTTTTTACTGTATTCCTATTTCAACCCATATAAAGCATAGTGTTCTTAAGCAAAGCACTACAAATTTGTATTTGACGTAAACAACAGAATGCTAGCTATAAAATAAGACCAAAATTTTGAAAATCGGATAGAAACTGTGGTCACAGTGAGCGATCAAACCCAGACATCTACCAAGGAAATGGACGTGTTTTAGGAAAATCCATGTCTACGCATCCTAGCCACCATAAAGCACAGTATTTTCATAGAAAGTACTATAAATTTACACTTGACGGAAACTATACAAACACAGCTACAAGATGACACCAAAATCTTGGCAATCAAATTAAAATTGTGGCCACAGTAAGCGATCAATTCTGAAAATCTGCACGAAAAACGCACGTGTTCTAGGAACAGCCATTTACATGCCTCCTACATGCTAGATAATTTGTCTAAAATATTTTCCAACCATGAAAATACTAGTTTGGGTTAAGCCTTTAAATTAAAAATTATAAAACCGAAATTCGCACGTCTAAGGGGAGAAAAATCGATTTAAAGTTTTGGGGTAGAGACACTTGAAAAATTGGAAATTTTTTGCCTTTCAGCCACTAAAACTACCCTTACACTTTTCCAAAATACCACAAATTTATACTTTTTGGAAAATTCAGACGCTAATCTATCTATTGGTAGCAAAATAATGCAAATCGGTTGGAAAATGTGACCACAGCAATGCCATAAAGGGAAAAAGTACCCAAAACCTGCCCCCCCAAAATATACTATCTCGCTTATTAGACCACTTAGAAAAACAATTTTTGTTTTGATTTGTTTGTTCACACTCATGTATCACTTATAAATGATGAAAATTTTCTTCTAAATCACACATGGCTTTTTATGCAGACAAGTTTGTTTTTTTACTGTATTCCTATTTCAACCCATATAAAGCATAGTGTTCTTAAGCAAAGCACTACAAATTTGTATTTGACGTAAACAACAGAATGCCAGCTATAAAATAAGACCAAAATTTTGAAAATCGGATAGAAACTGTGGTCACAGTGAGCGATCAAACCCAGACATCTACCAAGGAAATGGACGTGTTTTAGGAAAATCCATGTCTACGCATCCTAGCCACCATAAAGCACAGTATTTTCATAGAAAGTACTATAAATTTATACTTGACGGAAACTATACAAACACAGCTACAAGATGACACCAAAATCTTGGCAATCAAATTAAAATTGTGGCCACAGTAAGCGATCAAATCTGAAAATCTGCACAAAAACGCACGTGTTCTAGGAACAGCCATTTACATGCCTCCTACATGCTAGATAATTTGTCTAAAATATTTTCCAACCATGAAAATGCTAATTTGGGTAAAGCCTTTAAATCAAAAATTATAAAACCGAAATTCGCACGTCTAAGGGGAGAAAAATCGATTTAAAGTTTTGGGGTAGGGACACTTAAAAAATTGGAAATTTTTTGCCTTTCAGCCACTAAAACTACCCTTACACTTTTCCAAAATACCACAAATTTATACTTTTTGGAAAATTCAGACGCTAATCTATCTATTGGTAGCAAAATAATGCAAATCGATTGGAAAATGTGACCACAGCAATGCCATAAAGGGAAAAAGTACCCAAAACCTGCCCCCCCAAAATATACTATCTCGCTTATTAGACCACTTAGAAAAACAATTTTTGTTTTGATTTGTTTGTTCACACTCATGTATCACTTATAAATGATGAAAATTTTCTTCTAAATCACACATGGCTTTTTATACAGACAAGTTTGTTTTTTTACTGTATTCCTATTTCAACCCATATAAAGCATAGTGTTCTTAAGCAAAGCACTACAAATTTGTATTTGACGTAAACAACAGAATGCCAGCTATAAAATAAGACCAACATTTTGAAAATCGGATAGAAACTGTGGTCACAGTGAGCGATCAAACCCAGACATCTACCAAGGAAATGGACGTGTTTTAGGAAAATCCATGTCTACGCATCCTAGCCACCATAAAGCACAGTATTTTCATAGAAAGTACTATAAATTTATACTTGACGGAAACTATACAAACACAGCTACAAGATGACACCAAAATCTTGGCAATCAAATTAAAATTGTGGCCACAGTAAGCGATCAAATCTGAAAATCTGCACAAAAACGCACGTGTTCTAGGAACAGCCATTTACATGCCTCCTACATGCTAGATAATTTGTCTAAAATATTTTCCAACCATGAAAATACTAATTTGGGTTAAGCCTTTAAATTAAAAATTATAAAACCGAAATTCGCACGTCTAAGGGGAGAAAAATCGATTTAAAGTTTTGGGGCAGGGACACTTAAAAAATTGGAAATTTTTTGCCTTTCAGCCACTAAAACTACCCTTACACTTTTCCAAAATACCACAAATTTATACTTTTTGGAAAATTCAGACGCTAATCTATCTATTGGTAGCAAAATAATGCAAATCGGTTGGAAAATGTGACCACAGCAATGCCATAAAGGGAAAAAGTACCCAAAACCTGCCCCCCCAAAATATACTATCTCGCTTATTAGACCACTTAGAAAAACAATTTTTGTTTTGATTTGTTTGTTCACACTCATGTATCACTTATAAATGATGAAAATTTTCTTCTAAATCACACATGGCTTTTTATGCAGACAAGTTTGTTTTTTTACTGTATTCCTATTTCAACCCATATAAAGCATAGTGTTCTTAAGCAAAGCACTACAAATTTGTATTTGACGTAAACAACAGAATGCCAGCTATAAAATAAGACCAAAATTTTGAAAATCGGATAGAAACTGTGGTCACAGTGAGCGATCAAACCCAGACATCTACCAAGGAAATGGACGTGTTGTAGGAAAATCCATGTCTACGCATCCTAGCCACCATAAAGCACAGTATTTTCATAGAAAGTACTATAAATTTACACTTGACGGAAACTATACAAACACAGCTACAAGATGACACCAAAATCTTGGCAATCAAATTAAAATTGTGGCCACAGTAAGCGATCAATTCTGAAAATCTGCACGAAAAACGCACGTGTTCTAGGAACAGCCATTTACATGCCTCCTACATGCTAGATAATTTGTCTAAAATATTTTCCAACCATGAAAATACTAGTTCGGGTTAAGCCTTTAAATTAAAAATTATAAAACCGAAATTCGCACGTCTAAGGGGAGAAAAATCGATTGAAAGTTTTGGGGTAGAGACACTTGAAAAATTGGAAATTTTTTGCCTTTCAGCCACTAAAACTACCCTTACACTTTTCCAAAATACCACAAATTTATACTTTTTGGAAAATTCAGACGCTAATCTATCTATTGGTAGCAAAATAATGCAAATCGGTTGGAAAATGTGACCACAGCAATGCCATAAAGGGAAAAAGTACCCAAAACCTGCCCCCCCAAAATATACTATCTCGCTTATTAGACCACTTAGAAAAACAATTTTTGTTTTGATTTGTTTGTTCACACTCATGTATCACTTATAAATGATGAAAATTTTCTTCTAAATCACACATGGCTTTTTATGCAGACAAGTTTGTTTTTTTACTGTATTCCTATTTCAACCCATATAAAGCATAGTGTTCTTAAGCAAAGCACTACAAATTTGTATTTGACGTAAACAACAGAATGCCAGCTATAAAATAAGACCAACATTTTGAAAATCGGATAGAAACTGTGGTCACAGTGAGCGATCAAACCCAGACATCTACCAAGGAAATGGACGTGTTTTAGGAAAATCCATGTCTACGCATCCTAGCCACCATAAAGCACAGTATTTTCATAGAAAGTACTATAAATTTATACTTGACGGAAACTATACAAACACAGCTACAAGATGACACCAAAATCTTGGCAATCAAATTAAAATTGTGGCCACAGTAAGCGATCAAATCTGAAAATCTGCACAAAAACGCACGTGTTCTAGGAACAGCCATTTACATGCCTCCTACATGCTAGATAATTTGTCTAAAATATTTTCCAACCATGAAAATGCTAATTTGGGTAAAGCCTTTAAATCAAAAATTATAAAACCGAAATTCGCACGTCTAAGGGGAGAAAAATCGATTTAAAGTTTTGGGGTAGGGACACTTAAAAAATTGGAAATTTTTTGCCTTTCAGCCACTAAAACTACCCTTACACTTTTCCAAAATACCACAAATTTATACTTTTTGGAAAATTCAGACGCTAATCTATCTATTGGTAGCAAAATAATGCAAATCGGTTGGAAAATGTGACCACAGCAATGCCATAAAGGGAAAAAGTACCCAAAACCTGCCCCCCCAAAATATACTATCTCGCTTATTAGACCACTTAGAAAAACAATTTTTGTTTTGATTTGTTTGTTCACACTCATGTATCACTTATAAATGATGAAAATTTTCTTCTAAATCACACATGGCTTTTTATGCAGACAAGTTTGTTTTTTTACTGTATTCCTATTTCAACCCATATAAAGCATAGTGTTCTTAAGCAAAGCACTACAAATTTGTATTTGACGTAAACAACAGAATGCCAGCTATAAAATAAGACCAAAATTTTGAAAATCGGATAGAAACTGTGGTCACAGTGAGCGATCAAACCCAGACATCTACCAAGGAAATGGACGTGTTGTAGGAAAATCCATGTCTACGCATCCTAGCCACCATAAAGCACAGTATTTTCATAGAAAGTACTATAAATTTACACTTGACGGAAACTATACAAGCACAGCTACAAGATGACACCAAAATCTTGGCAATCAAATTAAAATTGTGGCCACAGTAAGCGATCAATTCTGAAAATCTGCACGAAAAACGCACGTGTTCTAGGAACAGCCATTTACATGCCTCCTACATGCTAGATAATTTGTCTAAAATATTTTCCAACCATGAAAATACTAGTTTGGGTTAAGCCTTTAAATTAAAAATTATAAAACCGAAATTCGCACGTCTAAGGGGAGAAAAATCGATTGAAAGTTTTGGGGTAGAGACACTTGAAAAATTGGAAATTTTTTGCCTTTCAGCCACTAAAACTACCCTTACACTTTTCCAAAATACCACAAATTTATACTTTTTGGAAAATTCAGACGCTAATCTATCTATTGGTAGCAAAATAATGCAAATCGGTTGGAAAATGTGACCACAGCAATGCCATAAAGGGAAAAAGTACCCAAAACCTGCCCCCCCAAAATATACTATCTCGCTTATTAGACCACTTAGAAAAACAATTTTTGTTTTGATTTGTTTGTTCACACTCATGTATCACTTATAAATGATGAAAATTTTCTTCTAAATCACACATGGCTTTTTATGCAGACAAGTTTGTTTTTTTACTGTATTCCTATTTCAACCCATATAAAGCATAGTGTTCTTAAGCAAAGCACTACAAATTTGTATTTGACGTAAACAACAGAATGCCAGCTATAAAATAAGACCAACATTTTGAAAATCGGATAGAAACTGTGGTCACAGTGAGCGATCAAACCCAGACATCTACCAAGGAAATGGACGTGTTTTAGGAAAATCCATGTCTACGCATCCTAGCCACCATAAAGCACAGTATTTTCATAGAAAGTACTATAAATTTATACTTGACGGAAACTATACGAACACAGCTACAAGATGACACCAAAATCTTGGCAATCAAATTAAAATTGTGGCCACAGTAAGCGATCAAATCTGAAAATCTGCACAAAAACGCACGTGTTCTAGGAACAGCCATTTACATGCCTCCTACATGCTAGATAATTTGTCTAAAATATTTTCCAACCATGAAAATGCTAATTTGGGTAAAGCCTTAAAATCAAAAATTATAAAACCGAAATTCGCACGTCTAAGGGGAGAAAAATCGATTTAAAGTTTTGGGGTAGGGACACTTAAAAAATTGGAAATTTTTTGCCTTTCAGCCACTAAAACTACCCTTACACTTTTCCAAAATACCACAAATTTATACTTTTTGGAAAATTCAGACGCTAATCTATCTATTGGTAGCAAAATAATGCAAATCGGTTGGAAAATGTGACCACAGCAATGCCATAAAGGGAAAAAGTACCCAAAACCTGCCCCCCCAAAATATACTATCTCGCTTATTAGACCACTTAGAAAAACAATTTTTGTTTTGATTTGTTTGTTCACACTCATGTATCACTTATAAATGATGAAAATTTTCTTCTAAATCACACATGGCTTTTTATACAGACAAGTTTGTTTTTTTACTGTATTCCTATTTCAACCCATATAAAGCATAGTGTTCTTAAGCAAAGCACTACAAATTTGTATTTGACGTAAACAACAGAATGCCAGCTATAAAATAAGACCAAAATTTTGAAAATCGGATAGAAACTGTGGTCACAGTGAGCGATCAAACCCAGACATCTACCAAGGAAATGGACGTGTTTTAGGAAAATCCATGTCTACGCATCCTAGCCACCATAAAGCACAGTATTTTCATAGAAAGTACTATAAATTTATACTTGACGGAAACTATACGAACACAGCTACAAGATGACACCAAAATCTTGGCAATCAAATTAAAATTGTGGCCACAGTAAGCGATCAAATCTGAAAATCTGCACGAAAAACGCACGTGTTCTAGGAACAGCCATTTACATGCCTCCTACATGCTAGATAATTTGTCTAAAATATTTTCCAACCATGAAAATACTAGTTCGGGTTAAGCCTTTAAATTAAAAATTATAAAACCGAAATTCGCACGTCTAAGGGGAGAAAAATCGATTTAAAGTTTTGGGGTAGGGACACTTAAAAAATTGGAAATTTTTTGCCTTTCAGCCACTAAAACTACCCTTACACTTTTCCAAAATACCACAAATTTATACTTTTTGGAAAATTCAGACGCTAATCTATCTATTGGTAGCAAAATAATGCAAATTGGTTGGAAAATGTGACCACAGCAATGCCATAAAGGGAAAAAGTACCCAAAACCTGCCCCCCCAAAATATACTTTCTCGCTTATTAGACCACTTAGAAAAACAATTTTTGTTTTGATTTGTTTGTTCACACTCATGTATCACTTATAAATGATGAAAATTTTCTTCTAAATCACACATGGCTTTTTATGCAGACAAGTTTGTTTTTTTACTGTATTCCTATTTCAACCCATATAAAGCATAGTGTTCGTAAGCAAAGCACTACAAATTTGTATTTGACGTAAACAACAGAATGCCAGCTATAAAATAAGACCAAAATTTTGAAAATCGGATAGAAACTGTGGTCACAGTGAGCGATCAAACCCAGACATCTACCAAGGAAATGGACGTGTTTTAGGAAAATCCATGTCTACGCATCCTAGCCACCATAAAGCACAGTATTTTCATAGAAAGTACTATAAATTTATACTTGACGGAAACTATACGAACACAGCTACAAGATTGCAACAAAATCTTGGCAATCAAATTAAAATTGTGGCCACAGTAAGCGATCAAATCTGAAAATCTGCACGAAAAACGCACGTGTTCTAGGAACAGCCATTTACATGCCTCCTACATGCTAGATAATTTGTCTAAAATATTTTCCAACCATGAAAATACTAGCTTGGGTTAAGCCTTTAAATCAAAAATTATAAAACCGAAATTCGCACGTCTAAGGGGAGAAAAATCGATTTAAAGTTTTGGGGTAGGGACACTTAAAAAATTGGAAATTTTTTGCCTTTCAGCCACTAAAACTACCCTTACACTTTTCCAAAATACCACAAATTTATACTTTTTGGAAAATTCAGACGCTAATCTATCTATTGGTAGCAAAATAATGCAAATCGGTTGGAAAATGTGACCACAGCAATGCCATAAAGGGAAAAAGTACCCAAAACCTGCCCCCCAAAATATACTTTCTCGCTTATTAGACCACTTAGAAAAACAATTTTTGTTTTGATTTGTTTGTTCACACTCATGTATCACTTATAAATGATGAAAATTTTCTTCTAAATCACACATGGCTTTTTATGCAGACAAGTTTGTTTTTTTACTGTATTCCTATTTCAACCCATATAAAGCATAGTGTTCTTAAGCAAAGCACTACAAATTTGTATTTGACGTAAACAACAGAATGCTAGCTATAAAATAAGACCAAAATTTTGAAAATCGGATAGAAACTGTGGTCACAGTGAGCGATCAAACCCAGACATCTACCAAGGAAATGGACGTGTTTTAGGAAAATCCATGTCTACGCATCCTAGCCACCATAAAGCACAGTATTTTCATAGAAAGTACTATAAATTTATACTTGACGGAAACTATACGAACACAGCTACAAGATGACACCAAAATCTTGGCAATCAAATTAAAATTGTGGCCACAGTAAGCGCTCAAATCTGAAAATCTGCACAAAAACGCACGTGTTCTAGGAACAGCCATTTACATGCCTCCTACATGCTAGATAATTTGTCTAAAATATTACCATGAAAATACTAGTTTGGGTTAAGCCTTTAAATTAAAAATTATAAAACCGAAATTCGCACGTCTAAGGGGAGAAAAATCGATTTAAAGTTTTGGGGTAGGGACACTTAAAAAATTGGAAATTTTTTGCCTTTCAGCCACTAAAACTACCCTTACACTTTTCCAAAATACCACAAATTTATACTTTTTGGAAAATTCAGACGCTAATCTATCTATTGGTAGCAAAATAATGCAAATCGGTTGGAAAATGTGACCACAGCAATGCCATAAAGGGAAAAAGTACCAAAAACCTGCCCCCCCAAAATATACTTTCTCGCTTATTAGACCACTTAGAAAAACAATTTTTGTTTTGATTTGTTTGTTCACACTCATGTATCACTTATAAATGATGAAAATTTTCTTCTAAATCACACATGGCTTTTTATGCAGACAAGTTTGTTTTTTTACTGTATTCCTATTTCAACCCATATAAAGCATAGTGTTCTTAAGCAAAGCACTACAAATTTGTATTTGACGTAAACAACAGAATGCTAGCTATAAAATAAGACCAAAATTTTGAAAATCGGATAGAAACTGTGGTCACAGTGAGCGATCAAACCCAGACATCTACCAAGGAAATGGACGTGTTTTAGGAAAATCCATGTCTACGCATCCTAGCCACCATAAAGCACAGTATTTTCATAGAAAGTACTATAAATTTATACTTGACGGAAACTGTACAAACACAGCTACAAGATGACACCAAAATCTTGGCAATCAAATTAAAATTGTGGCCACAGTAAGCGATCAAATCTGAAAATCTGCACGAAAAACGCACGTGTTCTAGGAACAGCCATTTACATGCCTCCTACATGCTAGATAATTTGTCTAAAATATTTTCCAACCATGAAAATACTAGCTTGGGTTAAGCCTTTAAATTAAAAATTATAAAACCGAAATTCGCACGTCTAAGGGGAGAAAAATCGATTTAAAGTTTTGGGGTAGGGACACTTAAAAAATTGGAAATTTTTTGCCTTTCAGCCACTAAAACTACCCTTACACTTTTCCAAAATACCACAAATTTATACTTTTTGGAAAATTCAGACGCTAATCTATCTATTGGTAGCAAAATAATGCAAATCGGTTGGAAAATGTGACCACAGCAATGCCATAAAGGGAAAAAGTACCCAAAACCTGCCCCCCAAAATATACTTTCTCGCTTATTAGACCACTAAGAAAAACAATTTTTGTTTTGATTTGTTTGTTCACACTCATGTATCACTTATAAATGATGAAAATTTTCTTCTAAATCACACATGGCTTTTTATGCAGACAAGTTTGTTTTTTTACTGTATTCCTATTTCAACCCATATAAAGCATAGTGTTCTTAAGCAAAGCACTACAAATTTGTATTTGACGTAAACAACAGAATGCTAGCTATAAAATAAGACCAAAATTTTGAAAATCGGATAGAAACTGTGGTCACAGTGAGCGATCAAACCCAGACATCTACCAAGGAAATGGACGTGTTTTAGGAAAATCCATGTCTACGCATCCTAGCCACCATAAAGCACAGTATTTTCATAGAAAGTACTATAAATTTATACTTGACGGAAACTATACAAACACAGCTACAAGATGACACCAAAATCTTGGCAATCAAATTAAAATTGTGGCCACAGTAAGCGATCAAATCTGAAAATCTGCACAAAAACGCACGTGTTCTAGGAACAGCCATTTACATGCCTCCTACATGCTAGATAATTTGTCTAAAATATTACCATGAAAATACTAGTTTGGGTTAAGCCTTTAAATTAAAAATTATAAAACCGAAATTCGCACGTCTAAGGGGAGAAAAATCGATTTAAAGTTTTGGGGTAGGGACACTTAAAAAATTGGAAATTTTTTGCCTTTCAGCCACTAAAACTACCCTTACACTTTTCCAAAATACCACAAATTTATATTTTTTGGAAAATTCAGACGCTAATCTATCTATTGGTAGCAAAATAATGCAAATCGGTTGGAAAATGTGACCACAGCAATGCCATAAAGGGAAAAAGTACCCAAAACCTGCCCCCCCAAAATATACTATCTCGCTTATTAGACCACTTAGAAAAACAATTTTTGTTTTGATTTGTTTGTTCACACTCATGTATCACTTATAAATGATGAAAATTTTCTTCTAAATCACACATGGCTTTTTATGCAGACAAGTTTGTTTTTTTACTGTATTCCTATTTCAACCCATATAAAGCATAGTGTTCTTAAGCAAAGCACTACAAATTTGTATTTGACGTAAACAACAGAATGCCAGCTATAAAATAAGACCAAAATTTTGAAAATCGGATAGAAACTGTGGTCACAGTGAGCGATCAAACCCAGACATCTACCAAGGAAATGGACGTGTTTTAGGAAAATCCATGTCTACGCATCCTAGCCACCATAAAGCACAGTATTTTCATAGAAAGTACTATAAATTTATACTTGACGGAAACTATACGAACACAGCTACAAGATGACACCAAAATCTTGGCAATCAAATTAAAATTGTGGCCTCAGTAAGCGATCAAATCTGAAAATCTGCACAAAAAACGCACGTGTTCTAGGAACAGCCATTTACATGCCTCCTACATGCTAGATAATTTGTCTAAAATATTTTCCAACCATGAAAATACTAATTTGGGTTAAGCCTTTAAATTAAAAATTATAAAACCGAAATTCGCACGTCTAAGGGGAGAAAAATCGATTTCAAGTTTTGGGGTAGGGACACTTAAAAAATTGGAAATTTTTTGCCTTTCAGCCACTAAAACTACCCTTACACTTTTCCAAAATACCACAAATTTATACTTTTTGGAAAATTCAGACGCTAATCTATCTATTGGTAGCAAAATAATGCAAATCGGTTGGAAAATGTGACCACAGCAATGCCATAAAGGGAAAAAGTACCCAAAACCTGCCCCCCCAAAATATACTATCTCGCTTATTAGACCACTTAGAAAAACAATTTTTGTTTTGATTTGTTTGTTCACACTCATGTATCACTTATAAATGATGAAAATTTTCTTCTAAATCACACATGGCTTTTTATGCAGACAAGTTTGTTTTTTTACTGTATTCCAATTTCAACCCATATAAAGCATAGTGTTCTTAAGCAAAGCACTACAAATTTGTATTTGACGTAAACAACAGAATGCCAGCTATAAAATAAGACCAAAATTTTGAAAATCGGATAGAAACTGTGGTCACAGTGAGCGATCAAACCCAGACATCTACCAAGGAAATGGACGTGTTTTAGGAAAATCCATGTCTACGCATCCTAGCCACCATAAAGCACAGTATTTTCATAGAAAGTACTATAAATTTATACTTGACGGAAACTATACGAACACAGCTACAAGATGACACCAAAATCTTGGCAATCAAATTAAAATTGTGGCCACAGTAAGCGATCAAATCTGAAAATCTGCACGAAAAACGCACGTGTTCTAGGAACAGCCATTTACATGCCTCCTACATGCTAGATAATTTGTCTAAAATATTTTCCAACCATGAAAATACTAGTTAGGGTTAAGCCTTTAAATTAAAAATTATAAAACCGAAATTCGCACGTCTAAGGGGAGAAAAATCGATTTGAAGTTTTGGGGTAGGGACACTTAAAAAATTGGAAATTTTTTGCCTTTCAGCCACTAAAACTACCCTTACACTTTTCCAAAATACCACAAATTTATACTTTTTGGAAAATTCAGACGCTAATCTATCTATTGGTAGCAAAATAATGCAAATCGGTTGGAAAATATGACCACAGCAATGCCATAAAGGGAAAAAGTACCCAAAACCTGCCCCCCCAAAATATACTATCTCGCTTATTAGACCACTTAGAAAAACAATTTTTGTTTTGATTTGTTTGTTCACACTCATGTATCACTTATAAATGATGAAAATTTTCTTCTAAATCACACATGGCTTTTTATGCAGACAAGTTTGTTTTTTTACTGTATTCCAATTTCAACCCATATAAAGCATAGTGTTCTTAAGCAAAGCACTACAAATTTGTATTTGACGTAAACAACAGAATGCCAGCTATAAAATAAGACCAAAATTTTGAAAATCGGATAGAAACTGTGGTCACAGTGAGCGATCAAACCCAGACATCTACCAAGGAAATGGACGTGTTTTAGGAAAATCCATGTCTACGCATCCTAGCCACCATAAAGCACAGTATTTTCATAGAAAGTACTATAAATTTATACTTGACGGAAACTATACAAACACAGCTACAAGATGACACCAAAATCTTGGCAATCAAATTAAAATTGTGGCCACAGTAAGCGATCAAATCTGAAAATCTGCACAAAAACGCACGTGTTCTAGGAACAGCCATTTACATGCCTCCTACATGCTAGATAATTTGTCTAAAATATTACCATGAAAATACTAGTTTGGGTTAAGCCTTTAAATTAAAAATTATAAAACCGAAATTCGCACGTCTAAGGGGAGAAAAATCGATTTAAAGTTTTGGGGTAGGGACACTTAAAAAATTGGAAATTTTTTGCCTTTCAGCCACTAAAACTACCCTTCCACTTTTCCAAAATACCACAAATTTATACTTTTTGGAAAATTCAGACGCTAATCCATCTATTGGTAGCAAAATAATGCAAATCGGTTAGAAAATGTGACCACAGCAATGCCATAAAGGGAAAAAGTACCCAAAACCTGCCCCCCCAAAATATACTATCTCGCTTATTAAACCACTTAGAAAAACAATTTTTGTTTTGATTTGTTTGTTCACACTCATGTATCACTTATAAATGATGAAAATTTTCTTCTAAATCACACATGGCTTTTTATGCAGACAAGTTTGTTTTTTTACTGTATTCCTATTTCAACCCATATAAAGCATAGTGTTCTTAAGCAAAGCACTACAAATTTGTATTTGACGTAAACAACAGAATGCCAGCTATAAAATAAGACCAAAATTTTGAAAATCGGATAGAAACTGTGGTCACAGTGAGCGATCAAACCCAGACATCTACCAAGGAAATGGACGTGTTTTAGGAAAATCCATGTCTACGCATCCTAGCCACCATAAAGCACAGTATTTTCATAGAAAGTACTATAAATTTATACTTGACGGAAACTATACGAACACAGCTACAAGATGACACCAAAATCTTGGCAATCAAATTAAAATTGTGGCCTCAGTAAGCGATCAAATCTGAAAATCTGCACAAAAAACGCACGTGTTCTAGGAACAGCCATTTACATGCCTCCTACATGCTAGATAATTTGTCTAAAATATTTTCCAACCATGAAAATACTAATTTGGGTTAAGCCTTTAAATTAAAAATTATAAAACCGAAATTCGCACGTCTAAGGGGAGAAAAATCGATTTCAAGTTTTGGGGTAGGGACACTTAAAAAATTGGAAATTTTTTGCCTTTCAGCCACTAAAACTACCCTTACACTTTTCCAAAATACCACAAATTTATACTTTTTGGAAAATTCAGACGCTAATCTATCTATTGGTAGCAAAATAATGCAAATCGGTTGGAAAATGTGACCACAGCAATGCCATAAAGGGAAAAAGTACCCAAAACCTGCCCCCCCAAAATATACTATCTCGCTTATTAGACCACTTAGAAAAACAATTTTTGTTTTGATTTGTTTGTTCACACTCATGTATCACTTATAAATGATGAAAATTTTCTTCTAAATCACACATGGCTTTTTATGCAGACAAGTTTGTTTTTTTACTGTATTCCAATTTCAACCCATATAAAGCATAGTGTTCTTAAGCAAAGCACTACAAATTTGTATTTGACGTAAACAACAGAATGCCAGCTATAAAATAAGACCAAAATTTTGAAAATCGGATAGAAACTGTGGTCACAGTGAGCGATCAAACCCAGACATCTACCAAGGAAATGGACGTGTTTTAGGAAAATCCATGTCTACGCATCCTAGCCACCATAAAGCACAGTATTTTCATAGAAAGTACTATAAATTTATACTTGACGGAAACTATACGAACACAGCTACAAGATGACACCAAAATCTTGGCAATCAAATTAAAATTGTGGCCACAGTAAGCGATCAAATCTGAAAATCTGCACGAAAAACGCACGTGTTCTAGGAACAGCCATTTACATGCCTCCTACATGCTAGATAATTTGTCTAAAATATTTTCCAACCATGAAAATACTAGTTAGGGTTAAGCCTTTAAATTAAAAATTATAAAACCGAAATTCGCACGTCTAAGGGGAGAAAAATCGATTTGAAGTTTTGGGGTAGGGACACTTAAAAAATTGGAAATTTTTTGCCTTTCAGCCACTAAAACTACCCTTACACTTTTCCAAAATACCACAAATTTATACTTTTTGGAAAATTCAGACGCTAATCTATCTATTGGTAGCAAAATAATGCAAATCGGTTGGAAAATATGACCACAGCAATGCCATAAAGGGAAAAAGTACCCAAAACCTGCCCCCCCAAAATATACTATCTCGCTTATTAGACCACTTAGAAAAACAATTTTTGTTTTGATTTGTTTGTTCACACTCATGTATCACTTATAAATGATGAAAATTTTCTTCTAAATCACACATGGCTTTTTATGCAGACAAGTTTGTTTTTTTACTGTATTCCAATTTCAACCCATATAAAGCATAGTGTTCTTAAGCAAAGCACTACAAATTTGTATTTGACGTAAACAACAGAATGCCAGCTATAAAATAAGACCAAAATTTTGAAAATCGGATAGAAACTGTGGTCACAGTGAGCGATCAAACCCAGACATCTACCAAGGAAATGGACGTGTTTTAGGAAAATCCATGTCTACGCATCCTAGCCACCATAAAGCACAGTATTTTCATAGAAAGTACTATAAATTTATACTTGACGGAAACTATACAAACACAGCTACAAGATGACACCAAAATCTTGGCAATCAAATTAAAATTGTGGCCACAGTAAGCGATCAAATCTGAAAATCTGCACAAAAACGCACGTGTTCTAGGAACAGCCATTTACATGCCTCCTACATGCTAGATAATTTGTCTAAAATATTACCATGAAAATACTAGTTTGGGTTAAGCCTTTAAATTAAAAATTATAAAACCGAAATTCGCACGTCTAAGGGGAGAAAAATCGATTTAAAGTTTTGGGGTAGGGACACTTAAAAAATTGGAAATTTTTTGCCTTTCAGCCACTAAAACTACCCTTCCACTTTTCCAAAATACCACAAATTTATACTTTTTGGAAAATTCAGACGCTAATCCATCTATTGGTAGCAAAATAATGCAAATCGGTTAGAAAATGTGACCACAGCAATGCCATAAAGGGAAAAAGTACCCAAAACCTGCCCCCCCAAAATATACTATCTCGCTTATTAGACCACTTAGAAAAACAATTTTTGTTTTGATTTGTTTGTTCACACTCATGTATCACTTATAAATGATGAAAATTTTCTTCTAAATCACACATGGCTTTTTATGCAGACAAGTTTGTTTTTTTACTGTATTCCTATTTCAACCCATATAAAGCATAGTGTTCTTAAGCAAAGCACTACAAATTTGTATTTGACGTAAACAACAGAATGCCAGCTATAAAATAAGACCAAAATTTTGAAAATCGGATAGAAACTGTGGTCACAGTGAGCGATCAAACCCAGACATCTACCAAGGAAATGGACGTGTTTTAGGAAAATCCATGTCTACGCATCCTAGCCACCATAAAGCACAGTATTTTCATAGAAAGTACTATAAATTTATACTTGACGGAAACTATACGAACACAGCTACAAGATGACACCAAAATCTTGGCAATCAAATTAAAATTGTGGCCTCAGTAAGCGATCAAATCTGAAAATCTGCACAAAAAACGCACGTGTTCTAGGAACAGCCATTTACATGCCTCCTACATGCTAGATAATTTGTCTAAAATATTTTCCAACCATGAAAATACTAATTTGGGTTAAGCCTTTAAATTAAAAATTATAAAACCGAAATTCGCACGTCTAAGGGGAGAAAAATCGATTTCAAGTTTTGGGGTAGGGACACTTAAAAAATTGGAAATTTTTTGCCTTTCAGCCACTAAAACTACCCTTACACTTTTCCAAAATACCACAAATTTATACTTTTTGGAAAATTCAGACGCTAATCTATCTATTGGTAGCAAAATAATGCAAATCGGTTGGAAAATGTGACCACAGCAATGCCATAAAGGGAAAAAGTACCCAAAACCTGCCCCCCCAAAATATACTATCTCGCTTATTAGACCACTTAGAAAAACAATTTTTGTTTTGATTTGTTTGTTCACACTCATGTATCACTTATAAATGATGAAAATTTTCTTCTAAATCACACATGGCTTTTTATGCAGACAAGTTTGTTTTTTTACTGTATTCCAATTTCAACCCATATAAAGCATAGTGTTCTTAAGCAAAGCACTACAAATTTGTATTTGACGTAAACAACAGAATGCCAGCTATAAAATAAGACCAAAATTTTGAAAATCGGATAGAAACTGTGGTCACAGTGAGCGATCAAACCCAGACATCTACCAAGGAAATGGACGTGTTTTAGGAAAATCCATGTCTACGCATCCTAGCCACCATAAAGCACAGTATTTTCATAGAAAGTACTATAAATTTATACTTGACGGAAACTATACGAACACAGCTACAAGATGACACCAAAATCTTGGCAATCAAATTAAAATTGTGGCCACAGTAAGCGATCAAATCTGAAAATCTGCACGAAAAACGCACGTGTTCTAGGAACAGCCATTTACATGCCTCCTACATGCTAGATAATTTGTCTAAAATATTTTCCAACCATGAAAATACTAGTTAGGGTTAAGCCTTTAAATTAAAAATTATAAAACCGAAATTCGCACGTCTAAGGGGAGAAAAATCGATTTGAAGTTTTGGGGTAGGGACACTTAAAAAATTGGAAATTTTTTGCCTTTCAGCCACTAAAACTACCCTTACACTTTTCCAAAATACCACAAATTTATACTTTTTGGAAAATTCAGACGCTAATCTATCTATTGGTAGCAAAATAATGCAAATCGGTTGGAAAATATGACCACAGCAATGCCATAAAGGGAAAAAGTACCCAAAACCTGCCCCCCCAAAATATACTATCTCGCTTATTAGACCACTTAGAAAAACAATTTTTGTTTTGATTTGTTTGTTCACACTCATGTATCACTTATAAATGATGAAAATTTTCTTCTAAATCACACATGGCTTTTTATGCAGACAAGTTTGTTTTTTTACTGTATTCCTATTTCAACCCATATAAAGCATAGTGTTCTTAAGCAAAGCACTACAAATTTGTATTTGACGTAAACAACAGAATGCTAGCTATAAAATAAGACCAAAATTTTTAAAATCGGATAGAAACTGTGGTCACAGTGAGCGATCAAACCCAGACATCTACCAAGGAAATGGACGTGTTTTAGGAAAATCCATGTCTACGCATCCTAGCCACCATAAAGCACAGTATTTTCATAGAAAGTACTACAAATTTATACTTGACGGAAACTATACAAACACAGCTACAAGATGACACCAAAATCTTGGCAATCAAATTAAAATTGTGGCCACAGTAAGCGATCAAATCTGAAAATCTGCACGAAAAACGCACGTGTTCTAGGAACAGCCATTTACATGCCTCCTACATGCTAGATAATTTGTCTAAAATATTTTCCAACCATGAAAATACTAGTTTGGGTTAAGCCTTTAAATTAAAAATTATAAAACCGAAATTCGCACGTCTAAGGGGAGAAAAATCGATTTAAAGTTTTGGGGTAGGGACACTTAAAAAATTGGAAATTTTTTGCCTTTCAGCCACTAAAACTACCCTTACACTTTTCCAAAATACCACAAATTTATACTTTTTGGAAAATTCAGACGCTAATCTATCTATTGGTAGCAAAATAATGCAAATCGGTTGGAAAATGTGACCACAGCAATGCCATAAAGGGAAAAAGTACCCAAAACCTGCCCCCCCAAAATATACTATCTCGCTTATTAGACCACTTAGAAAAACAATTTTTGTTTTGATTTGTTTGTTCACACTCATGTATCACTTATAAATGATGAAAATTTTCTTCTAAATCACACATGGCTTTTTATGCAGACAAGTTTGTTTTTTTACTGTATTCCTATTTCAACCCATATAAAGCATAGTGTTCTTAAGCAAAGCACTACAAATTTGTATTTGACGTAAACAACAGAATGCTAGCTATAAAATAAGACCAAAATTTTGAAAATCGGATAGAAACTGTGGTCACAGTGAGCGATCAAACCCAGACATCTACCAAGGAAATGGACGTGTTTTAGGAAAATCCATGTCTACGCATCCTAGCCACCATAAAGCACAGTATTTTCATAGAAAGTACTATAAATTTATACTTGACGGAAACTATACAAACACAGCTACAAGATGACACCAAAATCTTGGCAATCAAATTAAAATTGTGGCCACAGTAAGCGATCAAATCTGAAAATCTGCACAAAAAACGCACGTGTTCTAGGAACAGCCATTTACATGCCTCCTACATGCTAGATAATTTGTCTAAAATATTTTCCAACCATGAAAATACTAACTTGGGTTAAGCCTTTAAATTAAAAATTATAAAACCGAAATTCGCACGTCTAAGGGGAGAAAAATCGATTTAAAGTTTTGGGGTAGGGACACTTAAAAAATTGGAAATTTTTTGCCTTTCAGCCACTAAAACTACCCTTACACTTTTCCAAAATACCACAAATTTATACTTTTTGGAAAATTCAGACGCTAATCTATCTATTGGTAGCAAAATAATGCAAACCGGTTGGAAAATGTGACCACAGCAATGCCATAAAGGGAAAAAGTACCCAAAACCTGCCCCCCCAAAATATACTATCTCGCTTATTAGACCACTTAGAAAAACAATTTTTGTTTTGATTTGTTTGTTCACACTCATGTATCACTTATAAATGATGAAAATTTTCTTCTAAATCACACATGGCTTTTTATGCAGACAAGTTTGTTTTTTTACTGTATTCCTATTTCAACCCATATAAAGCATAGTGTTCTTAAGCAAAGCACTACAAATTTGTATTTGACGTAAACAACAGAATGCTAGCTATAAAATAAGACCAAAATTTTGAAAATCGGATAGAAACTGTGGTCACAGTGAGCGATCAAACCCAGACATCTACAAAGGAAATGGACGTGTTTTAGGAAAATCCATGTCTACGCATCCTAGCCACCATAAAGCACAGTATTTTCATAGAAAGTACTATAAATTTATACTTGACGGAAACTATACAAACACAGCTACAAGATGACACCAAAATCTTGGCAATCAAATTAAAATTGTGGCCACAGTAAGCGATCAAATCTGAAAATCTGCACAAAAAACGCACGTGTTCTAGGAACAGCCATTTACATGCCTCCTACATGCTAGATAATTTGTCTAAAATATTTTCCAACCATGAAAATACTAGTTTGGGTTAAGCCTTTAAATTAAAAATTATAAAACCGAAATTCGCACGTCTAAGGGGAGAAAAATCGATTTAAAGTTTTGGGGTAGGGACACTTAAAAAATTGGAAATTTTTTGCCTTTCAGCCACTAAAACTACCCTTACACTTTTCCAAAATACCACAAATTTATATTTTTTGGAAAATTCAGACGCTAATCTATCTATTGGTAGCAAAATAATGCAAATCGGTTGGAAAATGTGACCACAGCAATGCCATAAAGGGAAAAAGTACCCAAAACCTGCCCCCCCAAAATATACTATCTCGCTTATTAGACCACTTAGAAAAACAATTTTTGTTTTGATTTGTTTGTTCACACTCATGTATCACTTATAAATGATGAAAATTTTCTTCTAAATCACACATGGCTTTTTATGCAGACAAGTTTGTTTTTTTACTGTATTCCTATTTCAACCCATATAAAGCATAGTGTTCTTAAGCAAAGCACTACAAATTTGTATTTGACGTAAACAACAGAATGCCAGCTATAAAATAAGACCAAAATTTTGAAAATCGGATAGAAACTGTGGTCACAGTGAGCGATCAAACCCAGACATCTACCAAGGAAATGGACGTGTTTTAGGAAAATCCATGTCTACGCATCCTAGCCACCATAAAGCACAGTATTTTCATAGAAAGTACTATAAATTTATACTTGACGGAAACTATACAAACACAGCTACAAGATGACACCAAAATCTTGGCAATCAAATTAAAATTGTGGCCACAGTAAGCGATCAAATCTGAAAATCTGCACAAAAAACGCACGTGTTCTAGGAACAGCCATTTACATGCCTCCTACATGCTAGATAATTTGTCTAAAATATTTTCCAACCATGAAAATACTAATTTGGGTTAAGCCTTTAAATTAAAAATTATAAAACCGAAATTCGCACGTCTAAGGGGAGAAAAATCGATTTAAAGTTTTGGGGTAGGGACACTTAAAAAATTGGAAATTTTTTGCCTTTCAGCCACTAAAACTACCCTTACACTTTTCCAAAATACCACAAATTTATACTTTTTGGAAAATTCAGACGCTAATCTATCTATTGGTAGCAAAATAATGCAAATCGGTTGGAAAATGTGACCACAGCAATGCCATAAAGGGAAAAAGTACCCAAAACCTGCGCCCCCAAAATATACTATCTCGCTTATTAGACCACTTAGAAAAACAATTTTTGTTTTGATTTGTTCGTTCACACTCATGTATCACTTATAAATGATGAAAATTTTCTTCTAAATCACACATGGCTTTTTATGCAGACAAGTTTGTTTTTTTACTGTATTCCTATTTCAACCCATATAAAGCATAGTGTTCTTAAGCAAAGCACTACAAATTTGTATTTGACGTAAACAACAGAATGCTAGCTATAAAATAAGACCAAAATTTTGAAAATCGGATAGAAACTGTGGTCACAGTGAGCGATCAAACCCAGACATCTACCAAGGAAATGGACGTGTTTTAGGAAAATCCATGTCTACGCATCCTAGCCACCATAAAGCACAGTATTTTCATAGAAAGTACTACAAATTTATACTTGACGGAAACTATACAAACACAGCTACAAGATGACACCAAAATCTTGGCAATCAAATTAAAATTGTGGCCACAGTAAGCGATCAAATCTGAAAATCTGCACGAAAAACGCACGTGTTCTAGGAACAGCCATTTACATGCCTCCTACATGCTAGATAATTTGTCTAAAATATTTTCCAACCATGAAAATACTAGTTTGGGTTAAGCCTTTAAATTAAAAATTATAAAACCGAAATTCGCACGTCTAAGGGGAGAAAAATCGATTTAAAGTTTTGGGGTAGGGACACTTAAAAAATTGGAAATTTTTTGCCTTTCAGCCACTAAAACTACCCTTACACTTTTCCAAAATACCACAAATTTATACTTTTTGGAAAATTCAGACGCTAATCTATCTATTGGTAGCAAAATAATGCAAATCGGTTGGAAAATGTGACCACAGCAATGCCATAAAGGGAAAAAGTACCCAAAACCTGCCCCCCCAAAATATACTATCTCGCTTATTAGACCACTTAGAAAAACAATTTTTGTTTTGATTTGTTTGTTCACACTCATGTATCACTTATAAATGATGAAAATTTTCTTCTAAATCACACATGGCTTTTTATGCAGACAAGTTTGTTTATTTACTGTATTCCTATTTCAACCCATATAAAGCGTAGTGTTCTTAAGCAAAGCACTACAAATTTGTATTTGACGTAAACAACAGAATGCCAGCTATAAAATAAGACCAAAATTTTGAAAATCGGATAGAAACTGTGGTCACAGTGAGCGATCAAACCCAGACATCTACCAAGGAAATGGACGTGTTTTAGGAAAATCCATGTCTACGCATCCTAGCCACCATAAAGCACAGTATTTTCATAGAAAGTACTACAAATTTATACTTGACGGAAACTATACAAACACAGCTACAAGATGACACCAAAATCTTGGCAATCAAATTAAAATTGTGGCCACAGTAAGCGATCAAATCTGAAAATCTGCACGAAAAACGCACGTGTTCTAGGAACAGCCATTTACATGCCTCCTACATGCTAGATAATTTGTCTAAAATATTTTCCAACCATGAAAATACTAGTTTGGGTTAAGCCTTTAAATTAAAAATTATAAAACCGAAATTCGCACGTCTAAGGGGAGAAAAATCGATTTAAAGTTTTGGGGTAGGGACACTTAAAAAATTGGAAATTTTTTGCCTTTCAGCCACTAAAACTACCCTTACACTTTTCCAAAATACCACAAATTTATACTTTTTGGAAAATTCAGACGCTAATCTATCTATTGGTAGCAAAATAATGCAAATCGGTTGGAAAATGTGACCACAGCAATGCCATAAAGGGAAAAAGTACCCAAAACCTGCCCCCCCAAAATATACTATCTCGCTTATTAGACCACTTAGAAAAACAATTTTTGTTTTGATTTGTTTGTTCACACTCATGTATCACTTATAAATGATGAAAATTTTCTTCTAAATCACACATGGCTTTTTATGCAGACAAGTTTGTTTTTTTACTGTATTCCTATTTCAACCCATATAAAGCATAGTGTTCTTAAGCAAAGCACTACAAATTTGTATTTGACGTAAACAACAGAATGCTAGCTATAAAATAAGACCAAAATTTTGAAAATCGGATAGAAACTGTGGTCACAGTGAGCGATCAAACCCAGACATCTACCAAGGAAATGGACGTATTTTAGGAAAATCCATGTCTACGCATCCTAGCCACCATAAAGCACAGTATTTTCATAGAAAGTACTATAAATTTATACTTGACGGAAACTATACAAACACAGCTACAAGATGACACCAAAATCTTGGCAATCAAATTAAAATTGTGGCCACAGTAAGCGATCAAATCTGAAAATCTGCACAAAAAACGCACGTGTTCTAGGAACAGCCATTTACATGCCTCCTACATGCTAGATAATTTGTCTAAAATATTTTCCAACCATGAAAATACTAGTTTGGGTTAAGCCTTTAAATTAAAAATTATAAAACCGAAATTCGCACGTCTAAGGGGAGAAAAATCGATTTAAAGTTTTGGGGTAGGGACACTTAAAAAATTGGAAATTTTTTGCCTTTCAGCCACTAAAACTACCCTTACACTTTTCCAAAATACCACAAATTTATATTTTTTGGAAAATTCAGACGCTAATCTATCTATTGGTAGCAAAATAATGCAAATCGGTTGGAAAATGTGACCACAGCAATGCCATAAAGGGAAAAAGTACCCAAAACCTGCCCCCCCAAAATATACTATCTCGCTTATTAGACCACTTAGAAAAACAATTTTTGTTTTGATTTGTTTGTTCACACTCATGTATCACTTATAAATGATGAAAATTTTCTTCTAAATCACACATGGCTTTTTATGCAGACAAGTTTGTTTTTTTACTGTATTCCTATTTCAACCCATATAAAGCATAGTGTTCTTAAGCAAAGCACTACAAATTTGTATTTGACGTAAACAACAGAATGCCAGCTATAAAATAAGACCAAAATTTTGAAAATCGGATAGAAACTGTGGTCACAGTGAGCGATCAAACCCAGACATCTACCAAGGAAATGGACGTGTTTTAGGAAAATCCATGTCTACGCATCCTAGCCACCATAAAGCACAGTATTTTCATAGAAAGTACTATAAATTTATACTTGACGGAAACTATACAAACACAGCTACAAGATGACACCAAAATCTTGGCAATCAAATTAAAATTGTGGCCACAGTAAGCGATCAAATCTGAAAATCTGCACAAAAAACGCACGTGTTCTAGGAACAGCCATTTACATGCCTCCTACATGCTAGATAATTTGTCTAAAATATTTTCCAACCATGAAAATACTAATTTGGGTTAAGCCTTTAAATTAAAAATTATAAAACCGAAATTCGCACGTCTAAGGGGAGAAAAATCGATTTAAAGTTTTGGGGTAGGGACACTTAAAAAATTGGAAATTTTTTGCCTTTCAGCCACTAAAACTACCCTTACACTTTTCCAAAATACCACAAATTTATACTTTTTGGAAAATTCAGACGCTAATCTATCTATTGGTAGCAAAATAATGCAAATCGGTTGGAAAATGTGACCACAGCAATGCCATAAAGGGAAAAAGTACCCAAAACCTGCGCCCCCAAAATATACTATCTCGCTTATTAGACCACTTAGAAAAACAATTTTTGTTTTGATTTGTTCGTTCACACTCATGTATCACTTATAAATGATGAAAATTTTCTTCTAAATCACACATGGCTTTTTATGCAGACAAGTTTGTTTTTTTACTGTATTCCTATTTCAACCCATATAAAGCATAGTGTTCTTAAGCAAAGCACTACAAATTTGTATTTGACGTAAACAACAGAATGCTAGCTATAAAATAAGACCAAAATTTTGAAAATCGGATAGAAACTGTGGTCACAGTGAGCGATCAAACCCAGACATCTACCAAGGAAATGGACGTGTTTTAGGAAAATCCATGTCTACGCATCCTAGCCACCATAAAGCACAGTATTTTCATAGAAAGTACTATAAATTTATACTTGACGGAAACTATACAAACACAGCTACAAGATGACACCAAAATCTTGGCAATCAAATTAAAATTGTGGCCACAGTAAGCGATCAAATCTGAAAATCTGCACAAAAAACGCACGTGTTCTAGGAACAGCCATTTACATGCCTCCTACATGCTAGATAATTTGTCTAAAATATTTTCCAACCATGAAAATACTAATTTGGGTTAAGCCTTTAAATTAAAAATTATAAAACCGAAATTCGCACGTCTAAGGGGAGAAAAATCGATTTAAAGTTTTGGGGTAGGGACACTTAAAAAATTGGAAATTTTTTGCCTTTCAGCCACTAAAACTACCCTTACACTTTTCCAAAATACCACAAATTTATACTTTTTGGAAAATTCAGACGCTAATCTATCTATTGGTAGCAAAATAATGCAAATCGGTTGGAAAATGTGACCACAGCAATGCCATAAAGGGAAAAAGTACCCAAAACCTGCCCCCCCAAAATATACTATCTCGCTTATTAGACCACTTAGAAAAACAATTTTTGTTTTGATTTGTTTGTTCACACTCATGTATCACTTATAAATGATGAAAATTTTCTTCTAAATCACACATGGCTTTTTATGCAGACAAGTTTGTTTTTTTACTGTATTCCTATTTCAACCCATATAAAGCATAGTGTTCTTAAGCAAAGCACTACAAATTTGTATTTGACGTAAACAACTGAATGCCAGCTATAAAATAAGACCAAAATTTTGAAAATCGGATAGAAACTGTGGTCACAGTGAGCGATCAAACCCAGACATCTACCAAGGAAATGGACGTGTTTTAGGAAAATCCATGTCTACGCATCCTAGCCACCATAAAGCACAGTATTTTCATAGAAAGTACTATAAATTTATACTTGACGGAAACTATACAAACACAGCTACAAGATGACACCAAAATCTTGGCAATCAAATTAAAATTGTGGCCACAGTAAGCGATCAAATCTGAAAATCTGCACGAAAAACGCACGTGTTCTAGGAACAGCCATTTACATGCCTCCTTCATGCTAGATAATTTGTCTAAAATATTTTCCAACCATGAAAATACTAGTTTGGGTTAAGCCTTTAAATTAAAAATTATAAAACCGAAATTCGCACGTCTAAGGGGAGAAAAATCGATTTAAAGTTTTGGGGTAGGGACACTTAAAAAATTGGAAATTTTTTGCCTTTCAGCCACTAAAACTACCCTTACACTTTTCCAAAATACCACAAATTTATACTTTTTGGAAAATTCAGACGCTAATCTATCTATTGGTAGCAAAATAATGCAAATCGGTTGGAAAATGTGACCACAGCAATGCCATAAAGGGAAAAAGTACCCAAAACCTGCCCCCCAAAATATACTATCTCGCTTATTAGACCACTTAGAAAAACAATTTTTGTTTTGATTTGTTTGTTCACACTCATGTATCACTTATAAATGATGAAAATTTTCTTCTAAATCACACATGGCTTTTTATGCAGACAAGTTTGTTTTTTTACTGTATTCCTATTTCAACCCATATAAAGCATAGTGTTCTTAAGCAAAGCACTACAAATTTGTATTTGACGTAAACAACAGAATGCTAGCTATAAAATAAGACCAAAATTTTGAAAATCGGATAGAAACTGTGGTCACAGTGAGCGATCAAACCCAGACATCTACCAAGGAAATGGACGTGTTTTAGGAAAATCCATGTCTACGCATCCTAGCCACCATAAAGCACAGTATTTTCATAGAAAGTACTATAAATTTATACTTGACGGAAACTATACAAACACAGCTACAAGATGACACCAAAATCTTGGCAATCAAATTAAAATTGTGGCCACAGTAAGCGATCAAATCTGAAAATCTGCACAAAAAACGCACGTGTTCTAGGAACAGCCATTTACATGCCTCCTACATGCTAGATAATTTGTCTAAAATATTTTCCAACCATGAAAATACTAATTTGGGTTAAGCCTTTAAATTAAAAATTATAAAACCGAAATTCGCACGTCTAAGGGGAGAAAAATCGATTTAAAGTTTTGGGGTAGGGACACTTAAAAAATTGGAAATTTTTTGCCTTTCAGCCACTAAAACTACCCTTACACTTTTCCAAAATACCACAAATTTATACTTTTTGGAAAATTCAGACGCTAATCTATCTATTGGTAGCAAAATAATGCAAATCGGTTGGAAAATGTGACCACAGCAATGCCATAAAGGGAAAAAGTACCCAAAACCTGCCCCCCCAAAATATACTATCTCGCTTATTAGACCACTTAGAAAAACAATTTTTGTTTTGATTTGTTTGTTCACACTCATGTATCACTTATAAATGATGAAAATTTTCTTCTAAATCACACATGGCTTTTTATGCAGACAAGTTTGTTTTTTTACTGTATTCCTATTTCAACCCATATAAAGCATAGTGTTCTTAAGCAAAGCACTACAAATTTGTATTTGACGTAAACAACAGAATGCTAGCTATAAAATAAGACCAAAATTTTGAAAATCGGATAGAAACTGTGGTCACAGTGAGCGATCAAACCCAGACATCTACCAAGGAAATGGACGTGTTTTAGGAAAATCCATGTCTACGCATCCTAGCCACCATAAAGCACAGTATTTTCATAGAAAGTACTATAAATTTATACTTGACGGAAACTATACAAACACAGCTACAAGATGACACCAAAATCTTGGCAATCAAATTAAAATTGTGGCCACAGTAAGCGATCAAATCTGAAAATCTGCACAAAAAACGCACGTGTTCTAGGAACAGCCATTTACATGCCTCCTACATGCTAGATAATTTGTCTAAAATATTTTCCAACCATGAAAATACTAATTTGGTTAAGCCTTTAAATTAAAAATTATAAAACCGAAATTCGCACGTCTAAGGGGAGAAAAATCGATTTAAAGTTTTGGGGTAGGGACACTTAAAAAATTGGAAATTTTTTGCCTTTCAGCCACTAAAACTACCCTTACACTTTTCCAAAATACCACAAATTTATACTTTTTGGAAAATTCAGACGCTAATCTATCTATTGGTAGCAAAATAATGCAAATCGGTTGGAAAATGTGACCACAGCAATGCCATAAAGGGAAAAAGTACCCAAAACCTGCCCCCCCAAAATATACTATCTCGCTTATTAGACCACTTAGAAAAACAATTTTTGTTTTGATTTGTTTGTTCACACTCATGTATCACTTATAAATGATGAAAATTTTCTTCTAAATCACACATGGCTTTTTATGCAGACAAGTTTGTTTTTTTACTGTATTCCTATTTCAACCCATATAAAGCATAGTGTTCTTAAGCAAAGCACTACAAATTTGTATTTCACGTAAACAACAGAATGCTAGCTATAAAATAAGACCAAAATTTTGAAAATCGGATAGAAACTGTGGTCACAGTGAGCGATCAAACCCAGACATCTACCAAGGAAATGGACGTGTTTTAGGAAAATCCATGTCTACGCATCCTAGCCACCATAAAGCACAGTATTTTCATAGAAAGTACTATAAATTTATACTTGACGGAAACTATACGAACACAGCTACAAGATGACACCAAAATCTTGGCAATCAAATTAAAATTGTGGCCACAGTAAGCGATCAAATCTGAAAATCTGCACAAAAAACGCACGTGTTCTAGGAACAGCCATTTACATGCCTCCTACATGCTAGATAATTTGTCTAAAATATTTTCCAACCATGAAAATACTAATTTGGGTTAAGCCTTTAAATTAAAAATTATAAAACCGAAATTCGCACGTCTAAGGGGAGAAAAATCGATTTAAAGTTTTGGGGCAGGGACACTTAAAAAATTGGAAATTTTTTGCCTTTCAGCCACTAAAACTACCCTTACACTTTTCCAAAATACCACAAATTTATACTTTTTGGAAAATTCAGACGCTAATCTATCTATTGGTAGCAAAATAATGCAAATCGGTTGGAAAATGTGACCACAGCAATGCCATAAAGGGAAAAAGTACCCAAAACCTGCCCCCCCAAAATATACTATCTCGCTTATTAGACCACTTAGAAAAACAATTTTTGTTTTGATTTGTTTGTTCACACTCATGTATCACTTATAAATGATGAAAATTTTCTTCTAAATCACACATGGCTTTTTATGCAGACAAGTTTGTTTTTTTACTGTATTCCTATTTCAACCCATATAAAGCATAGTGTTCTTAAGCAAAGCACTACAAATTTGTATTTCACGTAAACAACAGAATGCTAGCTATAAAATAAGACCAAAATTTTGAAAATCGGATAGAAACTGTGGTCACAGTGAGCGATCAAACCCAGACATCTACCAAGGAAATGGACGTGTTTTAGGAAAATCCATGTCTACGCATCCTAGCCACCATAAAGCACAGTATTTTCATAGAAAGTACTATAAATTTATACTTGACGGAAACTATACGAACACAGCTACAAGATGACACCAAAATCTTGGCAATCAAATTAAAATTGTGGCCACAGTAAGCGATCAAATCTGAAAATCTGCACAAAAAACGCACGTGTTCTAGGAACAGCCATTTACATGCCTCCTACATGCTAGATAATTTGTCTAAAATATTTTCCAACCATGAAAATACTAATTTGGGTTAAGCCTTTAAATTAAAAATTATAAAACCGAAATTCGCACGTCTAAGGGGAGAAAAATCGATTTAAAGTTTTGGGGTAGGGACACTTAAAAAATTGGAAATTTTTTGCCTTTCAGCCACTAAAACTACCCTTACACTTTTCCAAAATACCACAAATGTGTACTTTTTGGAAAATTCAGACGCTAATCTATCTATTGGTAGCAAAATAATGCAAATCGGTTGGAAAATGTGACCACAGCAATGCCATAAAGGGAAAAAGTACCCAAAACCTGCCCCCCCAAAATATACTATCCCGCTTATTATACCACTTAGAAAAACAATTTTTGTTTTGATTTGTTTGTTCACACTCATGTATCACTTATAAATGATGAAAATTTTCTTCTAAATCACACATGGCTTTTTATGCAGACAAGTTTGTTTTTTTACTGTATTCCTATTTCAACCCATATAAAGCATAGTGTTCTTAAGCAAAGCACTACAAATTTGTATTTGACGTAAACAACAGAATGCTAGCTATAAAATAAGACCAAAATTTTGAAAATCGGATAGAAACTGTGGTCACAGTGAGCGATCAAACCCAGACATCTACCAAGGAAATGGACGTGTTTTAGGAAAATCCATGTCTACGCATCCTAGCCACCATAAAGCACAGTATTTTCATAGAAAGTACTATAAATTTATACTTGACGGAAACTATACAAACACAGCTACAAGATGACACCAAAATCTTGGCAATCAAATTAAAATTGTGGCCACAGTAAGCGATCAAATCTGAAAATCTGCACGAAAAACGCACGTGTTCTAGGAACAGCCATTTACATGCCTCCTACATGCTAGATAATTTGTCTAAAATATTTTCCAACCATGAAAATACTAATTTGGGTTAAGCCTTTAAATTAAAGATTATAAAACCGAAATTCGCACGTCTAAGGGGAGAAAAATCGATTTAAAGTTTTGGGGGACACTTAAAAAATTGGAAATGTTTTGCCTTTCAGCCACTAAAACTACCCTTACACTTTTCCAAAATACCACAAATTTATACTTTTTGGAAAATTCAGACGCTAATCTATCTATTGGTAGCAAAATAATGCAAATCGGTTGGAAAATGTGACCACAGCAATGCCATAAAGGGAAAAAGTACCCAAAACCTGCCCCCCCAAAATATACTATCTCGCTTATTAGACCACTTAGAAAAACAATTTTTGTTTTGATTTGTTTGTTCACACTCATGTATCACTTATAAATGATGAAAATTTTCTTCTAAATCACACATGGCTTTTTATGCAGACAAGTTTGTTTTTTTACTGTATTCCTATTTCAACCCATATAAAGCATAGTGTTCTTAAGCAAAGCACTACAAATTTGTATTTGACGTAAACAACAGAATGCCAGCTATAAAATAAGACCAAAATTTTGAAAATCGGATAGAAACTGTGGTCACAGTGAGCGATCAAACCCAGACATCTACCAAGGAAATGGACGTGTTTTAGGAAAATCCATGTCTACGCATCCTAGCCACCATAAAGCACAGTATTTTCATAGAAAGTACTATAAATTTATACTTGACGGAAACTATACGAACACAGCTACAAGATGACACCAAAATCTTGGCAATCAAATTAAAATTGTGGCCACAGTAAGCGATCAAATCTGAAAATCTGCACGAAAAACGCACGTGTTCTAGGAACAGCCATTTACATGCCTCCTACATGCTAGATAATTTGTCTAAAATATTTTCCAACCATGAAAATACTAATTTGGGTTAAGCCTTTAAATTAAAAATTATAAAACCGAAATTCGCACGTCTAAGGGGAGAAAAATCGATTTAAAGTTTTGGGGTAGGGACACTTAAAAAATTGGAAATTTTTTGCCTTTCAGCCACTAAAACTACCCTTACACTTTTCCAAAATACCACAAATTTATACTTTTTGAAAAATTCAGACGCTAATCTATCTATTGGTAGCAAAATAATGCAAATCGGTTGGAAAATGTGACCACAGCAATGCCATAAAGGGAAAAAGTACCCAAAACCTGCCCCCCCAAAATATACTATCTCGCTTATTAGACCACTTAGAAAAACAATTTTTGTTTTGATTTGTTTGTTCACACTCATGTATCACTTATAAATGATGAAAATTTTCTTCTAAATCACACATGGCTTTTTATGCAGACAAGTTTGTTTTTTTACTGTATTCCTATTTCAACCCATATAAAGCATAGTGTTCTTAAGCAAAGCACTACAAATTTGTATTTGACGTAAACAACAGAATGCCAGCTATAAAATAAGACCAAAATTTTGAAAATCGGATAGAAACTGTGGTCACAGTGAGCGATCAAACCCAGACATCTACCAAGGAAATGGACGTGTTTTAGGAAAATCCATGTCTACGCATCCTAGCCACCATAAAGCACAGTATTTTCATAGAAAGTACTATAAATTTATACTTGACGGAAACTATACGAACACAGCTACAAGATGACACCAAAATCTTGGCAATCAAATTAAAATTGTGGCCACAGTAAGCGATCAAATCTGAAAATCTGCACGAAAAACGCACGTGTTCTAGGAACAGCCATTTACATGCCTCCTACATGCTAGATAATTTGTCTAAAATATTTTCCAACCATGAAAATACTAATTTGGGTTAAGCCTTTAAATTAAAGATTATAAAACCGAAATTCGCACGTCTAAGGGGAGAAAAATCGATTTAAAGTTTTGGGGTAGGGACACTTAAAAAATTGGAAATGTTTTGCCTTTCAGCCACTAAAACTACCCTTACACTTTTCCAAAATACCACAAATTTATACTTTTTGGAAAATTCAGACGCTAATCTATCTATTGGTAGCAAAATAATGCAAATCGGTTGGAAAATGTGACCACAGCAATGCCATAAAGGGAAAAAGTACCCAAAACCTGCCCCCCCAAAATATACTATCTCGCTTATTAGACCACTTAGAAAAACAATTTTTGTTTTGATTTGTTTGTTCACACTCATGTATCACTTATAAATGATGAAAATTTTCTTCTAAATCACACATGGCTTTTTATGCAGACAAGTTTGTTTTTTTACTGTATTCCTATTTCAACCCATATAAAGCATAGTGTTCTTAAGCAAAGCACTACAAATTTGTATTTGACGTAAACAACAGAATGCCAGCTATAAAATAAGACCAAAATTTTGAAAATCGGATAGAAACTGTGGTCACAGTGAGCGATCAAACCCAGACATCTACCAAGGAAATGGACGTGTTTTAGGAAAATCCATGTCTACGCATCCTAGCCACCATAAAGCACAGTATTTTCATAGAAAGTACTATAAATTTATATTTGACGGAAACTATACAAACACAGCTACAAGATGACACCAAAATCTTGGCAATCAAATTAAAATTGTGGCCACAGTAAGCGATCAAATCTGAAAATCTGCACGAAAAACGCACGTGTTCTAGGAACAGCCATTTACATGCCTCCTACATGCTAGATAATTTGTCTAAAATATTTTCCAACCATGAAAATACTCATTTGGGTTAAGCCTTTAAATTAAAGATTATAAAACCGAAATTCGCACGTCTAAGGGGAGAAAAATCGATTTAAAGTTTTGGGGTAGGGACACTTAAAAAATTGGAAATGTTTTGCCTTTCAGCCACTAAAACTACCCTTACACTTTTCCAAAATACCACAAATTTATACTTTTTGGAAAATTCAGACGCTAATCTATCTATTGGTAGCAAAATAATGCAAATCGGTTGGAAAATGTGACCACAGCAATGCCATAAAGGGAAAAAGTACCCAAAACCTGCCCCCCCAAAATATACTATCTCGCTTATTCGACCACTTAGAAAAACAATTTTTGTTTTGATTTGTTTGTTCACACTCATGTATCACTTATAAATGATGAAAATTTTCTTCTAAATCACACATGGCTTTTTATGCAGACAAGTTTGTTTTTTTACTGTATTCCTATTTCAACCCATATAAAGCATAGTGTTCTTAAGCAAAGCACTACAAATTTGTATTTGACGTAAACAACAGAATGCTAGCTATAAAATAAGACCAAAATTTTGAAAATCGGATAGAAACTGTGGTCACAGTGAGCGATCAAACCCAGACATCTACCAAGGAAATGGACGTGTTTTAGGAAAATCCATGTCTACGCATCCTAGCCACCATAAAGCACAGTATTTTCATAGAAAGTACTACAAATTTATACTTGACGGAAACTATACGAACACAGCTACAAGATGACACCAAAATCTTGGCAATCAAATTAAAATTGTGGCCACAGTAAGCGATCAAATCTGAAAATCTGCACAAAAAACGCACGTGTTCTAGGAACAGCCATTTACATGCCTCCTACATGCTAGATAATTTGTCTAAAATATTTTCCAACCATGAAAATACTAATTTGGGTTAAGCCTTTATATTAAAAATTATAAAACCGAAATTCGCACGTCTAAGGGGAGAAAAATCGATTTAAAGTTTTGGGGTAGGGACACTTAAAAAATTGGAAATGTTTTGCCTTTCAGCCACTAAAACTACCCTTACACTTTTCCAAAATACCACAAATTTATACTTTTTGGAAAATTCAGACGCTAATCTATCTATTGGTAGCAAAATAATGCAAATCGGTTGGAAAATGTGACCACAGCAATGCCATAAAGGGAAAAAGTACCCAAAACCTGCCCCCCCAAAATATACTATCTCGCTTATTAGACCACTTAGAAAAACAATTTTTGTTTTGATTTGTTTGTTCACACTCATGTATCACTTATAAATGATGAAAATTTTCTTCTAAATCACACATGGCTTTTTATGCAGACAAGTTTGTTTTTTTACTGTATTCCTATTTCAACCCATATAAAGCATAGTGTTCTTAAGCAAAGCACTACAAATTTGTATTTGACGTAAACAACAGAATGCTAGCTATAAAATAAGACCAAAATTTTGAAAATCGGATAGAAACTGTGGTCACAGTGAGCGATCAAACCCAGACATCTACCAAGGAAATGGACGTGTTTTAGGAAAATCCATGTCTACGCATCCTAGCCACCATAAAGTACAGTATTTTCATAGAAAGTACTATAAATTTATACTTGACGGAAACTATACGAACACAGCTACAAGATGACACCAAAATCTTGGCAATCAAATTAAAATTGTGGCCACAGTAAGCGATCAAATCTGAAAATCTGCACGAAAAACGCACGTGTTCTAGGAACAGCCATTTACATGCCTCCTACATGCTAGATAATTTGTCTAAAATATTTTCCAACCATGAAAATACTAATTTGGGTTAAGCCTTTAAATTAAAAATTATAAAACCGAAATTCGCACGTCTAAGGGGAGAAAAATCGATTTAAAGTTTTGGGGTAGGGACACTTAAAAAATTGAAAATGTTTTGCCTTTCAGCCACTAAAACTACCCTTACACTTTTCCAAAATACCACAAATTTATACTTTTTGGAAAATTCAGACGCTAATCTATCTATTGGTAGCAAAATAATGCAAATCGGTTGGAAAATGTGACCACAGCAATGCCATAAAGGGAAAAAGTACCCAAAACCTGCCCCCCCAAAATATACTATCTCGCTTATTAGACCACTTAGAAAAACAATTTTTGTTTTGATTTGTTTGTTCACACTCATGTATCACTTATAAATGATGAAAATTTTCTTCTAAATCACACATGGCTTTTTATGCAGACAAGTTTGTTTTTTTACTGTATTCCTATTTCAACCCATATAAAGCATAGTGTTCTTAAGCAAAGCACTACAAATTTGTATTTGACGTAAACAACAGAATGCCAGCTATAAAATAAGACCAAAATTTTGAAAATCGGATAGAAACTGTGGTCACAGTGAGCGATCAAACCCAGACATCTACCAAGGAAATGGACGTGTTTTAGGAAAATCCATGTCTACGCATCCTAGCCACCATAAAGCACAGTATTTTCATAGAAAGTACTATAAATTTATACTTGACGGAAACTATACGAACACAGCTACAAGATGACACCAAAATCTTGGCAATCAAATTAAAATTGTGGCCACAGTAAGCGATCAAATCTGAAAATCTGCACGAAAAACGCACGTGTTCTAGGAACAGCCATTTACATGCCTCCTACATGCTAGATAATTTGTCTAAAATATTTTCCAACCATGAAAATACTAACTTGGGTTAAGCCTTTAAATTAAAAATTATAAAACCGAAATTCGCACGTCTAAGGGGAGAAAAATCGATTTAAAGTTTTGGGGTAGGGACACTTAAAAAATTGGAAATTTTTTGCCTTTCAGCCACTAAAACTACCCTTACACTTTTCCAAAATACCACAAATTTATACTTTTTGGAAAATTCAGACGCTAATCTATCTATTGGTAGCAAAATAATGCAAATCGGTTGGAAAATGTGACCACAGCAATGCCATAAAGGGAAAAAGTACCCAAAACCTGCCCCCCCAAAATATACTATCTCGCTTATTAGACCACTTAGAAAAACAATTTTTGTTTTGATTTGTTTGTTCACACTCATGTATCACTTATAAATGATGAAAATTTTCTTCTAAATCACACATGGCTTTTTATGCAGACAAGTTTGTTTTTTTACTGTATTCCTATTTCAACCCATATAAAGCATAGTGTTCTTAAGCAAAGCACTACAAATTTGTATTTGACGTAAACAACAGAATGCTAGCTATAAAATAAGACCAAAATTTTGAAAATCGGATAGAAACTGTGGTCACAGTGAGCGATCAAACCCAGACATCTACCAAGGAAATGGACGTGTTTTAGGAAAATCCATGTCTACGCATCCTAGCCACCATAAAGCACAGTATTTTCATAGAAAGTACTATAAATTTATACTTGACGGAAACTATACAAACACAGCTACAAGATGACACCAAAATCTTGGCAATCAAATTAAAATTGTGGCCACAGTAAGCGATCAAATCTGAAAATCTGCACAAAAAACGCACGTGTTCTAGGAACAGCCATTTACATGCCTCCTACATGCTAGATAATTTGTCTAAAATATTTTCCAACCATGAAAATACTAATTTGGGTTAAGCCTTTAAATTAAAAATTATAAAACCGAAATTCGCACGTCTAAGGGGAGAAAAATCGATTTCAAGTTTTGGGGTAGGGACACTTAAAAAATTGGAAATTTTTTGCCTTTCAGCCACTAAAACTACCCTTACACTTTTCCAAAATGCCACAAATTTATACTTTTTGGAAAATTCAGACGCTAATCTATCTATTGGTAGCAAAATAATGCAAATCGGTTGGAAAATGTGACCACAGCAATGCCATAAAGGGAAAAAGTACCCAAAACCTGCCCCCCCAAAATATACTATCTCGCTTATTAGACCACTTAGAAAAACAATTTTTGTTTTGATTTGTTTGTTCACACTCATGTATCACTTATAAATGATGAAAATTTTCTTCTAAATCACACATGGCTTTTTATGCAGACAAGTTTGTTTTTTTACTGTATTCCTATTTCAACCCATATAAAGCATAGTGTTCTTAAGCAAAGCACTACAAATTTGTATTTGACGTAAACAACAGAATGCCAGCTATAAAATAAGACCAAAATTTTGAAAATCGGATAGAAACTGTGGTCACAGTGAGCGATCAAACCCAGACATCTACCAAGGAAATGGACGTGTTTTAGGAAAATCCATGTCTACGCATCCTAGCCACCATAAAGCACAGTATTTTCATAGAAAGTACTATAAATTTATACTTGACGGAAACTATACGAACACAGCTACAAGATGACACCAAAATCTTGGCAATCAAATTAAAATTGTGGCCACAGTAAGCGATCAAATCTGAAAATCTGCACGAAAAACGCACGTGTTCTAGGAACAGCCATTTACATGCCTCCTACATGCTAGATAATTTGTCTAAAATATTTTCCAACCATGAAAATACTAATTTGGGTTAAGCCTTTAAATTAAAAATTATAAAACCGAAATTCGCACGTCTAAGGGGAGAAAAATCGATTTAAAGTTTTGGGGTAGGGACACTTAAAAAATTGGAAATTTTTTGCCTTTCAGCCACTAAAACTACCCTTACACTTTTCCAAAATACCACAAATTTATACTTTTTGGAAAATTCAGACGCTAATCTATCTATTGGTAGCAAAATAATGCAAATCGGTTGGAAAATGTGACCACAGCAATGCCATAAAGGGAAAAAGTACCCAAAACCTGCCCACCCAAAATATACTATCTCGCTTATTAGACCACTTAGAAAAACAATTTTTGTTTTGATTTGTTTGTTCACACTCATGTATCACTTATAAATGATGAAAATTTTCTTCTAAATCACACATGGCTTTTTATGCAGACAAGTTTGTTTTTTTACTGTATTCCTATTTCAACCCATATAAAGCATAGTGTTCTTAAGCAAAGCACTACAAATTTGTATTTGACGTAAACAACAGAATGCTAGCTATAAAATAAGACCAAAATTTTGAAAATCGGATAGAAACTGTGGTCACAGTGAGCGATCAAACCCAGACATCTACCAAGGAAATGGACGTGTTTTAGGAAAATCCATGTCTACGCATCCTAGCCACCATAAAGCACAGTATTTTCATAGAAAGTACTATAAATTTATACTTGACGGAAACTATACAAACACAGCTACAAGATGACACCAAAATCTTGGCAATCAAATTAAAATTGTGGCCACAGTAAGCGATCAAATCTGAAAATCTGCACGAAAAACGCACGTGTTCTAGGAACAGCCATTTACATGCCTCCTACATGCTAGATAATTTGTCTAAAATATTTTCCAACCATGAAAATACTAGTTTGGGTTAAGCCTTTAAATTAAAAATTATAAAACCGAAATTCGCACGTCTAAGGGGAGAAAAATCGATTTAAAGTTTTGGGGTAGGGACACTTAAAAAATTGGAAATTTTTTGCCTTTCAGCCACTAAAACTACCCTTCCACTTTTCCAAAATACCACAAATTTATACTTTTTGGAAAATTCAGACGCTAATCTATCTATTGGTAGCAAAATAATGCAAATCGGTTGGAAAATGTGACCACAGCAATGCCATAAAGGGAAAAAGTACCCAAAACCTGCCCCCCCAAAATATACTATCTCGCTTATTAGACCACTTAGAAAAACAATTTTTGTTTTGATTTGTTTGTTCACACTCATGTATCACTTATAAATGATGAAAATTTTCTTCTAAATCACACATGGCTTTTTATGCAGACAAGTTTGTTTTTTTACTGTATTCCTATTTCAACCCATATAAAGCATAGTGTTCTTAAGCAAAGCACTACAAATTTGTATTTGACGTAAACAACAGAATGCCAGCTATAAAATAAGACCAAAATTTTGAAAATCGGATAGAAACTGTGGTCACAGTGAGCGATCAAACCCAGACATCTACCAAGGAAATGGACGTGTTTTAGGAAAATCCATGTCTACGCATCCTAGCCACCATAAAGCACAGTATTTTCATAGAAAGTACTATAAATTTATACTTGACGGAAACTATACGAACACAGCTACAAGATGACACCAAAATCTTGGCAATCAAATTAAAATTGTGGCCACAGTAAGCGATCAAATCTGAAAATCTGCACGAAAAATGCACGTGTTCTAGGAACAGCCATTTACATGCCTCCTACATGCTAGATAATTTGTCTAAAATATTTTCCAACCATGAAAATACTAGTTTGGGTTAAGCCTTTAAATTAAAAATTATAAAACCGAAATTCGCACGTCTAAGGGGAGAAAAATCGATTTAAAGTTTTGGGGTAGGGACACTTAAAAAATTGGAAATTTTTTGCCTTTCAGCCACTAAAACTACCCTTACACTTTTCCAAAATACCACAAATTTATACTTTTTGGAAAATTCAGACGCTAATCTATCTACTGGTAGCAAAATAATGCAAATCGGTTGGAAAATGTGACCACAGCAATGCCATAAAGGGAAAAAGTACCCAAAACCTGCCCCCCCAAAATATACTATCTCGCTTATTAGACCACTTAGAAAAACAATTTTTGTTTTGATTTGTTTGTTCACACTCATGTATCACTTATAAATGATGAAAATTTTCTTCTAAATCACACATGGCTTTTTATGCAGACAAGTTTGTTTTTTTACTGTATTCCTATTTCAACCCATATAAAGCATAGTGTTCTTAAGCAAAGCACTACAAATTTGTATTTGACGTAAACAACAGAATGCTAGCTATAAAATAAGACCAAAATTTTGAAAATCGGATAGAAACTGTGGTCACAGTGAGCGATCAAACCCAGACATCTACCAAGGAAATGGACGTGTTTTAGGAAAATCCATGTCTACGCATCCTAGCCACCATAAAGCACAGTATTTTCATAGAAAGTACTATAAATTTATACTTGACGGAAACTATACGAACACAGCTACAAGATGACACCAAAATCTTGGCAATCAAATTAAAATTGTGGCCACAGTAAGCGATCAAATCTGAAAATCTGCACAAAAAACGCACGTGTTCTAGGAACAGCCATTTACATGCCTCCTACATGCTAGATAATTTGTCTAAAATATTTTCCAACCATGAAAATACTAATTTGGGTTAAGCCTTTAAATTAAAAATTATAAAACCGAAATTCGCACGTCTAAGGGGAGAAAAATCGATTTAAAGTTTTGGGGTAGGGACACTTAAAAAATTGGAAATGTTTTGCCTTTCAGCCACTAAAACTACCCTTACACTTTTCCAAAATACCACAAATTTATACTTTTTGGAAAATTCAGACGCTAATCTATCTATTGGTAGCAAAATAATGCAAATCGGTTGGAAAATGTGACCACAGCAATGCCATAAAGGGAAAAAGTACCCAAAACCTGCCCCCCCAAAATATACTATCTCGCTTATTAGACCACTTAGAAAAACAATTTTTGTTTTGATTTGTTTGTTCACACTCATGTATCACTTATAAATGATGAAAATTTTCTTCTAAATCACACATGGCTTTTTATGCAGACAAGTTTGTTTTTTTACTGTATTCCTATTTCAACCCATATAAAGTATCGTGTTCTTAAGCAAAGCACTACAAATTTGTATTTGACGTAAACAACAGAATGCCAGCTATAAAATAAGACCAACATTTTGAAAATCGGATAGAAACTGTGGTCACAGTGAGCGATCAAACCCAGACATCTACCAAGGAAATGGACGTGTTTTAGGAAAATCCATGTCTACGCATCCTAGCCACCATAAAGCACAGTATTTTCATAGAAAGTACTATAAATTTATACTTGACGGAAACTATACGAACACAGCTACAAGATGACACCAAAATCTTGGCAATCAAATTAAAATTGTGGCCACAGTAAGCGATCAAATCTGAAAATCTGCACGAAAAATGCACGTGTTCTAGGAACAGCCATTTACATGCCTCCTACATGCTAGATAATTTGTCTAAAATATTTTCCAACCATGAAAATACTAGTTTGGGTTAAGCCTTTAAATTAAAAATTATAAAACCGAAATTCGCACGTCTAAGGGGAGAAAAATCGATTTAAAGTTTTGGGGTAGGGACACTTAAAAAATTGGAAATGTTTTGCCTTTCAGCCACTAAAACTACCCTTACACTTTTCCAAAATACCACAAATTTATACTTTTTGGAAAATTCAGACGCTAATCTATCTATTGGTAGCAAAATAATGCAAATCGGTTGGAAAATGTGACCACAGCAATGCCATAAAGGGAAAAAGTACCCAAAACCTGCCCCCCCAAAATATACTATCTCGCTTATTAGACCACTTAGAAAAACAATTTTTGTTTTGATTTGTTTGTTCACACTCATGTATCACTTATAAATGATGAAAATTTTCTTCTAAATCACACATGGCTTTTTATGCAGACAAGTTTGTTTTTTTACTGTATTCCTATTTCAACCCATATAAAGCATAGTGTTCTTAAGCAAAGCACTACAAATTTGTATTTGACGTAAACAACAGAATGCCAGCTATAAAATAAGACCAAAATTTTGAAAATCGGATAGAAACTGTGGTCACAGTGAGCGATCAAACCCAGACATCTACCAAGGAAATGGACTGTTTTAGGAAAATCCATGTCTACGCATCCTAGCCACCATAAAGCACAGTATTTTCATAGAAAGTACTATAAATTTATACTTGACGGAAACTATACGAACACAGCTACAAGATGACACCAAAATCTTGGCAATCAAATTAAAATTGTGGCCACAGTAAGCGATCAAATCTGAAAATCTGCACGAAAAACGCACGTGTTCTAGGAACAGCCATTTACATGCCTCCTACATGCTAGATAATTTGTCTAAAATATTTTCCAACCATGAAAATACTAGTTTGGGTTAAGCCTTTAAATTAAAAATTATAAAACCGAAATTCGCACGTCTAAGGGGAGAAAAATCGATTTAAAGTTTTGGGGTAGGGACACTTAAAAAATTGGAAATTTTTTGCCTTTCAGCCACTAAAACTACCCTTACACTTTTCCAAAATACCACAAATTTATACTTTTTGGAAAATTCAGACGCTAATCTATCTATTGGTAGCAAAATAATGCAAATCGGTTGGAAAATGTGACCACAGCAATGCCATAAAGGGAAAAAGTACCCAAAACCTGCCCCCCCCAAAATATACTATCTCGCTTATTAGACCACTTAGAAAAACAATTTTTGTTTTGATTTGTTTGTTCACACTCATGTATCACTTATAAATGATGAAAATTTTCTTCTAAATCACACATGGCTTTTTATGCAGACAAGTTTGTTTTTTTTACTGTATTCCTATTTCAACCCATATAAAGCATAGTGTTCTTAAGCAAAGCACTACAAATTTGTATTTGACGTAAACAACAGAATGCTAGCTATAAAATAAGACCAAAATTTTGAAAATCGGATAGAAACTGTGGTCACAGTGAGCGATCAAACCCAGACATCTACCAAGGAAATGGACGTGTTTTAGGAAAATCCATGTCTACGCATCCTAGCCACCATAAAGCACAGTATTTTCATAGAAAGTACTATAAATTTATACTTGACGGAAACTATACAAACACAGCTACAAGATGACACCAAAATCTTGGCAATCAAATTAAAATTGTGGCCACAGTAAGCGATCAAATCTGAAAATCTGCACAAAAAACGCACGTGTTCTAGGAACAGCCATTTACATGCCTCCTACATGCTAGATAATTTGTCTAAAATATTTTCCAACCATGAAAATACAAGCTTGGGTTAAGCCTTTAAATTAAAAATTATAAAACCGAAATTCGCACGTCTAAGGGGAGAAAAATCGATTTAAAGTTTTGGGGTAGGGACACTTAAAAAATTGGAAATTTTTTGCCTTTCAGCCACTAAAACTACCCTTACACTTTTCCAAAATACCACAAATTTATACTTTTTGGAAAATTCAGACGCTAATCTATCTATTGGTAGCAAAATAATGCAAATCGGTTGGAAAATGTGACCACAGCAATGCCATAAAGGGAAAAAGTACCCAAAACCTGCCCCCCCAAAATATACTATCTCGCTTATTAGACCACTTAGAAAAACAATTTTTGTTTTGATTTGTTTGTTCACACTCATGTATCACTTATAAATGATGAAAATTTTCTTCTAAATCACACATGGCTTTTTATGCAGACAAGTTTGTTTTTTTACTGTATTCCTATTTCAACCCATATAAAGCATAGTGTTCTTAAGCAAAGCACTACAAATTTGTATTTGACGTAAACAACAGAATGCTAGCTATAAAATAAGACCAAAATTTTGAAAATCGGATAGAAACTGTGGTCACAGTGAGCGATCAAACCCAGACATCTACCAAGGAAATGGACGTGTTTTAGGAAAATCCATGTCTACGCATCCTAGCCACCATAAAGCACAGTATTTTCATAGAAAGTACTATAAATTTATACTTGACGGAAACTATACGAACACAGCTACAAGATGACACCAAAATCTTGGCAATCAAATTAAAATTGTGGCCACAGTAAGCGATCAAATCTGAAAATCTGCACGAAAAACGCACGTGTTCTAGGAACAGCCATTTACATGCCTCCTACATGCTAGATAATTTGTCTAAAATATTTTCCAACCATGAAAATACTAATTTGGGTTAAGCCTTTAAATTAAAAATTATAAAACCGAACTTCGCACGTCTAAGGGGAGAAAAATCGATTTAAAGTTTTGGGGTAGGGACACTTAAAAAATTGGAAATTTTTTGCCTTTCAGCCACTAAAACTACCCTTACACTTTTCCAAAATACCACAAATTTATACTTTTTGGAAAATTCAGACGCTAATCTATCTATTGGTAGCAAAATAATGCAAATCGGTTGGAAAATGTGACCACAGCAATGCCATAAAGGGAAAAAGTACCCAAAACCTGCCCCCCCAAAATATACTATCTCGCTTATTAGACCACTTAGAAAAACAATTTTTGTTTTGATTTGTTTGTTCACACTCATGTATCACTTATAAATGATGAAAATTTTCTTCTAAATCACACATGGCTTTTTATGCAGACAAGTTTGTTTTTTTACTGTATTCCTATTTCAACCCATATAAAGCATAGTGTTCTTAAGCAAAGCACTACAAATTTATATTTGACGTAAACAACAGAATGCCAGCTATAAAATAAGACCAAAATTTTGAAAATCGGATAGAAACTGTGGTCACAGTGAGCGATCAAACCCAGACATTTACCAAGGAAATGGACGTGTTTTAGGAAAATCCATGTCTACGCATCCTAGCCACCATAAAGCACAGTATTTTCATAGAAAGTACTATAAATTTATACTTGACGGAAACTATACGAACACAGCTACAAGATGACACCAAAATCTTGGCAATCAAATTAAAATTGTGGCCACAGTAAGCGATCAAATCTGAAAATCTACACGAAAAACGCACGTGTTCTAGGAACAGCCATTTACATGCCTCCTACATGCTAGATAATTTGTCTAAAATATTTTCCAACCATGAAAATACTAATTTGGGTTAAGCCTTTAAATTAAAAATTATAAAACCGAAATTCGCACGTCTAAGGGGAGAAAAATCGATTTAAAGTTTTGGGGTAGGGACACTTAAAAAATTGGAAATTTTTTGCCTTTCAGCCACTAAAACTACTCTTACACTTTTCCAAAATACCACAAATTTATACTTTTTGGAAAACTCAGACGCTAATCTATCTATTGGTAGCAAAATAATGCAAATCGGTTGGAAAATGTGACCACAGCAATGCCATAAAGGGAAAAAGTACCCAAAACCTGCCCCCCCAAAATATACTATCTCGCTTATTAGACCACTTAGAAAAACAATTTTTGTTTTGATTTGTTTGTTCACACTCATGTATCACTTATAAATGATGAAAATTTTCTTCTAAATCACACATGGCTTTTTATGCAGACAAGTTTGTTTTTTTACTGTATTCCTATTTCAACCCATATAAAGCATAGTGTTCTTAAGCAAAGCACTACAAATTTGTATTTGACGTAAACAACGAAATGCTAGTATAAAATAAGACCAAAATTTTGAAAATCGGATAGAAACTGTGGTCACAGTGAGCGATCAAACCCAGACATCTACCAAGGAAATGGAAGTGTCGTTGCTTATTTCTATCATTCATTCCGGTTTGCCGCGAAAGGTTTTTTGCCTGTAATTTGTCACAGTCGTTTACAAAGTTATTTTGATGCGGGAATCATTAATTGCTTGCGAGTGTGCCGCTTGGGGACGGAATTCACGTCCACGTCGCGCCTAAATGTTTGGGATTCCGAACCTCCCCCAGATCATCGCCCCAACCGTCGCCTTCTTAATATAATGGCCGGATTCGTTAAATTGATGTCGTTTTAAATGGCGGGGATATATTAGCTGTGCTGTTTTGCTTTTGTAAATAAATTACATTTCTTCGACACAACAAGGCAAGTAAGTTTATATGGGCAGTTTAAAAATAGTTTTAAAGTGCAAACCGTGAAATTTGAGTCATTAAATTTCAGTGAGCGTAGCCTAAAGAATTGCTACAGTGAATACAATTGTGTTCACTAACCTGCATGCATTAAAACATGTGAAATCAATCGCTAAAATTGGTGCCATAAGTAAAATGTATGTAGTGCCGTGAAGTGCAGGTTTGTAAAACCAATTGCTATCACTAACTAAATACTTAGAACTTTGCTCCCCAATATTGTGCTACATAAAACATGCAACTTTCATTGCGAAACTATTTATAATCGGCAAGGTACAAATCGAAAAGTTAGCGATCAAAAGAAATGTCACTGCATTTAGATGATCAAAATACACGCAAAATACGTGACGACGTCATTATTGAGTATGAGCAGCTGAGATTTTGATCAGCTGGGAATACGGCCATTATATAAAGCAGGCGATGCCTGAACCCACCGAGCTCTGCCACTGTTTTGAAGGAGAAGATCTAATGTATCTATTTGACCGGAGCGTATGCTTTTCCGTTCGCCCATACAAGATTGTCACTATCCCCCTCCATTGAGCCAATACCTACATATAATATCATATACTCGTATATAGCCACGACCAGACTTCGAATACAAACCTAATTCCATTAGTCTCAGCGCGTTTTCTATATGATAATTAAAGAAGAAAATTTATCAAATTTTGCGCTGAAGCTTTGCAATATTTAATGAAATTGGTAAGAGAAACTGTTAAATACTACTTTAATGGTAATTTGAATAAATTACGTTACAATCAATTATTGTTTTGTCGACATGAAGATCAAACAAACAATTTTTTTTAATTCCAATTAATCTTCATGCTCACGATTAATATGAAAAAAAAATAATTTTCTTAAAATGTGTTCGAAGAATTTAGAGAGAAGAATCTTGCTTTGCATTTGATTATAATTAATTGTAACTAGCAAATATTGGAATGGTGAAGGCAAGTTTTACCAACATTGTCTGTTTATATTTGAATTAAATGAAACATAACGACCGGAGCTCCATGTTCCACAGCTGCGATTGGAAAGTGAGGCGAGCTGTCAAATTTATTTCTTTGCTCAGTTGTTACACCTCATCAACGGATTTCACACTTTGTTTTGAAGTTTCGCGGTCGGAACAAACAGCCAGGAATAGATAGATCATAGATTGCGCTATTCAATTATTTTAATTCTATTTTACTCTTTATTTATTAAACTAAACTGTACCTAATAAGTTCAAAGTTAACTTAAACTTTCATATTCCCCACCCACTGCGACTGAAAAAGGAAAAATCACCAAATGCCACTATGGCCAATTGGCAAGAGAAATTCAAATGCTGGGAATTACAATTGAAGAGTTCTGCGGAAGAATCTACATCAAAATGTGTTCAAGAAATTATTAGAATGATCGACGCAATATCCAAGAATGATGGGCGTGCAACGCTTGCTTGTAAAGTGCTGAATTTAGTGTGTCGTGTAGTGAATGTGAAGGCGGGCGTCGAATTGTTTACAGCACTATCAAAATTTATTTTCGATAAGTTTTGGGCGGCATTTACTAATAGTTTAAAATATTTTATGGCTGTGCTGATCTCAAAGGTGAGTAGAAAAGTCAATCTGATTTGCTTCAGTCTATTTTTATTGCATTGTCTCGAATAAAGCCTTTCGAAATTTCTCCTTTCACATTCCTAATTGTTTCGCTTCTTACAGAAAATGTGGCAAGAGGCTGTTGCAATGTTTCCCATAATCGAAAGTTGTGATTTAAACGAGGCAACTTATAAAGACCTGCTGTACGTCCACTCAACATGTTATGTTGCGCTTGTGATTTACAAGCAAGTGGCTGAAAGTAGTTTTAAATCATGTTCAAAACAACTTACGGAGATTCTGAGCTTTGTCAGGAGAAAAAATTCCGATGAATATTTTGACCTCATCTACGAACTTTTAGGATCAAATAGGAATTTCCAGATTCTAATGCTTAAATTGCTGGAAGGTTCAGATCCGTTCCTGAACTCCCTAGCCAGTAATTTAGCCAAGTGCGAGTCCTTAAATAATGTCTGTGATCTTAGCGAAAAAGCATGTACTATTACGATATTCCTGACGAATGTTGATGTTCGAAACAAATCGAAATTCGGCTTGTTATTTCTAAAGGCTTTCATGGCGGCGATTAAAAACAATGAAAACCAAAACGATGCCAACGTTTTAGTTAAATTGTGCATGCTCATATCGTTCTTAATCAAAATTCTTATCGAGAAAGAAACAGAAAAATTTAATACACACCTTATGGATATTTTGGATAAGTTAAGACGGTTGCTGTTAATGGGTAAACCTAACGAACCTTGGAGTTCGTCTGGTTGTTACCTTGTCTGCAATATTCTGCTTCGCAATTCCTCTGTGATACGTGAAAAGCTTGATTCGGACAATATAGTCTCTGTTCACAAATTAGTTGAAACATTGTCAACAATCATCGAGAGAAACGGTGTGCAGTCTTCCCATTGCAGTAAAACTTATTGCTTTGAGTGCGAAAAATTGACAGAGCATGTTCATTGGAGCTTACTAAATCTTCAGGCAATAATTCTACACCGATCGATGCAACTTAGTGCAACGAATGAAAAGTATGGAGAATTGTACCTCAACATTTTGAATCGTGTTATGGAATCGTATCCCGATACAATATGTTCGGAAATGAGGGCCTGCATGCAAAATGCTTTTCGAGAAAGCTATAGTTTCATCAAACAGTGTATACAAAGTAAAACGTGCGCAAATTTGGCTCTGAAATGTTTGAATGCATGGCACAAAACTGACCTCGCACGAGCACACATCACAGATATGCAGGTTGTCTACTTATATAAGCACTTACTGAAATTAAAAGGAGATTATCGTGAAGCGCTTGAAATGCATTGTTTATACGTTGTTCATTTAATGACTTCGCAGGACTCGAAACAAAAGTCAATATTAGATGAGATTGCTTTGTGCTCTGCAGCATACACCGAAGCTAAAGTAGATTATGAAGAAAGCATTTGTGATATTTTAGGTAAAGCGAACCTTGATTTGCAAATACCGCCTTTCGATCATAAATTGTTAAGGCGGTTGCAACTGCAGGTGAGCACAAAATATGCCGGCATTGACACGGCGCTCAAAAATTACCTAGCGAGAAAAGTCTTTGAAGAAACCGACGACGAAGTGGAACTGAGTGAAGTTTTAACTAATATCGGAAAAGTATCATTTCCAGAAATGCTAACGAAAGTTGAGTCATCTATTAAAAGTCTCAAGAGAAAACTACATTTTAATAAACTAAATTCGGAGAAACATTTAGCCTTGGCGAGGTTGCTTTTGCAGCAGTATAAATTCAAACTGGAGAAAATCAAGGAAAATATAAATCTGAGAAGCTTCAATGAAGCTATCCTACACGACATAGATATTAACTACTTCAAAAAGCTCGGTGTATGCTCGGAAAATCAAATCTTGGAAAATCTGACCGGTGCAAAAGAGCATTTTTCATTTTTTTACGACTCGGGAAATTACGATACAAGCAATACAAACTGGGATCAAATTGTTGACGATATTTCTTCACTAGCACGACATTTCACTTTGCGTGGTTACATAGATCAGAGCTTGGAATGTTGGCTATTAATTTACCGCATAGCAAAAAAGTTTGGCTTGGGGTTGCCGAAAATTCGTGCGATATCCTTTTTCGCCGATCACTACGAATTATTACCGCAAAGCGATTCGATTGATATGAATAGTGCAATTAATGATGCCTCAAGCGAGTTGTTGTCATACTACGAAAAATTAGAAAAGCAAAGCCCACGAAAGCAGAACTATATTCTACTAGGAATCATCAACATTGCATCCTATTATCTTCGAAAGAACGAATTGGAAAACTCGCAACTTCTCATCAATTTAGCTCGTAACGGTCGTAATAAATTGGTGGATCGAAAAGACAGCACGGATCTTGTTAACATTAGCTTACTAGCTTACAATTTTAAAATGCTTACAGAATCGAATAGAAGGGATGTGATTGTAGCGTCTCCTTATATTTATCTGCATAGTATTATGGACGCAATCGCGAGTGTCAAACACATAACATCAGAAGATTCAATAAATTTACCAACATTTTTATTTCGATTGATTGTGGATTTGGCACACTTTACCCTGTATCGGTTGTGTGCTTCATCGATTCGACCATTTTTGTATACTTTGTTGCAATGTGTGACGGAGTTTTCACTGAGTTTCCGATTAGCACAAATCGTTTCTCTTCTGGCAAGCATTGATCTGCAAATGGAACGAATGGACAGTTGCCATGTAAGTATCAATCATTTTATATTTTACATACGTGTTGCGGTTTTTGCAAGAAATTAACATCTATAACAATTCAAATAAAACGTACTATAGATAGACATGTGGTATAGAGCGTAACCTGGTATCAGTATACTAAGAAGCCATGGCACATTCAACAATTATTTGCTCCCTCAGTCTTCCTTGAGTCAGAAGATGTAAAATGGCCATGGCATGCTCGCGCAGACCAGCGTAATCGATACTTGTTATTCATTTAGTATTTTTTTCATTTAAGCAGGCTGATAAATGTTACCCTCTTGGTTTATTGGTTAGTTAGCATAGAAAGAAAAGTTAGTAATCGCTTAGTGAATAAGCGATGGAAAGGACCATGTCGCTTTCTTTAAGTATTACTAAAAATTAGCAAAAACAAGTTGGGTAAACAGACCTACGCTCATGTCAGAAGGGTTTTGTATTCAATTTACAAAATGCAGTCACCAGATCGAATCAAATCAAGAAACATGTCAAAGACGATTTTATTGGAGAAAATATGAAATACGAAGATCATACTATTATTAACAAAGTTGAACGGATTTCGACTTCTGAGGTTTTTGGTATTGTTATACTGATAAATATCTCCCTTGGTAATTATTTCAGATGTCCATCCGCGACGGAGGAAACACATTTTTCATGTATTTCCCCCCTGTGCCCCCTCTGAATCAAAAACTGACAGTTTAACAACTGTTTTGAAAAGCTCCCATGAAAACTTTTATTTCATACTCATATCGGCTACGTTTGATGAATTTTTTTTTTCAGGGGCCACTCTCCTGTACTGTTATCATCGATTAATGGCCAATTTTTTCGAATCCTAGAATGGTTACAAAACCCTTTTGCTAGGAGCTCTCTCCCACCTCCTTGACTTGTTTCACTTATGAGCATTAATTGTAAGTACTCATCTTCAGTCATTCATTAAATTGAATCAAGTGTTCAAAGCATGCACCTTAAACGTTGAAGTTGGGAAAAAATAACTCAAAATTATTCAATCTTCGCATTTAAAACAGCCACTAAATAAAATTTTCGTGTATTTCCCCTCCCTGTGCGCCCCTCGAAGCAAATTTTGCCAAACTAAGACCTGTTTTGAAAAGTTCTCATCAAGACCTTTTATTTGATACCCACATCGGCTACCTTCAATGAAATTTTTTTTCGGGAGGTCACTCTCCTTTATGGGGAGACCCCCCTTAAATACCTCATAAACATTTTTTGTAGTTGAACTTTGAAGAGATCACCACTTTACACCTACACACAAAATTTAATTTTTCTAGCTTAAGTAGTTTCCGAGAAAAACTGCTGTGACACACGGACGGACGGACGGACAGACTCGTCGCGAAACTAGTAGGGTTTTGTAAAATTATTTTATAAAACCCTAAAAATGAAACAGACCGATCAGTAAAACTGAGTGTTAGTGTGTCCACTAGATTAATATCGCATCAAATAAAAACCATAACTGAAAAAATGATTTTTGTGACTTGAGGATTTGATAGGGGTTATATATTTGTTGCAACATGAATTTTGACGTGCTAGTTCTTTTCACGCGAAGAGCTAGGCTGTAGTTCTTTAGCAGCTAATTCTTTGCTTTTGTTTTGAACTTGATTTTGCGTTTAACTTTTTATTTTTCGAAATCGAATTTCGACCTTATTCGTTGGACCATCCTTAGCGATTCTTTTACTTAGCTTTACTTACATACTAAATTCTTAATTATATTGAGGGATATTTCCTATGTTAGATAATCAAAATTCCATTTATTAATTTGAAGGGTTCTGATAGTGATTAAATTAAAGAGGAAGGACTTGCAATTATAGCTGCATCACTGTTCATCAATACTCCTTTAATATTAAGAGACTTTCCATTCTGCCCATTTCTCTCATATCTCTTGCTAACCGTATTGGCGTTACGTCATCCATTGCGATTTCATGGCCTTTGGTGATGATGCGTTGTATGAACTATTTGGCGATCCATCTGTTTCCTCTTGCATAAAGTTACGTAAATTGCAATGGGCGGGCAATGTAGAAAGAATGGAAGAAAACAGGCTACCCAAAAGAACATTTATTTTCACCTACCCATACTGAAGTGAATTTGTAATTGCTTATTTTATACGCAAAGTCTTAAAATGCCATCTTGTTCTGCTTCACAGTGTGTTGAAACAATCGATAAAACTCCTCTTATTGTATGTTCGGGCTTCTGCGCGTGTTCCTTTCATGCTAAGTGTGCACAGCTTTCAGATGATATTGCTGATGCTATTGTTAGTTGTGGTTCGGGAGTTTTCTGGCTTTGTGTGAGATGCCGTGGACCATAGTATACTCAACTAATAACCACACTCCATCAACCCTCCGGAAAAATCCGAACACACGCCGAACAGCGAGCCATAAATCTCCGGTAGCAGGTAGGTAGGTAAATGCTGACGCGAGGATTGGCGCGAATATAAACATATGCTTCGATGAGAGATTTCTGGATTACCACATCTCAAAAAATCAATAACTTTGCAGAAAAACAAATTCGTTCCATGCAATCTTTTAGTTTTTTATAAGGATCTGGCAGCACTACTATGTTCTGAAATGCGTAAAAGAACACGTGTGTCGGAAATTTTATTTGCATTTTGCTTTGATTCTTGAGCGCGCCAAACATGGGATCAGCTGTCATGCCCCGGATCAGCTGACGTGCCCCTGGGAAAATTCAAAAAGTGTGCAACACAGGGTAAATGAAAGGTGTGGGTACTAGTTGAGTATACTATGCCATGGACTTCCCCTTTCAACTTATGTCAACAAATTGAAGAGGACAAATGAGATTGTTAGCACGCTAAATGAAGACTTCCTTCGCATGCAGAAAAAGTTCAGAGATGCAAAAAAAGACATTGCCAAATTATTACAGTCGTTGCATGTCTCCGAAGATTTATCGAACTTGATAGAGCGAGTGCCGTGTACGCCGTCAGTTATCACTAAGAGTAAGAAAAATTCTAGAGTATTGCAAAATCCACCTCCTTCGGCTGCTACAGTTAACACTCCTGTAGATAATCAACAGCAGAGTGAATGCATCTTAGTTGATGCTGCAATTGCTTCTCCTTCGCCTTCCGTTAATGATCATCGTGGACTGCAAAGTACGAGCATTTCATCAGACCCGAACTTGGTTGTTAGTTCCATTGCTTACGGTTCTGGAGTTGCTGACTCATTAGTCGTAGATGGTTCTACCAATGGGAACCTTTTATTAAATCCTGCATCAGATACTGCCTCATCTTCCAATCTGTCATCGCCTGTGATTACGCAACTAAAAGGTATAAATTCATGTGATGCTCCATCAAATATCTTTCCAGGTACTAGTAAGGAGTCTGATGGTCAGCGCTCTAGGCTTGTGACTGCATCGAATTATAAACCCAAAAAAAGGGGCGTTTGGCCGTAATATCACCGCCTCTCAGTGTATTTATTTCTCGCTTGGATTATGACACTACTCCCGATGATATTGCTTATTATATCGAATCGAAGCTGGGGTCATCTTCATGCATCATCAGCTGCAAGAAGCTAACCAAGGAGAAATTACCTAAAAAACTCCTTGCTTCTTTTAAGCTTATTGTGCCTGCGTCCGTGAGCCAACTAAAGAGCCCGGAGTTTTGGCCTCCTGGATTGCTTGTTAAACCATTTGTTGCCAGAGATCGTCGTAATTTTTTAGAGCTGGAGCGCCCAGAGAAGCGTCTTCGCCGTTGATAAATGTGAACAGTCATTTCTCAATTTATTATCAAAATGTAAGAGGATTGAGAACGAAGCTTAAATATCTTTCTGCTTCAATAATTACCGCTAATGATGATGTTTTTTGCCTAGCGGAAACATGGTTGAATGAATCTGTTTCTAATATTCATATCTCCCCAATTCATAACATTTATAGACAAGATCGTTGTTGGCTTTCTAGTTGCAATCAGTTGGTGGTGGAGTTCTTATTGGTGTAAAGAAATCATTTTTCAGTGTGCCTTGTTATGACTTTCTTCCATCTGTTCCTGTAGAATGTGTCATTGTTAGACTTCGTATAACGCATAACTCATTTCTGCTTATTGCATCTATTTATATAACGTGTCAATCTTCACTTGCTCTCTTTGAAACTTTTCTTGATGAGCTGTCTGTTTTTATGCTATCAAAATACCCTTCAGATTTACTTCTGCTTTGCGGTGATTTTAATGCACTTCAGATTGACTGGGGTCCTCTGAACTATGCACAAATCATTAGTTCCAATCGTCTTTCATTTATTTTTTCCTCCTTTATGTCCGATTGTTCCCTTTCCCAACTAAATCAAATTTTGAATAGTAACGACCGCATTCTCGACTTAATTTTTACGAATAGTGCTGCATCTATTCCACTGTCATTTCCATCCGTAAACGTCTATGTGACTGCAGACAGTCATCATCCACCACTGCGCATGGAGTTCTGCTCCCCTTTGTTAAAACGTAGGCATGATGTGCTCCCTTGTAAATATAACTTTCGTAAGGCTAATTATGCTCCGATTGCTGAGGGTCTGTCTTCTATTGACTGGTGTTCATTTTTCCTTTATTTGGACGTTAACTCTGCTCTTGATGAATTCTACTCTTATTTGAATTGTCTTATCGCCAGAAATACTCCAGTCTACTGTCGATCAGAGTCTTCGCAACCACCTTGGTTCACTTGTAGAGTTCTTGCTGCGTTGAAATCTAAAAATAGAGCCCATCGATTTTTTAAATTGACTGGCTCTAAAGAAGCATATGCAGAATTTTCAAGACTCCGAGCTTTGGCTAAACTTGAGATTCAGACTGCGATGAAAAACTATTACTTTTCCATTGAGAAATCATTAAAAGCTAACATGCCTAAGCCTTTTTGGTCTTACATTCGCTCTTTGAGGACATCGTCCACTGTACCTGATGTGATGCATTATGAAGGTTCTAGTGCTGATACACCAGTTGATATCGTAGGGCTCTTTGCTCAATATTTCGCGTCTATTTACCACAACGCCAATGTATCAAATTCGTTCCAGTCTGATTTTTCATATCCACAGTGCATGTCTTCCTTTTCCATTTGTCCTAGTGATGTTGAGTTTGTGATCTCTAATTTAGATGCAAGCTTGGGTCCGGGTCCTGATGGGGTTTCTAGCTTTTTGTTAAATCACTATCTCCTGCCATTTCCCTTCCTCTTGCTATTCTCTTCAATATAAGCTTAGAAGAGGCCTCATTTCCATTTGCATGGAAGTCTGCGTTTATTATACCGATACTGAAAGATGGTGATGCATCATCTGTGCAAAACTACCGCCCTATTTCCATTATTTCGTGCTTCCCCAAAATCTTTGAAAAAATCATGTATGTTAGACTCCTTAATTGTTTTTTACCGTTTTGTTCTAAATCGCAGCACGGATTCCTTCCTCATTTGATGCTCGCTCGCAAGTTGATGTTATATACACCGACTTTAGTAAGGCATTTGATATGGTCCCGCATGATACTCTCTGTAATAAGCTGAAATGTTATAGTTTCCCTTATCCCATTGTATCCTGGATTTTATCTTTTCTATCAAATCGGTCTTGCTCTGTATCCCTCCGTAATGTGGTGTCACCACCATTTTATCCAACGTCAGGTGTACCTCAAGGCTCCATTTTAGGCCCTCTTCTATTTATCATATTTATTAATGATCTTCCGCATCGATTTGAGTCTAACTCACTTCTTTATGCGGATGACTTAAAATTGTTTAGGTGTATTAATACACAATCAGATTGTGGATCTTTGCAAGATGACCTCGTTGTCCTAAGGAACTGGTGCGAGTCAAATAAACTACCCTTAAATGTTTCCAAGTGTAAAGCTATGAGTTATTCTCTCAAGCCTCATTTCCTTTCCTTTACGTATACTATAAATGATCATCCTCTGCTATTGGTGTCTGAAATGAAAGATCTGGGAGTCGTTTTTGATTCCAAACTCAAGTTTAAAAATATGTATCGCATGTCACTTCTAAAGCGGCTATGTTGTCTGGATTCATTCTCCGTCATATTAATATTTTTAGCGAAATATCCTCTGCCTTGCTTTTATATACTTCTCTGGTCAGGAGTATTCTGGAATACTCTGTTCAGATTTGGTCTCCGCACCATGCTTACTTAGTTGCAGATCTTGAAAGTAGATGAGTTAGATGAGTGTTTGTTATTTAAACTTCACCACCGTCTGATTTATTCTCCACTGGCAAATGATATACGATGAAGGGAATCTGATAGACTAAATCGTCTTCCTTCTCGACTTTGTATACCTTTTGCAAGAACGGAATTATACTATAATTCAACTATGTTGCGTCTGCTCCGGGTACACAATGAACTTAGGCTTGGTTCTTTTCCTTCTAGCTTTCTTATTTTTAAGAACTCACTTAAATCTTTGCTTTTTGGATTGTCTTAATTATTTTTTTTTGCTACTGTTTAATTTGTTTTAGAATTGTATTTGCATTAGTCTCTTTTCGTTGCGAATTAATGTATTCCTAACTTTTTAATATTTTATTTTTTGTACCAACTCTGTAATTGGGATTACTCCTGTTGATCTTGGCCTAAATAAATAAATAAACATTGACGGGTAGAGCACAAGTTAGACGTCCAGCGGGAAGACCGATGTCTCGATGGGAAGACACAATAGAAGCTGACAGCAGATCCTTGGTGGAAGTAAATAACTGGCAGACAAGGTCGCGGAACCGTGATGATTCGAGAAAATTAATCCTAGAGTCCCGGCTTGGACTATCGCGCCATAGACGATGATGGTGATGATGTGTTCCGCAACTGTTCACCTAAAGATGCTTTTCTTTCATTTTTACTACTGTTGCCTCACTTAATGTTCTCAAACTCTGGTGGTGATCAGTCTTCTCGTCTGCCCAATATAAACCTCATGATAGTCAGCGCATTCGATCCGCTTGTCTTTAGTCGATCCGAAGATATACTTCAATTGATTTTTGCTGCTCGATTCGATTATTTGAATGAATTCGTATTGCTTTAAGCTCCTTTTCAATTGATCGGTGACACCTTCACAGTAAGTATCTGCCTTCCAGTATGCCTTTTCAAAGTCCGCATTAAGAAATGTTCAAAATTATTTCTGCTGTCGCGTTTTTTTTTTTTTTATTTTATCCGCAATTCACTCAAAGCAAAGGACCAATTACCGAGATGTTTGATCATATATACAGATGACAAGAAAGAAGACATGCAAAGAGTTCTGATTTACTAAACCATGCATATAAGAATATAAATTTCACGGTCGAGGAAGAAAAGAATAGAAAATTGGCTTTCCGAGACATATTAGTATCAAGAACGAGTGGTGACTTGAGCTTCAAAATCTACAGAAAAGCAACGCACACACAACGGAAGATTCTGAACACATCGAATGATTCACCGGATGTACGAGCTACCACGAAACACGACAATCAGGGAGAAGAAAATGCTGTAAATCCTCGAAACAGCAAATCTGATTGGATTTATGCCCTCAACAATAAAAAGAATTGCGGCTAAAATTAGGAAAACTGGGCAGCAGAAAGAACGTTCAACATTACTTAACCCGGACTCTGAAAAGGTGTACTGGAAGGCAGCTACTTATATGAAGGTGTCATCGAACAACTGAAAGCAGCCTAAACCAATATGAGTCCATATAAATAATCAGATCGACGAGTAAAAAATAATTGAAAACATTCTCGTATCGACTAAAGACAAGTCCCAACAACACGAAAAATCGGGCATTTATTACACCGAATAAGAACATGGCGATCAGCTTTTGGACTTCCTGCGTTGATAGTAGAGACCAGACATTTCTCTGTAGTTCAGGTATAATTTTTTCCACATCGATGGTTTTATTGGAATTATTGGTAATGGGTTTGATGAAGAGCTGTATATTTTCGACACCTGAGAAGATATTTTACTTCTGTTGATTAGCCTTTCATGTCTGTTTTTGTTCATAATCGAGCGCCCTTGTTTCGAGATGTTTGGTATGGAGCTAGCTTAGACTTCGTGCTTGCATTTCATCAAGGCAATTTTGATCGGTGGCAAAATGCTCATTGCTGTTGCATAATAAACATTTAATTCTGTTGCATGTTCTGTTGCAATCAGTCTCACTGTATTTTAAACATCTTTGCAAATGGTGGTAGAGGAATGTAACCTGCCACAGTTCCTGCACTGTCTGGGACGGAATGTAGGTGTTTACTACCCCGAAGAAGAGATCCTCGTGTTAAATATATATTATGTGACAGAGAAAAAAGAGATAAATATGATGAAAAAACATACAAAATTGGCAAGTTCATTTTTGAAAATAAATTATTTATTTATTTAATAATATCGCACGCGAATTGTAAATAAATTTACGTAACTCCTTCACACACACAAACCATGATATAGAATATGTTCAAGTAATTTGCATTTATTCAACTTTTTATACGTAAATTTTCAAGTATTCGAAGTTTAAAGAATGAATAAAATGAATTGTTAAACTCTATACCTGTCGGTCTTTCCATTTCGATTTACCTCACCGAATATAGGACCCGCATCGATGGCAAGCTCCTCCACTAGCATGGGCGAGCCATCGGGCGCGTTCCTCCGTTTTTTTATTTAACAGGGGCTCTTACCGGGTAGAGTGGTCTTCCGCTCGCGTGCCCTTTTAGGATATACGGTTATGTGATTTCATTGCATAACGCTATAGCATAAATCGGTTACGTTTGCATTTCTCATTGGAGGGAAAGAGTCATACAAAGTACTTTTGTATGAGTTTTTCACTCAAATGGGAAACACATGGCCACGTCTACGTTTGGATCTTGATCCGGTTGGGAGGGTGCGAGGGGGTACCACCTCCATCTGGATGCCTCACCCTTATTTGTGGGCCATAAGTCTCGTCGGTAGCGACGAAGTCATCTTAAGTTCGTCTGTTTTCCCCAGGCCCAGTTTGCCTTCGGAGCCAGCAATACTCTTTGACCCTCAGTTGGTTACATCCTTTGTGACTTCAGTCGACATTTCTTCGACCCCGGAATTCGTGGATGCGAAATTCTTTTGCAGTGGGTCCTTGTGCTGGGGGGAAAGAACCCGCCCCACGACACCGCAACGCTAGCCTGCCAGCGCATTCACGCGTCCCCAGACAAGGCCAATCTCGGCGGATCTTAACATTCTCTTCCGCTGAGGCAGCAGACCATCGCTACAGTTGTGCACGGACATTATAATCTACCTACTTTCACTACAATTAATTCTATAATCAATCAGAGGTCCGAGGTGGAGTGTCGTAGGCCGAGTGTATCTGAGTGCGGGTTCGAGCATGATCCACAAGAATTTGGTGATTATATGCGTGAGGTTAGTCAGTGTCAGCATGATGATATACGAGCAATGGGTGGAAGATATTCTTCCAATTGGAATGCAAGCTTTAATAGGTAATTCCGGAATTCAAAACATACAGGCTATTTCAAATCAAGAATGCAAAAATAGTCGAGAACTTCATAGATGACGATGTCATTGAAAATATGATAGATAAAATAAATACATACGGTGAGCGTCTGAAGCAAATACACACAAAACAATTCTCGAGATATCACGATAGGTGGACATTGACAAAAAAGAAATAAAGAATTTTTTCGCAGAAATACTTTTTATGGGAATAGATAAGAAAACTTCGATTGAACATTATTGGAAAATGGACCCTTTGTGTTACACTCCTTTCATCCACAAAATTTCTCTTTCTTACAATAGATTTAGTACCATAGTGGCATTTTGCAGATGTGCAGCCTGATGATGATGATGATTTGAACCGAATCCATCCACTAGTAGACCAACTGGTCATCAAGTTTCATGAATTATATGTGCCAGGTGATACAATTGTCGTTGACGAATCGCAAATCAACCACCAAGGTCCACTGTGAATTAAGTGCTATAATCCGTCAAACACCCATAAATATGGGATAAAAATTTATAAAATGTGTTCTACCAACTGTTACACATGGTCTTACGCAATACATGCGGAATCAGGAACTACGATTATTTTAGAAAGTCTTGACAAACCTGGGTCTATTGTGGTGAAACTATGTTTGCCACTTCTAAATGAAGGTATACTCATTGTAGGAGACAATTACTACACTGAAATTGCTTTTACAAAATATTTAAAAGATAAAAACACCGATTTATGCGGTACTTTGCGAAAAAAAACAAGAGAAATCTTCCTATAGCAGTCAGAAAGAAAAAGCTCAAACGTGGCGATGTCGTGGCAAGACAGATGCATTGTTTTGTGACTGTTTTGAAGTGGCATGACAAGCGAGGCGTCTTGATGGTATCAACGTGCCACGACGACGGAATGACTAACGTTTCCTCTTAGAGAGGAGAATCATCAAAACCAAATATGGTTACCGATTGCATTGAAGCAAAAAAAGGGATTGATGTCGCCGATCATATGAGTAGCTACTACTCACCGCTAACAAAAAGTCGGTCATGGTATAAAAAAGTTGCAGTTGATTTACTCTTCCAAGCAGCACTTATCAGTACCCGAGTAATTTACATGAGGCTATTAGATCTTCCGTTAGTATTTTGGAGATTCAAGAGGCTTTGATTCGTCATTGGCTTGGCGAAGTTGTTGAGGAAAAATAACCGGCAAGACCATCAAACTTACCAACAGCTCTTCCAGGATGACATCACCTTTCCGAAATACCACGGCGGGATGGTAAACTCATACAACGTCGTTGTGATACAATTGTTGTGGTTCAATTTACGCCATGAAAAAACACTAAGGAAATCCTTTAAAAGCCAAACAGGTAAACACAGAATTCCTGAAATGTGGCGAAGGCTATTGTTTGCAATGTTACAATGAAGTTCACAATAAGCTGTAGAAAAAAATATTTTTTTTTATTCCTACTTTATTTTTTGTTTATCTTTGTACCTAGTGTGCCAAATAAATGAATAAAGGCTATATTTTTGTTTTGCTTAAAAACTTTTGTAAGAAAATATCAATGCATCTAAAACAAAACCCAGACACAATTTTTTTATTTTTTTCCAGAGTAGACAATGTGCCCTATGCGTCCCTAAACCAAAAATTAAATTTATACTGCTGCGTCCATTAAAAACAAGCGTTTAAAATCACCTATAATTTTACTCACATATGATACACGGGCTTGGTATACTTGGGTACAAAAAATGCATCATATATCATATGTGATACATTGGACAGGGAACCTGTTAAATATTTCGTTAGAATGTAGCTGCCTACATTGACAGGGTTCCTTCTGTTAAGTCTACTTGCATTGGTTATCTGAATATCCTTGAAATCCAATCCAATCTTATAACATGGTCTTCTTATGCTAATGAGCTCGTTCAGGTCAAAATTCAATATAATATCTCGAATTACTCAATATCTATAGATGAAGTTTCCTGAGATAAATACTCGTACATTTATGTTGTATTTTTTAAAGAATTCAATTCCCACGGCATCATTTGCTCCTTTAGGAGTGTCGAAAATGATTTTAATATTAAACATTTTTTTGACATCCGCGATTCGGCAATTTACTTCTTTAATTATCATGAATAGTCTTAAGGGGCTCAACTTGACAGGTTTAACATTGTTCCTCTCGGGGAGGCAAGATATTACACATGCAAATGTACTATGAATCTGGTATAAATTTTCAAGTGAAGTCAAATATCAAAATAAAATGGCTTTTTCTTCGTAGCACCATAGCCCCTCGAGGCCTTCGCTTCCTGCAAAAAGCGGCTTCAACTGTTTCAGCAGCAGCAGCAATAAACTGTTCGTCGAGCGAGTCAGACCAGCGTTTCCTCGGTTTCTCCACTGGTCTCCGCCCTTCAGTTCTCCCAACGAATACTTTTTTAGATATATGTTGTTCGCCCATACGATTCATGTGGCCAGTCCATTGAAGCTTCCGCAGTCTTACAATCGTTGAGATCTTTGACTCGTCAAAAATTTTAAACAGCTCATGGTTGTATGGGTTTGCCCCTGTCTAGCTTCGCTTCGATTATTTGTCTCTCGAAGGCGTTCAATATGTTTGCGGAAACTTGGGTTAAGGTCCATGTTTCCATACCCTTTGCATAGCATGGGTCTTATTACCGATTTGTATATTTGAAGCTTTGTTTTTCTGCGTATGCAGCTGGTCTTCAAGATCGTCAAAACTAAATAAAATATTTTATTTGCGAGCTGTATTCTTCGGCGTATTTCGTCTCTATTTTCGCGCCTTAATACACAAATTTGCCCAAGTTTCGATACTGTATTCGCCCACGTTTCGATACTGTATTCGCCAAGTGTGATATTTTAGGTATTGGAGGTATTTTTCCTCGACTGCGTCATGAGCTTTGTTTTATTCTCATTGATTTGTAGCCCTACTTGTTTTACTTCTCTGTTAATTTTCAGGAAAGTTCTTTGGCGGTTGTTAACGGCCGTGACAAAATGTCGAAGTCATTCGCATAGGCTAACACTTGGCTCGACTTGCTTATTAACGTACCTTTTATATCGACAGGTAGCTTTCTTATGACCTGTTCCAGAGCCAAATTGAATAGCAATGGCCCAGCCCATCTCTCTACTTTAGTCTGATATTTGTGTCAAAGGCATCGGTGAGTTGGCTCTTGATGCGGACTTTGCAGATTGTTGATTATCATTGTCATTTTGGTAGGACATACCAACGCAACGCATTATTTGGCAAAGTACTTTACGATCAATACTGTCGTATGCTTGCTTAATGTCGACGAAAATTTGGTATATGTCTATGTTGAACGCGCAGTATTTCTCAAGTGCCTTCTTGAATTTAAAAAAAAAAGTTTATCGTCGATGCACCAGCTCTAAAAGTAAAATGACAGCAACTGAATCTGGCAATATTTTTGGAAAATCTATTTGGAAAATTCGTTCGATCGGTACCAAAAATTTCTGAACTTTCTTCAAAATGAATGCAGATCCAAAAAATTAAGTTAATTTGTTTGATTTTTTTTTATTGTCAAATCGATTTGTTTCTATCATTTCTCCTGGGTTCAAGGGGAACAATAGTCTATCCGAAAAGTAACCAATCTGCATTCATGTCTCCCGAATTTTCGAGCGACCTCTGCGGAGCATGAGCGTAACCAGCAATCCCTCACAAACTCCCTTGGTTTGCATAAAGTTTGTATTTATTTGTAGAGTACTTTTCACGTCCGTCGCACATGCTCACGGTAATGCAGAAAAAAACCCCTCTACAAAACTGGTCCGAATAATTCGAAAATATATGTGGGTTATTCAGAAGATTGAACATGCCGCTCTAAGGACACCGGTGGGGAATGTATTGTTCAATCAAACAAGGACTACTTTGAAAGATGCCACGTGCCAGAGGAAAAATGACACAAGTTCATACCACTATCAATGCAAGTTTGATATTTTTCAGTTAGGTCTTGTTAAAAGTGAAGTTATTATGTCATGAAATTCTCCAAAACTTTCATAATGAAGAAATCTGGAAATAACGTATTAGACGAATAACAAAGATGAGACATTTCAATTTATGGTTAGAAATATTATATTTTCACGCAGCATATTCAGTTTCAGAATCCTTACCTCTACTACTGAAGATCATAACTAGTAACTTTTACAGTGAGACTAGTGCTTAGAAAGGGTGTCCCAGCAAGAGGTAGCGAAAAAATTACACGAATCGTGTTCTTGAAGTTTCGGATCCCCTACATTTATTATGAATCATCATCGTCATCATCTATGGTGCGACAGTCCAAGCCATTATGAATCACGCTTAACCATCAATATTCCTTCGCTGGAAAGCGTCGAGTCTACCTTGACGAATGTTTCCTCTACAGGCTTTGCCGCGGTTTACTCAATACTCGCAACTAGGCTCCGGTGAAGCACGTAGCAAGATCTTTGAATATTTTTGATGTTCCATTCGCGCGTAGCTTGGTGTATTTTCAATCACTCTTGCTTAGAATACCACGTTATCATGATCACTTTCAGCTTGAGCTTTCCCCCTCTTAATCTTCCTTTAGCTTGGAGGTTAACATGTGAAACCGTAACTAGACCTAACCGACCTAAACCGCTAGTGGTGATATCTTCTCGATATGGCTGGTATCGAAGTTGAAAGTACGACTCCGGATAGAAATAAAAACAGGATTATATGTATGTGATAGATTGCAGAAGCTTGCCCTGGTTGGAACTCATTTTGAATTGGTACAACTACCAAACCCTGAGAGAGGGAACCTAATACTTTCAGAGGCCGTTGAAGCAAAAGTTTCCAACTTCAAATCAAGCCTGAACGGCGAATCAATTTTTCATTTCAATGAAACATCTGACCTCATACCGAGCACGAATCTTATTGATTATTTTATCAGCTATGAAGACTTGTGTTTCATATTTGGCGAGATAAACAACAAGAAATCATGTGGTATTGACGGTGTTCCAAATATAGTTCTCCGACATTTGCCTGAGGTTCCTATTAGGAATTATTGCATATTGTTCAACTACATGTTGAGCGATTCATATTTCCCAAATGAGTGGGAAAAGGCTAACCGATCTTCAAGAAAGGAAACGAACCTTCGGGCCTTAAAAGCTATCGCTCAATCAGCTTGATGCCTAACCTCAGCAAGGTGTTCGAGGTGATATTAAACAAAGCATTAAACGCCCACATTGAGAAATATGAGTTGATGCCGAATTGCCAATTTGGTTTTCGTGCCAGGCATTCGACCATACATGCGATAACGAAAGTAACCTCAGACATCTGTTGGGAGCTAATCAACAGAGAATGTGTTGGAGCGTGTCTCATTGATATGGAGAAAGCCTTTGATACGGTGTGTGTTAAATGGACTAATTTTTAAACTCCTTCAGGTTAGGTTCCCCAGACACCTTGTCGCCATGATGTGTAATATGTTAAATGGGAAATCTTTTGTTGTAACTGATGGAAATCTGACGACAATGCGTGACTTCAAGGTCTTGAATGGTCTACAGCAGAGAACAGTTACTGCGCCTCTGCTTTTCTCAATTTTAATAAAATGGCGTGCGCATTTACGGAAAAATGTTCTACCTGGGATCTCCACTATAGCGAAGCGATCGAGCATGCAACCAAGGCGTCGGCCGGCAATCCCCTCCGCAGGGGCAATGCTGGCCGAATTTTTATTGACATTAAAATACGAAATACGATAGATCACAGGAAAGAAATGAAGTACAGATACAAACGAACAACGTCTGGACTTGTTCGGGCCCAGATGACGAATGACGAGTTGCGTGTTGTGAAATTCGGATGTGCATGGCTGTTCACGCCATATTTATGCTAAATTGTATCCGTGACCGCCACATATCCATGCGAACCCGCTCTACCCGCCACACCCATCAACAATATGTTCATCGTGCCATTTTCCAGTTACAACCTGTTATTGATGAATGCGGTGGTACCTTCTACGCACAACATTCACGTTGGCGGGTAGATTATTTGTGTTGCTATTGTTGTCTTTGTTGTTGGCGCTGTGGCGGCATTTGCTGTTGAAGGTGATTGAATGTTGGCCTTTCATTGGCTGTTGATAATTAAATTACAAAATAGGGAGCATGAAAAAATACCCCATTATTAAAAACCGTCTTCCGATAACGCATTTTAGTGATATAATTGAGCCGCACAATTAGAACAGCTTTCTCAATTTTGGAACTTGTTCCCTGTGATCTCTGGTGCTTGATTGCATTATTGATCCGTTATTTTCAAAGACACGAATCATGTTTCCTTGAGTTTTAACAAAAATCGCTTGTAAAATGGACCATCCATCAACTCAACTCCAATCTGAACAAGTTTCCTCACTCATAACACATATTTTAATTGAGTTAACTATGCTTGTTAAGAGTTAAATCAATCACTTCTTCTCCCTGGCAGTCTCAAAAATAGGAGTGGTTTTTCGGTTTGTAATTGATTCCATCTTCGTAAAATCTTTCTGAAATACAAAGAAAAAGAAAATCCTTCCTTTTAAATTTGCATTTAAATTTTTTTTTCGATTTTCGGTCGTAAGCGTTTGTTCTTGTTCACCGGTTGTTATACATAGTTTAATAGTTTACTTACATACTAAATTCCTAATTTGATTGAGGGATATTTCCTATGGCGAGTTTGAAGCATATTGCTCAATTGAAGTTAGCCTCAATGATTAATTTGAAGAGTCAGACCGGAAATACATCATAACAAAACTATCGCAATAGAACTGTTTCTACATCTTGTATAGCAATGATTCAGATTCTTGGTTGATCTATTATCATAGTAAATATTTGAACTCGATATGCATGTCAATTCATTTATGCGTCCCTAACGCGTTCTAGTGATTTCTAATGCAGCTGCTCTTTCATTAGATGCAGGCGTGCCACTGTGATCAATCCTTTGCCCATTAATATTAAATATATTCATGAATAGTAGTCCGCATAGTGCAGTGATTAGCGTACTCGCTGCGTAAGCCAAAGGTCCTCCGTTCGAATCCCGTTGGTGACAACATGTCTCGAGTTATTTCTGGGACGGACTACAAGCCTGATCAGTTATAATATGTACTGGTTTCAAATCAGAATGTTTGCAGCTGAGTGGATGGACATACGGCCAAAGCGTGGTACTGACCATATCACCTTCTCGAGTCTCGATGCATTCGATTAAGATAATGAGATACTCTAACTATCACTAAGCGAAGGCCCGGAAAGGGCTGTGGAGCTAAAGCAAAAAATATTCATAAATTACCCCTCGCGTACGTTTGCAAGTGGACAGTTTTTATGATCAAAGTTAGCTAGTCCACATTCTTGTGCCAGTGGATTTGTCCTATGAAGCACATACAAGTCTTTCGACAATTACACTTCTATTAATTTTTCATCCAACTCATAATTTAATATGATTGACTTTTTTTTCGTCTTCTTTCCTTTCCGTGTATGGCTCATTAAGGGCTTTCATTTGCTTTCCCGCTCGAATGTGCTCAGTAAAAAATATTTTAAGGAGCCTTATTTTAATATGGGAAGGCCATCTTAAAATCCTATGAACTTGATAATTATAGCTTCTGCAGTTTATGAGAAAAACCACCGTCAAACACGGACAATCAGACAGTATTGTAGAATGAATATTTTGACAAAACCATTATAAAAAGATGAAATATAAAATTCAATAAAATTAAGAAATTTGTTTAACGAAATATTAGAAACAACGAAATTTCAGATTTCAGTTTTAATAATATAAAGACCTGCTCCGTATCTCATTATAGTGTAAATGATGTTCTTTTACAGATGAAGCTAGTAATTCTGGATACGCTTTTAAATAAATCGTCCCAATCAATGAAGGCAACAAAACAAAAAATTGAAAAACCGAAAACAAATTTGCTTACATCAGACATCATCGATGTTTATGATTTGGCTATCGAACCAGCACGTAGAATACCTCTATCACCGAAAAATATTGTGAGTTTACATGTTTTAAGCTAAAACAAAATACTTCATACTCTTTTACCACTAGCAGAAACAACCTTATTTATCCTTCGACGAAGCCACAACATCAGAATATCTATTAGATCACACCAGCGGATGTACGTGTGATATTTGCCGCAACCCACTATTTAAATTGATCTCATTTCAAGTTGGATGCCTGCATGCTCAAAATCATTATTTGCATTTAAATCTAACCAGCTGTGAAAACTTCTATCAGCAAACATTGAACTGGTGGAAAAGTAATTTAAAAACATCACCCATGATTAAATATTATTCATTTCATAGCATCTTTGGCTCATTAATTTATTATATAAACACTTTGAGACAAAATAATATGTTGGATAATGTTACTACTGTAATAGAGGAAGCAAAAGCGTTTTTAAAAGGATACAATAAGCAGGAGGATCCAACATATGTGCACATCTTGGTCGAAATAGAAATGGCTGTAGCATATATGGCAAAAAGCATTGCTAAACAGCAATCCCGACTATCGCCAAAAGTCCAAGAAGTTGTGACCGTTGAAACGCCAGTTCGTCCAGTAACGAGTAGAAATAAACCATTGAATATTATTACATCTAAAAGAACAACGAAAGCAGAAAGCGTAACATCATCTACTTCTGATAACGTTAATGTAGTTACAAACCTTATCAGTGATTGGAAAATATCGGAAACAGAAAACAAAGAAAACTCACCTGTAACTGAAGCGAATATTGTAACAAAGTCAACAAAATCAGCTACCACAAAACGAACTACCAAAGCCCCCAAAATAAAGCAAATCGGTCGAACGACATCAGCTGGTTCCAGTACGTCCAGTATGAAAGAAAATGACGAAATTCAAACAAGTCAAAAATTGGAAAAGAAAAATGATCGTGGGACTACTACATCCACAAGGTCAATCGTTAAAGTCCCGGAAACAAAAACTGGTGTACGAACTAAAGGTGGCAGTGAATCAAAAAGTTCTGAGCAATTAGGTTCGGCAAGTAGTGCTAGAGGTAGCAGAATGAAGAGAAATAGATGCTGATTTTATTATTCAATTTTAAGTATTTTAATTTATTTATTTTTAAAGTACAATATCTTGGAAACATTTTAGTTTCAGAAGAAGCACAGCTTGGAAACATTTTAGTTTCAGAAGAAGCACAGCTTGGAAACATTTTAGTTTCAGAAGAAGCACAGAAAGAGGCTTTTGTAACTTAAAGTGAATATTTCTTGCTATTTCAAAGCACTTTCTTTTTTAGAAGTCATTGGTCACTTCGATTACCTCAAGTCAGTAATTCTGATAGTTGTATAGAATTTTTCGCATTCTTATCTATTTTGTAACATTTTAAAAGTTAAATGCATTGGCGAAATTGTAGTGAAATATATTTTATAAAGTAGAATATTGTCAATTTGATCAAATAAAGTAAATCATATGAGAATAAAATGTTGATTAATTCATTTGATAGCTTCTAAGACTATAATTTTATAATATACCTATAATTTGAAACAAATTTGTTTTTAATTTATCGTTTGAACTTTAATAAAAACACAAATAAATGGTTCTATAAAAGAATCTCTAACTGTACGAGCGAGAGTTACACTGTTTTTTTCGGGGTTAATTGCGCATACCATAAAAAATTGTATCGATGACAAATCGAGTGCTGACAGATAAACGCACGCATATCGATTTACAAGTCCGTGTGGTGTAGTGTTTAGGGCGCTCACCGCTTGCGCAGCTGATCAAAGATCAAAGAGTTCAAGTTCATTGGTGGCAACGAGTTTGTGCTTGTGGTACGTCTGTCGGAATATCAGTCTATACAGCTGTGATGGGTACTGATTGAAAAAATCAGGTAGTAACCACTTAGTTGAGCGTGGTATTTACCATATCACCTAGAATATCGTTACGGTCATGAAACGAGATTCCCTCACAAATCTCAACGCCAAGATTGGACTAGTGTGCGATGAATTGTTGTTAATCGATTTACAAGCGCACGAGAAATTTAATTTTTTTTTTTTTGCTTTCGTACTACAGCCCCATTCATGCCTTCGCATAGAGATGGTTAGAGTAAAAAAGAAAAGTAAAAAAGAATCAGTAATAGTTTGAATAAAAATTTAAAAAAAGGGGAAATTATAATGGCTACTAAACCTGCCAAGGATAAGTGTGAGAAGTGTAGGAAACCCGTGGAGGATGCCCACTCGGCTATGGGATGTTTTGATACACCTCAAGTGGTTCCACTTGAGGTGTTTCAAAATGTCGGAAGAGAGATATCGGGCTATTATGGACAGCACCGAAGATGTGATTTGGATGTGTGCTGGATGTAGAGCTCAGCACCATAAGTCTAAAGAAGACCAACTCTTCCAACAAATGATAAATTTGTAAAGCCAAATTGAAGAGATGAAATCAAATGTTACCTTACTAATAGATAAATCTACGTCTGCGATCAAGCCCTCATATGCCGAAATTATTAAAAATTCTACTTCTCCTCCATCAGTGCATCGATCAAATACAATATCGCAAAAAGGGATTATAACTAAGCCTAGAAATCACTCTTCCTCAGAAAAAACACTGATTGATTTTAAGTCGAGGATCAGACCATCAAAATGTAAAATTCCTCTACAGCTAATGAGGCCTATTCGTAATGGTGGGGCGATTATCAAAACATCGACCAATGAAAATGCTACTTCGCTTTTTAATATAGCAATGGATGCAATGAAAGAGGAGTATGATGTTGCTGAGACCAGATTGCGACAGCCTAGACTTGTCATGAATGGACTAGAAAAACAATACTCAAATAATGAATTAAGAAATGAGATCCAGTCATTAAATCCCGATATAGAGGAGTGAGATTCTATGGAACTTGTACATGCTAGGCGGACAAGAAATGGAAGGCGGTTGCACATCATGCAGGTAAATGGGAGCATGTATAAGAGGCTTGCAAATAGATACATTAATATAGATTATGGTTCGTATTTTGTGAAGGAGGACTTTAAGGTAACGAGGTGTTATAAGTGTCAAAAATACAATCACAAAACATCAAAATGTGAAGGTGAGCAAATATGTGTAAAATGTGGAGGAAAGCATGACCTAAAGGACTGCAAAAGAACGATTGAGAAGTGCCCCAACTGTATTGGTAACAATAAAAATGCTGATCATTCTCACAGAGCTGACTCTGTAGAGTGTCTGGAGTTTCAACGCAGAATATTGATCGCCAGGAGGAGCACCGACTGCAACTTCGATGATTGCTAATCTTTCTAATTAATCAAGTGGAACAAATTTAACACTCATGTATGCTAATATAAGAAGCTTAAGACATAAGCTAAGTGATATTCAGATTTACCAGCAGCAAAATCCTGACATAGATTTGATTATTCTTAATGAAATCTGGATTTACCCAGAAGAAGCACGGTTTTACAATATTGAAGGTGTGGCGAGTATTTTCACCACATATATGTTCTTATATGTTCATCTCTGGTATTTCTTCTTATTACTACAAATAAGAAAATATGTTATTCTTTTTTTTTAATAATTATTTATTTTAAGTTAACAATGAATAAAGTCTTATATGACAAATCTTAATTAATTGTACACAGTTTTGAATTCTATCTACTAATGCATTTCATTTCTAACTAAATTTTTATTTTATAAAAATTTGAATGTCAAGAAAAATATTTCCTAAGGTTACTCCTTTTTGCAATAAAAAAATATTCAACTGAATTAATGCTGTTTTTAAATTCAACAATACTAAACTAGATTAATTAAAATTTATATTAAATTTATATAATATTAAAAATGAGAAAGTTCCACCGCATTACTTCCCCCTCAGTTAATGCTGGTCATTAACGATTTACCTTAGTATTTTCTAAAAGAGTTATTTTAACTCACATGTCATGTTATATATTTAATTTTGTTGTTCTTCTCGTCGAAAGATACTTTTTTTTTATCATTTTTAACCGTGTCATGGTTTGGAATGCAGGAGAAAAAAGGTTTCAATCTATCTATTGAAATATTACATGATTTGTTTTTGATTTGAATGCTATAATATTTTTCATATTTTTTTAAAACTTTATAAGGTCCATGATAAGGTGGTTGTATAGATTTGCGCACTGCATCTGTTCTAATCAGCACTTGATTGCAACTATTTAGATTTTTAATTTCTCTTGGTTTTACGTTACTATGATTTGAAGCTGGAATAGGTTTAATGTTTAACATAACTGCTGATTGAGGTTTCTGATCGAGACAAATCTTGTGTAAATCACTCGGCAAACGTATGTTCTCTCCGTAAATTAATTGAGCCGGAGATGCTTTCAGTTCTTCTTTAAATGCTGTTCTCAAACCCAAAAGAATGAATGGTAATGTTTTTGACCATGATGGATTTTTATTAGCCATTACAGAAGCCTTCAATGTACGATGCCAATTCTCTATCATTCTGTTTGCTTGCGGATGATAGGCTGTAGTACGATTTCTTTTGAATCCAAGGATTTTTCCCTGCTCACTGAACAATTGGGATTCGAACTGTCTACCCTGATCTGTTACTATAACTTCTGGAACTCCGAAGCGTGCAATCCAAAAAGTACATAATGCTTCTGCACAATTTGCAGCCGTAATATTTGTTAAAGGTATTGCTTCAGGCCATCTCGAAAATCTATCTATTATTGTTAAGCAATACGTGAAACCTTGTGAGTAAGGCAATGGCCCGACTATATCCATATGTATTATTTTAAAACGTTTTGATGTAAGGGGGAATGTTTTATGTTCACTTCTATTGTATCTCGTAATTTTTGAACGTTGACAATCCAAACAAGTGCGAGACCAATCAGCAACGTTTTTGTTGAGAAATGGCCAAAAGTATTTATCTGATACAAGGCGTCTTGAAGTTCGGATGCTTGGATGAGCTAAATTATGTACTGAAGTGAAAATTTGCTTCCGAAATGCTTCCGGAATATATGGCCTAATATTTTCATTTGTAATTTCACAAAAAATTTTGAAATTTGTGTTTGGAAAAGTTATTTGTTTAAATGAAAATTTTGGATTTGATTTTAATTTCTCAAAAGATTCGTCTATAAATTGAGCTTCAGCAATTGCTTTAAAATCTATAGAGCTAGGAATTTCAATTTCAGAAATTCTAGATAGAGAATCTGCAACAATATTCTCTTTTCCAGAAATGTGTCTAAAATCTGTGGTAAATTCACTGATGAAGTTAAGTTGACGAAGTTGTATTAAAGGTTTATGATCTGTAAACAATGTGAATGTGCGACCTTCAATGTAATATCTAAAATGTTTTACTGCTTGATAGGCCGCTAGTAATTCACGATCATATGTACTATAATTTCTTTGAGCTTCGTTCAATTTTTTTGAAAAGAACCCCAAAGGTTTCCAACAATTGTTTACCCATTGTTGAAGCGCTGCTCCAATGGCATAATCAGAAGCATCTACAAAAATTGCTGATGGAGCATTTAGTTCTGGAAAAGCCAGAATAGTTGCATCGAAGAGTTGTTGTTTGGAAGTTTCAAAAGATTTAATAGCCTCCGGTGTCCAATTTATTTTTCTCTTGTCTGACTTCTTAGAACCCACCAAGAAACTATTAAGTAAAGCGTGGTGTTTACCGGCATTTGGTAAGAAGGGACGATAAAAATTTATCATTCCCAGAAATCGCCTCAATTCTACAATTGTTTCTGGTAATTTGAAACTTAAAATATCCTTACATTTATCTGGTGAAGGTTTAATTCCTTCAGATGAAATAAAATGACCTAAAAATTTAATTTCTTTTTGTAAGAATTTACATTTATCCAGATTAATGATTAGTCCGTTATCATTTAACCTTTCGAAAATTATTGATAAATGCGTTAAATGATCTGAGGCAGATTTTGAAGCAATAAGAATATCGTCTAAATAAACAAAACAAAAATTCAGATCTTTTAGTATTGAATTAATGAAGCGTTGAAAAGAGTCCGAACGGTGTGCTAATTGCAGTTTTCGGAATATCTTCTGGTTCCACTGGAATTTGATGAAACACTTTAACAAGATCTAAAGTTGAGAAGGTTTTGCAATCAGTTAAAAAATGTGTGATATCCTGAATGTTAGGAATAGGATAGCGATCTGGTCTTGTAATGGCATTAAGACGTCTGTAGTCACCACAAGGACGCCAATCACCATTGCTTTTTAGTACCATGTGTAATGGTGAAGACCATTGACTATCAGAGAAACGACAGATTCCTTGTTCGAGAAGGAAATTAAATTCTTTCTTAGCTGCAGTTAATTTATCTGGCGCTAAACGTCTGGGCTTCGAAACTATTGGTGATCCAGAAGTTGTAATTTTATGTTTTATAATATGTGTAGGATGTTTTGTAAAGTCGGACTCTAAGGTAATTGATTTAAATTTATTTAATAAATCTTTTACTTGTGGATCAATTTCTGGTTTAATTAAAATGGACAAGTTTGAAGAATTTTCCGCTGTAATAGTTGCTATTGAACGAAGGTTTGTAGTTGGGTTAATTATTACTTTGTTAGCGACATCAACTAAAATTCCAAAATGACCCAAAAAATCTGCACCTATAATACGTCGCAAAATATCTGCAATAGTAAACTGCCATGAAAATTCTTTTCTTAGACCAAGATCTAATTTTAGTCGTTTCTGCCGTATGTATTATAATGATGTTGGACCTACCGTGGATACGGGGGTTTATACCATTTTGTTCTAGAACCCGTTTTCGTTTTACATTCTCGATTATATTTCTGGCTTTAGTAATTGAAATTTTTAACCTAAGTCTTAGTTCCCTGGCATAATCATCTAGGTTATAGACTTTCTCATCGTTCTCAATTATGTCACTTGGAAGATATGGAAGCTTTCCAAATACCAATTCGTAAGGTGTATAGTTGGTGTCCACATGTGGGGTGGTATTATACGCAAACGTATAATATGGAACCCATTTGTCCCACTGCTGGTCATCAGCAAAAGAGTACATATATTCATTCAACACTCGATGATTTCTTTCAACCGACCCTAATGTCTGGTGATGATAAGGTGTTGAGAATATTTGCCTGATTTTTAACAACTCACATATGTCACTCATAAGCCTATTGGTAAATTCTGTTCCTAAATCGGTCTTAAGCACCTTAAAATGTCCAAATTTCAATATGAAATTATCAACTAATCCTACAGCTATAGTTTTCGATTCCTTATTTTCTATCGGAAAGGCAACTACAAATTTAGTAAGCTCACATTGTAATGTCAAGATATATCTATAATTATTTGAAATTCTCAATGGTCCTACAGTGTCTATTTGTATTGTTTCAAAACTAGTCGATGGTGTTTCCGTTTTCACCATTTTTTCTTTTGTGTGTCTTACCTGTTTGTTAGTCAAACAAGCTACACATTTATTAATATGCGACTTAACCATACTGCCCATCCCTTTCCAGCAGTATCGTTGTTTAAGCTTCAGCAAGGTTTTCCGAATTCCTAGGTGTCCTCCATGTGGAGAGTCGTGATACTCCTCTATTAGCTTTTTTTGTTCAAGTTTATCTATTATTCTGATGGGTGGCTTGTATATCATTATTTTTAGCTTCTTTTGCGTACGCTCATTTTGTTGCAACATAGTGAAAATTTTCTTAAATGCTCTTTTGTCAATAGATTTAAGTATAGCATCGTCATTTGATAATGAGAGTTCACTGATATTCTCTTTATTCGCGAACCTCAATAGCTTCTCCAAAATCGAAACGAGTTTCGAGTTTAGATTATCACTACTGATCTCATTTTTCTGGTTAACCATATTATTCATTGTTAGCTTCTCATTGACGGAAACGGATTTCACATCAGGTTTATCGCTACAATGTATTTCGACAGTATCTTTTGTACGCACAATATTGACTTTATCTTCTTTTATTCTGCGCAGAATAAACTTAAGTTTCATTACACCGGTGATGTCTGACAAACTCGTGCAATCCCAACAGTAGAGTTGATCAGGTTCTACTTGCTTGTGGGTGCTCTCGTTGTTGACAATCTGTTTTTGCTTTTCAGCATTATTCGCCATACCCCTCGTGATAGCTAATAGTTTCTTTTTTGCATTTTCGTCATTCTCAGGAGGTATCATCGCTTTCAAAGTATTAGAGTCTAGCTCAATTCTTGATAAAGCGTCTGCATTTGTGTTCATGCTACCTTTCTTGTACACAATGGTGAAGTCGTAATCGGATAAGTCGACACGTATCCTAGTCAGTTTTGATGAAGGATTTTTATGTGTAAATAAAGATACCAGTGGTCTATGATCTGTCACGACCACAAATTTCCGTCCATATAAATATGGCCTGAAGAAATTTATTCCCCAATGTATGGCTAAGAGTTCTTTTTCAATAGTAGGCTTATTTACATCGTGTTTAGCCAATGATTTACTTGCATAGGAGATAGGTAAGTCTTGACCTATTTCACCTTGGGATAGCACTGCGCCTAGAGCGTAGTTAGATGCATCCGTCGTCAAGATAAATGGCTCATAAAAATTTGGATATTGGAGTATCGGTGGTTCTATCAGTTTCCTTTTCAAAGTTTCGTATGCCTGCTGACATTCTTCCGTCCAGACAAAAGCTACATTCTTCTTTAGTAGAGAATTTAAGCTCTTTGCTGTTTCAGCAAAATTCGGTATGAAACGCCTATAATAATTGCAGAATGCTACGAATCTGCGTACCTCGTCTGCATTTTTCGGAACAGGGTAGTTTTTGATCGTATTATGTTTAGCTGGATCGGTTTTAATACCTTCACTGGTAATCAAATGACCCAGGTATACTACCTCTGACCTTAAGAATTGACATTTGCCAGGGTTCAGCTTCAAATTATGCTGGCGTAGTCTTTGTAATACTTTACAAAGATTAGCATTGTGGTGTTTTATGCTACAACCGAATACGATAACATCATCAACATACAAAAATGCTTCATGGCTAAGCCCACTAAGAGCTATGGTTAACATTCTTTGAAAACTGTTGGACGAAATTTTAAGCCCAAATGGTAGTCTTTTAAACTGATAGTGCCCATCACCAGTGGAGAATGCTGTCAATGGCCTTGACTCCTTTTCGAGTTCAATTTGATGAAAAGAGCTAGTCATATCCAGCGTAGAAAAATACTTTGCTCTACCTAGCTTGTCTAAGACGTCTTCAAGTCTCGTTAATGGAAACTTGTCATTGACTATCTTATCATTAAGCTTGCGAAAATCCACAACCAGTCGCCATTTTGCTTTCCCGTCCGTGCTTTTCTTTGGCACTACTAACAGTGGCGAATTGTATGGGCTGTTGGATGGTTCAATGATGTCACTGATCTCCAAATCTCTAACCTGTTGAAGTATTTCCTCGTTCTGGGCATGAGGCAATCTGTAATTTTTGATGTAGACTGGATTACTGTCTGTAGTCTGTAATTTTTGCTTATAAAAGTTGTTTGTAGCTAGCCTCTCACCATCCAAATGGAATACATCTTGATACTCCTTTATTATCTCAAGCAAGGTGTGCATTGCGGGTTTATCTAAATTATCCTTATCTATAACTTCGAGAAGTCTCTTAAATCGATCTTCGCTGTACTTTAGCTTTTCCGTCTTGAAAATGTCGTAATCTCGCAACGGTTCAACTTCTACATTGAAATGATTTAAGACAATATCTTTATCTGTAGTATTTAGAATCTTAACATGTCGTACACCTTTTACAGGTATTATTGTATTCCCTATGAATACACCCTTCTCGACTTCAGTGTTCAGTACTATACTATCTTCCTCAATTTCTATATTAATTGGAACTACCGTCTCTGTTCTTGCAGATACGCTAACCTGGGGATAACCATGCCTTTGTGTGTCCATAGGCAACACAACATCTTCATCGTCGACGCTAAAGGTTATTGTAAATGTTTCATAATCAATCTTACACCAATAGTTGACCATCAAGTCACGACCGATAATGCCATCTGTACTTATCGGAAAATCGTTGTTCACAATGTGAAAGGATTCTATAATCTTGCGCTTCCCGAGTAATAGTTCTAAATCACATGTCCCTAGGGATGTGGTTACTTCCTTAGTTATACCCGTAAGTCTAATTTTATTATTACTTTCTATCTCATAACGTAGGTTAGTGCAGATATCATTTTTACATATTGACACATCAGCCCCTGTGTCAATTAAAAACAATAAATATCTGTCCGCATTGAAATTGTAAATTCTAACATAATTTGTACAATTTTCAGTTATGTGGTAGATTTTTCGTTCATCTATTGTGATTTTTATTCCGGGAGGTTTTCTATGTCCTCTCCGGAGGTCTGCACGTTTCCCTGGTCGGTTACAACGCGTACGTTTCTCCTTCCACCGTAGTAGTTCCCACAATTATTATTATTGTTACGATTCCTATTTCTTCTATTATTACGTCTAGAGTTCCCGTTGTTATCAGAGCGGTCATAATTGTTATTGTTATATCGATTATTCCTGTTGTCATTCCGATCACCATTTCGGTTACTGTTATAACTATCATTCTTATTGGATTCTCTGTTTCCATTCCTATTGCTGCCGTTACTATCACCATTGTTCCGATTGCGATTATTGCGCCTTCGATCTTTCCTATCAGAAGTACCATTGAAATGCATTATACTATTAGTGGATTGGTTTTCAGCATTTTCTAGCTCTTGGGCAAGAGATACCGCTTCAGTGAAACTTTTGGGCCTAGCTGAAAACACAGTATTTCTCAGTTGATCGTTTAAACCGTTTTTAAAAACAGTTAGCGCATAGGTTTCGTTCATCTGAGCGATCACTTTCTTTTCCCCTGCAGAAGCTCGATCACCCAGCTCTTGAATCTGCAATTGGTTTAATTCATCCACCAAATTCAATATTTTATCCCTGAAAGAACTGACTGAAGATTTCTTTTGAAATGAATTACTCAGCATTGTTGAATTTGTGGCACTGTTTTAGTGTTCCTAAACCTGGATGTTAATTCTGATTTTAAAGAATCAAAAGTTGTAATGGAGGAACCAGATAGGGATAGCCTAACTGTGGCACTTAGCTTAACATTGGTAACAAAATCTAATAAACTAACCCTGGCAGTTGCAGATAGTGTGGAATGAAGAATTTCCAAAATCTTGAGAAAAGGGTCCAATTCTCTATATTTGCCGTCAAAGACAGGGATGATTTTCATGGCTGTCTCTAAATTGAAGTCTGCCATGGCAAATCTTTCCTCTAAAATCGGTAGGCTAGATTCCAAATCTTCACTTATTGATTGTTCGTGAACCTCTTCTACAGAAAAACCTTGTTTTCCTAACTGCAGCCAAATTTCTCCTTCCAAAATAGATGATTGTGCCTTGAACTTAAGCTTGAGATCAAGAACTTCAGGGCTTTCGTCACTACAATCTTGTAAAATTTCACCGAACTTCTTCCTACGTGTTTCTAAATCATTTAATTTCGTCTTTAGGGTCTCAAACGTATATAAACTTTTTGAACATTTTTTAAAATTCCTCAAAACCCTCTCATTCTCAATTACTATTAGCTCCAGAAACTCCATTAATCAATACACATTACAAAAAAAATAATCAAATTATCATCAGACCGGAAACATAGGACTCAAATAGAAAACTCTTAACCCTTATTGTGAAGTGAAAGATCTATAAAAATTCTTTTCATACATTTATACTCCTATTCAATCTTTTGACAACATAATTCTTGTTGTGTCGGTGGTACAAATAAAAAATGACAATTATTATTACAAAGACTGCCGTTGTGGCCAATGATTGTTGATACTGTTCGATGAACGTGTTTTCGACTGAACAGCTGTTTCCCATTGCTGCCAATACGTTTTCCTAGGCTTCAATTCCAGTAACTGCTGCTGAAGGATCTTCCTGTTTTCACCTTTCGCCAGCTTCAAATTCCTGTGTAGCTCTGCTCGCTCTCTTTTTAATTTCGTCTTCCGTCCTCCTCTTTGTCGTCGTATCTTTGGAATCGTCTCCAAAATATCTCGTTCCTTTGGTCTTGGCTTTCTGAAGTACGGCTTAATACTTCGCGGCTTGGGTCCTCTCAGGTCTGATGTGCCGATCTTCGTGGGGATGTAGGGTGGTGGAGATTGCTGCCTTCCCTTAATTTGTTTTGGAACATACTCTTGTTCCGCTCGTTGCACGCACCTTTCGAATATCTTATCGAACTCTTCCCAGTTCGAATCCAGCTCTAATGCATCGTCGCTTTCGGAGTTCGCAGGATCGCCATATAATGATGTTGGACCTACCGTGGATACGGGGGTTGGAACTTCCCTGTTTTGGGTATGATTGTTAAGGAAAATTTTCTAAAAAAGAGTAAATTTCCTTACCTAACCAAGCGGCTTTCCGCAGATATTTGTTGGCGAGAGCCGGAGCTCACTAGCGCCATTCTTTCTAATAGAAAAAAAAAGAAAACACACTCCTTTGTCGATCTCGACAAGTCCCCGAGAATATTACTTTGCGCGCAGCGAATCACCGCGACTTTTAGTTTAAGTATATTCGCTGCAAGGCACAGCGTTATTGATTATTTTATGCTGCAAGACACAGCATATTCCAAAAAATCAAATTGAGCTGCGAGGCACAGCTATGATTTAAACTCTAGGAGTTCTGGTTCGGAAATTGAATTTTTATTTACAAGTCTTTGCCTTTTATACTATTCTAAAGTCTTATTCTACATTTTTCTCTCACCTAATTAATTCCATAAACTCATTACTCGCTATTCTACACTTCTAACCTACTTTGCTTCACACTTAATAAATACATTCGATACTTCAATTTCAATACCCTAAACCTACTTCGTTTCTCACCTAATTTAACTCTATGGTATTATCCATGACCAACCAATAAATTAGTCATGGTTAATACCAGTGTATCTGACCCCTGTCATCACGTGCATTCAGTCATTATGATTCAAGTGTGCTGACCTACATCAACACTCCATACACATACATTACTCATATCATGAATGCACGTGTCCACAAACGTCTTCTTTTCATATTCCCATTCATGCGCTAGAGTTTTATTTTTCTTTCGAAGCGTGCCATAAATTATCAACAATGCAAAGAACACTTGTTGGATTGCATTGGTTTTATCTTACCGCGTACCCATGCGCATGAATGGTCTACGAATATTTTTCTGGTTGTCATTTGACACCTACATGAAAACAATCTACTTTCGTAGTTGTACATTAATTATTCGTCTTATCTGAAGATGAATGTACGTTGTATGTACATTGATATTGAATAACATATGCGTATTTATGTTTATTCAATATTGAATGTGTAATGATTTTTCTCTACCTTCAGCTCGAACGCGGAACCGACCTCTCATCGGTTCTAGACGTTAAGTCTGAGTAGTGCCAACGGATGGTACCAACAGGTCAACCAATCCGTGCACCGTAATCCATTCACGCGGTGACTGCTTGTCGGCCAGCTAGTTCGGAGAGGATTTCGGTCGCGGGTCTCCGAATGGATTACGCTCAATCACAATATTTCAGTCACCTGAACTTGCCCGTTTTTCAAACGCGTCAACAATTACTCATCCAGAACGAGAAACCTACATTACGTTAGTTCTGGATGTGATCTATCCACAGATCTCAAATCAAAAACGCTACAAAATCCCATAGGCGCGTTACCGATTCACCGACGCGGTACCGAAAAATATACTACTCGAACTTAAACCGAAGAAAACTACTCTAAAGAAATGGCGAAACAAACAAAGGTACCGCGTACCGCGCGCGACGCGAAACCGACTTCAGCGGATTTGGCGAAACCCTAACCTCGCGACGACATACCTACCATACACTCTCCGTTCCCCCTGAAATAGAACGAGTTACTGAAAAGGAAAGTCGTTAGTTAAATTAGCAATTCATTGGATTTTTTTATTTACTTCAAGAAACGGAACATAAAGTATAATTTCCTTAATACGTATTTAAAGGGTTTTTGCAAGAATCGAGCGAAAATTTATTACTAATAATGATAATAGTTATAATAATTATTTTTGAAGACAATTACATAATAAGGTAAACCGCTAACAATTTGTTTCTTAATTTATGTTTCACCTTTTATTATTTTTGAATATAAATTTGCGATCACAAACAAATTTTTCGTTTTACAATAAACCGCCAAATTAAACATTTATTTTTAATTTTTTCTAGGTGGATTTAATATTTATTGTTCTTGTTTGGTTTTAAATAATTTAAATTTTATTTTCTCAACAATTTCGTAAATTAAATATTTCTAAGTGGTTCAAGTACGCATTAGTGACGAATCTAATCGTGCGTCAAATTCAAAAAGCGAAATGGAAGCAGCAAAGATGGCTTATCCACGTATACAATAATTAATAACAAATCAGGAAACGATGCAAGTGATTTTGTATAAAAAAAAAAACGGAGAATCGATTCATTGTTTTTTTTTTTATTGCTTTTTATCTGGAATTTTCCACTTCTTTTACCATTTTTTTATTCCCCTTGTATGGCGTTTAACTTTGAATATTATATATATAAATACGGAGCGGTGTAACAATATGTGAGCGTGATCTTTAACAATCATTTGGTGAGTACAAAATATTTACAAGCCAGTTTATTATTATTGTTTATCAGTTACTTTAATGTTTAATGCCTTTGAAATGTCTTTTTTTTTTATTGAAATAGTGTTTTAAAATTGAGGATTTGATTCACAATCAGTCGCTGCTTGAAGTTAATGGGAATGTTACTGGAAACGATTGAACTAATCAGGAATAATTGGGGGTTGAGAGACAAAAAAAATTCGATTTTCCATTCTCTGCGACAAAAAGCAATCCCTCCATTTCTTGCAATATTTTTAACGACATAAAGCACACTGTTCAACGTACACAAAGATTTAAAAGTAGGAATGACGTGAAAACTATAAAAAAAATTTATCATATGTTCTAGATAGAAATCAGGACCGCATCATTCATGTCGTTCAACTAACGTCCGATTTAGCTAACGCATTTTCTTACAAAAGTTATTACGCTAAGAGTTATTTTGTATTATCATCATTTACTGTACTCATTACTATGGACAAGCGGTGGAATATAGAAATAGAAAAGTGTAAAATTACCCAAGTCGTTTGTTTGCGTTTTCTTATCTATTTTTACTAATTAATTTTTCTTCATAGCTTCAACAGTTTGTTTATTTATGCCAGATGCGAGTTTTCTATCAGAACAAAATCATCTTTAGTACGGCATGGCTGGGTTTTTTTGTAGACTTAAGTAAACCAAACATGGAATCAAACGTAAATTGTACGATTCAAATCGAATTAATTACCACTTGCTATTATTGGTAAATGTACTAAAGAATGTTGTTTACGATATGCATTATTTTCGGAAATACGGTATTGGAGGAATAATGGTTCGTTTTAGTTTCATTCAGTAACTTATTTCTGAATAAAATAAACAATAAAATAAACGACGTGCAAATACCTGAAGGTAAACAACCTGTCTTCGTAGATCGGCTAACTCCTGTCTAGGATCATCGGCTATTGACGAAGCCAGACTACTTGTGTCCTTATCATCAGCGGGCAATTGACCACTACTGTCCAATTCACAAGATGCGAATAATTTCCCATTACTCTGCTCGAATGGGTTGAGAGTTTCAGAATCTTGTAAAATCCTTCGGAGACGTGTCAACTGTTTCCTTAAATCTTGGACATCTTGAATCATTGCATTCCTAAAAGATTTGTCTATAAACAGGAGATCGTCTGACGAGCTGACTATATCCTTGCCCGTCAGCGATGAACGGAGATGTTTGTGTGGAAGACTATCTATTGATCTAGGACTATCTGAACCGGTATTGCTGAGCGTGCTCTGTTGCACGCGGGACCTGTTGAGCAGGCGAGTTGCACGTGCGGGTGATTGTGAACTAATACTGTCTTTGCTTGAGCGATGAATTCGCAGGACACTATTCCACTCGCGGATTAAGTCCCCACTTTTGGCGTCAAGTTCTGTGAACAATTGCATGTCGTCAACTCCGTTCCATGCCGATCCACTTTGGCTTTTTCTTGAGTGAGATAACCTATCGACTGAATCCAAGCTGCTCGTCAAATCAGCCTACTGGTTCCGATACAGTTCACACTGCCTTCCGCTGCAGACCAGACAAAATATTGCTAACCTTTCTAATCCTTTATTAACTAAACTAACCTCTTTCCTAATTTGCCTGTTGATCTCCTTTCCGACCTTGACAGAGCTTCATGCTCCAGCCTGAGGCAATGCTCCGGTGAATGTCACTGCCTCACGAATAACGTTTTCCAAAAACACTTTAAGCACACCACGCGTTTCTTCATAGATTAAACCGAAAATACGTTGCACTCCACCACGTCGCGCCAAACGACGTATAGCTGGTTTTGTAATACCTTGGATATTATCACGAAGAACTTTACGATGACGTTTAGCGCCTCCATGTGGCTGCCAAAATCATCCCGTTGTCACATCGGACAAAACAACTGTGTGTGGAATGGCACGTCATATGCGGCAATGTACCTCTCCAGTTGTCGCCAGTGGCATAGTTTTCTCGAGGGCCACGGTGGAGGGGCATTTCCAGATGGCTATGCCTCGAAATGTGCCGGGGTTGGATTAATTCTATATTTCGAATATTTATATCCACGGATCTAAATATTTGGACAGAAAAAAAAATATTTTCTGCATAACGATATCCGCACAACAGATGAAGTCCGCTGGCACTTCGAGGACATATCCATCTGGCAGGTTACAAGGGTTCGGGATCGGAATCACTTCGATTCCTGGGCGTAGGCGTCACATTACAAATGTACGTAATGGTTATTATTTTAGGATGAGTAATTTCTATTGATAATGAATAACATATGAATATTTATGTTATTCAATATCAATAATCAAAATTATGTGTTCGTACATTACAGTATCAATAGAAGATGCATTAGCAGCAGAAAGTTTAAAACCTGAAGCAATTAGATGACGATATTTTGGTTTTGGGATAACTGAAATTTCTGCACCAGTATCGATTAAAAATTTCTTTTTTGTGGAATGATCATAAAGTAAAAGACGGCTTGAAGCAATACTACTTAAATTTACCGTCGGAAATTTAAGTTTATCTAGTTTTTTGAATTTTCCTTAAAATCGAATGAATTTTTCTTTTTGAAAGTGCATGGTTCAATGCACTTGTATGCTCTAGTACCAAATTTAAAATGATACCAGCAAAATCCCTGTCCTTCAGGTCGTTTACTTGATGGAGAACGAGAGCGAAATCTTCTAAATCTGTTTGGGCTTCTACTAAATCTATTCATATTATTGAATGCTCGTGACAATTCAGCAACTTGGAGAGTTAGTTCAGAAACCTGCTTCTGTAATGTTGACTCTTCACTTGTGTTGCTTGACAGAGAAAGCAATGCTGGTTTATTTGATACTTCGTAAATTTTATCTGCACACGCAGCCAGATCCGTTAGGGAACTTGAAAGATTACATGTTAAAATTGCTTGCATATTTTCTGGCAATCGTTGTAACCAGATGTTCCTGAGCAAGTCTTTTCCTACCTTTCCCCTCCAAGCTGTTGCATTTCCCTGAGCAGTTGTGATGGAAAACGATCTCCCAATGTAAGATTCGTTAATAAATTATTAAATTTTGAACTCTCACTTGCAGATAACCTAGAAATTAATGCTTCCTTTAAGGCTGTATAAGGGTTTGTGCTAGGAGGGTTACTGACAATATCTGACACGTTACGGATTGCATCTGCATCAAGAGCTACTAATATATGATAAAATTTTGTTTGCTCTGAGGTAATACCCGCCGGAGCAAATTGAGCTTCGGTTTTCTTAAACCAAATGTCAGGGAATTCCTTCCAAAAAGGAGGTAATTTAATTGCAACTGCTCTTAAATTAGGGATAGCATCCAAAAATTCCTCATTATTGACCGACATTGTGAAGAACAACAAAATTATGTATTTAAAATTCACTCACGCTATTATCAATTGATATCAATATAAATTTCAATTAATCCCTAAGGGTTTGAGGTGCCTTTTGGCGGATATATCCCCCTGTCGCAGGATATATCCTTCCTCTTTAGCGACCTAGAATAACTCACAAATTGAATAAGGAGTAACCCTTACAATTTGCTTGATAAATTTTCTTAAAAAATGTTAATTTTAAATTAAATATAGACATAATATATAATATTTGAATCAAAAATAAATGGTCCACCAATAATTGGGGTTCCGTTAAAATTACCTCAAAAAGGTTGCTTTGAATGAATATTAGAACATAAACGATATGTATTTTGATTCGTATTTTGTAAGCTTGGTGCAGTTGGAAGTGACGGTATTTCCGTAGGCGAATAAAACTTTGGTGGTTCTAGTGGCTGCTCTGGTAATGCAGGTGTGCTGCAGCTCTCGTGTTGTTCCGGGGCATAAAAATGATCGAATGTCACATTCACTTGGGGATCGGCGTTCAAAACATTACTATCTTCAAGATGCTGGCTGGTTGGTGAATAATCTTTAATCACCTTTGAAAAAGTTGGCAGAACCGTTGAAGCCACAGATGGTAGCTGGGAGAATGATGATGGTGTTCCAGGTCGCAATTGAGTTCACTGTAAGTTCTAATCACTTAATTACTTCTCGATTCTTTGTTTGTTAATTGCTCCTGGATTCCTTATGTCAATTGTCGATCTTCTTGATTTTCAGTGGTAGCACACGGAATAACTTCTTGGTCCTTTTTCAATTTTGTCAGCTTCAAACTCGCAAGACTGTCTTCGTATGGATCGTGTTCGGTTGTGTTCAGTTGAATCTCCTCGTCAAGGAATTGCTTCGATAACGTAGCCAGCTTATCAATTATAGTTGCGGACGTCGTGAATCGATTTCGAATGTCGTGGGTCACCAGATGTGGCGTGTATTTTCACCACATATATGTTCTTATATGTTCATCTCTGGTATTTCTTCTTATTACTACAAATAAGAAAATATATTATTCTTTTTTTTTAATAATTATTTATTTTAAGTTAACAATGAATAAAGTCTTATATGACAAATCTTAATTAATTGTACACAGTTTTGAATTCTATCTACTAATGCATTTCATTTCTAACTAAATTTTTATTTTATAAAAATTTGAATGTCAAGAAAAATATTTCCTAAGGTTACTCCTTTTTGCAATAAAAAAATATTCAACTGAATTAATGCTGTTTTTAAATTCAACAATACTAAACTATATTAATTAAAATTTATATTAAATTTATATAATATTAAAAATGAGAAAGTTCCACTGCAAAGGATATAATGCGGTATTATTCTGCGGACCTGGAAGAGGTGGAGGTACAGCAATGTACGTAAAAAATACAATCAATTTCATTACCAAGAGAGTGAGGCCTGATAAGTATAAAGTTATAATAATTGAAGTACGCCATGCAGGTAAAAAAATAAAATTAGGGACATACTACAATCCCAATCGTATGAATGCGCAAGATTTTTGCACAGTACTAGATACATTATTCTCAACTGAAAAAAATTTAATCACAGTAGCGGACACAAACATTGATGTACTTATTGAATCACCAGAAACAAGGATTTATAAGGATACGCTAGAAACAAATGGGACGGTAATCATTAACAACAACCAAATTACTCGCCCAGTGTCAAATACCTGTCTGGATCATATAGTAACCAATGATTTAAAAGTCGCTGAAAGCATGACATACATATTTGAGGACTGGGCGGAACTGGATCATCGTGTGTTAAAAATTGCTATTCAAGACCAAACCCTGAACAAACAGAAGCCGACCTACAAAACGTTCAGATTTCTAGACAAGGAGCTCTTTAAATCAAACATACGAGAGTTACTGGAAAAGCGGAAACCAAATAGTATTATTGAACTCAAAAATATCATCATATCTGCTAAGCAAAGCTCTACAATTGAGAAAAAAATCAGGGGTCGACAACGGACTTGGATAACAAAAAAAGTAATTGATGCAAGTATTAAAAAAAGGAAGGCATACATGGACTACAGGAATTACAATGGAAACCAGGCTTTCAAGTTTGTATATATGCAAGCGAAAAAAGAATCGAAACGACTGGTGAAAGAGGCTAAATTCTTATATGTCTCAAGAAGAATGGAAACAGCGGCTGACAACACCCGTGAAATATGGAAAATAATAAATGAGGTAAAGGATAACTCTTCAACCCAGGGTATATCACAAAACTTTCAACTGAATCCTGATGGGCCCTCTAATACATCGTGTCCACGTGAGGCGGCGAACTCATTAAATAACTTTTTCAACAATTGGTGGAAGAATCACTAAAGAAATCGTTGCCAGGTCAGCAAGCAATTTAAATACTACAAATATCTCAATAAATTCCATCCTTCACATTCATCAAACAAATAAAAGGGAAGTCTTAAATGTAATCAATGAATTGAAAAAGAATACGGCGCCAGGCATCGATAGCATCACGATGAATGAGATTAGTATAATAAAGGAGGACTTATCCCAGATTATGGCAAATTTTATAAACGTGCATATTAGGAATGGGAGTTTTCCGGAAGAAGAAAAACTTGCAAAAATAGTTCCTATATTTAAGGGTGGTGATCATCTCGACCCGAATAACTATCGCCCGATTGCGCTGCTGACGGGATTTAGTAAGATGTTTGAAAAAATACTAAACAATCGATTAACATCATTCTTAGTTGAAAATTCTATCATAAGCCAACATCAGTTTGGTTTTCAAAAGAATTTTTTTTTTATCTCTGGACTAGATGTTCACGAAAAGGACTAGTTCACATTATATTGTGTGCCCCCTTATACCGATGTGTTAAACATTGTCAGGGTGGCACAAAAGACCAAGCGACGTAATTTGAATGCTGATCGCACGAGCGTTGTGCGATGAAGAAAGAGTGATGGAGAGAGTGGTAGGGAATGGAGGTATTTAAAAAAAAAAAAAATCTCATTATCCTAATCGAATGTATCGGCACCCGGGAAGGTGATATGGTCAGTACCACGCTTTGGGCTTGCTTTCGTCCACCCAGCTGCTAAAGGTTCTGATTTTAAACCAGTACGTATCATAACTGAATGGGCTTATAGTCCGTCCGAAAAATCACTCGAAACAAATTTCTTGTCACCAATGCGATTTGAACCAAGGACCCTCGGCTACACCACGTGGACTACGAAATTTAAATTAAGAGAATACAATTTCAACACTTTTCCTTATTCGAATAATTTAGGGCCAAAAAATTAAAAAAAATGAATGAAAATAATCAAAATTGAACAGGCTTAAGGCCTAACTTTTGACGCAAAAAACTATAGCCTTCTTTGAGACATAGGTTTCATATATAAATCTACTAATTTAGATTCCGAATCTAGATAAGACACTCCTAACAGTTTTGCTTAAATGAGTTTGCCAATGAAAAAATGTTTTCTTAGAATATGCGTCTTGCGGTGTCGTTGTCCACAAGAAGAACTGGTACCGATGTTAAATCGATTAGTTCATTCAGAAGAATCGAAATCCAGATGGCTTGTTTTGATACAGCATTTCGGTTACTACAATCGTCGCTGGCTGAACCAGCTTATATCTGCATCTGAGAACAATATTACCACACCAATTGCAGATCGGAAGGTGGAATGGCAACCGGCGAAGTTGGCATCACTTTAGCAACAGAGTATATAACTGCGATATACCAGCTAGATATTGGAGATCCTTTTTGACTCGTTCCACTTCCTCGATTGTGGGGTTTTCCAATGAACGGGATAAAACACTGATGGCGAATACTGTGTCGAAACGAGTACCTCTGGCTAGGTATAAGAGCGCACCCACAGCTGATCGACAGGGAAAATTGATAGGCGCTTTCCCTGAAGCTGAACTTCCTAGCTTGTAGACGGGTATTTTGACCGGATTGTGTGCACTCAAATCGAACCGTTTCAAAGGTTTCTCGATGAATGCGGACTGGCCTACAGCTATATCAAGGTTGATTTGTGATATTTTATGGCTTTTCAGTGGTTTATTCCGTTAATTTTTCACAATCGGACTGTGTCATCATTTTCTACAGTCAGGAATACGCGCACTTCACAGTTGCCAATTTTTTCGTGAAAGATTACGTCTCTGGACCATACGATATCAAGTTTCTTATGTAAGTGTATCGTTCGTCACCATCATACTCAACAAGGTATCTGACTACATCCATCTTTTTTCACTTCTTTGCGAGAATATGGACGTCGCACTTAGAGCTGACAATTCGCATGCGCTTGTTTCGTGGTTTAGGACCAAACCAGCTTCATGAGGACTATTCCCCTCGATCGACGATTGAAGTACCATCGATAACTTAGAGTTATCCATCTTGTTTTGTTTTTGAAGTTTAAAGATAATTCAAAAAAGATGTTTTAAATTTAAACGAATAGAAACTAAACTGGAAGAAGTAGCTGTAGAAATCAATTAGAATCAAAGTAGACTGAATAATTAGAAAAATCAGCTTATAAGGCATTTATTCTCATGAGCTTTCGCAATACATGAGCAATTGGGCTATATTTTAAAGTAAATTTTTGGTTTTATAATTTGCTATGCTATCGTTTGGGAGTGAGTTTTTGTGACGAGTTTGAAATTAGGTCATCTTTGTCTGTTATCTTTCATAGAATAAATTCTTCATGTTTTGGGTATTGGAAATCTTACATAGATAGATGATGATATATATATAAACGCAAGTTGGTTCTTTGAAATGAGTACGAGAGTTAGATTATGTTGAGCAGTAAAGTTATCGTACGTCGATAGGCTCACCGCGCATGCGTGAGCGAAAACCAGTATTAAGGCGCCGGAGCGCACTCTTGCGTCACCAGTAATTTTTCGTTAGTTGGTCTGTGACTATTGCCCACGAGATGTGTGCAATAAGAAGTTCCTTTATGTAAAACAAATAAAGCGTACTCATATATATTCAAAGTTATCTTTCTCTTCAAGCCTATCGTCCCTCTGTCTCTTCGATAATCTCAACAGGTTATGGTCCAGGCAAGCAGCCTGCGTAACAACCGATTATCGAAGTCAGAGAACGATAGAGAGAAAACGGTTATCTCGATTTTTTCTTCCTTGGTGGTCGACACGTAGTCGCCATTGTAGTGTGCCGGTAAACGCGTACGGGAAATCAATCGAACGAAAATGGCGGAATCAACTCTGATAAAGAACATCAAGAAGTTTGATAACTCGAATTTTCAAGCGTGGAATTTTGAATGAACTCGATGCTTATTGCAAACGCGGTACAAAAAGTCGTTACGGGTGCGCGAGTGATGCCGGCAGACGCAAACTCGGCCGATGGCAAAAAGTGGGTGAAAGACAACGTGACGGGCATGTGCATAGTTTCCTCGTCGAAAGAGGATTCTCAGCTCGACTGTATGCTCAACTGCTCTACAGCGAAGCAAATGTGGGACAAATTGGTGAGAATTCACGAGCAAAAATCAGCGTCGAACAAGATGATCTTGCTACAGAAGTTCCACGGACATCGCATGTATACAAACGAGTCGGTTGTACAACACGTTTCCCGGGTACAAAACATGGCGTCTCAACTGAAGGATCTGGGAGAAGCGGTTTCGGACACGGCCATAATGGCGAAGGTAAAGTATAATACTCTCCAGACAGCATAGGGCAGTGTACCCGAAGAAAGTCAAACCTTTGATAATCTACTAGAACGATTATTGAAGGAAGAAAAAAGACTTGAAAGTGACGATGACGTCACTCGAGCGTTAGCCGCTGTCTTGGCGTTAACAAGAAGAAAAAGTTCGCCGCGAATCAAAACAATAACATTGAGAAAAACCGCGAAAGTAGAAGTACCGGTTTCGAGTGTTTCTATTGTAAAAGGAAGAGGCATCTAGCTCGCGATTGCAGGAAAAAGAAAAAGGACAAGGGCAATGCCGGTGAAAACCCTCGCGAATGTGCGTTTATCGCTTCGACAAGTGAACAAAAACAGCGACAAGTGAAATCGGAGACAGTGCCGAGTAGCGAGATCGTAGAACGACTCATGGCAGTCGACACAAGCGATGTCTAGATTACCGACAGCGGTGCGTCCAGGCATATCACTTACCGACGGGACTGGTGCAGTGAGTTCGAACCAAGCAGTGGCGATTAGATATCGCTCGGGGAAAATGGCGTGTTTTACGTTACCGCTAGTGGCACTGTGCTCATCGATAGACTAGTGAACGGTAAATGGTGTGAAGCTTGAATCAAAAACGTGCTCTACGTTCCAAAGATTCGAAAGAAGTTGTTTTCAGTCGGCGTATGCACTGAAAAGGGTTTCGATGTTTGGTTAGAAGAAAACTAGTAACAATTAACCGTGACGGTGAAGTTTTCGGTGTCGGTGTGCAACAAGACAATCAGATTTACCGAATGCTCTTTAAAGTGAGAAAACCAAGTGTTGCGAGAGAAGCAAATGTGTCAACTTGCGTGTCTGGCACGAACGAATGGGACATGTAAACAACAAAGTTTTGCGCGAAATGACGCAAAACGGGCTAATTCGACGTGTGAAATTAGCGGACATTGACAATTTCTTCTGTGAATCGTATGCTTTCGGAAAAGCAAACTGGCTACCGTTCAAAAAGAACGAGACAAAAAGAAACACAAAACCGGGAGAATACATATATTCGGACGTATGCGGACCATTCTCAACAGAGTCCGTCGGTGGTGCAAGATTCTGCATAACCTTCAAGGATGACGCATCAGGACTACGGTATGTTTACTTCATGAAACACAAGTCTGATGTTTTCGATATTTTCAAGAAGTACGAAAGGTTGATCGACAACAAATTCGGCAAGCCGATGAAGGTGTTACATACGGACTATGGACGAGAGTATTGCAACCGTGAAATGAAGCAATATCTCGAGGCTCGTGGTATCGAGCTGGTAAACACGGCACCTTACACTCCTCAGCAGAACGGGAAAGCCGAGCGCGACAACAGAACGATCATCGAGAGTGCGCGCACGATGATAACGGCTAAGAAACTTCCTCTGTCGCTATCGGCGGAAGCAGTTGGTACAGCAGTGACCGTGCTCAACCGAGTTCTGGCTACCGGTAAAGAGAAAACGCCATACAAGATCTGGTTTGGAAAAACACCAGATGTGTCCCATTTTCGAGTGTTCGGATCAGATGTATACATGCATATCAACAAACAATTTCGCAAGAAGTTAGATCCAAAGGCTACAAATTTGATCTTAGTTGGGTATCAGAACGACTCGATGAATTACCGTTTGTACAATCCACAGAACAAGAAAATACGATTATATGTTTCGAGAGACGTCACATTCAACGAGAAGTCGCAACTTGGGGCAGAAAAAGGAAACGAATTCGAATACATTCTTCCAGCGGACGAAAACGAAGATGTGGCAGAACCCGTCGAGCAGCAACAGGAGGTAGAATGCCAGAAAGCTCAGGAAGAACCTGAAAGAAACGAACAACCGGAAGATCCTCGAGAAGAAGATCAAAATCAACCGGATAATGACAGACAACTGCGGGGTCGTGCAAACATCCGACAACCGATAAGGTATGAGGTCGACTTCGCTGAATATAATCCCCCAAACACATTTCAGGAGGCGATGAACAGTGCCGAGGCAGAAAATTGGGACGAGGCGATTCAGGAAGAGTTCGACGCGCACGAGCAGAACGAGACTTGGTCAATCGTACCAAGGAAAACGGATCGAAAGCCCATCGATTCGAAATGGGTGTTCAAGGTTACACGAGACACGTCAGGTGACGTATACCGGTACAAAGCGAGACTTTGGTCACGAGGATTTCAACAAAAGGAGGGACTCGACCACACGGAGACCTTCTTTCCAGTAGTGAGATACGACTCGCTGAGAGTTATATTGGCCATGGTGGCTGAACAGGTCTTGGAGCTCACACAGTTTGACGTGAGAACAGCCTTTCTTCAAGGCGAGCTGAAGGAAGAGATCTACATGGAAATTCCGGAAGGACTCAATATCAAGAAAGAAGAAAAACGTGGTTTCGTGTGGAAACTGAACAAGCCCTTGTATGGCTTGAAACAAGCATCCAGGTGCTGGAACGAAAAGTTTCGTGAGTTCTTAGATAAATATCAGTTTCGCGAAACGGAAGCAGACAAGTGTATCTTTCAAGGACGGGTAGACGATATAGATGTGTTTTTAGCACTTTTTGTAGATGACGGACTCATCGCAGCAAAAACAAGTAAAGCCCTCGAGTCGGTAATCAAATCAATAGGTAACGCGTTCGAAATTACGATTGGGGATGTAAAGTTATGTGTCGGTGTACAAATAGAACGAGATCGAGTAAAGAAAACCATGTTCTTGCATCAAGAAGCGTATGTGAAAAAAATTCTCAATAAGTTTAAGATGATCGATGCAAAAGCAGCAAGTGTGCCTGCCGATCCGCACGCGCGACTAGTTCCAAACGTACGCGATGATGAAAACTCAAGTGCGGTATCGTTTCGAGAAGCAGTTAATGTTTCTTGCCGTTGTGACGCGGCCGGATATTGCATATTCGATGAATTTAGTCAGTAAATTTCTTAAAAATCACCACGAGAGCCACTGGCAAGTGGTGAAACAAATCTACCGGTATTTGATCGGAACAACGAAAGTCGGGATAATGTACAAAAGTGGCGGGAGTAACTCGGAGTTACAGGAATTTTCAGACTCAGATTTAACAAGTGATGTGGAGACGCGTAGATCTACAAAGGGGTATGCGTTTTGTCTATCGAACGGGATTGTGATATGGTCGTCCCAACGACAAAAGCTAGTCACACTCAGCACAGTGGAGGCTGGGTGCGTCGCGGCAGCAGCGGCTGCAAAAGAGGCCGTTTGGCTGAGAAAATTGTTAAACGATCTCAGATGTCTACCTGTAACTGCGACAGTTCTGCGAGTAGACAATCAAAATGCAATCCGATTAATCAAAAATCCGGGGTTCCACAAGCGAACCAAGCATATAGACATTAAGCATCACTATGTTCGCGAAACTGTGGAGAGCGGGGAAATATCGTTAGAATATGTTCCTACGGATCAGCAGCTAGCTGATATATTTACCAAAGCACTTACAAAGAGACAGTTTCAGCATCTATGTAACGGTTTAGGCATAGGGTCCTCGACGCACTCAAACGGCGGGAGTGTTGAGAAGTAAAGTTATCGTACGTCGATAGGCTCACCGCGCATGCGTGAGTGAAACCTAGTATTAAGGCGCCGGAGCGCACTACTTGCGTCACCAGTAATTTTTCGTTAGTTGGTCTGTGACTGTTGCCCACGAGACGTGTGCAATAAGAAGTTCCTTTATGTGAAACAAATAAAGCGTACTCATAAATTCAAAGTTATCTTTCTCTTCAAAGCTATCGTCCCTCTGTCCCTTCGATAATCTCAACAAATCCAAAAAATAACGCACATATCAGATATTATTTTCCCCAACGTGATTGCTTTGGCGATTCAAAGCAGACTCCCCGATCCGCCCAAGCAGATCTCTGCTTAATCCTTATGTCGCACCGGTAAATAAATCCAAGCTGCTAGTTCAGCCAAGATAGATTGCATTCGGCAACGCAATACATGGCTGGCTGTATTATCTCAGTGTTCTCATGTTGGAAATTTTAATTGCCTATTTGAATTTTGAAATTAATAAAAGTTAAAAAATGAAAAAAATTGAAATAATAATAAAAGATATATATCATAAAGAATATGATTAGAAAGAAAAGTTTAAATTTAATATAGAAAAAAATGATATGAAATGTTTATTTAATTATAAAGAAGAATTTAAATTTATTGTAATATAGAGAAAAAATATAATATAAAATTTATATTTATAATACAACACAAAAAAAAAATATTTTATAATCTATAAACTATAAATTGGATTGATTAAATTTTCAAATCAGCGATTAAGATTCGTATCATGTTATGAAAGTTTTGGAGCAGTTTACTTAGGCGACTGCTCGATTACCACAAAGGGCTCCGTGAAATTTTTGGTCATAGTCGCCGTTTGGACCCTTTTAATGTCGAATTTCTGTGGAGAGCTGATCTTCGCTGAATACGTCTTTGACATACGACATACGAGTTGATAACTTAATTTGATCAAGTAATGATCCGAGTTACAATTAGCTCCTCGGTATGTACGGGCGTCAAGTATGCCCGAGGCTCATCGTTGTTGGATCAGAACATGGCCGATCTGGTTTTGTGGATTATAATCCAGTTATACCCAAGTCATTTTATTTATGCGTCAATGTGGGAAGCAAGTCGAACGTATGACTAAATTTATGCTACATGCAAAGTCAATCAAGCGTTGGCCATTGTCATTTGTTTCATCGTGGAGGCTACATCCTCCAGTCGTTCCTCGATGAGATATCTCATTGCAAACCTTAGTGTTGAAATCACCCAGAGTTATTTTTGTGTTGTTTGTAGACAATAAGTCAACTAGTCTTTCCAGGTGATTGTAGAACGTTTCCTTAGTTTCTTCGTCCTTTTCTTCGGTCGAGGTGTGTACATTTATTAGCCACATTTTGAAGAATTTCACTAAAATACGAGCCGCATACAACCCTTCACTGATCGCGTTAAAATCAATAATGTGCGATTTGAACTCCCTATCCACAATGAAGACCATTCCGAATTCTCGCTTTCTAGCAGGCTCCCACTTTTGAATATTATGTGTGATCTCGTATCTTGAATATCACTTCCAGTCCAATTCGTTTCCTGGATTGCCAGTATGTTTTATTTATATTGACTGGCCTATTGTAAAAGGTTTTTAACAGTACCAGAGTAGTTGAGTGATCTGACATTCCAGGATCTAATGCCATAGTATTTTTTCGTTTGCAAGGTCGTGCCGTAGGTCCAATCCATTCTAAGGCATTGTTGTAGCTTTCGAAACAATGTAGGGTGTTACAGGGACGGGGAGTTAGCCTATCGCCAAACCTCCTTTTCGGCGGCATGGTTATTACTTTCGATCCCGTAATCAGACGCGGAAGACTCGCCTTCACCCTCTTACGTCAGTCTTTTAGAAAAAGTAAAAGTGAACGATGATCCCCACAAAGGAGGTGTAAGTAGGATTATGTAGCAGAGCTCAAGGTGTATTTGCAGTTATTTGCATTTCTCGGTTTTTAATGGCTCATCATTGGGGAAACAGTAATCCCAATGTACGACCCCGAGGCCATTTACTACCATTTCTCTCTTTCTCTTATTTTACTATATTTTTGCTATATGATTTGTTTTGACTCTGGTTTAATTATAACATCATCATATTTTGATGATATCGAAAAGTTAGATAGTGCAGTGGTAACTATTCGAAGAAATTTACTTTTGAAAATTCTCTATTCGCTTCGCAATCATAACATGGCTATCCGCTTAAAGCAACAATTTCATATAGGATTTCATTTTGGCTTTAACTTGTTGTTTTTATCTCGTTGGAATATGCCTTACAAATTAACTGAAACACTTTTTTCTACAAATAAAATTTTATTTTATGGCAATCAGTTGTTGTATATATTTATAGTCAAAATCGCTTGCACAGTGGTCGCATCAGTCGATGCACTCGTCTGATGAGAATATAGTTGCATCTCGAAACCACCTAGCCAATAGCAAACAAATTTTCCAGTTGAGATTTACCTTGTAAATTAATAATTTCAATTAGGTTTCTAAATCACAAACTTATAAAACTAATAATAATAATAATTAATGAAAGACGATTTAAAAGTAGATCTGAGACGAGTTCCAGCAACGGTTTCACGTTTAACTTTACGTTCCACATACAGATCCCTCTGGAGGCAAAATAACATCTCCACTGAACTACCAACATCTACACGTCAGACGTCATTTTGGCATTTTATCGGCGACAAAACAATAACTTCTAGCTGTGCCAATTATTTGGCCGTTCCTTGCGCGGGATACAATCCCCTAAATTCCCGTGTATAAGAAAATCAAAGCAGCCTAGGCAAAGAATGAAAAGTAGACCAAACTTTCAAAATACGAAGCAGAAAGTGAGGTCAGAGGAAGAGGTGTCAAGTGATAGTGATTGCGAAATCATGGAGCCACAAATTTCGGTAATTGAGTTGAACGATTCAATTGAAGAACAAGAAATTTCTATTGAGGATGAAGATGTTGCTATCATTGAAGAAGATAAAGAAATAGTGGACTTGGCTGAGGAAGAAGAGGTGCCGGAGTACGATGACAGCGTCATCGCCATGGAAGAAAGCAACTCCAACAAGAGCCCCGAACCTCAAAGTGATACAGTTTTGACAATCAAATTTGGCGACAGCGACAAGTATGAACTTCTACGTGAACTTGTCAAGGAGGCTGTTCAAAAATGTTTGGCTGAAAGATGCGTTTTAGTTGATGTCGTCGACAGATCGGAAAAAATGTCTCTTGATTTTATAGAAAGAGCGCCTGAGGGAGACGGCGCCGATATATTCGCAATTACACAACTCCTGCTGAGAAACCAGAGATTAAAATGATTCCATCCTACAGACGATCAATTCGGCAAGTTATTGATGACGCGAAGAAGATAGAAGTTGATGAAGATAGCTGCGTGAAGGTGAAGAGAATGTCCACGTGCTTTAACTGTTCGGGTACGCATTCATTGAAGGACTGCCCTGAGCCGAGGAATCACACTCGCATTAACAAAGCGAAACGAATGTTTGCAGCGAAGAATGACCGCTATCACATAGACATAGAGCAGCGGTACGCACATATTAAACCCGGTCGGGTAAGCGACGCGTTGCGCAAAGCAATGGGGCTTCGGGATTGGGAGTTGCCGCCATTCATTTACAAAATGCGACTGTTAGGGTACCCTCCAGGCTGGCTTGAGGAGGCGAAAGTATCACATTCCGGACTTCAATTGTATGATTCCGAGGTATAATACCTTCATAATTATGCTGTTAAGGACTTGAATGAAAACTTGTTAAATTACTTGCAGGGTCGCCAAGTTCAGGGTTCAGAGGATGAAGATGGGGAACTGAATGAGGATAGGCATAAATACGACGTGAGGAAGATAATTAGCTTTCCCGGCTTCAATTGCGATGCAGAGCCTGGGATTAAGGAGGTAATTTTGTAAATTCAGAGGCAATGAAGCTTTTCTCACCAACCTTTTCTACATTCAAGGATCGGAGGATGCCTCCAATGCTGCCAGAAGATCAAAAAGAAAAATTCATAGAATCGCTGGGTGGGAATGTTATTAAGGGTTATAAACGCAAGAAACTGAAAAATTTAAATGCATTGGATTCAGAAAAATCACAAGATTCCTCGGAAATGATTGACATGGAAATTGAAGAGGCTGCGTCTGCAGAGGCAGTTGCATCAGCATCTTTACCACCAGCTCCTCCACCTCCACTACCACCTACTGTTCCCGTGTTCGGTACAATCTTGCCGTACACACCAATTTACTCCGTACCTCCGCCCCCACCTCTCCCGCCACCGGAAGAAGACGAAAGTGCACCACATCCTCCACCAGAATGTCTTCCTCCAGGAACGCCACCGCCAGAAAGTGCAAAGGTTAGCAATAGAAAGCGATCCGGCTCACCTACTTTGGAAGACTTGGAGGCGAAGCAACGAGCTTTATTGAAGGCGCTACAAAATTCTGCGTCCCAACTAGATGCAACTACTGACGATTCACTTATCGATGATATTTTAGAGTTGCGGAGTCAGGATGATGCGAGTGAGGATTCTCCTTCAACACCAAATGGCGATATAACAATTGTGGCTGAGCCAAATGACAAAGTCGCAGAGACTCCATCATCGCCGAAATCGCATGAAATGACTGAAGTGCCCAATTCAAAGCTTTCTCTGTTTGGAACACCCGTCTTAAAATTTTCCCCTTATGATAAATTGCCGACTGGCCAAAAATTCTCGGTAGGAGTTAGTGACGTGATTAATTTCGAAAATTTACCAGATTCAACAGGAAAGTATGAAAAGATGGTGAAAGTTATTGAGAAAGTTCGAATAGCTGTTCGCCAGTCGAATGAAGAAAACTGAAGATAGTGTAATCACTTCAAATTTTCGTACGGATAAATTTCTATCATGATTCTATTCATTTTGTTTAAGCTATTGATTACAAAGAGAAGTATATTATCGAAACGGAATATTTTTGCCTTGTTCTATACGAGACTTCTGTATTCAGGAGGTTGCGTTTTTTTCCGACTAAAATATTTTCAATTGTATAATAAATCAATTCAGATAGGTGATTTATGTTTGAAGTTGTAATATAAGTTAGAGATAATAAAAATGTCGAAAATATTTTCACTTCCTAATAACGTTGGAATTCAAAGATATTGGATAGCAAATCTCTCTTGAGAAGTTGCTTCTCATCGAAAAAGCAAACTTTGTTATTCAATGTTTGACTAAAAGTTCAAAACATATAAATAGGGTAACGGAAAAAGAATCCAAACAAATCCAAAAAGGTAGACAAATTTTTTTTAAAACACGTGAGAATTCACAGTTTGAAGAACGATGCATTTATTGATGCTTCACTGTAAACAATGTAAATAATATAAGCAGCAATAATGAGCTGCTTCTCAAAATTTATAAAAAACCAATCTCTCTCGGAAAGAATCAACAAGAAAGGCTCGAACACTAACTTTGTTTTTCAACGTTAAGAACTTTCAAATGTCTCAAAATAACTTGCCATTAAGATGGGTCGCGCCTGATCGGCTATGCAAATGATTTTGCGGCGCTAGTTGCTGTACGCACCGTTAAACAGGCGCAACTTAGACTAGGTATGCTCATGCCCTGTGTGAAAGACTGGATGACTGTTCGCCGGTTCAGTCTAGCACTGGAGAAAACTGAAGTCATCCTAACAAAGAAGAGAATCCTCAGAGTAAGGACGATCCGTATTGGGGAACTACTGATTGAATCGAAACCATCAGTAAATACCAGGGGTTACTGATCGACTCGAAGATAGGTTTATCAAAGCAAAGCCGTATAAAACTGCTTCAGGCGTATCATCTCTGAGTTGATTTATGGCTAACGTAGGTGATCTAACCATTCAAGAAGGCAACTAGACGAGATTCGTAGATTCGGTAGTATGGAGCAGAAATTGGGGGAGACGGTCTCAACAAGGAGCTGTACCGAAAACACTTCGCACAGGTACAGAGAAGAGGACGCATTGGAAACACTATGTATCGAATAGAAGAATTTATCAAACTACTAAAGTGACGAGGGTCGATATCTTCATATAGAGACTTTTTCGGAATCATATCCCAAGATCTGTAACTGTGAACGAAAACCCCTGAATTTTACAGCCCTTCAATTGTACACACGGGTATATTGAGACATCTTGCTACTGGCTTCGTTTCTCCGTAAACATTCATATATTTGGAAATGAATCGATAGGTTTTTGATTCTGATGAATGTTTATTATATTAGGTTTAGAGATAATGTTTAGTTTAGGAATGTTGTGATAGCATTATATTAGGATAAGATAAAGTTTTTGATTGAATTTTATTAGATTGTAGATTTAGGATAAAATTTCACTGTTCTGTTGTGTTAATATAATTAATTTTCGAATAGTGTTGGTTGGTTTTTTAAACTTTTTCAAGTTAAATCAAAATATATAATAATATTAATTAAATTGAATTTGATATTGTTTTTGATTAATAATGTATGAATTTAAGAGCCATTTGGGCAATTAAGTTTTCAGTATTTTTAATGGTTGTAATTTCTTTTATATTCTTTGAAAACTTATAACGTTTAATATTGAATAAAGTGCTTTTGACTTTGATAAGAGGAGCACCGAGGATTGCATTTCCATATTCGAAAGTCTCTGATTCGGCGGTGCTGGTGATACCTATCACCTTCCTTGCTAGAGACCGCCAAACTATCTATCTGCGTCGAATCTCAGATGCAAGGGAGACAGTTGCCCACGAGGAGTGACATCTGAAGAAACGGTCGAGCTGCCCGGAGTGTGATTGGTTGAAATAGATTCTAAGAAAATATGCCAGTCATGCTCGCCGAAACCGTAATGAATGATTCCAATCATTTTTTGACAGCCAATACGTACGCGTAATTGACAGTCACATCACAGGTCGTTAAACATACATATCTTTGCTACTCTGTTTTATCATATATGTTTAGATCATTCGCGTCATGTCAAGAACTATTGACCTCAATCACTTGCACCAGTGATACGGCAATCATGGTCGCTAAAAAACTTAATTAAATTATCGGTTTTCTTAAATTACAGTAACAGCAAATCTATAATTTTTAGGGTTTTGTACTCATATAAAAAACCCGGTAGAAATCGGGTCTGTCTGTCCGGGTGTGTCAGTTTGTTAATCCGAAACTATAGCAGCTACGAACTGATGGCCTCTTGTAAGTTTGAGTGTTAAAGTGTTTTTCAAAGGTTTTCAAGCGGGTCTCCCCATAGGTGAGGGGGAGCTTTCAATGTCACTTTAAGAATAATAGTTTATCATTTTAATTCTTTTCAGAACTCGAACAATTTAGCTAATTTACAAAAACGTCATGGCACAATAAGCAACATTTTTCGCTCACCCTAAAAAGCTTTTGTAATACATTTATATTTTTTTAATCAGTATATATAAACGTTATGTACAAAAAAAGTGCGTGGAAAATTTTCAAAATAGTTATTTATTAATTTTTGTAATGGATCGTTATCTTGCAAATAACGTTGCTGTTAAAGTGCTTTGATAAGCGGCAATATTTTTCACTTTCAGTTAGATTATATTATATCCTACAACTTATTTTTTCTTTGTCCTTTGCAGCAGTTATATGGAAAATGTAGTCAATCGTCCCCCAAACCAAATTCTCACTAAAGTTTTTGAGAAATTATATCACAAGAACAATTCAAATATTGGATCCATTATAAATTCGAAACATTGTCTTTTACGATGAAAATAATTGCATCAAAGGCTTCAGCTAGTTACACCCGAGTATAAAGTTATTTAAAACTTGAACGAAAATAAAGTTTTTTAGCTACAGTTGTTCGTTTTGAGGAGAAATTGCGAATAAGCTTAAAACAAAACAGGAAGAATTTTGAATTTTCAAAACAAGCACACGGCGCCTTAAGTTAAAACGTCTATTGTATATTTCGCATGTCAGCTGATCATTATTATCAATGTATGTTACATCCGCCAAGTTTACGTAATTTTAAAGAAAATGGAAATTACTCAAAATGCGTAGTAAGGTAGAGTACGCGTGATAAATGTTTTGTAGTGTAGCTTCATGCCGAGACTGAAAACCTGTCCCATATGATGCCGGAAAAAGCTAACCGACAAGCACCAGAACTTCGGCACCTGTGTCATGCACGGACTTGAACACTCAAAATCACTACAAACTGCTTTACCGGCTCAATTCGTTACCACCACTTGACCCATTCTACTTCATTCTGTTTAATCCAGGTTTCTATTTTTTTGGGATTGGTATAGCATAAAATCTCCAACTCTTCAAATTTATTTCTTAAAACATTTTATTCAATATCTGATTTTTTTGTTATAAATTTCTTTAGAATTTTTTTATGTGTGGCAAGATTTGCGATGTATCAGGCTTAAATATACTTTAAAAGAAAATTATAAAATAACAAAATATATTTTTATTAGGGATTTTAAAAACGAAAATAAGACATCAATAATTTGATTAAGCAGAAAATAAAATATTTTTTAAAATAAATCGGCGTTGAAGCTTCTCATCACTTCCCGTAAACTTTTGCACTTGTTATCGTACATCACTATTCCTTCAACGTTTAGTTTAGTTGTGATTATAGTAAAATATTTAAGAAAACCAGCTAACGGGCTACAGCAATTTCATTGTATATCAATTAACCGTTGGCGGTGCTCCGTTATTTGGACCCTGTAAAATGTAAGAACGTTAAACATCTCCTAGTTACATATTTTGTTTGTTTTATGTTCGTAGGCCAATTCGCTTTCATCTCGAAAAGCCGTCGGTGCTTTCCCATTTTATTAAGCAGGCACGTTTCGACTCGCTTGAGTCATTTTCTGTATCTAAAGGATGTGTGGAAGAAAATGACTTTATGTAGGCGTAGGATGGGTTAAGCAGGTAAGCTCTAGGTTAGGCTGGTAAGCTCTTGGTGGAGATATTAAGTGTTGAATATCCGTTTGTTCTGATTCGTCTCGTTTCCGTTTCCGTCAGAAGATGTGGTCTAGTACTGAGAAAATCACGTCGGAATTTGTTATGAGTTGTTCGTTGACTATTTTATCGTTTGTGTTTCTATGTTCATATACTGCAAGCTTTTCTAGGATGTCAAGTCTCGATGCTTTGCTTTGTTTGTGTAACAATGTCATTGATTTTGTCCTAGCGTCAGGCTCGTTTGCGTAGTTTTGCAGGTGCGTCGTGTAGTTTGAGTCTCTTTGTATCTGGTCGTTAGTTTCCGTGTTGTCCTTCCTATGTACAACATGTTGCAGTCCTTGCATGACAGTTTGTATATGCCGATATTCTCGTATTTTGATGTGGCATTTAGTTTTTTCCTTTCATATATCGTTTAGACACGGAAAATGACTCAAGCAAGTCGAAACGAGTCTGCTTACCAAAATGAGCAAAGCCCGACGGCTTTTCAAGATAACAAAATTTCCTAGTTATGTTAGGACATGCCCTCGTTGCAACTTACCTCACCATCTGGTGGTGGTTGTTGTGACTTTTCCGTATTGTTTTGTGGCCTTATAAAAGCACTCGGACGTATAAAGTACAATATCACAGCAATTAAAAAGAACATTGACATAAATGTAAAGTTTTCGCCAGCATCGTTATTGATGGGAGGCAAAGCCACTATTGGGGTAGGAAGGACGCAGATTAACTTTTAAGTGTTTATAATTGGTTGAATTGCTGACTTACCATCTCTGCAATCGGTGTCAGTGCAATGTTCCTGTCCTTGGCGTATCTGTCGAAAAAACCCCATTTGAAAAATATTTTGTTCAAGGATCTCAATATAAATTTACCAATGACAGCAATCGCCTCATCACGAGCTCGTGGCTCCACACACATTCGCAACCGTTAAATTCCTCTGACATTTTGTTTTAACGTTAATACTGGAATGATTCTGAAAAACGTTAAAAATTAAGTTTTTTTTTTTAAAGAAATTTTTTTTTAAAAGAATGATAATTTTGTATTTTTATTCATTTTATGACTTAAAATTATAAATTATTTTTAATTTTAATTCTAAACTCGCAAATTTTTCGCACAAATTCATACACGTACATAAAAATATCTACAAATTCTCTTCACACATTGAGAAAATTTAATTTATGTTTCTAGAAAATAAATTCAGCCTATGATCTTTCATTTCATGTCTCATACATGAAATCGTATAATTCTCTGTCGGTTGATTGGCGTAGAGTGGACAATTTTGATTGAATGGACCTAAAACCTTATCAGCACGCTTGAGAGAAACATTGCTTAATTGACTTACATACAAGTATTTGTTTGGACGAATTCTGAACTTGATTTAGAAAAATAAAAACAAAGTTTAGTTTGTTTTAATCAAAAGCTCTACAGAAAGCTAGAGCTGAATCATAGAATTGCTGCTGTCGACTTGCAAAAATCAGAAAGCAGCAATTCAGCTATTTTCACATTATCAATGTTTAACGAGTTTGTGTTTATGTTTTTATGACTCCCTCAAATACATTGGCCGTGTAGTTGAAGGTTGCATGGAAATAGTAAATATAAACACACATTGCCATAGTATGTGGCTGGACGTGAAGAATATTATTATCAATTATAGCGAAAATTAAGTCTTTTTGTTGAAACTTTCGAGTTTATGGTTGATAAGAATTACAACTGGAGATTGCGATGACGAAATAATTTGAACTTCGCATTCCTAATTGTGATTCTTAACGACTTTATGTAGATTAAAGCGTCAAAACAAAAATAAAGAATATCTTCTAGTTTGGGATTATGCAAACCAGGGTATAATTATTCTTATCGCATGCTCGAACTCTTATCTTGGAAGTTGTGAATTCACTATTTCTAATCATTTATACACATTGCATGCCATCTTGAAAACGATAAAATGAATTGGCAATTTGGCGAGAGACGGACGTCTAAGATGTGATAGTTCCGCTTTATCGAAACAAATTACTATAATTGAAATGATGATAAATGCTATATTATAAATGATTACTTGTGCATTATAAGAAGAAAATTATCAATAAATTTAACGTCGTTTTCTGTTATTATGAACAATGAGCATATCTGTAAGACAGGCATTATAATAACTCACTACCTTAATGTCCAGATCGAACCTTGTCGTTGAGGTGTATTAAATTAACTCATTCCGTGACTGTAATGGTACTCCGGAAAGTGATGTATCGAACATGAGATTACTGCCCGATATCGAAACTAGCATCCGTTATAGCTAGTTGTGTTCATATTCCACTCGAAAAATCAATCGAAATAAATCTGAACAACCAACGAGATTCGAACCATCGACCTTTGGCTTAAAGGCTAAAGCTTTAACAAGTACAACTCAACTCAAGGCTGTTTTTGAAACAGAGTTGGGGTCTTGGATTGTCAAGGTTCTACTTGGGGGTCACGGAGCTGAAGTAAACATCGATTGGTCATCTGTGTATTTCTGATGGTGTGACGGAGGCCACTAGTAATAGCTTTTGGGGGGTGAGAAGGTTTTGAGGTTTACAATTAAATCACTGTGGAGTGAATGTGAGTTTCTGTCCTTTGAACGCAATTTCATCGTTAGTTGTCCAAATTGTTTTGAATTTCCTGCAGAGCTAAAATTTTTGCCAGTGTCTTCAAAAATGGAGACTATGTAAAGGACTATAATAAATGGTAGTTACAGGCCGCCAAGTGGGCGGCATAGAAACACAAGCGAATGACAGACAGTTCTAGTAATCGAGCAGTCTGGGATTAAGTAAAAAGCTTATTTATGGCGCTTAAGGAAAGTGTAATGTAATCATAGGTGAAAAGATAGCACTTTGTTGAAGGTTTCTTACGAATTAATATTGAGTTCTCAAATGAGCAAAACAAAATAAGAAATGATACACACAATTGATCATTAAGACCATCTCATCCTTATACTCATTTTAAATTATTTGAAATTTATTTAATTTTGTCATTTGTAACGAATACTGTTTTTTATTAAATTTACGTTTTTTAGATATTTATAAGTGGAAGCAGATCGAGTGTGTGCTATAGAATAGGGAAAGTGAAAGTTAAAGCTAACCTCTAAATTTTTCAGATAAATTTTTTACGTCGCCAAGTGACCACTGAATTCAAGAATCGCAGTAAGTTTATCCATTTCTTATACTTTTGGTGCAGTTAAAGTTTTCATAACGAGGACGAGATGGATGATGCTTTAAGCATCAAAAACATCTGACGACGACACGTTTATGGACATTGACATGGACCCCAAACTGATGCGCAAAAGAAGTGGCAGATCTCTGGATAATAAAAAAGAAACTCAGACCCCTTATCACCACAATAAAACCAAAGGTGATTCTCAATCTCCAACGGCAACTAAAATTCAGGTAGTCACCAAAGACAGACAATGGCGGCCAACATGTGATGATCCATATATAAATCAGAACCCCTGCGCCTAGATTGGAATAATTTCTGACCTCCAAAATGGCGGACTCCATAGGAATACACAGTGAACCACAAAACTGCAACACAACACACACAAACACATCCCCCAAATACAAACATATCAACGTCATAGAAATTAAGGACGCTCATGCCAACACAAATACCTCAACAAAAGATACTCTTTTTCGCAACGCTACAGTATGTCAGTGGCTCCAAACAATCCCAACTAAACGTTACTAACTAAGGCCCCGCCACCTAAATCCCACAATGGAACCCCAAGTGCTCCATTTGAAGTAGACACGACTCTCAACAGGTCTCAACGTAACCATAATATCAACGCCTATCCGTCATATGACAAACGAAAGAACTTTAATGTCATTTGTGTCAGAGAGGGGGAGAATGCCCTCGACAATCCCTTGTCCGTCCTTAACTTTTACGTATTCAACAAAACTCTACAAATACGTAACATCATCAAAGTGACCGCTATGGGGAGATACAAATTAAAGATCACCTTCAAAAGCCCAGAAGAGGCTAACAATGCTACTGTCAATCCAAACCTCAATAAACACAAAATTAAAATGTTCATTCCTAACAATTTCCTTTAGAGGTTAGGTATCATTAGGAATATCCTTATATCCATCTCAGAAGATGAAATTCTTAACGAGGCCTCTCCATGCAATGCCATAGGGAATCCACTGCCCGATGTTAAAATAACTAATGTATTCAGACTTAAACGTAGCGACCCAAAGAACCCTGAAAAACTTATTCTCATAAATTCCATTAAATTAACCTTTTCAGGAACTTTGTTACCTGACGCCATTTGATTCGCGTGGGGACCGATAAAGGTACAACACTTTTTATACAAACGGTGTACCAAATGCACAAAAACAGATTGCCTAGGATCCTGTGAATCAATACAATGTACCCTATGCGGATCTACAGAACACATAGCAACAAACAAAAACTGTCCCAGATGGGTCAGATATACGGACGAGGTCAGGCTAAGCTCTATTGGCAACATCACAGTATTTGAGGCTAGAAATATTCTCAACAAATCTTCGTACAACGCCAACGTCTTCGATCTATTGAAAGACAATGAGTCAATAGACGATGTGTTCCCTCTGTTAAACAACAAAGCAGGCAAAAACTTTAGAAATACCAACAAAACTATCATTTTAAAAAGGCAGTACCCTCAAGCCCATCTCTCGGTCAGACACCCAACCTCCATAAAAGTTTCGAATACCCCTGATCTCAATGTTAATTCAACAAATCTATCTTCCAACCAACTGGCATATGGCAAAAACCCTGTTTTTAATAAAGAAGTTTTCAAAAAACACGAAGTCCCAGAAATCGAACTTTTATTAATAAAGATAAAAAGCAATTGCAATGGCCCTTCTACTTCTACTAACTTCAATAAAACACAAAACCCAGACCTAAACACACTCATCCTCATCATCGAGGACATATTTGACATTAACAACACACCCTCCCCTAAGAATCGTTCAGACCAATCAAGCAAAAATCAAATAGGAAACAATAATCTATGAACATACCCAGGATTAAAAGGAAAAGACTCTCCTTTCTACAAGTCAACATCCAAAGCATACTAAAACACAAAAACAATCTTGATATCACTATCAATAAACTATATATTGACGTGGCCCTTATGCAAGAAACACTAACAGACAAAGAGAACAAAATCCACAGTTTTCCAAAACACAATATCGTTTATAAACACAGGAAGGGTGGAGTAGTCATTGCAATCAAAAAAAGATAAACTTCATAATGATTCAGATAGAAGATAACTAAGAAGCCATAGCCATTGAAACGACGAACCTATAGTCCAATTTAATAATAGAGTATCCATCTACTCTCCCCCTAACGTCAATCCTGATTCCTTCAGGAGCCTTTTAGAATCTCTATTCACCAAAATTAGCTTCAACAAACGCTTCATCATAGGTAGCGACTTGAATGCAAGACACAGCTCTTGGGGAAACAACATGAACAATGCTAAGGAAAGAATTCTAAACAACTTCATCAAAATACGACATCTACAAATTCTAAACTCAGGAATATATTACACCTTCAACAGAACAAACTTTACAGGTAATTCCATCAGCTGAGCTCTAGACGTCACCATGTAATGATTTTCTACCTTCAACTCGACGCGGAACCGACCCCTCATCGGTTCTAGACGTTAAGTCTGAGTAGTGCCAACGGATGGTACCAACAGGTCAACCAATCCGTGCACCGTAACCCATTCATGCGGTGACTGCTTGTCGGCCAGCTAGTTCGGAGAGGATTTCGGTCGCGGGTCTCCGAATGGATTACGCTCAATTACAATATTTCAGTCACCTGAACTTGCCCGTTTTCCAAACGCGTCAACAATTACTCATCCAGAACGAGAAACCTACATTACGTTAGTTCTGGATGCGATCTATCCACAGATCTCAAATCAAAAAAACGCTACAAAATCCCATAGGCGCGTTACCGATTCACCGACGCGGTACCGAAAAATAGGCTACTCGAACTTAAACCGAAGAAAACTACTCTAAGGAAATGGCGAAACAAGCAAAGGTACCGCGTACCGCGCGCGACGCGAAACCGACTTCAGCGGATTTGCAGAAACCCTACCCTCGCGACGGCATACTTACCCTACACTCTCTGTTCCCACTGAAAAAGAAGAGTCACTGAAAAGGAAAGTCGTGGGTTAACTTAGCAATTCATGTTATTTTTATTTAGTTCCAAAAAAAAAATGTATATAATTTTTCTATTATATTTTCTATTTTTATCTATCCTTATCCTGTAAGCTACTTTTCGTTCCAGCTTGCCGTTTACGCGTTCTCTTGACATTTGTTCAGGTTGTTAATTCTGTTGTGTTAATGTAATAATCGATACATAAACTAAAGTTAAATCTTTACATGCTTCTAAATCCTGCAATACATTTAAATTGATGTTATTAACTTAAGTCTGAAATTCTACCGTTTTGTTTGTTTTTATCTAGGGTAATTAAATTTAAGTGGCATATGTTGTATCGTTATCCTTTATTTGATTCTTATTTACTTTTTTAAGACTTCAGACCGTAAACTGCCTGATAAATTTGAACACTGGATCTTTTGTTATAAAAATTTATACTAATTTTTTTTTTCTGAACAAATCTAAAAAAAAATCCAAATCACAACATTTATTGCTATAAACGATACATTTCGTTTCTAATAATCTACGTTTTATAAAATTTTCGGCAAGACTGGTTTTTGAATTTTTGTATAAATAGCCCCGATTAAAATTATCGAATCGAATTTGAATATTTCTATTTCAGAGCTTTATCCTTAACATATTATAAAGTCATGGCATGGTTATCATAAAAAGTCCATTTCTACTTCTATTCTTCTTGTATGGAATTTTTCTTTTCTATATTATTATCGGCGCTCGAAGTTAAATTATAATTTAACGACTAGATCCCAAAATAATACATAGGAAACCATAATTATGTACAAACTTAAGAATAACTGTATGTTTGTTGCAATAAAATTATTAAATAAGTGATTGTTTTCGTATTAAAAACATTTTGCATTTTAAATAAAATTCAATCTTTAAAAATAAAATACAATCAATGAAGAGAAATACTAGGATCCGATGATTGTTGTGTAAGCTTAGCTTACACTTGATCTGATTTTTAAATGCGTTTTAAACTATTCTTATGAAAATATAAATATAGAGTGGTGATAATATTGTTAAAATCAGTAAACAACATGTACAATTGAAATTTATGAAAATACATAAATAAGAAAGTAAACTAATTAAGAATTGCTTAGATCATGCAATTTCACGCACAAAAATAATTATTTGACAATTACAAATGAAATCCAGTTCATGTGCCTTTTCTTCTGATCTAATGATAATGTTGATCTGATTCTGCTTAGATTTTTTTTTTGTTTTATATCTACATATTTAAGTTGCATAATTGATGATGGCTTGCTTATTCCTTTTTCAAGCGAACATACAGAAAAATGTTTATCGTCGGCTAGACTTCAAATTATTCAAAACAGAATTTTATCGAGTCAAAACATTTTTTCTCGTTACGTTCTATGCAAGGTAGTGCTTTTAAATTGTGAGGAATTCACTTTATTTCATCGGATTGGAAACTATTTTTGCCTTTTTAGTATCTTTTGATCGTTTTCATCGAAACGTGCTGGTCGGTTTCTTTGTATCCAAATTTCAAAAAGGAATTTTGGCTGTTAGAGATTACTTACGAGTACATAAATATTATTGTTTCGATGTACTCGTATTACTATTGTCTTTTCATAGAGACACTAAAAAGGACTTTTGAAATAGTTTTGCACTGGGGCATCCAAATTAAAATGCTAAATATGAGACTCGAAAGCGTTTAGAGCCTGGCAGCATTACAAATAAAAACATGCTTAAAATTTGTGCAATTGTATTCTTACAGGGAGACATGCCGTCCCGCAGAAAAGGAAGTTTGTTATACAAAACAATTCCATGAGTTAAAATCAACTTTCAACTACCTCAGACGGGGAATCTCATAATTTTGATGGTCAGGCTTTGGCGTTGTATTTGAACCCAATTTTTATCGATAACTCTACCATTAACCAACATGGTGTCATGCTTGACCTTTCACTTTTCTAGATATTAAATGTAAAAAATTTATCCTCGCATACGAGATCGCAATCTAAAAAATCTATTCAGTTGCATTCTACTTGCTAATTACCGATTTTAATTCCACGTGCGCGACGTGATTGTGAGTCAATTCTAACTTTCTGTAATTTCAAGGTGAGTTGTTTTTTTACATACTTTGTGGAAGTCTTTAGCGGGAATCCTTACTTTTACTCCGTTAACAATAACATTCGCTATAATGTTGTCCAAGCTTGTATATTCGGACGTATTTTCGTGGGAACTGGAAGAAGGTGCGGGGTCGACGGCTTCGGCGGGACTGGTATTCTTCTCTTTGGTTATTTTAGCAGAAGTGTCCCCGGTATTTTCAGTATCGGCTGGTTTCGATTCAGTTCACACTGCCTTCCGCTCTTTCCTAATGTTTCTGCTCCGGTGAATGTCACTGCCTCACGAATAACGTTTTCCAAAAACTCTTTAAGCACACCACGCGTTTCTTCACAGATTAAACAGGGAATACGTTTCACTCCACCACGTCGCGCCAAACGACGTATAGCTGGTTTTGTAATACCTTGGATATTCTCACGAAGAACTTTACGATGACGTTTAGCGCCTCCATGTGGCTGTCAAAATTTCCGGTTGTCACCTCGGACAAAACATATGTGCGTGGAATGGCACTTCATATGGCGGAAATGTGCTTCTTCAGATGTCGCCAGTGGCATAGTTTTCTCGATGGCCACGGTGGAGGGGCATTTCCAGATGGCTATGTCTCGAAATGTGCCGGGGTTGGATTAATTCTATATTTCGAATATTTATATCCACGGATCTAAATATTTGGACAGAAAAAAAAAATATTTTCTGCACAACGATATCCGCACAACAGATGAAGTCCGCTGGCACTTCGAGGACATATCCATCTGGCAGGTTACAAGGGTTCGGGATCGAAATCGCTTCGATTCCTGGGCGTAGGCGTCACATTACACATTCCCCCCCCCAAAATCGAAGTAATTACGATCCCGTCTCCTTGGTAAAAGGTCTTGGTTAGGGACGTGGCGGGTCGAAGATCCGTTTCGAAGGATAGGCTACAACCCTGTTCGTGAAGACTCGGCAGTGACTATATAGTAGGAAGTCAGGTGTTATTCGGAGGCCTTCGTCTAGGCAGAGATTTGGGATAAGCCAAGGTTTCTCGTGGGAATTAGTTGCACTTCATCGTCTAAGGTCTTTTGCGTGGTAAATTCCCAGGGTCTTACCAGTCATGTCCGCGATGAGGTACCGGGTGGGGCTTATGACTTGTATGACTCGACACTTCACGAATTTCTTGTCTAGTTTGGCATTGTAATGGCGGGTGGCATCGCTCTGTCGGAAGTTTCGACGATATATTTCGTCGCCGGCCTTAAAGCCAGAAGGATGAGATCGCAAGTTGTACCGCTCCTCTCCCATCCGTCTACTTTCTTCAATCTTCTCCCGCAGTTGATCTCGCAGAAGTTGGAGCTTTTCGTGCGGTTCTAGAACCACGATTGGGTCCTCTAGCGATTTCAGCTGCCGCAATAGCCGGTAAGCGCTCCCATGACAGATCATATACTGGCCGAACACTGCAAAATACGGCGAAATGCCGGTCGTGGCGTGGTACGACGAGCGCAGTGCACTAGTGATGGCGGACAATTTGCGATCCCAGTCCCTCTGATTCGGGTGGACATAGGCGCGAATGGCCGCTATGAGCGTACGATTCAGTCGTTCGGATGCGTTGGCTTGTGGTGAATAGACGGCAGTTCGTTGGTGGATGATGCCGTATTTGGACATTAGGTCTCGGAACTTGCTGGAGGTGAACTGGACCCCATTGTCGGAGACAAGTTTCTCCGGAACTCCAAACATGTGAAAGACTCGGTTCTCCAAAAAGCTGATTATTGGTCCAGTGTGCATGTTACGTAGGGGTTCTATGATAGGGAATTTGGAGAGCTGGTCCAGGACCACGACAGCTCCCGTGTGACCAGAAGCAGATCGAGGGTAAGGACCGATAAGATCAATGTACAAGCGCTGGAACACGCGTTCGGGGACCTCAACCTTACCCATGGGTGGCCGAAGGATGGTGTTGGGCGCTTTAGTGCACTTGCATAGCTCACAAGAGGCTACGTACGCTTTTATCTGTTGTGCCATCTTAGGCCAAAAGAAACAGGTTTTCAACCGCCTAAGTGTACGACCGTATCCGCCGTGCGCACTTGATGGGTGGTCATGAGCCCGCCTGATAAGATCAGTGGTTAATTCTTCGGGCACCCACAACTTCCACTGTTCTTCTTCTTGTATGGGATCTCCGGAGGCGTGTCCCATCCGTTTGTAAATAAATCCATCCGTCAACCGCAGTTCAGGAAGCTGGGACAGTTGATTCTGGATAGTGTGAATCAGTTGGGTGTAGCTGGCTGACTTGAAGGCAGGATGGTCCAAATCGATCAATTGGGGGCTGTCGTCCTCTTGGACCAACTCGGCTCCTTCAGGGGCGAACATTCTGGATAGGGTGTCGGGGACTACATGCTGGCTTCCTTTTCGGTGGCGAATTGTGAAGTCAAATGCCTGTAGTTTCAGTGCCCACCTGGCCAATCTGCCGTTGAGATCAGTCTGGCTCATTAGCCATTTCAGAGAAGCGTGATCCGTAACGATTTCAAAGGTGTGTCCCTCCACATAGGCTCGGAAGCGTTTCACTGCCAACACCGCGGCTAGACATTCTTGCTCGGAGACCGTGTAATTTCGCTGGGCTGGGTTCAACTTGTGAGACATGAAGGCTATAGGTCTCTCCTCGCCGTCTTGTGCAACCTGGACTAAGACTGCTCCCACCCCATGTTGACTCGCGTCACAATGGATTGAGAACGGTTTGTCAAAGTCCGGGCTGTGCAGTACGGGGGCCGTAGTCAGACTCTTCTTTAGCTCTTCAAAGGCTCGCAAGCTGGGCTCTTCCCATACGAATTTACGTCCCTTACGCAGCATGTCGGTCAAAGGAGTGGTAATGGTGGCATAGTCACGTACAAAACGCTGGTACCATCCGCATAAGCCTAAGAATCGGCGTAACTGTTTGGTGGTCTTGGGTAATGGAAAAACGTCAATCGCTTGAGTCTTTTCCGGATCGGTCTTGATATGCCCATGCCCAATGATGTGACCTAAATACTTCACCTCCGTCATCACGAACTGGCTCTTCCTTATGTTGATGGTTAATCTTGCCCTCCGGATGTGTAGAGCCACCTCCTGAAGCAGGTCGATGTGTTCGTCAAAGGTCTCGGTTATAAGCAGCAGATCGTCCAAGTAAACGAAAACTTGGTGCCGCAAATGAGGTGGTATCACCTTATCCATAAGGCGCGTCATTGTTTGGGGGGCATTACACAATCCGAATGGCATGGTCACGAATTGATATAAGGGCCGGCCTGGGACTGTGAAGGCTGTTTTCTCCTTTGAACCGGGGTCTAAAGGAATTTGCCAGAAGGCGTCCTTGAGGTCTAAGCTCGTGATGAAATGGGCTTTAGGCAATCGACTCAAAATGCCTTCGATCAACGGTAGAGGATATGCGTCCTTGACTGTGACGGCGTTCAAGCGTCTGGCATCTAAGCATAACCGGACCTTGTTCGGCTTGACCACTAAGGTGACTGGGGAAGCCCACGCGCTCTGTGATTCTTCGATTACGCCTAATGATAGCATTCGATCCACTTCGGCATATAACGATTTTTCCTTCGCCGGAGATATGGCGAAATGTCTCTGTTTTATGGGTTTAGCGTCCCCCACATCTATAGTGTGGAACACCAGGGCAGTCCGCCCGAGACCTTCTTTCTCGTGCGATGGAAAAGCCGATATAGCCGAGTCGAGACGCAGTTGCTGAGTTACATCCAGTGTATGCCGTAGTAAGTTAGTGGGTTGAGATTGGTCAGGAACGGTGGTGACGGACTCCAGGGTCGAACCGGAAAATAGTGCCGGGGCCAAGTTAAATTTTCGAACGAAATCCACTCCTAGGTAAAGATTCTGGGTTAACTGAGGTATAATGAAAAATTCCATAGGTTTAGTTACCCCTTTAAAGGTGACATCCGTCATAATTTTTCCCACTACAGAGTGACGAGTTCCGTCCGCCGTGCTTAACCAGGAGGTGAAATGACGGATTTGGTCCGCGTGCTTTGCCAGTACCTCCCCTGCAAACTCGGCAGAGATGCAATTCACACTGGCTCCCGTATCTACTAAGCCTGACACTCGTTTTTGCAGGAGGTGTACTGACGCATATGGCCGAACATCATCCCTCAATAATTCGTCTAAGTATATGTCCTTCAACACTTTCCTCGACTGCCTGACTTTTCTCCAGAAGCTCCGCATCCGACGCGTGGCTCGCTTGCTTCGCGGTGGGACATTTGTGGCCAATTCCTCATGGAAGATGCGCTGTCGAGTAGCCAAATAATTCCGCAACCTGACATGAAAAGGTTTTACATGCCAAGGAACCTTCGTCTCGCTATCATTTCCCTGCGCATTGGCCTCGGCGAAGGACGGCGTCGGTTGTGGAACTTCGGGAGAACTGTGTTTAGCGGTGCGAGTCAGCAGAGTTGGAGTCATGTTGGGAGCTGGGTCATAGCTGGTGATGGGGTCTGGATTGGTTCGTCCGGGGTCTAGGAGTGCCGACGGGTGGTCGCGGCACTCGGTGGCAAGTTTTTTCGCCCTTTGCAATTTGCACAGTCAGGTGCGTATGTGTCGGCCTTCCCGCAGCGGTAGCAGAAAAGCGTCGGCTCCGCTGGACATGCGTAGAACCGATGTCCCGGTTGTCGGCAGTTCCAACAGACCGTCGGGCTTGTAAGTGCTTCAAGGGAGGGTCGATCAATCAATGCTGGGTCCTCAAGCTCCGGTGGTGCTCCGCTCCTCGGTACTGGTACTGGATCAGCAAGCAGGTGGTCCGCTGCCATCAACTCCGCGGTGTGATGATTTCGGGGATTTGGTCCCGTTATGCGAGGTTGTGGGCGGAAGGTACCTCGTCGCTCATCCAAGTGTTCTTGTCTACGCGCATGGAGGCGCAATCCCTGTATGGTGTTGATGGGAAAATGTAGCAGGCTGTTCTGGAGATCCCAGCGCATGTTCTCTCTGATAATTTCTACTAATTCGTCCTCGGGCATGGTATTTCGCAGGCGAGTGCTCAATCTCACTATACTGGTGTAGTACTGGTCGAACGGTTCGTGAGCGCCTTGTTTCCGTTTCTTTATTTGCTCTCTTAGCTCTCTCTCAGTGAAGCCATCCTCAAATCGATTGCGGAAGGCTGCACTGAAAGAGTGCCAAGTGGGACGTGGCGTTGACTCTTTAAAGCTCCAGTACCAGTCGGCAGCGTCGCCGCTGAACAAAAGATGTGCATGCCGGAGGAAGGCCGAGGAATCCCCTCCCAGGGTGCTGGATACCAACGCCTGAATCCGGAAAAGGAACCGGTCCGCCGATATCATATCGTTGAACCCTGTAAAGTTCAGGCGCCAACTCTCCATGATACGAGGCGTCGGGTCTCGAAAAGGTGCCAATGCGTTCCCGGGGGGAATCACATCCTCGATTGACCTGTGGTACTGAACTGCCTCGGGGGCTGGAGGTACCAACGGAGGTCCGGTACTGTGTCGCGGTCTGTATTCGGGAGCTCTGGGATCCATTCCCGAGTTCCTTGGGGGTGGGACCCATTGCTCGGATTGTCGGGAGTGGGGCATCGCCACACTGGGATTTGGCTCCCAGCCAAGCGGAGTTCTCACGCGGCTGGGTGGTTGGCTCAACGGGAGGTTCTGGATCTTTCCCTCCAGGTTGCCAATCCTCTCCGACATATCCCTCATCAACGCCACGAGGGTGTCAATGGAGTGGGCGGAAGGCATGGTTGTCACCTCGGACACGACACTTGCAGCCGGAACTTCACCGCCTACTGCTCCTTGCAGGTCTAAGAGTGGTTGTGACGGCTCGGCTTCTGGAGCTCCTTTCGCCACTGCTCCACGCGTTGGTAGGGGCGTTCCGAGGGGGACGTCTAGGGCAGACCGATCTATGGGTCGCCGGCATAAGGGACACAGTTCTGACGTGAGGAGGAGCTGTTGTACACAGGCACGATGGAATAAATGTCCACAATCCAATCGCACGCTGTGTACGCCCTCCACTACGTCCTCGAAACAGATTCCACAGTTCGCGGGTTGGACCGTTTTGGACCGTGTCCATCGCTTTTCTGGGGTCCGCTTCGTTGCCATTATCGTGTGGGTTTAATGTGGTGCTAATATGGCTGGAAAAATTAAAATATATAAAATATAATACTTATTACTATACCCCTAATATATAAATACAAAAGCTTAATCTTAGTTTAGTGGCCGATAGTGGCGAGCTATTTATACTGGATGAGAAGAAAAAAAAAGATTTATTTGATACCCTTTCCTTTTCAGTGGTCGACTCCTCCAACGGGAAAAGAGAGTGCGTGGTATTCTGCCGAAGAAAGGGTGCTTTCGGTCGATTTACAAAATTTATATCCCCTAAACCCACATACATTACAAAAAACCGTCTCTAAACTACGTTAAAGTGACTCGACGAGACAAGTGGTAGAGCTACCGTAACGACTTTGTACGCGGTCAAAATTCCCGACGCGTAGAAGCATTCCGGGCTTCGCAACTCCAGCATACGCCATCGAACGTTGAACCGATACCACTCGTCTAACACGCATAAGAAATAGTTAGAATCCTTCCGCGACATAAAGGCAAGGTAGCCTTCTATTTTCTTGAGAGTCCATGCTGATAGGTAAACCCATCAGACTGGCAGTTCCATCAAGAAAATAGAAGGTCCTTACAGGGGTTAACCTGGGACAACACATCGGAAGGATTCTGTCGCGAAAAAAAAAATCAAACAAAGGAGAGCGGAAGCTACAACTCACGTGAAGCGACTTCTAGTGTGTATCACACAATTCCACTGCTCCTGATAGTGGGACTCGAGTACCAAAGTACCTTACATCCTCCGTAAAGGACCAACTCGTCAGAAGACGCGAAGTTCTTTCCCCCTTAGGATGTTTTTGGCCCCACGTTGGGCGCCATTTGTAATGATTTTCTACCTTCAACTCGACGCGGAACCGACCCCTCATCGGTTCTAGACGTTAAGTCTGAGTAGTGCCAACGGATGGTACCAACAGGTCAACCAATCCGTGCACCGTAACCCATTCATGCGGTGACTGCTTGTCGGCCAGCTAGTTCGGAGAGGATTTCGGTCGCGGGTCTCCGAATGGATTACGCTCAATTACAATATTTCAGTCACCTGAACTTGCCCGTTTTCCAAACGCGTCAACAATTACTCATCCAGAACGAGAAACCTACATTACGTTAGTTCTGGATGCGATCTATCCACAGATCTCAAATCAAAAAAACGCTACAAAATCCCATAGGCGCGTTACCGATTCACCGACGCGGTACCGAAAAATAGGCTACTCGAACTTAAACCGAAGAAAACTACTCTAAGGAAATGGCGAAACAAGCAAAGGTACCGCGTACCGCGCGCGACGCGAAACCGACTTCAGCGGATTTGCAGAAACCCTACCCTCGCGACGGCATACTTACCCTACACTCTCTGTTCCCACTGAAAAAGAAGAGTCACTGAAAAGGAAAGTCGTGGGTTAACTTAGCAATTCATGTTATTTTTATTTAGTTCCAAAAAAAAAATGTATATAATTTTTCTATTATATTTTCTATTTTTATCTATCCTTATCCTGTAAGCTACTTTTCGTTCCAGCTTGCCGTTTACGCGTTCTCTTGACATTTGTTCAGGTTGTTAATTCTGTTGTGTTAATGTAATAATCGATACATAAACTAAAGTTAAATCTTTACATGCTTCTAAATCCTGCAATACATTTAAATTGATGTTATTAACTTAAGTCTGAAATTCTACCGTTTTGTTTGTTTTTATCTAGGGTAATTAAATTTAAGTGGCATATGTTGTATCGTTATCCTTTATTTGATTCTTATTTACTTTTTTAAGACTTCAGACCGTAAACTGCCTGATAAATTTGAACACTGGATCTTTTGTTATAAAAATTTATACTAATTTTTTTTTTCTGAACAAATCTAAAAAAAATCCAAATCACAACATTTATTGCTATAAACGATACATTTCGTTTCTAATAATCTACGTTTTATAAAATTTTCGGCAAGACTGGTTTTTGAATTTTTGTATAAATAGCCCCGATTAAAATTATCGAATCGAATTTGAATATTTCTATTTCAGAGCTTTATCCTTAACATATTATAAAGTCATGGCATGGTTATCATAAAAAGTCCATTTCTACTTCTATTCTTCTTGTATGGAATTTTTCTTTTCTATATTATTATCGGCGCTCGAAGTTAAATTATAATTTAACGACTAGATCCCAAAATAATACATAGGAAACCATAATTATGTACAAACTTAAGAATAACTGTATGTTTGTTGCAATAAAATTATTAAATAAGTGATTGTTTTCGTATTAAAAACATTTTGCATTTTAAATAAAATTCAATCTTTAAAAATAAAATACAATCAATGAAGAGAAATACTAGGATCCGATGATTGTTGTGTAAGCTTAGCTTACACTTGATCTGATTTTTAAATGCGTTTTAAACTATTCTTATGAAAATATAAATATAGAGTGGTGATAATATTGTTAAAATCAGTAAACAACATGTACAATTGAAATTTATGAAAATACATAAATAAGAAAGTAAACTAATTAAGAATTGCTTAGATCATGCAATTTCACGCACAAAAATAATTATTTGACAATTACAAATGAAATCCAGTTCATGTGCCTTTTCTTCTGATCTAATGATAATGTTGATCTGATTCTGCTTAGATTTTTTTTTTGTTTTATATCTACATATTTAAGTTGCATAATTGATGATGGCTTGCTTATTCCTTTTTCAAGCGAACATACAGAAAAATGTTTATCGTCGGCTAGACTTCAAATTATTCAAAACAGAATTTTATCGAGTCAAAACATTTTTTCTCGTTACGTTCTATGCAAGGTAGTGCTTTTAAATTGTGAGGAATTCACTTTATTTCATCGGATTGGAAACTATTTTTGCCTTTTTAGTATCTTTTGATCGTTTTCATCGAAACGTGCTGGTCGGTTTCTTTGTATCCAAATTTCAAAAAGGAATTTTGGCTGTTAGAGATTACTTACGAGTACATAAATATTATTGTTTCGATGTACTCGTATTACTATTGTCTTTTCATAGAGACACTAAAAAGGACTTTTGAAATAGTTTTGCACTGGGGCATCCAAATTAAAATGCTAAATATGAGACTCGAAAGCGTTTAGAGCCTGGCAGCATTACAAATAAAAACATGCTTAAAATTTGTGCAATTGTATTCTTACAGGGAGACATGCCGTCCCGCAGAAAAGGAAGTTTGTTATACAAAACAATTCCATGAGTTAAAATCAACTTTCAACTACCTCAGACGGGGAATCTCATAATTTTGATGGTCAGGCTTTGGCGTTGTATTTGAACCCAATTTTTATCGATAACTCTACCATTAACCAACATGGTGTCATGCTTGACCTTTCACTTTTCTAGATATTAAATGTAAAAAATTTATCCTCGCATACGAGATCGCAATCTAAAAAATCTATTCAGTTGCATTCTACTTGCTAATTACCGATTTTAATTCCACGTGCGCGACGTGATTGTGAGTCAATTCTAACTTTCTGTAATTTCAAGGTGAGTTGTTTTTTTACATACTTTGTGGAAGTCTTTAGCGGGAATCCTTACTTTTACTCCGTTAACAATAACATTCGCTATAATGTTGTCCAAGCTTGTATATTCGGACGTATTTTCGTGGGAACTGGAAGAAGGTGCGGGGTCGACGGCTTCGGCGGGACTGGTATTCTTCTCTTTGGTTATTTTAGCAGAAGTGTCCCCGGTATTTTCAGTATCGGCTGGTTTCGATTCAGTTCACACTGCCTTCCGCTCTTTCCTAATGTTTCTGCTCCGGTGAATGTCACTGCCTCACGAATAACGTTTTCCAAAAACTCTTTAAGCACACCACGCGTTTCTTCACAGATTAAACAGGGAATACGTTTCACTCCACCACGTCGCGCCAAACGACGTATAGCTGGTTTTGTAATACCTTGGATATTCTCACGAAGAACTTTACGATGACGTTTAGCGCCTCCATGTGGCTGTCAAAATTTCCGGTTGTCACCTCGGACAAAACATATGTGCGTGGAATGGCACTTCATATGGCGGAAATGTGCTTCTTCAGATGTCGCCAGTGGCATAGTTTTCTCGATGGCCACGGTGGAGGGGCATTTCCAGATGGCTATGTCTCGAAATGTGCCGGGGTTGGATTAATTCTATATTTCGAATATTTATATCCACGGATCTAAATATTTGGACAGAAAAAAAAAATATTTTCTGCACAACGATATCCGCACAACAGATGAAGTCCGCTGGCACTTCGAGGACATATCCATCTGGCAGGTTACAAGGGTTCGGGATCGAAATCGCTTCGATTCCTGGGCGTAGGCGTCACATTACAACCATTTCCAACCTAACTCGCAAGTGGAGGGACTGCAAAATTAAGATCTCAGACAGTGGTCATTCAGCCATCACCTTCGAAGTCCGTAAAATCAATATCTTATCTTCTACAACAAATCCATTTAATTCAATCGCAGGAAAACCGTACATAACATAAACAACCTATTAATCAATGTAGACCATGAGACAGCCATAGAACAAATCAGCAACTGCATTTCAAACAACGCAACCAAGAACCCCAAATTCCGATTCACCCCCCAAAAGCTTGTGGAGAAAAGATCTGAATAAACTATGGCACAATAAACAGAAAGCATGGAAAAGATTCAATCGTCTCAAATCGTGGGAAAAGGCCAAGTTAACGGAATGCAAAGAAACCCTTAGAGAAGCCATCAGATCTGCCAAAACTAGAGATTGGAAGAATAAAATAGACACAGTGGAAAAAGACCTCAACTACAAAGATTTCTGGAAACTGTTGAAAAACGTTAAAAACAACGCCTTCGATACGCCCATTTCTATGTGGGACCAAGATAACGATAAACCCTTCCTGCAACAGATAAAAGTCAAACACAACATCAATCTCAGTAATACAGGAAATAACTACCAGCTCTTCAACCCAGTAAATTATTTCAGCTTATGGGAGTTCCAAACGATACTCGATAACCACAAATCTAAGTCAGCCCCAGGTCGCGAGAAGAAAGACTGCAATATCATAAATAGTCTTTGCCAACCAAACACAACTAATCTTTTACAAGGCATTAATCAGGCCTTCAATAATATCACTATCTCGAGTAACATGAGAAGAATCGGGATTGTACCCATTATCAAGAAAAACAAACCACTATTACAGATACATAGCTTTAGACCCATATCTCTAATCAATGTAACTCTTGAAAATTATCAACAACCTAATAAAAAACAGAATAAACAAAATCGTAGAAGACTAATATCTTAAGCGTCAATACCTTTGCCTGCAGAAAGGGCAAGTCAGCCAATATCTGCATTAACAAAATAATACACTCCATTAACAGGGACAGCAAACAGAAATGGCAGTCACACTGGACATCTCTAACGCATATGAAAGAGTAAACTTACCCAAACTCATAGAAATACTGAAAATCATCAACCTCTCTACTCACTACATAGCCTGGATACATAATTTCCTACGACTAAGAGTAATAACTTTGGGTCACCACTCCGAAACTATCACCAATGGACTTCCTCAAGGAGACGTTCTCAGCCCCTTTCTTTTCAATATTTACACCAAGGATTTACATAATATAGAAGACGAACACACTCTACTATTCCAGTTTGCAGACGACTTCCTTTTGTTATCCAAAGGCATCTCCTACAACGAAGCCTTCAACAACCTCCAATCCAAAACCAAACTTTTAACTGACAGATGCAACATTCTTGATCTAACCCTGAATGCCAGCAAATCCACAGCCACACAATTCCATTACATAATACCGTTCCCATTAAAGATATCCATCAACAACCAGAAAATAGACTGGACAAACAACTTTACCTTTCTAGGCAGAGTCTTCAATAACAAGGGTCTCTCCAAAGATAACGAAGACCGAACACTATCTAATTTTCGAAATCAAAAATCCTAATTAAAAAACTGAGTGGATATGGCTTAAGCCCTAAGAAAGCACTTCAATTATACAAATCAATGATTCGACCCTTAATTGAAAACAACCTAGCTAACATAACCAACTCCTCAAGGTCAGCTTTTAAAAAGTTAAACAGAAACAAAGCAGTCATACTCAAATCCTGTCTGGGTATCCCAATCAGTGCACCTAATGTATCCACCTTCTCCATAGCCAAAGAGCTTCCTTCAGGATTCAGAGCCAAACTACTTATAAGCAAAGAGATTCTCAAAAACATACACGACCCCCACTTCAATATATAAATACTATATAGACTCCACATGTTGGGGCACCAAGAATGGGTCCCCGCCTAACCTTTTTCATACATTTTCCTTTCCCCTGCACCCCTCAAAGCCAAATTTGTCATTTTAAGACCTGTTTTGAAAAGTTCTCATCAAGACCTTTCATTTGATACCCATATTGCCTACATTCGATGAAACTTTTTTTTTCGGGGCCACTCCCCTATATGGGGAGACCCCCCTTGAACACCTTATAAAAGTTGTTTGTGATGAAACTTTGAAGAGGGCATCACTTTCCACCTACTTACAAAATCTTATGTTTCTAGCTTATGTAGCTTGCGAGAAAAGGTGGTGTGACACACGGATGGACGGATGGACGGACGGATGGACGGACAGACGGACAGACAGGACGCGATTTTTTTACAATACCCTAAAAACAGTATCACAGAAGTATTACACAACCACAATACAAAATACTATACGAGTACCTACCGTCAAAAATAAGAAATTTTATACAAAAGAACAACAATTTCGTTACTGTTATTTGACACCATATTCGAATGGTGGAATTTAAAGGGTATTTTTTTAGAGGTATAAAACTTTAAGTTGCAACACTTTTTAATGCTACGTATGGTGTGACAGCTGTCATGCTAGTTTGGTTTGCTATTTTATCATGGACAGAATGAAATGGATGACAACATTCAAGGCGTTATTGGCGAGATACGGCCCCAATAATTGATTGGAGTAATCGAAAATTTGACCTTTCGTTTGGACTTCCGCTGCGCCAGTCGTGGCTCTCACATTCCCAGAATTCTATTTTAATGAAAATGGCGGAGAATTATCATTCAAATAAAACCGATTTCATGGCAATCAAAACAATTTATCCGTAGTTTATATTTTTTAAAGCTCTATACCTCTAAAAAAAACACCCTGTAATCTACGCAGAACGCAAAAAAGTGACGCAAAAGAGTGACACAAAAACGTACCACAAAAAAAATGGTTCGAAACAGTGAGACGATGGAGAGGAGTGAACGTAGAAAAAGTGAGAAGATGGATAGGTGAACGTAGAAAACGCCTGAATGCCTCTAAGAACTAATAATGATTGGAATTATTGAATATACGAAGTGAAGAAGTGCTTCTCCTATACAAATGCTATAATGCATTTATCCTATTTACAAACGTCTCTTTGCAGCCATTTGATTTCTTGAAATCTTGAAACCCGATAAGTTCGATTTTTTGATGAATTTTGCTGAGGGCTTCTATGTAGGAATTAAGGCCGGTCCGTGACCTATAAGGTTAATCTGCTCCAATCATCACGGTTCTGCGACTTCGTTCGCCAGTAGATCACTCCCAGCAAGTATCTGCTGTCAGCTTCTATCGTATCTTCCCATCGAGCCCTCGGTCTTACCGCTGGACGTCTACTTTATGCTCTACCCTTTAATGTTCTTTTGGATAGCTGGTTTCCTTCCATTCTTTCTACATCGTCTTTGGGGAAAGTCCATCCCCTTGTTTTAAGTCTGATTCTATTGTGAAGCTGTCCGTTAGTTTCCCATTTACCTTGAACTGGGACGCTGATCTTGACCATGGGGACTGGTGTTTTGGGACGCCAAAGTCTCTGCCGACACTGTCATATGCTTGCTTGAAGTCTATTAAGTGTTGGTGAAAACCAATTTTAAATTTCAACAACATTTCGAGCAACTGCTTAACTGGGAATAATTGAAAAATTGCAGACCGTCTGCTTCGAAACTCTCTGGTACTCCCCTTTGATTTTCTTTCTATGATTTTGGAAAGCACTTTATAAGATGTACACAGTTAAGCGATACCTCTATAATTTTCACAACTTATCTTGTTTCCTTTTTTGTGTACAGGACAAATTAAACTTCCTCTCGAGTCCTCTAGTAACTGCTCTTCTGATCATATTTTGCATATTAGTCAGTAGAGAAGGTTACTAAGGATGGGAATGTCCCCTCTGCAGCAGTTTAGCTGGTATTCCATCTATTCTAGGAGCCTTATTTTTTCTGAGGGTACGTACTGCTGCCTGTACTTAATGTCTGGTTGGTAGTGAAACTGGGACCTCTTGTTCAGTTTCTGGAATGTTCACAGCTTTAGTGGGGCGCCATGAATAACTTCTGGCAATATGACAGTCATCTCTATTTGGTTTTGACTGGGTTACCCTTGATCGATCTTTGAGCCCTTTTCCAAAGATTTGTTTGTGGATTGAAGTCGTTTCTTAGTCGTTTAATAGAGTCATACGCCGATCTGACTTCATGCAGGTAGAGTCACGTTTTCGTTTATTTGTTGAATCTTTTTAGCTTGTCATTGGAGGATGTTATATTCTTCTTTGGCGTGAAATGGTCTCTGGATGTATTCTTTGTACGTCTAGTTCTTTTTTCAACGACTTCCTTGTATGTTTCTTCGTAACAGTCGTTTCTACTTTTCTTTGGTCGATGCCCCAAGACCTCTTCGGTCGCTTCTGTTACCGCACAAAGTTCTGATATCAACACTACTTTCTTTATTACTTTATGCTAGCTATAAAATGTTAAAAATTTTTTTTAAAGTTACTTTAGTACGATTATCCGTCGTTCCTGTCAATTTTTTTTGTTTTTCGACAGACACGTTTCGGTGGTTTGCCATTTTCGGTATCTAAATTCGTTCTGAGTGGTATTTTTTTCATAGTCCTTGAGTCGTAAAGTACAAGTATCGGCTCACTACAAAGCAAATTTTTTAGTTCGTTAAAAGCCTTATCGGCACTCTTGTCCCATGCAAACGGCTTTTGTTTCTTCAGTTTAAGGAAGTCAGTTATTGGTTTCGAAAAAGGAGCATATCCATTCACAAATTTTTAGAAGAATCCTGTTTGTCTAGGGAATCTTTTGACTTCGGTGACGTTTGTTGGAGGTGGGAAGTTCGTGATAGTGCCGACTTTTGTAATTCCCGGCTTTATTCCTTGCTTGCTAACCTGGTATGCGAGAAATGCAATTTCGGTGGTGAAAAATGTACGTTTCGACGTTTGGTGGGTAAGATCAGCTTCTCTGAAAAGTTGTAGGAATTCCTTTAAAATTTTCATTCCCTAAGTGATATTCGAACTAGTAAGGATGACATCGTCCATGTAGCTAATTATTTTGAACCATTTCTTGGATACAAACTTTGCATTGATGAGCACCAATGGCATCACATTGTATTCGAACTGGCCGTTATGGGTAACAAAAGTAATATACAGCCGCGGTTCCTCCTTTAGAGAGATCTGGTAGTATCCAGAGAAGAGATCAAGTGTTGTAATAAAGTTGTTTCCGGAAATCTGCGATAATTGCTCCTCCACTGTTGGCATCGTGTAGGGCTTCTTTTCGGTAGAGTCGATCTGTTTCTTCACCAATACGATTGGTAATACATATGTAGACGTACTCGCACGGATGGTATGAGTATTATTTGTTAATAGTTCTTTGATGATTTCTTGAATCTTGCCTTGTTTTGCCAGAAATATTCAATACAGTCAGGAATGAACTGGACTATTCGACTTAAGTTTGATATTCATAGATTGTGTTTTGCATATACCCATCTCCGTGATCTTCTCTGCGAAACAGTCACGGTAGTCATGCATCATCTTCGAAAATTCTGCCTTTTCGTGCATTGAAAGATTGTTTATGGAGTTCGCAATCTGAGCTGGTCGTTTCTTAGTTCAGCATTCGTGCGACTCTATGACCACTCGATGTGAATCGTTGAACAATGTGTCCATCTCAAGAAGGACAGTATTGGGGATATGGTCGTCACCCACCATATACAGTTCGACGTCGGCCGTTAAGTTGCCAATTTGCAATCTAGTTTGTATTTTCTGAATGCAGCCAAAAGTACCACCCGCGAATCCCTTCAGAGTTATTAGCTGGCATTCTATTGCATTTGAAGGCTTCGATTGACGTATCAGCGATTTTCTGCTGCCTGGATTAATAAATACGTCTACGTCTTTTCGATCCGTGGAAATATTTTTAGTAATCCTTATCGGCGTTGACCCGGATATCTACATTTGGATTCCATTGCCAATTCACCGCTGTGGCCATCTTTTTGGCACCTCAAACATGATGTTCGTTGTTGCGGGCAAGGGCAATTAATGGAAACATGACTCGCCTTACTACAGTTGCAGCAAGTGATCACTCGGGCTTTAAATTTCTTGTTGTTAGGCGGCTCATTCTCCGTTTTCCCGATAGCTATTTGCGACTTTTGGTGTAAATACGCAGATCGACGATTTTGTGGTGTGTCAATTTGTATTATATCCATCGTACTTTTAGACACAAATCGACTTATTGCCAACAGTAACTCATTTGTACAGGGAACGGCAACATAACTTCCTTTTTTTAAAACTCAATAAACATCCGCTCGAAAAGTAAGCTTCAACGGCAAAAGCACGCTCGTAACTGTTCCAACACATGATGGCGACTGAACTATGTCAGGACAAAATTTATAGTCCCACCTCTCGGAACGAAACCACTAGCGCTCGGCTAAAATATCAACCGACTGAATGGTGCGCATTTTAAAAAAGGAAGTTATGCTGCCGCACCCTGTATAAAGTTTTGAAAAAAGGAAGTTATGCTGCCACACCCTGTACTTTTAAAATCTGTATCTGCGGTAGTGTTCTGCAGGATATTGCACCGTAAACACCTTTTAAAGTATTTTACAATAGCGGAATCATTTAGTTCACCTCGTCTGATGGTGATGCTAGAACGTTTCGAGCGATTCACCGACGTACTGTTTTCGTTCCATCATTTTAATGTGCGTGTCGGTATCGTTTCGTTCATACGGAAAGTCTGCAACGTGCTAGTGAATACGTTCTAACTGGGAAAAACGTCAAACCCTTCAATTTCGTTTCACAGCAAAAAAAGTACATGTTCGTTCGAAATGTAAGTAAGCCTGCGAAAGAGCTTCTAGATGGCTTATGAATTGATCTGCTGTCAACGACTGCTCCGAAGAAGGATCGAATTCGGGCAGAACGTCAATTATATCCCACGCTTGGTGAAAATGCTGCGCAGTAGTACGTTGCTCGAGTCGCGGATATGGGCTATTGACGTTTTGGAACACTGGAACTGCTCCCTTTGGTAGACAATTGTCCGTGTAATTGCGGTAGCATGCCAATCGTCGTGGCAGAAAACATCAGCATCGCTCCAGCAACACTCACATTACATGTAGGCAAATTTGTGTGTTTTTTTCGGCGGCATGTCAATCGACACCGCACATAACGTCGGCAAAGCTCCAGCAACGCTCACTCCATATATCGGCAAATTTCCGTGTAATTTCGGCGGTGGAGTGATCCCATGTGGGTACGTTGAAGCGAGTGTGATGGGACGGGACACACACAGTAGGTGATGCCGTGAACACATAAGCTGATGACATCGGAGGCAATTGATATATAGCCTGCATTATAGTCATTGATGAAATCCCGGCAATCAACAGTGGCGGGGTATATGATATCGATCCTAAGCTAACCAATGGATTTGGCCGCGTTGGGACCGACACACCCAACGTTAGCGTGGATATACCAGTTCGGATCTGGCTGCGGTACACACGGCCCAACAGTTGGTAAAGCGGATGTCATCGACTCGAAAAGAACCGGCTTCAGCGATTTTAGGTGCACTGTTCTCGGGCAAGTTATGGCGACTCTGTTGTTGCGATATAGATTTGGATAGCATGGCGCGCAATTTCGGCACGTTATCATTGAACATCGTCTGATTCTCCCAGGGTATTTCTCCCGTACCAACTGATTGCGATAAATAGGCACGAAGCGCTGCTACGTTGCGCATTGTTTTAGGTCTACGATTATGTAACTCATGTTTTAGCGCTGGGATGTTTAGTTTCTTTATTTGGCGTATTGTCGTTAGAATTCATTTTAAATGGATCCCACTTCTGAGTTGTCAGAAAAGCTGAATATTACCAAATAGAAGAATCGTTTTATTTGTATGAATATAATTTATTTGATGCCTTTCCCGTTACACGACTGTCACTCGACCGCCACTGTTTCCTGTTTTACTCGCCGGCATTGAAGGTGGCACCGTAAGGACTTGACATATTCAACAATAATGTGGTCGCAACATGTTATTCTGATTAGCTTATTAGCGCACAAAGTAAATCCAATCCTCTTCAGTGGCTAAAGGATGTGTTGAAGGGAATGACTTTATATAGTCGTAGGATGGGTCAGGTACCTACTAAATTAAGTCAGGTAGAGGGATATTAGGTTTTTGGATTGTTGGATATCCGTTTGTTCTGTTTCATCTCGTTTCCGCTTTCGTCGGAGAGTGTGGTCTAGTACGGAAAAAAATGTGTCGGAATTTGTAATAAGTTGTTCGTTGATAATGTTACCATCAGTTTTCTATGTTTATATAGGGCGGGCCAATTACAAGTTTCTTTTTAAAAAGCAATAAAATGAAAAACAAATTCAATAAAATGAAAAAACAATGCAATAAAATGAACAAGAATACTTTTCAAGAAAAAAAAAACCACTTAGTGTACTTATGAAAAGTTTTTGTACATACATACTTAACTAAGTTGCATTAATATTTTTTCTGTTAATTATTAAAGAAGAAAATTGTTAGGAGGTGGTTTCATCGTGTGTACTACATAAAGTCTCATGAAGTAATGGAAAGTCCAGTGTAGAGCACATAATTGTACAGATTTATATCAAATTGATGAAAAAAGTATTAAGTGATCAACAAAAAAGTTTAGCATAGATAACCTAAGTTGTAGAGTTCCGGCGATTCTTATGTGTAGGACCACCCTGACTAAATGGAGTTCATGGAACACTGGGCGGCAAAGCCAAATTTTTCTACGGTATAAAGTCTTTGTCAAGTCTTATTGAGTCGGCGCAAAATCAACGTTTCTGCAATTTTCGAAATCGCTGAGAGGGCACTAATACGGTACAGGTTTGCGGAAATATTGTGTCTTTATGAAGTTTTGTTGATTTCCATGCTTTGAGATATTTTCGCGATTGGAATATTGTACTTATAGTGCCTGTGAGTATTGCAAATATGTTGCATAGTAGCCAGATCATCATCGTTTTAGTAGCTTTACGTTTTTAAGTCTTTGTGTTATGTCCGTGATTTCGTCTAAGTTTGTGGGTTGTATTATGTTATTGTCCTGAATGTCGACTTTCAGGAGTCTGTTGGATACAGAAAAAATGTTACACTCTTTTGCAAAGTCCTTATCTGAAAGGTTTTTTTTAAAGCGTATTTCTAAACAATCTACGAAAATTTATTTCATTGGCCAATTTGACTTGAAAAGCTTTTTTTTTCTTCTTGGTAGCGCTACAGCCCCTCTCGGGCCTTCGCTTCCTGCAACAAGCGCCTCCAACTGTCTCGGTCCATTGTCTGCGTCCTCCAATTTCGAAATCCGAGCAACGATGAACTGTCAGATCAGCGTTTCCTCGGTTTCCCCACTGGTCCCCGCCCTTCAGTTTGCCAAACGAATACCTTTTTGGGTATCCGTCGTTCGTCCATACGACTATGTGGCTAGCCCATTGCAGCCTCCGCAGTCTTATAATTATTTAGAACTCCGGCTCGGCCAAAAATTTCATACAGCTCATGGTTGTATCGAATTCGCCTTTGGTCTCCGTCTAGTTTCGCTCCGATTATTCGCTTGAGGACCCGTCTTACGAAGGCGTTCAATATGTTTGCGGATGCTTGGGGAAGGCTCCATGTTTCACACCCATAGTGTAGCACAGGTCTTAACACAGATTTGTATATTCGGGGCTATGTTTTGCTGTGTACAAAGCTGGTCTTCAAGATCGTCAAAACTGAATGCAATATTTTATTTGCGAGCTGTATTCTTCGGCATATTTCGTCTTTCATTACTCTCTTTTATTATTATTATATAAATTTCCCCACATTTTCGATATTGTATTCGCCAAGTATATTTTGGGCATTTGAGATATTTTTCTTCGATTGCCTCATGACCTTTGTTTTGTTCGAATTTCAGGAAAAGTTCTATGGCAGTTGTTAACGACCGTGACAAAATGTTGATGTCGTCCGCATAGGATCCGACTTGGCTCGACTTGTATAGTAACGTACCTCTTGTATCGACGGGTAGCTTTCTTATGACGTATTTCCGAGCCAAATTGGATAGCAATAGGGCCAGTCGATCTCCCTGCTTTAGTCCGATATTTGTGACAAAGGTATCGGTGAGTAGGTTATTGATGGAAACTGGGGAGGTTGTCCACGTCATTGTCATTTTGGTAAGACGGCCTAGTTTGGCTGGAATATCAAATCAAAGCATTATTTAGAACAGTACGTTACAATCAATACTGTCGTATGCTTGCTTAAAGTCAATGAAAATCTGGTGTACGGCTATGTTGAACTCCCAGCATTTTTCAAGTAGCTGCTTGACTGTAAAAAATTGGCCTATCGTCGATCTACCTACTGTAAAACCACCTTGATACTCCTCGATAATACTGTTGGCATATCATCAGATTTTATTTTCTAAGATCTTTGAAAATATTTTGTACGCCATACAAAGTTGTGATATGCCTCTATAGTTTTCGCACTGTAGTTTGTCATCTTTTTCTTGGATAGGGAAATTAACTGATTGGTTCCACTTTCGGCATATGTTCTTGTTGCCAAATAAGTTGGATGACTTTATGGATGGCATTCTGAACACCGCTGAGACCATATGTGATGAGCTTCATCGCAATCTCCTCAATATCCAGCGATTAATTATTCTTTTGGGCTTTGGTGGTGGAACAAACTTCAGCCAGAGTTGGTGGGGTCAGTAGAAACCCTCCGAGGATATCTAATGGCTTCTTTGTTCTGGAGCTGTGCGAAAGATTAAAGAGGTTCTTGAAATATGATGCCCATCTTTCTTTAATCCTGTTTTCATCAGCGAGGAAATGTTCTGGAGCTGTGCGAAAGATTAAAGAGGTTCTTGAAATATGATGCCCATCTTTCCTTAATCCTGTTTTCATCAGCGAGGATATTCCCGATGTCATCATCGCCATCATAACCCCGTTTTAGGCTTTTCACTACTTTGTATGCTTATCTTGTATTGTTGCTCGCTAGACTTACATCAATACTTTTCAATTGGTTGTCGTAGTATTATCTTTTTAGTTCTAATTATCTTATTCGCTAATCTTCCGAGATTCTCATAATGTTCTCTCTTTGTCCTGGTTTCCCTACCTTTTTAACCTTTTAGTTCGTTATTGTTCCCCCTATAGAGGAGAATCAAGATATATCTTTTCTATAGAGAAGAGGACTGGTTTGAGGTCTGAAAAAATTCGCCAGGAAATCGCGTAGCATTCAGATATCTTTAGTGCAAAGTAGTTTTTTCTTTCATAATGTATTGGATTATCAGGAGTCTGCAGGATGAAGTGGTTGGCTGTGACGGACCTGGTGAATTATTATTGCTTCTCCAGCTCCTAAGAGGTCATTTGTTTGCCATGAAAATAGAACCGTCAATTGCAAAAACTGAACTGAGATCGACCGGAAAATATCAATTCCCAGGACGTTTGTATGTAAGTAATAAAATGAACTCTAGAAAATCAGTTCGCATGTTGATTCCTTTGTGCTAATGACATTTTCTTCGCGAGTGGTCGTTCCGTCTCCTCTACTTATGATTCCCTCATTTCTGTACATAGTGTAGTTAGGAATCCGAAATCGTTTTACAGGCTTCAGAAAAGTTTCCTGAATGAGCATGATATCAAATTCATAGTGAGATTAAATCATTTCAACCAATCTGGCTGTGGAAGCAAGGAATTCATTTTCCACGATAGAATTGAGACGTGATTCTTCGAAACTTTAAATGCAAATCTTACCATATCTTGCAATTGGACCACGAACAAAAATTCTAACGACTAAAACCTCATTCAAATATCGAAATGACTGCAATTAGCATTGACTATCTTAAAGATAAATAGATTCGACCGCCTGTCCTAATATTGTTAAAACATAATCGACGATAATTATGGCGATCACAATATTTTTAATTCACAGCACACATACGCTGACGAGTTTATAATGTATGAATTTTTTTGCGAAAAAAAACAAACAAAAAAAAACAAAACGGAGAAAAAAGCTCAGGCAATTTTAGAATAATGATCCGACACAGTGGGTATACCGCAAATATGTCATTTAACAGCTGCTCAGAGTGCTAGAAGCGGAACAAATTAATTTGTCGTGGCGTTTTGCTGAAATTTATGTTTATTGGCGTAGTAGCTCAGATAAGAAAACTTTCGCCCTGTGTGCCTTAATTTGTTGATAGAACAAAGACGCAAATTTATAGAACCGCGCTAATTGTAATTGCAAATGTTTTATTTTTATCCAATCTAAAATTAATGCTAGGCTTTGTCCTAGACTTGTCGTTTGGGCAAAAAACAGTCAAACAACAAAATGACGATGTTTAGTATGCCATAAAAGGCGTAATTGGTTGCGATGTTTGCCTCATCTTAGGCCCATCACATCACCGCTCGCGGCTTAGCAAACTTGAACCAGCTGCGGGCTCCACTTCCTCTGCACATCGATCCACCTGGCGATTGGTTACGAAACGCAAAATCTATTTACAAACAAAACTTCGTACACGCACCAATAACCGAATAATTGGAAAAAACACCAAGCTCATGTTTTAATTCATGAGGAATCGAAACAAGGCGGGTGAAACCTCTCTATCCGTTCTACAGCATTTCTAGCGATGTGGCAAAATCTTCACATGGGAACTATCGCGAAATCTCACTCTCGTCAGTGGGACAATCTGGTAAATGCCATTCGGCTGTAATTAGGGGCGATTGCGTGATGCTACTTACTTGGAAAGATTGAAAAAGTTTCTAGCTCCTTTCGATCAAAACAAATTTTCCCATACGTCCTGGATTTTGACAGATCACAACACACACTGCACTGCCCTGGGGGTGGATTGGCGAATTTGAAGAATGGTAAATAAAAAAGTAGACGAACGTGAGCCCACGAACAACGACAAGTGAACGGGCGAGACGGCAGCGAGACACCACACAGATGATGAATGGATGGGAACGGTAGAATTGGGAGAGTGAAATGTAAATAGATGTAAAGCTGGTTGACGTCATGTTGTAAGCACTCAAGCAGATGTGCTTTGCTGTGAGTGTATTCTAGCAGTGGCGCTCAAAGAGTTGGTGCTTTGAGTGAGAACAGTATTTGAAATGCGTTAATTATTGATAATTTTGTAAATTTAAGTACCTCCATTTTGTTTTAAATCTAACATAAAATTTTGAAACGAAATTAATTTACGTGTACTTATCATATTCAATTATTAGGATGTATTCACCAAAGTAAATTATGACATCTGATAGGGGATTAATACGAGAAGCACGAATTTGTTTGTTGTTTAATCAACTTACAAGTCGATATCAAGGTGAAATCGGGAAATTTTTCATGCACTTACTTCACTTAGAAAATAACTTTACAAACACTTTCTGCAGTATATCAATGCAATTATCAGTCTTCACTCTAAGTTCTAAGTCTAACGTTGTACTATCGTTCACCAATAGAAAATATCAACGTGGTCGTTAATTGCATCACGTAATGAGATTTATTTGCATGAAAACTTTCTCGTTTATAGTTTATAATGTGACGATAACGTTAGAGGTATTTATGGAATAATTTTTAAATGCATAAAAATTGTTTGACATGCATAGTTACATTGTCTGAGATGAAAAAACGTGAGAATTCAGAATAGTTCATTGTTTTCGGTTTTATTCGGGAAAAATTTTGAAAAATAATTTATGAATAATTCATAAATGCATTAATAAACTGTGAAGTAAGTAGGAATGTTATTTACGATGTAATGATTTTTACCGCTCAGGTCCATTACTTCCTGAAGAAAGTCGGAATCGTCCTCTCAGCGATTCCAAGACGTGATGTCATGAGTTGTGCCAGCGAATCGTACCCGTAACTTCAACACGTCCGGGCCCTCATAGTTCATTCCTTGGTGGCTGTTTGTCGGCCAGCTAGTTCGGAGAGGAAGAAGGTCTCGTTGGAGACTTCCCGAAGGAAATCTAAGCCGACCTCTCACCGGTTAAATATGTGAAGTCTCGGTACGTGCCAACGGACTATAACCAACAGGCCACCTAGTCTGGGCACACTTAGTTTACTCCGAGGTGGCTGCATGCAGGCTAGCTAGTTCAGGGAGGAGTTTCGGTCGCGGGACTTATGTGAATAAACTAAGTCCGAATACAATTTCTTAGCCACCGAGTCAAATTCCCGTTTAAAACGTGTTCAACAATTTTCACGATGAACAGATAGTCTTGTCCAGATTAGGGACATGGTATTGAATAGAAAGTATCGATATTGTACTTATTGTGACTGGGTGATGAAAGTGACTAGTTGGTATGATGAGACAATAATAATACACACGTTAATTGATACATATTTGTATTGAACACAATAGACATGTTACATCGGGAAAGGCCGATACGAAACTAATTGTCAAAGGAGCGGCACATAGAAAATAACGATTCACAATAGTCTCCCCCACTTAATTAAAACATATAGAAATATAATTTTACTTCTATTATTCGGTGACATAGTCTTTCAAGAAGTTTGGAGGACATCGTTGACGAGCAGATCTGCGTGGTGGTAGCGTCGGGTTGTTTGTGTTCCCGTCTGCTGGTGTCTGTTGGTCAGGAGTGCCAGTAAGTGTTTCTGGCTGATTGACACTTGGCGCAGTCAATGGCGCAGGCTGTGTGTCCATTGGTGGTAACTCATCAGCTGGCATGTGTCGATATGGAACACCTGGGCTTGGGGCTGAGATGAAAAGGTGACTTGTTTCTTCGGGACCATTGTTGAAATTAGTTGGTCGATGTGCCTTTTTATAGTTCGGCCTGAGTCTAAGTCAATGATATAATGGTACTGACCCAGTTTTTGTTCGACAGTCCCAAATTGCCAGCTATCTTGATTGTTCAGGTGCATTCTTGCCTGAACTCTCTCTCCCATTTGGAATGAGCGGATGTGACAGCTGCTTCGGCTCGTTGGCATTACTGCTTTTCTGTTAGGCAGGAGAGCATCAAGGCGTATTCTAATTTTCCTTTTCAGGTAAAGTTCTGCTGGTGACCGTCCGGAGGCTAATGGTGTGGCACGGTATCGAAAAAGGATATTCTGGACTTTTGTGGCTATTGGTGATGAGTCTGCAGCTGCAGCTTTCAATCTTCTTTTCAGGGTTTGTATATTTCTTTCTGCAAGGCCATTAGTTGATGGGTGACCTGGCGCAATAAACTTCTGAAACATTCCCCTTTCTTTACAGTGTGTCTGGAACTCTTCACTTTTAAATATGGCAGCATTATCTGATACTAGGACAGATGGGTAGCCATGCACAGAGAATATGGTTTCTAGGAGTGTGATAGTTGATGCTGATGATGGTGCTTCTTTGAGTATTCGAACTTCAGCCCACTTGGATTTTGCATCGACACACATTAAGAAATAATGGTTGTCAAGGGGGCCTGCATAGTCAATATGTACCCTCTCCCAGTTGCCATCTGGTGGGTCCCATGGATGAATAGCGGCTTTCTGTGGATTGTGCCGGACTTGGGCACAGGATTCACAGGTTTTAACAATTTGCTCGATGTCCTTGTCCAAACGTTCCCAATATACATTTCGTCTGGAGAGTTGTTTCATTTTTGTAATGCCCAAGTGTGAGGCATACAGTTCTTCCAGGATTTGGCGTTGCAGAGGTTTTGGTATGACTAGGCGGTCCAATCTGAAAAGCATACCGTTAAAGATGGTGAATGGTTCATCCCTTTGACTGGTTCTGAGGCTGGTCATCAGGGTTTGAAGGTTTTCATCTTTGACTGTTTCTTCAATAATAGTTTCTGAAGTTATAGCTGGGCTGGAGATGTGAAGTATAGTTTCAGCATACAACGCATTGACTTCTTCATTCATTAATGTTTCAGATGTTCTGAGCAGTTGGGGAATTGGAGCCCGAGAAAGACAATCTACGTTCTCGTTGTCTTTTCTTTTTTTACAGCGTACCGTGAAGTCCAATCCACTTAGAAAGGAGGCATAGCGTAAAAGACGGGCAGATGTCATCTGAGGTAATGCTCGATGTGGATGAAAGATACGAGACAGCGGCTCGTTATCGGTAACAAGGGTGAAGTTTCTGGCATAAACATAGTTGTAGAAGTGTGTGGCTGCGTAAATGATAGCCAAGGCTACTCTATCAAGTTGACTGTAATTGCATTCAGCTTGGGTAAAAGCTCGAGAGGCATAAGCAATAGGCTTTTCATGACCTTCCACTTCATGACTCAAAACAGCTGCAATACCGGTCGGGCTGGCGTCTGTTGTGAGGATCAAGGGTTTCGCTGGATCAAAAGGTGTTAATACCCTTTCGCTACACAACTCCGACTTTAGGTTTAAGAAAGCAGCTTCAGTGGAGGCTGACCAAACGAATTTTCCATTTTTTTTGAGTAGGCGTCGTAGATGAAAAGATTTTGTGGAGAAATCAGGAATGAATTTTGCATAATATGTCACCATACCCAAGAATCGTCTTAATTCCTCTACATTTTTTAGACGTGGCATGTTGAAGACGGCTTGAATTTTCACAGGTGACATTTCAACTTTATTAAATGAGACTATGTGACCAAGATAGATGATAATTTCTTTGAAGAAGGAACACTTATTTTTATTTAGATGAAGATCGTTTTCCTTGAGTCGTTCTAAACAAGCAATCAGGTTTCTTGTACATTCTTCCATTGATGAGCCATGGCAGATAATGTCATCAAAATATGCTTCAACGTTTGATAGGCCATTGAGAATTTGTGAGAGTATTCTATTGAATTCAGATGGTGCTGTTTTGATACCAAAACTGAGACGATTCATTTGAAATGTGCCCTTGTGTGTCGTGATTGTTTGGATTTTCTGTCCTTCCGCATCCACTTTGAAGTGTAAATATGCCTTGTACAGGTCGAGTTTGCAGAAGTACTTTGAATTTCTGAGGCTGTGCAAGACTTCATCAATGCGACGAATTGGATGATTAGCTGAGACTAATTTTGCGTTGACTCCATATTTGTAATCAACACATAAACGAACCCCTCCATCAAGTTTAGGTATTACGACGAGTGGTGATCCCCAGTCACTTGAGGATACTGGAGTAATAATACCTTGTGACTCAAGAGTTGCAAGTTCTTCCTCAACTCGCTGGCGCAGTGCAAAAGGGACATCGCGTTCCCTAATAAAGATGGGTTTTACTCCTTCCCTGAGCTGAAGTTTTATTTCTAGGTTTGGCACACAACCTATGCGTTCTTCGAAAATAGTTGCGTATTGTCTGAGTATGTCTTCAAGAGGAGTGACAGCGTTGATTGTAACTACATGATCCGAAGTGAGCCGTTCTTTATCGATTTCTTTGAGATTAATTCCGAGAGTGCGAATCCATATTCGACCCAGAAGTGCATCAAATCCTGCAGGAACAATGAATAGGTCTGCATCAATTTCTCTATTTTTATATTTTACCGACAGTGAGACTTTCCCTAAGGGCTTTATTATATGAGCTGAGTAAGAGCGGAATGATACCTGTGTTGGTTGTAGTGTAGCATTGAGACCAAGACGTTTGAATGCTGTCTCTGATAGAAGTGAGAATTTGGCTCCTGAATCGACTTCAAATGCCTGTGGCTTGCCATTGAGAAACACTTTGACGATACATTTATCAGAACCTGGGCTGAGCTCGTATAAGTCTTCAGTGCAGTGAATGTGACCAATACCATATTCTGAGTCAGAGTTTTGATCATTCTGAGAAGACTGTGTTGCAATGGCATGTGTCTTTGAATTTCAAAGAATGGTGGTGATACAGACCTTGGACACATGACCAATTTTGCCTTGTGGTTTTCCCTACCACATTTGAGACAGAGTCCATCAACGCCCAAAGAACGATAGTCAACCCGTGTCATGTGTTGGGACTGTGAGCGTTGGTGTGAACTAGGACTTGTATTTCGACTTTGGTTGGGTTGTGATTTCCTATGTGACCTGTTGACCCTTAAGACATTGTTTGTGTCACTACTGAGATTGGTGAAATTATCTGGGATTTTGGTAAACTGGTTGCTTTCAAAACGTGATGCTTCCAATGCTGCGGCTTTGTTGAGCAGCTCATCGAAATTTTTGAACGCATAGTGTTGTAAGAGCTGTTCTCGAATCCAGTTGTCTTTTACTCCTCTAACAAATTGGGCACATAAAAAGGTGTCAGCAATGGAAATCACTGATTTGCATTTACATTCAACATAAAAATTACAATCTTTCGCTTTCTCCTTCAGGGATGCAACGAATTCTGAGATTGATTGTGTTGGCTGCTGAGTAACATTTAGGAAATAATGCTGAGCGACTACAGTTGAGACAGGCGGTGACAACATATTTTTCAAAAGTTTGATTAGCTCAACAAATGGAATATCCATGGGTTTCTCAGGACCCAATAATGCAGCTAAGTTGTTATAATGCGTAGAGCCAATTGATGCACACAACAATTGAGACATTGTGATAAGGGAATCCACATTTTTGAGACTACAGTAATTGTCAAAACGTTCTAAATAAGAAGTAAATCTTTCCTTCTTGGCGTCATATGATTCGAATGGTGAGACTTGGGGAGCTGAACCGGATCCACTTGTCCCCAATGCGGCAGTGAAGACTGAGAGAAATTGTTCGAATTGTTGTTGATCCATTTTCCCCGCTGGAGCTGTCTCGGAAACGACAGGAAAATAATGTCGGCTGAAAACGTGGAAGCTACGCGGCGGAATCTAACTATTTCACTGTGTCACACTGGTTTTCACTGGCAGTTGCAAACGTTTTAATCATCGTCGCCAACTTATTGTGACTGGGTGATGAAAGTTGCTAGTTGGTATGATGAGACAATAATAATACACACGTTAATTGATACATATTTGTATTGAACACAATAGACATGTTACATCGGGAAAGGCCGATACGAGACTAATTGTCAAAGGAACGGCACATAGAAAATAATGATTCACATTAGTACTCATGAGTAGTATCGGGAAAAAAGCATCATACCCGTAAAAGTATCGCGACAAAAGTATTCATACTTCAAAGTATCGAGTACTTTTCTTAGGATCTAATGTAATCTATACGTCATCATGTCAATATCAGTCAGTGGTATCGTTTAGCATCAGAAGCATAAACACGTGAAAAAACAAATGCTTCATAAATATTGTTACATGTCCAAACATTTCTGCGAGCTACTGTCGCAATTGTTCTCACAACCGTTAATAACATCATGATTAATAAATGAATTTACTCGAAAGCACAAGAATCGACCAAGCATGGTCAATATCTGAAAGTGACGTCACTGCGGGGTATTCAGAATTGCTCGAATATTCCAGGTAGTTATCGCCAGAACATTCGCCAATATACGAGAAATGGATTGAATGACTAGAGGCCCTATATAAAGCCGAGCTGAATGAATGGGGAGGTATAGTAAAACCGTGATAGTAAAACCGCGAAAGAGTAGAGCGTGAAGTAAAGGCGATATTGATTGAGAGTGGAGTGATTTTGATAATACCGACAGTTGAAATATAAATGGATGGACAAGTGAAAAGTAAAATTGTAAAATAGTGAAATTAATGATTGTGCATTCTTAGTAAATAAACTCTTTTAACTAAATTTAAAAGTCAGTGCGTTTTCACTTTGCTGGAACATCAAAATTATTGGCCGCGAACCATAACACAGGACAGTGGTGTCGAGAAGTGAGAAAGAAAACTTTGAAAGTGAAAACTTTTAAACATTTTTAAAGTGCACAATAGTGGAATTTAACGTGGAAACGGATGACCCAAAATAATAAAAATGCCACGAAGCCTAAATTTAAAAATTAATGAATTGACCATGTTGGAGCTTAAGGAAGAGTTGGAACAGCGAAATCTGGCTACGCAAGGTACAAAGGCTACAAGCTTGCGTGTCGCGATTGAGTCGAAAGGCATGCATCTGTATTCGGGTGAGCCCTCAGATGCGGAAAAAGGCGCAGAAGGTGGAGAAGTAGAAACATCAAAATGAAAGGAACTGAACTGAAAGGAAATGTTGATGCTGATGCAGCAAGAGCAGCGGCAACAGTCTTCAAGTTTAACTGCGAAGCTAAATGAACAGTCATCTAGTTTAACAGCGAAGCTAAATGAACAACCAGAGAAGCTGAATGAGCAATCAGCAAAGCTTAATGAACAATAAGTGAAGCTTAATGAACAATCAGTGAAGCTGGACCAACAAGCGATCGAAACCAAGGCAGATTTTCAAAAATAGTCAACCGAAATAAAAGCGGAGCTCAGTAGTCTGAACAAACAAATTAAATGCGTCGAGGAAAAGGTATACCAGGTCGAGGAAAAGGTCAGCCAGGTCGAGGAGAGAATCAACCATGAGATGGAAAAAGTGAAAAAGGAATTGGAAGTGAAAAAGGAATTGGAAGCAGCGAGCGGGGCATCAGTCCCGCTTACAACCGTAGCGCAAAGCTCATCCAGAAATGAGAAAGCACCAATATTTAACGGGCAAGTAGTCTGGAGCATTTACAAAGCCCAGTTTGAAGCCGCCGCTAGAACAAATCACTGGAATGAGCAGAAACGAGCAACTGCATTAACTCTTGCACTAAGAGGCCTAGCTGCCGAGCTTTTGCAGACTATCCCCGTTGAGTTGCACTTAAAACCCGGCTGCTTTAATGAATGCGCTCGACATGCGTTATGGAGACGATCATCTGAAGCAGATTTATCGGATGCAGAAGTCTGGCAAAACCTTACAGCAGCTAGCCGAAGACATTGAGCGACTGGCACTTTTGGCCTACCCAGCTTACGACCCAGAACATTGAGATGACGCAGTAACGAAGCATTCATCAGCGCATTAAAGGACCAGGAATTGCAACAAGCCGTGCTTTTAGCTCAAAAGCAAATGGTTAAGTACGCATTCACTTATAGTCTGAACTTTGAGGCAGCGAAAAATGTGACTCGTACCACTGCCCGGGTTCGTGAGGTAGTGGCAGACGAGTGCAGGTGAGAGCGTGTGGAAATTGAGTGAGATAGTGAGGTAAATGGTGCGACTAGATGCTGGAATTGCGGTGAGAAGGGGCACCTGCAAAGATACTGCAAGAAGCAAAGAAAACCGAGCTATTTGTCAGCATGTGCAGCTAGGAGGAGATCCAGACCAAGTCAGGAGCACAGAATGGAAGCGCTTCAAGCTGAAGGGTCGGGAAACATGTAAGAGCCAACTTCGTGGGGCAGAGGTTGGCTAGAAGGATCAATGTCCAAAGCACCACCATCACCGTGTCAAGACTACATCGTACAAAAGCGGACTTATGCCTTCCGGGCCAAGTTAATGGAGAGCATTGCACCATAACAATCGGAACTGGTGCAACCCGATCGATTATCCGACTAGACCCAGTGAGGCAAAAACTACTTCACAAGGGCAGGATTTTCTCACTGCGGACAGCTACGGGAGAAACTGCACCTGTCCAGATACAGTTGGGAGACCTTGCGTTCCGACATAATTTTCTGGTGGCGAACATTATGAATGACTGCATCCTCTGCGACTATATGGAATCACGTTGGAATTGGGTAAACGGGTATTGAAATGGCAAAATGTTGAAGTATTGATGGAGGATCCAAGCGTGAACATTTCCAAGATGAATGTGGTAGCAGGTGCTGACACTGATGTACCGAAATCTTCCAAGAGCATTATATTGACCAAGCTTGATGGTGATTCTGGAGACCACCGATCTTATCTGATAGAGCCAACGAAGACGTCGGCATTGCGCAGTTTGATTGTAGGATGAAGCCTTGTAAGATCTATAAGGAATGGATATGTACCGGTTAGAGTCCTTAGCACCGCAAACTTTACCACGAGCATCAAAGCGGGAGAAGTCATTGGCAGCTGCCAGCCTGTTTCCCCCATCACCTCTTTGGATGCTATGGATACTACAGGAGGCAAGACACAGAAAAAGCCCGGGAATTCACGTCTGCAATATTGAAGCAGACCAAATTGCCAGTGTAGCTATTCAAGCAAGCCTCTGATCTGGTCACCAAATACAGCGACATTTTCGCAACAAGCCCGGATGACCAAAGCCGAACGAGTATGGCAGCTTGTGTCATAGATACACAGGGAGCCAAGCCGATTCGACAAGATGTCTTCCTACAGCCAAACAAGGAGAAGTGAGCGCACTGATCTCGGACATAGAAAAACAAGGTGTTATTGAACCTTCTGTCAGTCCATTGGCCGTGCCAGTAGCTCTAGTAAAGAAAAAGGATGGTACCACTCGTTTTTGTGTCGACTATAGGCAGCTTAACGACGTCACCAAGAAAGATAGTTACCCGCTTCCACGCATCGACGACATCATGTACACTTTGGCCGACGCAAAATGGTTTTCTACACTCGATCTCAAGAGTGGCTACTGGCAGGTAGAAATCGACAAGAAGGACCGAGAGAAGACCACATTTTCAGTTGGGACCGAATTGTGGCAATTCGTGGTGATGCCATTTGGGCTTTGCAATACTCCAGCCACTTTCGAACGCCTGATGGAATACGTGCTACGAGGCCTAACCCGGAAGACCTGCTTGGTGTACCTAGATGACATCATTGTTATCGGGAGAACGTTCGAAGAGCATGTGCGGAACTTAGAAGAGGTGTTCTCCCGATTGTGACTGGCAAATCAGAAACTTAGTCCGGACAAGTGTACCCTTTTCGCAGCTGAAGTGTAGTACTTGGGACACATTGTATCAACAGAAGGGGTCAAAACACACCCTGAGAAGATTGAAGCCGTGAAAAGCTGGCCAACACCAAACAAAAAGCGCCAACTATGAAGTTTTCTGGGTCTGGCGACCTACTATCGAAGATTCGTCGAAGACTTTGCCAAAAAAGCTAAGTGTCTCCATCAGTTAACCGAGAAAAATCATCTGGATGTCTGGCATGAACAATGCCAGGCAGTCTTTGAGACCTTGAACGAGAAGCTGTGTGAATCACCCGTGCTGGCATATTCAAAACCCCTAAAAATGTTTTTAGTTGACACTGATGCGAGCAACGACGGGATTGGAGCTGTACTCTCTCAGCAGATCGATGGCGAAGAAAGAGTCCTTTCATTTTACAGTCGAATTCTCCCAAAAAGTGAGAGGAACTACTGCGTGACCAGGAAGGAGCCATCGGCTATAATCGAGGCCACAAAGCAGTTCCACAAGTACCTATATGACGAGAAATTTGTTCTTCAAACAGACCATGCATTGCTGAGATGGCTGCTTAACTTCGAAAACCCCGAGGGATAAGCTGCGACTTGTATCGAAAGATTGCAGTCATACGATTATAAAATTGTTCATCGAAAGGGTGGAGTTCATGGAAATGCTGACGCCCTATATTGTCGTTCATATCCAGCTAATTGCAAACATTGCCGACGGTTTGAGGAAAAGGAACCGACCGTTGATCTGCGAGTGATAACGGCCGAATTCAATGAAGGTTGGTCATTGGAGGAGATTCGAAACGCCCAACTAGCCGATGAAGACATCGAACCATTGCTTGTATGGAAGGAGACAACTGGGCGACCTGATGCATGGCGCAACCCTGAAAAGCTATTGGGCACAATGGAGCTCCCTTCAGCTGGAGAGTGGCGTACTCAAGTGGAAATGGGAAACGGCAGATGGTCGCTTGTATAGGATGCGAACTATACTTCCCAAAAGCCGAATCTACGATGTGGTTAAGAAAATGCATGAAGGATCCTCGGGAGGCCACCTTGGTGTTAACAAGACCTTAGCGAAATTGCGGGAAAGGTTCTACTGGCTCCACGCTCGAGGAGGCGTAGAGGACTGGTGCCGCAGATGCACGATTTGCGCTTTCGTTAAAGGTCCAAAGTGACGACTGAGAGGACAAATACAAACCTATAACGTGGGCGTGCCATTTGAAAGGATTGCTGTCGACATCCCAGGACCCTTTCTTGAATCCGAATGGGGAAATCGATACACGCTGGTTGTGGCCGATTATTTCAGCAAGTGGCCCGAGGTCTACCCCATTCGTAACCAGGAAGCAACTACTGTAGCCGAACAGCTAGTATTAAATTGGGTCCTACGTACCTACGGCGTACCTTGCGAACTATATTCAGATCAAGGCCGAAACTTCGAAATGTGCGAGCTGCTAGGAATACGGAAAACGAGGACAACACCACTGCGTTCCCAATCCGATGGAATGGTAGGACGTTTCAACGGCACACTCAATAAACACCTGGCCAAGATGGTTGACGAGAACCAAAGGGACTGTGACCGGCACATCCCATTATTTTTGATGGTGTATAGAGCTGCCGAACATACATCGACGGGCCAAGCGCCAGTCAAAGACATTTTTGGAAAGATTATTCGTCTGCCGGCTAATATGAAGTTCGGAACGCCCCTGAGAAACCCCAAACGATCTCGGAGTACGCAAGTGAGCTAAGGCAACGGTTTATCCAGATACATCGGACAGTGGGAAAACACCTCGAATCGGCTGCTGACCGCATGAACACCAAGTATAATCTAAAGGCAAATTCTACGGGCTTCCAGCAAGATGACTTGGTGTGGCTATACAACCCACAACGGCGGAAGGGTACGTCTCCGAAGTTGCACCGTAATTGAGAGAGACCTTACCAAGTTACAAAGCGAGTCAACGACGTCGTATATCACATACAGGAACATCGTAAACCGACAGCCAAAATGAAAATCGTGCACCTGGATCGTCTTGCCCCATATTACATCCAGGGAGACTTGAGTACAACTGGCGACACATCTTTTCGGGGCGAAAAGAACTGAGGTGGGGGCAGTGTTATATGTGCAAATGATTCTGCGAGCTACTGTCGCAATTGTTGCAACGTTATGACCAACGAATAAATGTACTCGAAAGCACAAGAATCCACCAAGCATGACCAACATCTGAAAGTGACGTCACTGCTCCATTCATAATTGCTCGAATATTCCAGGTAGTTCGCCAATGTGCGAGAAATGGATTGAATGACTAGAAACCCTATATAAAGCTGAGCTGAATGAATGGGGGATATAGTACAACCGCGATAGTAAAACTGCGATAAGTGTGGAGTGCGAATTAAAGGCGAGTGCAAATTAAAGGCGATAGTGAAGACAGTTGGGAATATAAATTTGTGGACAAATTAAAATAACATTTTAATTGATCTTTGTAAAAGAAATGAAATCAACGATTGTGCATCTTTAATAAAAAAACTCTTTTAACTTAATTTGAAAGACGGTGCATTTTCACTTCCCCGGAACATTAAAATTATCGGCCGCGAACCATAACACGTGACAATATGCTATTTTCAAGGTATGAAAATTTTTGTAACAGATGAAAAACAAATGAATGCAAAAGTTGTGTTTTGACTATGAATAGCAAATAATTGTAATGTAAAAATTGGCAATGAAAAAAAATTGCAATAAAAATTTTAATAAACAAAGTAATGTTTAAATCAAAGGGTAAATATTTAACTGGACACTTGACATTTCTTCTTACTTGACTGACAGTGACATGTGTCAGCCCTCGAGGATGGAACCGATGGATAGGCTACACCCACAAAGATTTCAGGAGAGAAAAATAGGGTCGAGTCTCCAAAATTTCTTATTTAAGCAAGAGACGGAGGAAAAAAAGAAAACCATTTTTTTTGACTAGCTTTTATTACATCCCTGAGCAGCTTTTCACATCTCGCCATTGATAGCTACCAAATTTAATTTTATTTGCTACTGTGATAAGCAAAAAAATAGCGATTTAAATTATATACAATTTATAAAAACTGTCCCAGCAAAGTTTTTAAAAATTAAAAATAAATGCGGTTTATTAAATTTAAGACAGTTCACGAACACTTAACCCTTAATTAGGCGAATGGGGTCAAGCCAATTTCAAATTAAAAAAAATTATGTTAAAGTGTTTGGAATGCGACAGCGCTGTTTCTATTTTTCTACCTATCCACGGGGTATGCAAATCAGTCACGGTCGGAAAGCCAACACCTACGCACGTGTCGCTGCTCTTTTAGGTGCTGACCCCATGCGACCAATTACGTGAAAATCTTTAGCAAAAGGTAAGTTTAAATTTTTTTTTTGGTTTTACGAACATTTATTTATTTATTTTTACTAGTATTTGTTTATTATTTCATTGGGAATTGAATTCATATATTCTTGCCTTTATTTTTATAATTTTTGCATTTATTTCGCTTTTATTTGAACTGTCAATATGAATCAGGAAAGACAGATACTGCAATGGCTGGAAAAATGGTCCGATGATGAGCGAGATGTCGCTAGTTCCAGCTCAGAAGGTGAAATTGCAGACGATACTTCCATACATACTGCCCATGACTCTGAAAGCGAAATCGAAGAGTCCGAAGATAGCGGAAATATCCTGAATTATCGGAGGGTGACTATTTTTTATCTAGGCATACTCAAAGAAATGGCCCAAAAGTGAAATGGTCTAAAGTACCAATATCAAACAAATGGAAGACTCGCACACAAAACATTATTATTCATTTGCCGGGAGTCAAACAGTATGTTAGACACGCAAAATCTCCTCTAGAATGTTTCCGATTATTTTTGACAGTGAAATTATTGAACTTCTCGTCATGAACACTAATTTGTTCATCGATAAGATAAAGGATAAATTTTAACGACATCTAGATGCACTTCCTACGGATAATTAGGAAATAAACGCATTTTTGGGTTTGTTGCTTATGGCTGGAGTCCTAAGATCATCTTACTTGAATTTCATTGATTTATGGGCACAAGATGGATCAGGTGTAGACATTTTTTGGCTGACAATGTCTTATAAACGGTTTCTATTTTTGTTGCGATGTTTCCGGTTCGATAATACCTCAGACCGGCAGGAAAGACAAAAAATCGACAATTTAGCAGCGACTAGAAATATTTGTAACATTTTAGCGAACAAGTTTTTAGCAGCTTATACACCGGGCGCGAATCTAACAATATATGAACAGTTGGTTGGGTTTCGTGGTCGATTTAGAAGAAATCTTTAAATGCCTAACAAAGCGAACAAATACGGCATAAAAGTGCAGGCCATGGTTGACTCAAAGACATATTACCTACGCAAGTTTGAGGCATATTCTGTTTACCAGAATATGGAGAATATCAAGTATCTAATTCTTCAGACAACATCGTAAAACGCCTTGTTTGACCAATAAAAAACCGTGGCCATAACATAACAACTGACAATTGGTACACAAGTATGAAACTGGCCAAGGAGCTGCTAACACTTGAATATAAATTGACTCTTGTTGGTACATTGAATAAAAGGAAACCTTACATTCCATCTGAATTCTTGCCAAATACGACTAGGGAACAATTTACTTCGCTTTTTGGATTCAATTATCAAATAACTATGGTCTTACATGTCCGTAAGCCAAAGAAAGCTGTCATTTTACTTTCTTCCATGCATTATAATGCCTCCATTGACGAAACAACAGCTAGCATTCAGAAACAGAAATAGTTGCCTTTTATAAAAGTACTAAAGGTGGTGTCGACTGCAATGAACAACTATGCGCTAAAAATAACGTTGCCACAAGAACAAACAATTTTTCCACCTTCTAAATGTAATTGGCATCAATGCATTTGTCATACTCAGGGTGAATACTGATAAGAGTAGCACACATAAAAATAACGGATTTTTCTGAAAAAACTTGCAGTAAAATTAGTAGAGGACCGCCAGAAACGTCACATTCTACAGCGTGCTATCCCTTCGTTGACAAAAAAACGACTCAATCGACTGCTAAGCGTGGTCGCTGTTCGTCATGTCCTAGAAAGGACGAAAAAAAGTGCCAAATAAATGCCATAAATGTGGTCAATTTGTTTCTCAGCAACACTTCAGGGCTTACGGCATTGGGTGCATAGTAGATGAATGTGCTGATGAATCTGGATAATTATTTTGTTTTAAGTTGATTTATTTATTTATTTATTCCATCTTATAGACTGAATAATCCAATAACAAAATGGAACGCAAAGAATAAATACAGCAATATTTAAATGAAAAGAATAATAAAATGTCGATGATTGAAAGTTAAATTAGTAGTAAGTCTCTTAGTTTTCTCTTAAATGCTATGTAGGAAGAGGGGAAAGGACCAAGGTCGAGATTATTATGATTTCGTACGATCTTTAAAATTGGTGAATGGAAATATAAATCAGTTCTAGCATATGGGATAACGAAATAAGAATTCATCCGAGATGAACGAGATGTTTGACAAAAACGCAGCTCAGAAAAAAATATTTGACGGGACTTGATGGTAGCAGAGTTTAAACAAAAAACATTGGTCTAAATAAGTTCGTCGGGATATTAGAGATGGAAGAGATAGGAAAGATAAACGACTTTCATAGGGCTGATACGGCAAATTAAACTTAAGGAAAAGAAAACGCGTGAGCTTTCTTTGGACAGTTTCTAAAGAAGACATGAGATAGGAATATCGCGGGGACCAGATAACAGAACAGTATTCAAGCAAAGGGCGAACAAGACAAACAAACAGGCGGACAGAAGAAGAGATGCTATTGAATTTATGTACATGTCTAAAGATAAACCCGGAAACTCTAGACGCCTTGGTGATCAGATTTAAAATATGTGCATCAAATTTTAGTTTTGGATCAAAAGTTACTCCAAGGTCTTTATGGCTGAGCACTTCAGAGAGCAAAGCATTATTTAATATATATTATATTACAATTAATAGGAGAGTCCTTGAGTGAAAAAGTCATTTTATGGCATTTAGTAGTGTCAAGACATAAAAAGTTTGAAGCACGCCATTTATTCAGAGCATTCAGATCAGTTTGGAGGAGCTGACAGTCTAAATGGGATTTGACTGCTCGAAATACTTTGAAGTCGTCAGCATACAAGAGGCAAGAGGAATTAACTACAAAGGAATGATCATTCATGCACAACAGAAAGAGACGAGGCCCAAGAATTGAACCGTGTGGAAAGCCAGATGAAGGATAAAAAGGACTAGACGTAGTACCAGAGAGAGTTACTCGACAGGGACGACACGATAGGTAAGAAGATATCCAAGATAGAAGAGCACCCGAGATGCTAAGAGCATCAAGCTTACGACAAAGAAGTAAATGATTCACAGTGTCAAAGGCCTTGGAGAAATCTGTGAAGATCAGATCAACTTGCAGTTGGTTATCCCAAGCTCTTGCAATACTGTTTGTGAACACCGTTAAATTAATAAGAGCTAATGAGTTTGAGAGTTGATTATGAACCAACCGTTCAAGTAACTTCAAAAAGCAGCAAAGTATGGAAATAGGGCGATAATTGGAAACTGACGTAGGATCACCACTTTTAAAAATAGGCACAATATTAGCTGTTTTCCACGGGTTAGGGAAAGTACCAGTACTCAAACTTAGATTGAAGAGGAGAGATAAAGGAAAATTAAGTGATGAGGCTAACGACTTTACAAACATGTTTGGCAAACCATCCGGCCCAGGGCTGATATTAGGATCAAGAGCATCAAAGCTTCGATGTCAGATGCAGCTCTACAAATAAAGAAAATTGGGAAGGGAAGATGATTAGGTAAGGCAACAGTATGCACAGCTGCAGCGGGAGAAGAAAAAGTTGAAGAGAAAAATTGGGCAAATGAGTCAGTAACTTCTTGAGAAGAAGAAACCTCTGCACCATTCCAACGGACCTTACTAGGAATGGAAGAAGAGGATTTCAGCGACCTAATATAAGACCAAAGAGGCTTTGTATTATTAGCCACAAGAGAGCTATCCAGACTACTGAAATAAGTCTTCGGAGCATATCTGATCATGGCAAAAGCACGCAGCCTGCTAAAATTACATCTTGCTTCAATAGTGCTGAGTGTTTTAAAGACACTATGTGCCTTATCTTTTGCTCGTAGGGCACTAAGCACTCGCTTTGTAAGCCAAGGCTTTTGATTTGGTTTACGGAATGTCTGAAGAGGCGTATAAAGCGAATAAGATTATAAATATATATGTAAAATTTATCCAAAGCAGCCTCATAATTTAGGCCTCTAAAGAAATCTAGCCAGTTGACTGAAAGTAATTCTGTATTAATAGCTTCATAATTAGCTTTAAAAAAGTTAAGTTTTGGAGTTAGATGCGGTTTGTTAGATTTAATTCTATCGACTATAAGATCTATAGATACAGGAGGATGGTGGCGATCGGGAGAAACATACGGTTGTTAGGCTTGAGATACAGATAAGTAGCTAACTGGAACATTTGATAGAACAAGCAAACGACCATTAGGATTGCGGATATGATTAAATTGAGAAAAGGAGCAATGAGATAGGGAGGATGACAGAGTTATAGAAAAAGGGTCAACTGACGAGATAGACGAGGATAATTTTTCCACTCTATGTATGGTAAGTTAAAATTGTAGTGAATTATAAGTTTCAAATGTCCGTAAAGGACTGCAGCGATGTTTTGCTGCCTCGGCAGAAGAAGATGGAGATATCTGCCGAGAATGCCGTCGTCTGGGGACACGTGAACGCGCTGGCAGGCTAGCATTGCGGTGTCGTGGGGCGGATTCATTTCTCCAGCACAAGGACCCACTACAAAAAATTTCGCACTCACGAATTTCTTGTGGTCAAACTAAAACGAGGCGACCGAAGTCACAAAAAGTGTAGGTAACTACACCGAGAGAAAAAGGACTTGTTCCGAGAACAAGTGGAACATGTAAAAAGGGGCGGACTTAGGGTAACTTCGTCGTTACCCGACGAAACTCATGGCCCACAAATGAGAGAAGGGCAACCGGGTGGTGATGGAGCCCCTTCGCACCCACCCAACCGGATTTAAATCCATATTTGTTGCAGTGGCCAGGTATTCCTCTTCTGAGTGGAAAACTCATACAAATTGACTTGTATAAGCTTTCCCATCAGAAGAGGAGTACCCCGGTGACCAATTTATGGCATAGAATTATGCAATTCGATTGCATAACTCTATGTCATAAAGAGGCACTCTACTTGGGCCACTCAACCCGCGACGTCACCTGAAACAAAAGAAGGATTAAAGAGTACCCGGCGGCTGGCTCATGTTTTCAGGTGGAAGCCTGCCACCGTACCGGGTCCTATACCCGGTTAGAATTGGAAGAAAGGAAAGACCGAAGGGTATGGTATTAATTCATATTTTTATTTTTTTGTCATATATATATATATATATATATATATATATATATATATATATATATATATATATATATATATATATATATATATATATATATATATATAATTATTTTTACGGTTTGCTCTCATTAAATTTGCCTTTCTCTAGTTTTTTTTCTCGTTTAAGTAATTGCTTAAATACAACAATTAGAGATTAAAGATCAACTTCTCTCGCATTTCTTGTTCTGAATGTACTCGTATGTATTAAAAACCAAGTCTCTTCTCTCTTGGATGTAAAACGATTATACTCGTATGCTAAATATTGATTCCTATTCACATCAAGTGCAAATGTTACATACAAATATCAGCTTGCTCAATGCGTATGCGATCTTGCTCTAGCGTTTCGGATGTTATTGTCGTACATTAAATATTGGATGCATAAAAATTTGATCGCTATTTAATGTCAGAGTACCTCAATGTTTTTTTTTTCTTTTTTTTTATAATGTTCTTGACTTTTGACTAGAAATATTTATCATTATGAACATCTTTTTTTTTTATTTAATTGATTACAAGAACTACCTAAAGCTGTAATTTTTACTCTCGTGTAATATGTTTTTTTTTTTTTAATAATTTAGATATTTCTTAATTTATTTCAAAGTGTCGTAGATCATTTTTAAACGAAAGAGTAAAATTTTCATATATATTTTATTTATTTATTTAAATGATTCAAGTAGAAATATTTTTATAAATTCCTTTTTTTTTAAAATGGAAAAACATGCAAAAAAGATTTGATAAAAATGGAAAAACATGCAAAGAAAAATTTGATAAGAAAGGGTACTTACCCAGACCTCCTCCTACGAGCGCTCGTGTTCGGGGCGGGTAAGGGCCTGAGACTATATATATGGCAATTATTAAATTTTTTTAAAAATTTAGATCTCTACTGATCTCTTGCTGCGGTCAACAAATCTTCTCCGACACGTTTTACGTATGATTTAGATAACAAATTAGTTAAAGTGTTCTACGTGAACTAAAATTTAGGTTGATTGAAAAGTAACTGGTTGCTGTTCCGAACTCCGCTTTGCACCGATTTGGTTTCCGATACTTGAGTTGCTTCCGATATTTGCATGAATTTGCCTCAATGCTTTTTCCGATTGTCGAGGACCAGAGGATGATACGAAAGATACATATGCGAATAGATTCGCGCTTCCAAACTCGATATCTCGCACTTTGCTGCCCACACGGAAAAGTGATATTCATCGATGGGAAATTGAATGGGAACGAGAGAAAATTTATCGAGAGATGACCGGAGCAACTAGATTTATGCACCAAATTCACTGTTATTCCCGTTACAATTGCCAATTCTGCGGCACTGAACTTTGGGATTATGTTTTATTGCTGCAGATCTTACAGATACTTTCCGCTAAAACCTCTGAAGATTCACCGAGAGAATATGTGAATGGCGTGCACTGCTTAGGTCGCGACTTCTTAGTTTTCACATGAATTTCGACTATCTCGAATTATTCGGCAAATTACTTGGCATAGGAAATAATTACAAATCCTAAAATATATTCAATGGCGGGTTACGGGTTGATGCTTTTTTAATGGCGACGACACACACGCACACACGGGACGTCAACCATATTTTTTGATTCCATATATTCCGACGGCTTTCCGACCACCCAACGGGTTTTATTCAAAGAGATATTCTTGTCCACAAAGATTTGAAACGTTCGCACAAAATAATACATGGGAAATCCGCGCTTATAACATTTCACAAGATTTGTTTAAGACGGGCCAAATGATAATTCTCCGCGGATAAGACCACCTCACTCAAAGCTTGCCGCCGCGGTCTCTTCTTCACCATCCTTTCTCGCTTGTTTTCATCTCGCTTGCGACTCGTTACAACGAAATGAAGAGGATGTTCAAGAATGCTAAAATTGATTACTATATGTGGGTGCGGGAAGTGAAAGTTGTATGCATCGGTTGCACTGTAGTATCTGATGCAGTTTTTGCGAGAATGTTTGGATGGACTATTACACAGTCTCGTACAAGTGTTGTATGAGTCGAAGGTGTTGTATGAGTCGGATGCGTTGCATGAGTCGGATGCGTAGGCTGCGCAGTATGTGTAGTATGGGTTCAGTGTGTTGGATGCGTTCCGAAGCTTTACCATTTGAATGGGATTTTGTGTTGCTTGATTGCTGGATTTATGTGAGGGTAAATATTCGTACGTATTGAATGAATGTTGAATGCAGTTTGTTTTGCTATGAGACAAAATGTTGTTTTTAATGCATTTATTATTTCTCTTTCCTCTTTTTCTCAATTAATTGTAGTAATAATTTGTTTCTCTCTTTTTTTATTGTTTTTATTCAAATAATGATAATTATCTTTGAAGAAACACATATCATTTTTAGGTCTTTGTAAAAAAATTTTTTACAAAGACCTACTAGTTTCGCGACCTGTCTGTCCGTCTGTCCGTGCGTCACAGCTGATTTCCTCAGAAACTATAGAAGCTAGAATGCTCAAACTTTGTGAAAAGGTCAGAAGTGATGATCTCTCAAAAGTTAAGGCCTTAACAAAAATTTAAAAAATGTTTAAGGGGGGTCCCCCCTAATAACGAATTGGCCCTTAAAAATTTTTTTTCATTAAAGGTAGTCGAGTGGGGTATCAACTGAAAGGTCTTGACTGGAACTTTTAGAATCTGAAATAAAAAAATCATTTTATGAATTAGGGGGTCCAGGGGTAGGCAAAATGTACCCAAAATTTGTGTGTCCCCCCCCCCTCGCGATTGGACACCTTTGAGCCGAAAAATCTGAAAATTATCACGAACGTGGACCTTTATGAGTACAAGGGCAACAAATACCTTAGAAATCGAAATTCGCTCAACTTTGTTAATAATAGTATGATTTGTAGATTTTACATTTTTGCCCATAAAATCAAAACCGTACCTTCAAACTTCTTGAAATTTCGCAATTATATAGACTAACATAAGATATATATGTTCACAAAATTTAATTGAGATCGAATCATAATCAAGTGAGTTATAGCCATTTCAATTATATGGAATTACACCAACAATAACACGTGTTTATGGTTGATATAGGGTTTTCCAATAAGAGGTGTTATTTTGATATCAAAAGAAAAATACCATTTTTAATACAAATGATCGAATGTTTATTTCATTATAAAGAAGAAGATATGCCGTTAATAGCAATAATTAACATTGAGCAAATAACCTCTACGACACGCTTACAGGACCATATCCTCTTCATGAAATTTTCCATAACCAAATCGCAAAGTGGTTGCCCTATGTCCTCGATAGCCTCACAAATTTCATCTTTGAGATCTTGAATCGACGCTGGGCTTTTGGCATAGACCTTCTTTATCACGTGGCTCCAAAGGAAGAAGTCGCAAGGTGTTAAATCAGAAGATCTATTCAAAAAACACCTCTTATTGGAAAACCCTATATATATTTAAAATTGACTTAGGCACGTTTATTTTCTTTCAATTTTCATGAAAATTTAAGGAATAGTGTTTAACTTGAACATATTCGATCGGCCGAGCATTCAGAAAAATCATTTAAGCTAGATTAAAATGGCGGCTGCACTGTGCTTATGAAAGAAACTGTGCATCTTTTGTATAAATTTGAACGATTTCATATCTAAGTATTGGATGAATAATTCAAGTTATAGATTCACGCCATTAGAAAACTTGCTTCTAACCCTAGGATGTTTACAAAGACCTTCTGGTAGGAGCACTCTCCTGCTTACTCAACTTGTTGGAATATGAAATCATGTTTTTTTTTTATGTTCTCCCTTTTGACTAGGTTTTTGATTTCGTACCATATTGAGGATATGCTGGGATTTAGGATTGGTGTAAAACATGTTAAATATAAATGTGCCATTTTGGTTTTTGTAGCCTGCAACGCCGGGAATTTTCAGCAACGTGTCGCATACGTCTTCGATGTAAGGAAATTTTTCACCGGTATGTTCGTAATAATCATTACGGATATCCTCTATTGTCGCTCCATCCTTAGCTCGCGAAGTGCTAATACTGCGAATAATTGCATCAAACGGAATTTGATCGTCTGATAAATTATTTGCAGAGTTTTCTGACGTAAGGCTACAATCGCCCACAATAGTCATTTTTCTAATTCTAAACAATTAAAACACTGGAACACGAAACAGTGAACTACACAGAATGAAAGACGATTTCATTATGTTAGGGAGAGGTACAGATTATTCTATTTTTATTCAAAACTCTCGCAATTCATTGTACTATACTGTTCATAGGATTGTATAGTGATGAGCATATTGTTTCATGAACCTGGTTCTTGAATTCCCCTCTAAATTGTATAACAGCCGATTATTTCGCCAGTCCTATATTTTCACGTCTTTTCTAATAGAATAAGCAACAAAATCATGTATCGGATGGAAGCATATTGAAGGAATGACGTTGCCGAATTCGGTTTGATTTCCATAGAACTCTTGCACGCTGGATTTTTGAACCTTACCTGCTCAATTACTACAAAATCCCCGCAAACTAATATTTTGGCGTGAGGGTGTTTCAAAACTAGATAAGATGATAGATCATCAAAAAACGTCTCATAAACAGTTAACGGTGAATTACAGGGAATATAAATAGAAAAAATCAATAACTCTGTATTATGAGGGAGAGAAATTTCGATAATAACACATTCTAAAGTAGGAGAAAAACAGAAATCAGAATAAGGAGAACTAGGTAGAGCTTTGCTAACTGCAACCAAAACCCCACCACCATGAGACTTATTAGTAGCAATCAGGTCACGGTCACATCTATATACAATATGATCAGGAAACATTTCACTGCTCAAAATGTTTTCATTCAGCCAGGTCTTGGAGAAGCAAATGATTGAATCATTACTAACTTGATAAAAGATAAAGAGTTCCTCAGGCTTGGTCCTTAATCCTCGTATATTTTGGTTAAAAATAGAGAAACACATTTTATTAGGAGAAGAGAAGTTGCATTGAACAGTATTAAGGTTTGAAAATGATTCATTGAGGTTTAAAGAGGATACAGTGGAAAAAAAACATTATGATTATCAGAATATTCATCAAGATCACTTGAGACTAGAGCTTTGGGATTTAGTTTATTGCCCGACGAAATTTTTTTCATCTCGATTTAAACGGCTTAGCAAGTACACCAGCAGGCCAGTAATTCGAATTCAGGACAATATCAGTATTTGCAGAAATCACCAATTTAGATGAGGCAATTACTTTGTCCGTTAGTCCTTAGTCAACTTATGACAACTAAAGACTTTAACGGATGATCCAAACCTTTTGTTGACATAACGCTTTAGGTCCTCAACAGAAGTTTCGTACGCCACTCTAGATATGAAGATATTCTTCAAAGGTATAGAAGCACGAATGACTGGAGAATCGAGATCTGTTGATCTCGGCTATACTAAAAATTAGTAATTTTAAGAGGTATTAGAAGTTGTCTTGTATTTTTCATTGTTTAAAGTGAAAATAATGTTTTTGTTTTTATTATGGTTAAAATAAAGCATTTAATTACTTTTGATATTACATACTTCGTTTTATTTATTTCTTCCACTTTGTTTTCATTTATTTGGGGTCAGAAGTGACCTTATGTGACTGTTTGTGTGATTTTTCCAATGCGCCTAATTAAGGGTTAACTGAACATTAAACTAAAATGCAGAAAAACTTTATTATCACTTGATTGCAATACATTTGTTCAGCCACCTTCAGTGAATTTTATGAAATTAATTTTTGTAAATTTTTAGCCATCTCTTTTGGAATGGTAGAACAGCTGCATATGAGTTGAATATTAGCCTTCAAAAAAATTCATTTCAAAAATGGAATAATTTTGATAGTACGATAATATCCCGATCTATTGTCCCTAAAATTATCTGGAAATTAGACACTAAATGCGTGATCCTTTGCTCACTGAACAGTCATTAAAGCTATTCTCTATATTGCAAAATGCTCACACACCATGTCATACATTCGAATGAATTATAACCAAGGATAAAAATCATCTTAACATACAATTTGATGCTATTACATATGGAAAGTCCATATTCTCGCTTACAGACACTATCATCACCTTTTCGGTATAGGGCACAATCATTGTGTAATGTCCTTTTTCCGAAACGCATGCGTAATCAGTAATGTAGTGATTTCCTTTTCGCAATAGTCCTTTTTTGAGCACTCAACTGTTTCGACTCGTACCGCGGAGACTATAAAAACGTTGCACGGACTCGAAATTCAACGGCAGTTTCAAAGTGGCAGTTGTTCTTCAAACAACGGATAATTTCCTTCATTCATAATTTGAATTTTCTCAATGTTGTCTCAGTTTTTGGTGGAAAATTAACAGAAAATAGAAAATTTTAAAATCATGAGTTCGGGTTAAAGTGAATTATCACAACTTTTTCAGTGTCTAATTGAGTCTTTTGCTGTTGTTCACTAAACAGTTTTCGTTTTGAGTTTTCCGTTTTGAGAAAATTTGTGGTAAAATTTAAATAAATTTTTTCTTTTTGTGTGAAAATTCACATTTAAGTTAGTGGGGAAAGTGTCTCGAGTGAAATTAAACTTAGTATGTTCGACATATACTGTTTTCAGGCTTAGCAAAGGTATTTATAATTGTTCGCTTGCATAATTTAAACGCTAAATAACCTAAGTTGAAAGTTCAAAGAAGTGCTGGCAGTTGGAAATGATAAGTGCAGCAATTTTGCAGTTAATAATGCAACCTTAAGAGCTTAAGAGGATAATAAGCTCCTGAAAGTGATAAAGTAGGATTGCAGTGTTGCATTGGCATTTCATTGCTGACTTGAATAATTGATGATTATTTTTAAGTTTGCCAATGGAGAGGAATCTTAAACAACTTAGATTTAAGCGCTTTGATTTAAACGAATGATTTGAATTTAGTTTAAAAAGACTAGTTGTCTAATTAGCAAGGTTTTTTAAGCTGAAATTCAATTTTTAACTTGAAAAGATGTAGAGATTCGTTTGAAATTACTTTTAACTTATGTTTTTCAATTTTAAATTTTTATGTAACAGATATGTTTTTAATACTTTAATACATAGATGGAATTTTTTAAGGATAGAAGCTTAGGCAATTCATATAATTAATTCTATTTTTGAACGAGTTAAATCGAGTTGCTGCCAAAATTATAGATCCATCCCTTACAGCTTTTCTGATACATTTTGGGTGTGGCACATTTTTCGATTTGTTGCGTTTATCATTTTCAAACGGCAATTTCATGATTTGATGATATTTCGAACTTCAATGGACTAAGAATGTCTTAAATATTTGCCTAAAAAATTATACACGATCATAGATCCCTTAACTGTTTGGAGAAAACATCAAAGAAGCCAATAACTCTATCAGACTTATAAAAGAGTAATCCTTCAAGAGTAGTAAATTGTTTAAAATCTATTTATAAGCTTTTAACGCAAAAACTAAAATTTTTTTTACAATTCCCTATTAGTATCGGCACGAGTCCATTTATCAGTGCGTCAGAGCAGGTTTTCTCAGGAACTATTCGAGAAAAAAAAATCAAACGATTTTAATTAGGGTCTCCCCATATAAGGGTGCGACACACAAAATTTTTTTTTCGCCGAAGATACGCAAATAGGGTAAAAAATGGATGATTTTGATGAAATCTGTTGATATCAGTTTTTAAAACTGCAAAATTGATAATGGAAAAGCAGGGGAAGTGAAAGAACACAAAAAAATGTGACCTCCCACCTTGCGATCGTAAACCTTTGGACCAAAGTAACTAGAAAAAATCATGTGGGTACAACAATGACAAATACTTCAGATGTTGAAACTTTTTGAAATATCTTTGATATCTGCATCGCATAACGCTCGTGCGATCTACACTTCACTTTCCATCCGTTTCATCAGGTATGCCACGCAGACAACGGTTAGAACAGCGGTATAAGGGGCATACAAAAATATGTGAAGTCATCATAATCTTATCTTGTCCAAGTCATCAGCTCTCAGATATAAAAAATTTTGAATACGAGGGCGGTCCGATAAGTGCTTAGCCTCACCAGCCGATGGCGCCACTATCGCAACAGAGATTCACTGTCGTGTAGTACATTCTCGTAGACGGCTACTTTCAAAATTTCAGCCGAATCGGACTCGTAGTTTTGTTTTTACCGGGTGTGGAAACGGGCATGTTCACGGGATTTTAGAAAAATGGAGAAAGAGCAATATCGGCCGGTGATTAAATTCTTGTTTTAAGAAAGGAAATCGTGCAGTAAAATCTATGAGCGTTTGGATGCTGTACATGGTACGATGGCGACCGTAAAAAATTGAATTAACGAGTTTCAATGTGGTCGCACGTCTGTTTTTGATGAGCTACGCCCAGGTGCCCCGCAAACGGTTACAACGAAGGATAACGTGGCAAAAATTCATGCACAAGATAGCTGAGATAAAGCAATTCAATAAACTGCGTGGGTCATATCCTGCATGAAATTTTGGGCTCATTTTTGCTCGCTCCGGACAACAAACGCAACCGCGAGACCACTTCAGAGCCATGTTTGAGGCTGCTTAAGCATAACCCGAAGGAGTTTCTGCGTCGCTTTGTGACCGCGGACAAAACATGGCTCCACTGGTGCACACCAGAGATCAAGAAGCAATAGAAACAGTGGACTTCACCCGGTGAACGTGTTTCGAAGAAGACGAAGGCTATCCTATCGGCTGGATCGGTGATGGCCACCGTTTTCTGAGATTCACAATGTGTGATCTTCATCGACTGCCTGGAGAAGGGCCAAACGCTCACAAGGCTCTACTATGCCGAATTATTGGGCCGATTCGACACTGAATTGCAGAAAAAGGGACCCATTTGGTGAAGAAAAAGTGCTCTTCCACCATGACAACGCACCGGCTTACACCTCCGCCAGCTGGTACCCCATTCAGAAATTTGAGTTGGATGAGGAGGCTATCACCATCACGGAGGCCTACTTTGCAGATCTCAAGAAAACGTATTCTTCAGGCGGGTCAAAGAAGTGGGAGCATCGTTGGGTCAAGTGTATTTTGCTAAGAGGAAATTATGTTGAGAAATAAAAACCACTTTTCCAAAATTTTCGTTTTTCTTTTGTATGTTAAGTACTTATCGGATCGCCCTCATAGTTTGACGCAGTAAAACATAAGTAAGTAAAACTCTGAGTTTGCAAGAATAACTGTCTGTTCTAGCATCTCGACGATTGGGTCAAAATAACTGCCCTAGGATGCTATGTTGAACATTTTCAGGACTGAGATTCAATAAAGCGGGATCGAAACAGGTTCCACATAAATTCTGTATTTGATACCGCGGTGTTCATCTCGATCAGTATCTGTACTATACTGAACATGTCAAAATCATGCACATTAAAGCATGAAAAGTTACCATACCCCTTTGACGACTCTTTCAGCCCAGATACATTAATTAAAAGGTCAAATTGATCTGTTACAAGACTCTGGTTAGGCAAGTATTGAAGTATGGATGTCAGACCTGGCACAGGGTATTTTTTAGAGGCGAAGAACTTAAAAATGGCAACACTCGGTTTGTTTTCAGGTTAGTTTTGTTCGGTAATTCATCATGAATAGACTCACGGTGTAGCAACGATTGCAAATAAGCCAAAGGAAGAAATAGAAATAGAAAAAAAGGGATGAAGCCTCAAAAGACGCAGCCGCAAAATCAATGGCAACAGGTAACAAAGGCGAAGAAAAGTGCAAAGCAAGCAAATCCAGAAAAAGTTCTAAGTGCTGGTGGCACCAACGGAATTAACACTATTTTCCAGCGCTGGAGGGATTAACCGATGAAATAGGACTTGAAGAACATCGAAGGTAATTCTAATCAAGATAATGATTTAAACATTATTCAGTATTTCAAAAATAAAAACAAGGAGAAGAAACCAGCCCGCAATTCGGCGGGTTCCTCTGAAAAAGCTTCCAAAAAGGCAGAAAAAGTTCCACCAATCAACGTGTTCGGACAAAGCGGAAAAGATATGGTTCGGCTATTGGCAGCCGAAAATAAACTTGCAAATTTTGAGATGAAGTGAATTAACACCAAAAAATTCACTACAAGGACGAAATCCCTGGTTGATTTCAAATCAGCTAAAGATGCGCTGAATTCTGGGGAGGTTCTACATTTCACCTATACCCCAAAAAGTGAAAAGAAACAGACCGTTTTGTTGAAGCGTTTGGACTGCGGAGAGGATACCATCGATCTTCTTCAGGTGCTCAAAGAAGCTGCACCAGAAATTGATTTTATTTCATTCAAAGTCTTTGTGACAAGAAGGTTGACCGTACAAAGGAAGAATTTACCACTTTAACTGGTACAAATTACAAATAAGAGCAGTCCATGTACCCTTCAATCAATAAGGTACTTGAATTTCATTGTGGTGAGCCTCCAGAAAAGCGAATTCAACTAGCGTTACCGATGTCAAAGATTTGGTCATTCGGCTGCCAACTGCCCAGCACTATCGATGCGTCAAATGCAAAGACGTTCATGCTCCCGGTGAGTGGAAATTGGCTCAAACGGAGCCTAAAGAAAAATTATACTGCGCTAACTGCAGTGTTTTTGGTCACCCAGCATCATATCTAGGATGCTCCCGATATCAACAAGTAAAAGTTAAATCTGCTCCAAAGCAAACACAAGTACATCGTAGTGCCATAACTTCCAACTTCGTCTAACTCGGAGTATCGTTTGCACTCGCCGCTAGAGGATCAGCAGAAAATGCTGCAAATAATGTAAATAATATAAGTGGCAATAAAGAGCTGCTCCTCAAAATTTACCAGCAAGTTAATTCTTTATAGGAGAGAATTGACAAACAAGATTCAAAAATTAACTTTGTTGTTCAGCGTTTAGTTCTTTCAAATGCCTCAAAATAACTTGTCATCCAGTCACGCTCCCATCGATAGGTTTCGCCTTATCTCGATTAACGTCAACTTTATTGTTGCTATACATCAACGAGAGTATCTCCTTGAATTTATTATTAAGCAACAGCCTGACATCGTACTTCTCACTGAAATCTACCTAAATTCATGGCATTCAAAGATTTTGCATTCGTAAGAAACGATAGGATAAGGCCGATGGGGGAGGTGGCACCGAGATATTGGTTATAAGACCCTGTTGTTTCCAAAATGTTGAAAAAGTCGAATTCCAAAGCATTGAATTTCTTGAAGTGTCCGCTATCAAAATTTCACTGCCAGGTGAGAATAACCTCTTCGCTATCGCTGCCTATGCAACTGGTCAAAATGTTCTCAAGCTCAAGAAGGAGCTCAACTCCTTGTTTGAAATACTTGAATTGAACAGACGACATAGTTATTATATTTTTGCCGGTCACCTGAATGCCAAACCTACATCATGGCTAAATGCCACCAATAATTCAAGTGGTGTATTCCTGAAATTGTGGATAACAGAGAACCAAATTGAATACAGGTTCAATGTAAATGGGTCGGAGCTCCCACCATACCCTAGGACAAATTCATATTTGGACCACTGCATTGCAGACGCAAGGCTTGAATTCAGCTTGAATAGCCCTCAACGGAAACTGCAGGTGCTTCCTTACGATAGCGACCATAACGCAATCGTATTGGAAATCAATCTTTAGAGGGATGATGTCTTCTTCAACCCAGTTCAACATGAAAATCATTGGTTGAATTTAAAAAACGGAATGGGGAAAGTTTCAAAAGAAGTTTAATCGAGAGTGCCAGAACCAAGGACCTTCTTCTGATGACGGCAACGCTTGCTCAATGGTTCCAAATCGCAGAAATCTAACTAACATTGAAATAGATCTCTATTTGTCGAAGTTAGAGAAGCTGACGTTTGAAACGATTGAGAAAGTAGTTCCCAAGATTAAACATCGAAGCAATACGGAAGGATATATAACAGCAACTATTGCAAGGTTAAAAAGCCTTCTTTTCACATGCGCCAATAATATTTATCGGCAATTTTCGGACTACAATCATCCTTCGTTGAATTTGCTGAAATCACACCTGAAGAATGTCCGGAACTTTATCCGTTCATACTTCAGGAGTGAGGTCAGAAATCAATGGCCGGGAAAACTGAGGGGTATTAGCCCACAGGACCCAGACGGCGTTTTCACAAAAGTGAATTGCTTATTCCGTAAAAAGTCTCGTGTGAAGGTATCGAATCTTGGAGTCACTAGTGATGACATAAATCTTCTCGATAGGGCTGGTATCGAAATTGATAGTACGACTCCGGTTAGAAATTGAAACAGGATTATATATGATGGATTGCAGAAACTTGCCCTGATTGGAACACATTTTGAACTGATTCACCTGCCAAACTTTGAGAGAGGGAGTCAAATCTTTTCAGAGGTCATTGAAACAAAAGTTTCCGACTTCAAATCAAGCCTGAACGACTAATCAATTCTTCATTTCAATGAAAAATGAACATCTGACCTCATACCGAGCTTGAATTTTATTGATTATTTAGTCAGCTATGAAGACTTGTGTTTCATGTTTGGCAGGATAAACAACAAGAAATCATGTGGTACTGATGGTATTCCAAATGCCTGAGGTTGCTATTAGAAATTATTGCATATTGTTCAACAACATGTTGAGCAATTCATATTTCCCGAACGACTGGAAAAAGGCGTTTTCATTTGAGTTAATTGCATAGTCCTTTTTATTTATTTATCAAACTTTATATATTGTAAGAAAAAAAAACTGGTCCGGGTTATTCTCCTTAAGTATTTACAAGGCATAGCCCAATTTGCTGCTTTTTTTCACTGGTAATTAATCGTAAATAATATGGCCACTAACGCCTTATGATTGGGATTTAAACCGAGAAAAACGGCCGATGGTACTTGATTTGAAAGTACGTTTTATTTCTTTCTGCATGTATACAGTGAGTTCAAAGAAGATAACAACAGGATAAGTTCAAGTTTGACGTCCGTCCCAGACTCCGAAATCGACTGGCATTCGAAAGGTGATGTGATGATCCTTGCCTGGGTGCAACTTAATGATGCTTGCTAAATCCCCACGTGGCCAGTTGTGTGTTGCCCGCTTTTACGATGACCTAGCTTCCGAGTACGATGTCCGGGGTAGGGGAAGCCCATTTGTTCCGTGATTGCAGTTGCCACAAGTATTCGTCTGTCCAGCGTGTCCACAAATCGTTGTGAAGCTTCTGAATGTATTTTCATCTTTGCAGGTGGTTGATGTGGGATGAATGCACTTCCGAGTAAAATTCCACCGCTGATGCCAATAAGGAAATGATTTGGTGTCAAAGGATCGACATCGCTGGGATCACTTGTAAGAGGACATAGTGGCCAGCAATGTTTCACTTGACAGAGCAGAGTGGAACCTTCTTTGAACGTGAGTGTCGCATTGCCGATGACTCTGGTCAAGTGAAATTTAACCAATTTGACTCCTGTCTCCGATAGTCCTCCAAAGCGAGAGGCTGCTGGAGGAATGAAGTGCCAGGTGATGCTCTTCGAACATGTGAAATTCGTCTTCAGAGATTTGAGCATCCGATGCATTGTTGCTATTTCCTTGTTTACTCTTATGAAGTCGGTTCTGTTGTCACTATAAATATTGTCAGGATAGCCGTGCCGAGATATGAACCGCCTTAGAGCTGGTATAAAGCAATTTGTAGTCAATTCTGTGGCTGTTTCAATGTGAATGGCCTTTTTAGCCAAACAGACAATGAGCACTATGTAGGCCTTGTACAGCTTGGCTGACCATCCGAGCCATGATTTGACAATGCGTGGTCCTGCATAGTTGACACCGCAGTTTGCGAATTCTCTTGCAGACGTGACTCGTACCGTTGGTAATAGGGCCATCTTTTGATGCAATGTCTTCGCTCGACGTCGTGTACACGTAATGCAGTTGCGAATGACCTGCTTGATGGCAATCCGTGATCCAATTATCCAAAATTTGTGTAGTAAAATGGTTTGTAGTAATCGATAAGCCGCATGCAAATGTTGCTGATGCTCATGAGTGATGAGAAGTGAAGGATTGGATGCCATTGGTTGAAGGGTAGTTCCGCATTTTCTAAACTGCCGTTGATCCGCAAAATGCAATCAGTGTCGAAGAATGGGCCCAGACCGTGTATTTTACTTGCTTTAAGAGACGAACAGTTCCGCGTAAGAAGATGAGTTTCCTGACTGAAAGACTCCAACTGGGCCTGTCGTACCAAAATGATGAACTTTTGATTAAGTTCTGCTTTCATAAGTGGACCGATGATGCGATGAAATTTAACCAATGTTCGTAAATTATTGATAAAGTTCAAGCAGGTGGTGGTGATCCGAACCATTTTTTCTTATCCGAGAAATAGTGAATTGGGAGGTTGCTATCAACTGTTAGCAGGTTAACTTTTACATGCCGAACTTCCAACATGATTGATTCGCCCATGGTGGGCACTGGCCGTCTATGAAAATATCTTTCTGAAGTTATAAAGGTTGGTTCGTTCCACCAGAGACGATGTTGACATAGCTGTGCTGGTTCCTGGCCGCGTGACGCACAATCCGCTGGGTTAAGTTTAGACTTAATGTGATGCCATCTCTCAGGTTGGATTATGTTGATGATGTTGGATGTCCGATTTACCACAAATGTTTTCCAGTGCCTAGGGCTATCCGCTATCTAAGCTTATGTCACTTGCGAGTCCTTACAGCAGTGGAAGTTGTCCAGATTGACATTCAAACAGGATTTGGTAAGTAAGTCCACGAGTCACTATTCCTCGACTTGAATTATGTGTTCAAGGTGAGGAATGGTGACTCGCTTGATGGGTGCTACCTTATTTCAAGTTGTAGCAATGTGGCTCGTGTGTGTCTCCACTTTACGTTCTAGCGTAAACCATTGCGGCGTATGCCACTTCCGATGCGTCCGCAAAGCCAATTAACTCCATTAAAGAGGGTGACCCGATACATCGTGGATTATGTACACCAGAGAGCGCTGTTAGGCCAGATATGTCTCTTAGATTAGAAAGTGAGTCATCCCTGCCAATCCCTGACGATCTATAAATTTTGTAGATATAGCTTGGCCACGATTGAAACTGGAGTAAGAAAACCAAGAGGGTCAAAAATCCGTGCTGAAGTAGCCAAGAACGTCCGCTTTGTGTATGTGTTCGGTGTGGTGATATCGATGTTAAATTCGAAGGTGTGTGAGGTTGAATTCCAAAGTAATCCAAGTACCCAGCTTGATTCGTCGTTGTTAAAGGAATGAGATTGTGCCGTAGTATTGATTGGATTCGAAAGTTCTTGTGCATTAGATACCCAACGGCGTAGCTCCAAACCGCTGCTGTTTCGGACGTTAATGATGTCCCGCTTTAGCTGTAAAGCTTCGTAAATATTGTCAGCTCCATCCAAGTTGTCGTCAACACAGAAATTTTCCATAATTGCCTGTACCACTTGCTTTGAAATGTTGTTGTTATCACTGACTATTTGATGTAGTGTGTGCCCAGCTTGAAATGGTGCTGATACGGTGCCGTATGTAACCGTGTTAAGTTTAGTCTATTATCCGTTCCTCCATGGAAAGTCTCCAGACTATTCGTTGATAGTTGGCACTGACGGGGTCCATTAGGATTTGCCTATACATCTTCATGATGTCGGCGACCATGACGATAAGGAACGTCCGGAACTTGCAGAGCAATGTAAAAATGTCATTTTGTATGGTCGGACCGACCATGAGCTCGTTGAGGGATACTCCTAGTGTGGATTTGACTGAAGCGTTGAAAACCACTCGCAGTTTTGTTTTGTTGCTTGTGGGCTTAAGGACTGCATGGTGCGGTATGTAGTATGAATGCTGCTCATCGAACTGCAAGTCCGTCGTTGTCAAGGGTGACATACGTCTGAGCTCCAAGTATTCCGCCATAAATTTGTTGCAGTCTAGCCGCAGTTGATGGTTATGCGTAAATCGCTTCTCCAGGCTATGTAATCGTTGAATTGCCCATTCCTGCAAATCACCAAATGGCTGAGGAGTGGGCCAAAATGGAAGTCGTACTAGATATCTGCCGCTTTGAGTACGATGAACCGAATTTGCATAGTGAGTCTCTCATTCCATTTTTTCAGGAGTCCTGACAGGTTGACTGTCTATATTTTCTAGTTCCCAGAACTTCCATAATAGTGACTTTACGTTGATTGTGTTCATTTCCGCATCATAATGAACGTCTGTGGCCGCTGAATGGTTACCGTCAGAATTTTCAATTCCCGTAATGATCCATCCAAAAACAGTATTGTGAGCCGTGAATGTATTGTTTGTGATGGCGCGTTGATCTAATATGATGCGCAAGGTTGGTCCCGCACCGAGTAACATGTCGATATGTGCTGGTTTATCAAAGTCCGAATCCACAAGTTGTAACGAGGGATTGATGCCAAGATGTTGCCTGTTGATCCACTGTGTTGGAATGTCCTCCAGAATCGGACACACCACTAACGCTGATATTGTAATGTTCTGCATGCTGCCTTTCGAAGAACGTTTCATTGTAGTTATACCGAGCGTTCTCAATTTTGAGTGTTTATACAGGTTCTTCAGAAAAGATAAATATGTAAGCGATGAGACTTCGAGTAAGTATAATGAAATTGCACTTGAATTCAAAATTAAATCGTAAGAGGCCTATCAAACTTACGTTAGCGTCATAGCAGAGGAAACTATTTCCAGTCCCGAAAAATTCTTCGACTTTGTTAACGTTAAGCGCAAAACATCTAGTTATCCTTCTTTAATGTCATATAATAACTCTGTCTCATCCTGTACCGAGCAGATCTGAGAATTCTTTGCTGATAATTTTCAGTATGTTTACTCTAATTCAGTCACTTTGCCTCATTTAGAGTCGTTGGAAATAGTCACAAAGCCCTTAATTGGAAACATTACCATTTCTGAAGATGAAATTCCTCAGGCTATTGAAGATCTAGATGCACTTAAAGGACCCGGTCTTGACTTTATTCCTTCTTGATTTCTGTCTCTCTGCAAAGATGAATTGGTTAGACCTCTCTCCCTTATTTTTAATAAATTATTAACATCTGGTATATTCCCCAAACTTTGGAAGCCATAATTTATAACACCAATTCACAAAAAAAGGCGATAAGTGGCACGTGGAGAACTTTAGGGGTATTGCTATCCTTTCTACTAAGTCAAAACTATTCGAAAAAACTATCTGCAGTAAAATTTCGCCCATTATCGAACCGTATACGAATGAACAGCAACATGGCTTCCGTAAAAATAGGTCGACCACGACTAATCTAATTACCTTGACGTCGGATATTCTTTGTAGTATGGAGCAAGGCTACCAGATAGATGCTATATACACAGATTTCAGTAAAGCGTTCGATCGAGTGAACCATGAAATATTAGTGAATAAACTTCGCATTTTTGGCATCTACGGTTCGTAGCTCAACTGGATTCAGTTATATTTGAATCCGCACACAATGCGTTAAGTTTCAAGGTCGGTTGTCTCGTTAGTTCAGTGTCACCTTTGGAGTACCTCAAGGCAGTCATCTTGGTCCGCTCCTCTTTAATATTTTCATCGCTGATCTTTCTATAGTACTGTCTGATATTCCACACCTGTTTTACGCCGACGACCTCAAACTTTATCACTGCATACAATCCTTATCCGATGTATCTTTTCTCCTATCCAAATTAGCTGTCCTTTAGTGGTGCTCTCAATATAGAAAAATGCCAGATAATAAGTTTTGCAAGAAAAAAGAACGTCATCTTACATGATTATGACATTAATAACACACAACTAAGAAAAGTCAAAAGTGTTGTCGACCTTGGCGTAGTCTTAGACATGAAACTCCGCTTTAACCATTATGATGAAATTCTGAGCAAGGCTTACAAAATGCTAGGTTTCATTAAACGTAGAGCAAAAGAGTTCAGAAATATCTGGGTGTCTTTCCACTTCTTGAATACGGCTGCACAGTCTGGTACCCCAGATTCGACATTCATAGTCGTAGATTAGAGTCAGTGCAGTTTTTGCTCTTCGCCCTTAGATCCTTGTATGGTCCTACCTCTTTCCACTATCTTCCTTCTTATGAGGTTCAACTTCAACTAATCAACCTGACTACACTGGCTTCTAGGAGAGTTGCATTGTCCGCCTGCGTGCCTTTTGATGTTTTAAGAGGTTACATTCAAACTTCATCCTTGTCAGACAAGATTCACTTGAATGATCCTATAAGAGCCACAAGACACACACCAATGCTAACGTTGCGTATGCACCACACCAACTATGCTAGCAACGAGCTGCTTAGCAGATACTGTAAAGCATTCAACAAGTTTAGCGTACATTACTCCACAACCCCCTCCAAATCCAATTTTAAGAAACAAATGTTAAATGCATTCAACGCCCCTTCCTCATAAATGATTAAATTAAATTTGTATTTTTTTGTTTTTTGTTTGGTACAATAAATAAATATGCTTACAAAATTGTTTTTTGTCCATACTGTTACATTTTCGCTGAGCCAATGTAAAAATATCCGCAGATTGAACGAATTTAGTTTTTTCCCGATTACTTTAAAGGAATCCGGCTCGACGTACCAAAATGAAGGGGATTTATACCGAGAAAAACGGTCGGTGGTTCTAGATTTGGAAGTACGTTTTATTTCTTTCTAACATTCCGCTCGTAACAAGAAACATGTGTACAGTGAGTTCAAAGAAGACAACAATAGGATAGGTTCAAGTTTGACATCTGTCCGAGATTCTAAAAGGGCGAAGCCTGTAAACTGGCATCTGTCCGAGACTCCGAAAATTAGAAGCCTGTTGCCTTGATGTAATTTTGAATATTGTTGTTTGAGGTATGAAAATGTCCGTGCACCTTATCAATTGCTTTTTTTAGCTTCACGCAATCATGACTTCACGCACACAAAGAACAATCACTGAACTTGCCAATGACAGACAATGAATTCGGTTAGCCGACGGCAGTCACGAAAACGAAGCCGCGAATCCTTACGACGGTTCCCGGATAGAGGTCTGTCACTCCTGCACTTGTCAGACCAATTGGGGCTGCCATAGTGCCGAATGCCAGATCCCTCTCTGAGACCAAGCCGCAAGTTATTACATACAAAACCCCAAAAAAAGGATACGAGAACTTAGATCAGATAATTTTTCTTTTGTTCTCTCAAATATGTAGCTCTTTGCCCACAATACTGCGATAACGTCAAATTATGTTGTAATTTAAAATTCGCAACGGCAAATGAATTTCCGAAATGAAAAATTAGTTCGCATAAACTCAAGTTTCGCAACGAATATCAATTATATTAACTTAAAACTTTCTCACTATACTGTTATATTTATCTTTTTGGCAGCTTCATTAGCCATATATTCCTGCATTTACATAAGCATTTCATGTTTGAACTATCATTTCAGAGGCTCCACGCCATCTCTTGCATTGAATTCAATTGCAAATTCTGCCGCATGTCATTGTAATGTGGTTATTCATAACACTTCAGTTTAATATCATCCAGTGTAAAGTGTTTTTAACAAATCAAATTACTAATCTCAAAAGAAACATCTCAGTGCATTTTCTTTTGAGCTTTTCTTACATGCCCATATGTGATGGCATATATTGTAATTTAAAAGTACTCACAACAAAATGCAATTTATCTTTTATGCAAAACAGTTTACCATAAAATAGGTGAAACGCTGTCTTGCAAATATACAATATAATTAGATTTAATGAGAACTGGTTATAGACGACAGGTGTTGTATTATGAGCTCGCTGCTCCATTAGAATAAAAATTCGCAATAATTAATTTTTTAAGTAAAATTTTTGTTATGATGGTAATCTGGAAGAATTTCTACGGAACGGTCATGTGACATTCGTGCAATAACTTTGTTGAAGGCAACGGAAAGCTTAACGCACGGTTTATTCTAATTATTGAAAACAATGCTAAAGGTAGTACATTAATCAAACATGCCTTGAGATGAAAACAAATCAAGAAAGTATTTCATTTACGATCAATGTTTTTGATAGTAGTTTGCGATCCGATGATGCATGAAGGTGATGGTTCCACTAGTTTAGCCCTAAGCAGTGTAAGATGTGATTACAGCCGGTAAAAATTCACGATGCCAATTCAAGTTGCAATGAAACAATTAAAATTATGTTTTTACTCTGATTTAAGTCTCGTTAGAGCCATGTTTCAGCCGGTTTTACAGTGCATTATAAATCTTCAAATCCGTATGAAGTCGAGTCTTGCGCGACCTTCGCTAGCCCACAAGTTTCTATTGTGGCTTGGAGCCGTTAAAACTAATTCAATTTTACTTTTCCAATTTCCCATACAAAGTGGTTCATATGTTAACGACGGAATAAATTAACTAGGGAATCATTGTCGTAGTCCGGACTTGAGTGAGATGAGCTCTTATTCATCCAGCGCGAAAAGTTAACATTCTCCTGACTTAAGCCCACCACCTACCAACTTACTAGAGTCCGAGCTCGCGGCCTGGTTCCGCTGGTAGATTTAAGTCTTACAGCAAATTAATTCATTAGTTTGACCAACAAACCGTGCGAAGAACGTCACCGCGATTGATCGCGGCCGTATGTGACCTTATATTGATTTGAGCCGTTGTTTGAGGTCGCCATGCAACGAGAAATATTTAAAAATATTAAATTACCTGCATAGTAGTTTTCGGTGCAATAAAACGGTCGTGACTTAGTGGTGAAGTGGAAAGTCATTGCTGCACGATGAATAGAATTCACAAGATAGAAGGTATCTAACTCACGACCTATCTTATGTTACATGTGACCAATTAAGTAATTTCTGCAAAGTGTGTGATAGTTGTGTTTTTAATATAAATGAAAATTTGTCGGAATGTAGTGGAGCAACTGAAAAATGTGAATTGCTTAATGAATTTAATTGTTACTTCCGGATTGGAAAAGCCTTTAAAGTTGCAGTCTAAGAATAGAAACGTGTTCAAGATATCGTGAGATATAGTAGATGATGTCTCCAAACGAAACTCTTTTTCCGGAAAACGGTGAACAGTTGATTTTAATAAAATCGTTGAATATTAATGAAATCACGTAAAAGAACTGGTTTAGGTATTTGGCTTGAGTATGTGATGTCATTGACCAGTTCTATGTACTTCGTAGGAGTATTGGCCGGAATATAGTTTGCATTGGCTTAAAAGGCCCTTGACCAATAGTATTTTTAGTTTTTTTTTGACATTCAGGGAATTACAGGTTTCTTTTCACAAAGCTTCACCTTAATTTGGGAATTTCGACTGGCTGATATTATTATTACATTCAATTCAAAAGATTCAATTCCTGCTTCATTGGCTGAATTTTTTTTTTCGAATTATATATTGATCAAGATGTAGGGATACTCTAACTATCTCTAAGCGAAGGCCCGAAAGACATTGTAATGCTAAAGAAAATAAAGGTGTATTGCTTATTCAACCTTATCAATGCCAGCCTAGTCCAAATAATGAAATAGTTCGGATAATATGGCTCAATTACACACAGAGTTAAAGCTTACACTTGTAATGATTTGCTACACGTTCTAGTACGTTCGAGTTTTACCGAAGGAAATCTACACAGACCTCTGATCGGTTAGTCTCGGTATGTGTCAACGGACTGTAACCAACAGATCAACTAATTCAGGCACCCTTAGTCTAACTTAGTCTAGCTAGTTCGGAGAGGAGTTTCGGCCGTAGTTCTTATGTGAGTAGACTAATAGTCCAGGAGCGGAGCGCAAAACGCTACCCGCATCAAACTACTGACTGGAATTAGTTTAAAATAATATTTCAGACTGGCTAGAACCGCAGAGGCTGCACGCCAAAAGTGGTGCCTAGGGGCGCTAGAGGCCTACTTCCGGTTCCACTTCCGGTTGGAAGAACCCTGTAACACAAAATTCTCAGTTATAACGTCTTGATTGAAGTTATGTACAATCTTATCACTGACAGATTGACTCAACATTCTCTTGTGTAAAACCATTATAAAAGAATTTCAATCCACAACAACATGGCCTCGCAATCTCTTTCCGAAAATCATATTACGCAGCTAGCAAGCAGGCAAAACGCTCGACTTTGAATGATCTTCATCATGATTGCAAACGATAACGAAATACAAACGCTTCCAATTTCACCCCAAATAAAAATCTGTTTAGCAAAGTTCCGAAAATCATCATTTTGTCCTCTCCAAGCCGGTGTGAGAAAGGAGGCTACACGCGATTTCAGTTGCGAACCAACAACGGCTGCAACCCCAACTTTACATCTTTTTACCTATATTGGGTCTGGAATGCCATCTTTCAGCCAAAAATTGCTACAAAAGATATCTAGTTGATTTGCATTAAAAATCTGGGCACCAAACTCCCATTCGTGTCAACTTATATCCCCTAACCCCTTTGAAAACTCATTTTGCTTTACCTATAAAGAGACAAAACGAGTTAAATTACAGGACCGAATACTTAATTGCTGGGAATTGCGAGATACGTACCGCTCAACTTATACATCAAATTTCAATTTCAATTTAAGTCTACTTTAAAAAAATAATATGCTGCTACTCTTGCCCGGAGGCATAAGAGGAGGCAGCACGCGATTTCTGCTCAAAACCTCTAGAAAGTACTGGAGCTCAAAATTCGTACTTTTCTCGCCTTATGCAGTGGATAAGGGTAGATAAAAAATGTCCGTAAAGGAATGCGGCGAGAGAAGATGATGGGTTCTGCCGAGATTGACCTTGTCTGACGACGCGTGAATGCGCTGGCAGGCTAGCATTCTGGTGTGGTGGGGTGGGTTCTTTTCCCCAACCACAAGATCCACTACAACAAAAATTTTTGCATTCATGAATTGAAACAGGTATAATGCCAATCAACTGGTGTCGAGGTCGAGGTAACCTACTAAGGGTTGAAATTGCTTATAGCCAGTAACAAACTGGGCCGGGAGAAAACAGACTGACTTAAGAGCAGGCTTTGTCGTTACCGACGATACTTATGGCCCACAAACAAGAGTGGGGCATCCCGGTGGAAGTGGTGCCCCCTCACATCCTCCCAACTGGATCAAGATCCATCCCATTTAAGTAAAAAACTCATATAAACATAACCTGTATGAGTTTTTTCATCAAATGAGAAACGTTATTTTGATATTAAAAGAAAAATGCAATTTTTTAATATAAATGATCGGATGTTTATTTCATTATAAAGAGGAAGGTATGCCGTTAATAGCGGAAAATAACATCAGGCAAATGACCAACACGACCATGCTTACAGGACATGAAATTTTCCATAACCAAATCGCAAAGTGGCTGCCCTGTGTCCTCGATAGCCTCACGAATTCCATCTTTGAGGTCTTGAATTGACGTTGGGCTGTTGGCGTAGACCTTTTCTTTCACGTGGTCCCAAAGGGAGAAGTCGCAAGGCGTTAAATCACAAGATCTCGGTGGCCAATTCTGATCACCTCTTCGAGAGTTAACACGGTCCGGAAACTTTTCCCGTAAAAGATCAATAGTTTAGTTGCTTATGTGGCGCATAGTACCGTCTTGTAGAAAGTAAATGTTGCCCAGATCAATACCATCCAATTCCGGCCATAAAAAATCATTTATCATCTCTCGATAGCGCAAGGTCAAATGACACCGCCGTACCATAAACCGTACCAAACAGTCACACGTTGAGGATAGAGAGGCTTTTCAACAATAACTGTTGAATTTTCCGAGTCCCAAATGCGACAATTTTGCTTGTTGACGAAGCCACCGAGGTGAAAATGGGCCTCATCACTCAAGATGACTTTTCAATCGAATTCCAGATCATTTTCATGCATTTAAAGGACCCAATCAGCAAAGACACGACGTTGTTGATAATCGACCGGCTTGAGTTTTTGTGTTAACTGAGCTTTATAAGCCTTAAGACCCGAATCTTAATGCAAAATACGGTGTAATGACGTTTGTGGAATGCCTAACTCCAAAGAACGACGAGGAGTGGACAAACCTGGGTTTTCTTCAATACTTTCGGCTACAGCAGCAATATTCTCGGCTGTTTTTGAGTGACGTGCAGGGGTTTTATTCTTCACATCACTAAGTTGTCCCAACAGCTCGAATTTTTCCACCAATTTCTGTATTGCGGTCCGACAAGGTGCTTCACGACGACCCAAAAATGTTGGAGTTTTACCAACCGTCTCTGCCAAATTTTCACCATTTTTGTAGTAAATTCTAATAATCTCAATGCGTTGTTCATGCGTTTATTGTTGCATTTTTATTAATGGCGTAGTTTTTACTTGTCAAATGTCAGAAAATGACTGCTTCAAAAGTGACATCTACCGAAATAGCGGGCTATTCAAAATAACATCTCTTATTAGAAAACCCTTTATAAACGTGGCCAATTTAAGTTAAAGTATTATGCGATGGAATCACATTACACTCTACCATAAAAAGGCGCGCAAGCAGAAGGCTACTCTACCCGGGCAAGAGCCCCTGTAACGCATCAAAAGGGAGGAACGCATCCAACGGCTAGCTCAGTGTTATGGAGGGGCCTGCCATCGTTGGGAGTCCCATACCCGATCAGGTTCCAAAGGTTAAAGGAAAGACCGAGTTTCAAATTTAGCTTTCCATTTTTATTTCTCGAATCATATTAAAAACTGTATTTATTTAAAATAACGTAAGATAAAACTAAACAATGTGGAAATAATATTTTGCTGTCTGCCTTATTTAACATCTGATAAATGCATTCGAATCTTAACTACATTCCGTTTTGGGTCAACACAAAATCTCATACTACTCGTACTAACACATCCATACAAAAAATGATTAAGTTAGAAATTTTCCCATTAGCTGCTTGTAAAAGAAAAATATAATTGCATTACTCCTTTAAATGAACGACAATTTTGGTTGATGCACGAAGGTGCTTTTTACAACGGGCTACAAAGTAAAATCTACTAACGATCGAAACGATTCTCATTACAACAAAGCGTACTGGAATTGAAAGGTTATCATCTTTTTTTTTTTAATGCAAGATGCAATATTTTATTTTAGCTATAATAATATGTATTTAATAAAATTTCTATGTTGATATATAAAAAAATAAAGTTAATTAAAAACAAACAGGCACTCACCCAACATCCTCGCCAGGCGCGCACTGATGATATGGATGATGCCTGGAAACTTAATTGAAATGGGGAAATTTCAAATCACGCTTTTGCACTATACAGGTATATACATCAGCTTCCTTAATCAAATATGATATCGAGACAACCGGCTTTGGGTCAACTACCTCAACAAATGGTTCCGTCATAGCTAAGCAAATTAATGTTCAAGCAAAATTTCATCCTCGGAAGCCGCACTCAACTGCCCATAATAGTTCGCGAATCAAACGCCGAGAAATTCCGTTATTATTGCATAATAAAACCATAATGAAAACAATATGTTCTCCATTAAGAATCAGTTGTCTTGTGAGTAGATTCCCCGCTTGCTAAACAATGATATCATTGGGTTCCTGCGATGGTTTTGTTCCCAATTCGACTCCAATTCCACTGCAGACTAAATTAGCAAAACATGACGACAGCCGCGCTGAACTTTGCTTTTTCCTTTAACTCTTTGAGTCTTTGATCCCTTAAAGTTGGAATATCGCGGATGGTTGAAATGTCCAATTTTTCAATCCCTTCATCCAATTGATTTTCTCATGCGGAGCGAGTGTCATCAAACTTTTTTCGAACATCTGTACCAATGCAAAATGAGTCTACAAGTTCCCCCTAGAAGATGCGAACAAACATATCGTGACCCCCCATTGCCTGGATGAAGACAAGGTTTGTTTGGTTCGATTGTAAGTGCTGGGGAGAACGAATCAACATTTTTATCACGCTACATTCACGCGAACCCGACACCATTGCCTAAATTAAATGCCAGCTGCAACAATCGAATTCCATTGAGCTTTTGTATTGGGGAACCAAAGAGGCATTGCCGACAATAATCTTTTATAATTTTTCTTCACTGCCGAAATCCAGCGATAAAGTGAGCACGTTGGTATTCTCAAGTTTAACTGCACTGTAAGAGCTACAATGTGGAGGCTGTTGGGAAATAATATCCGGCAGGATCGAGTTCATGTAACAGTACCCGCGGGATCACAGCTTATCACTCCCAAAATCACCTTCAAACCAACGCAATGCACGCACAACATAACCCAATTGGATTACCCGCCTTGGACCGAAATGCATTTACTCGTGACTTTTCTGTGGAAATTATTCCGCCACTACCCGTTAGCGAAACATGCACAATCAGAAAATTGCTTCAAGCGTACGAGCGGGGATGTAAGTTTTCACTGGGATTTCGGGGATTGAAAGTGCTCCTCGATTTAACGATGCTGGCCTGGTAGAACACTTTTCTATTGCTCGGTACTGCACTCCCGAGGGAATTTTATCGATCCCCAAACGATTCTAATTTACGCTTGCCGGCGGTCTTGGTCTCGCGACCCGCCATAGACCCCCCTATGTCGCCAGTCGTCACCTTGCGGGAACGACTTCAACGGCAGTTGACGAGCCTTCCATCCACTCCATTGCGGAAGTGCAATTCGTGAATAAGCTCCGTTGTGAAGGGGTTGCCGTGTCCAAATTTCAATCGTAAATTTAAATAATTATTATTTTTACATTTACAATTGAATTTGGATCACATTATGGTGGTTTTCGATTAGTTTGCTTAAGCGACTGCTCGATTACTACACTTACTGCATCTGGAATGCAATATTTTCTGGCTCGAAACTATTTCACCTAATTGTATGACCTAGCGTATGACACTGCTGCATCAAAAGCTCTCACTTGTGTCAGCAAAGATCCCTTACCCCCTTCCTTAATATATTCTACCTAGCCAACAAAGCGACGAAACGAGTTACATTGCACGTCCCAAAATTTATTTACTGGAAGTACCGACACAGGTACAGCTTAAATTAGGCATCAAATGAAAGCAGGTAAAGCCCGCTTTTAAAAAATAATATGCTGCTACTCCAGCTCGGGGGCATAAGGGGAGGCTGCAAGCGATTTCTTGCTTTAAAGCCCAAAAAAGAACTGTAGTTTAAAATTCGAGCTTTTGTCACAGTACTGCAGCAGGAGTGTAATATTTTTGGGTTCGAAATTAATTCAATTAATTGGATGATTTAGAGTATAAAACGGCTGCTTGCAAAACTCTCAGTTGTGTCGGCGAAGCTCCCTTACCCGCTTCACAACTCATTCTGACTTGCCCATAAAGAGACGAAACGAGTTACATCCCAGGTCCGAAAACTTAATTACTGTTGATTGCGAAATAAGTACCGCTCCAATTATGCGTCGAACGAAAGCAGGTAAAGTCTGCTTTCAAAAAATAATATGCTGCCACACCTGCCTGGGGGCATACGGGGAGGCTCTACGTGATTTCTGCTCAAAGCCCTGAGAAAGTACTCGAGCTCAAAATTCGTACTACTCGCCTGCATCTGGAATGCAGTATTTTCGGGTTCGAAACTGCTGCAATTAATCACATGATCTAGTGTATGACACTGCTGCACGCAAAATTCCAAGCTGTGTCTGCAAAGCTCCCTTACCTCCTTCCGTAACTCATTCTGCCTTTGCCCACAAAACGACGAAACGAGTTACATTGCAAGCCCGAAAACTTAATTGTTTAATATGCTGCTATTCCAGCCCGCTGTATGCGGTTTCTGCCTTTTTGTGACACTCACGCAGGCACTTATTATTTGGACATTTGATGCTGGCATGCATGGAAGTTTCTAACATAGCGCACAGATGAGTCAGAAGAGTTGAATTAAACGCAAATGAATGCCGTTTGCTTGTCCATGTATCAATAGTTTTCGAAAGATTATTTTACATTTCTTCAATCTTATCATGGAAAAGGCAATAAAATGACAGTTGCATTAAACGAAATATGAGCTAATAATATAAAGATAATGCTAAAAAAAGGATTTTATAAATAAGTAAAACTTTAAGTTCGCCATAGACGGTCTCAAGGTTGTTTGAGAAAGGAGGGGGGAGCCCCTTGTTCCCCAAACCCACAGCTTCCATGATTCCTCATCCTACACCCCATGATTAAATGGTAGTAAATATTCTCGGGGTCGCACATTGGGCTTACTAGTTCCCCAATAATGGGACATTAAATGCCGAGAAATGCTAATAACTGTAAATACATCTACAGCTCTGCTACTGAAGATGAACGCGAGTCTTTCGTGCCTAAGAATGGAATCAAAGTAATAACCATGCGGCCAGAATGAAAGTTGGGTGTTGGCCTAACTCCCCAAACCTGGAAAACCTTAAAATGTTTGGAAATCTGCAGACGGGCCTCGGAATGGATTGGGTTCACGGCAACAACCTCGCAAACGGAAAAGGACTATGGCATTGCATCCTGGAATGTCAGATCAATCAATTACCCTGGCGTTGTTAAGGATCTTTTACAACAGGCCACGCAATATAAATTAAAAATACTTGCAATCGAACCGGACTGGAAATGATATTCACGACATAAGATCACACACAATATTCAAAAGTGGGAAGCCTACTGGAAAACGAGAGTTCAGATAGTAAATACAAATCACACGTTATTGATTTTAAGGCAGTCAATGAACGGTTGTGTGGGATCCGTATTAAAAAAGAAATTCTTTGAAATCTGGCTAATAAGTGTTCACGCCCCGATGGAAGGAATGATGGAAACGTTCTACAATCACCTAGGAACACTAGTCGACTCATTGCCTACAAACGACACAAAGATAATTCATAGTGATTTCAACGCTAAAGTTGGCAATGATATATCTCATCGGGGAATGACTGGAGGATATAGCCTCCACGATGAAACAAATGACAACGGCCAGCGCCTCATTGACTTTGCGTGTAGCAGAAATCTAGTCATACGTTCGTCTTGCTTCCCACATTGACGCATTCATAAAATGACCTGGGTATCGCCAGGTGGCATCATACAAAACCAGATCGACCATGTTCTGATCCAACAACATTGGGCCTCGAGCATACTTGACGTTCGTACATACCGAGGAGCCAATTGTCATTCAGATCATTACTTGATCAAATTAATCTATTGATGTCGTATGTCAAAGGCATATTCCGCAAAGACCAGCCCGCTACAAAAATTTGACATCGAAAGGCTCCAAACGGCGTCTGTGGCCAAAAATTTCACGGAGGCCCTCGATAACCAACTGGCCCCTATCTTATTAGATGCATCGCTAAATACAAGGAACGAACTCTAGATGGGAGTTCAAAATAGACGTACACTAAATTTACGTCGACTTTAAGCAAGCATACAAGAGTATCGATCGTAACGTACTGTACTAAATAATGCATTGCTTTGGCATACCTGCGAAATTAGTCCATCATACCAAAATGACGATGACGTCGACGAACTCCTAATCCCCCGCATCAATAACCAACCCTCCAATGCTATTGACGCAAATATTGGACAAAAGCAGGGAGGTAGGCTGTCCCCATTGCCATTCGATTCAGCTCTGGAGTATGTCATAGGGAAGCTACCTGTTGATACAAGAGGTGCATTATTATACAAGTCGACTCAAGGGGTAGCTTATGCGGACGACATCGACATTTTGTCACGGTCATTAACAACTGCCAAAGAACTCTTCTTGAAAGTTGATTGCGAAGCAAAACTAGTAGGGCTACAATTCAATGAAAATAAAACAAAGCTTATGACGTAGACGAGGAACAATACCTCAAATACACAAAATACCACACTTGACGAATAAAGTATCGAAAATGTGAGCAAATTTGTATATGCACGCACAAAAATAACGAAAACCGGTAATGAAATAGACGAAATACGCCAAATAATACAGATCACAAATGAAATCTTTTTTTTTAGTTTTGACGATCTTGAAGACCAGCTACATACACAGGAAAACAAAGCTCCAAGTATACAAATCTGTGATAAGACCTGTGTTATGCTATGGGTCTGAAACATGAACTCTAACCCAAGCATCCACAAATACATTGAACGCCTTTTGAGTGACGGGTCTTGAGGCGAATAATCGGAACGAAGCTAGACGGGGACCAATGGTGAATTCGATACAACCAATATATGATGAACCAGAGGTCCCAACGATTTAAAGACTGCAGAAGCTACAAATGGCTGGGCACATAAATCGTATGGACGAACAACGGATACCCAAAAAGGTATTCGTTGGGAGAACTGAAGACCGGAGACCAGTGGGGAAACTGAGGAAACGCTGGTCTGACTCGGTCGACGAAGAGTCAGTGAGTCTTCCCTTGATGAGTTTTTCTAGCATTTTCCCAGCTGTGTCTAGCATGCATAACGGGCGGTATTCAGATGGTGATCCGGGATTGCTTTTCTCCTTGCTGATCAGCACGAGCTTTGCCACGTTTCATTGTACCGGGAAAACCCTATCGCGCAGGCAAGCGTTGAATGTGCCGAGCCGGAATAATGGTGGTAGACAAGTTGCAACAACTCAGCTGGAACGCCATCTGGGCAAAGAGCCTTCCTCGCTTTCAATGATAGGGCCGCATTTTTCAGTTCCGGCTGTGTGAAGAGTGGTAACTCGATTGCTATTACAACCTAGTCACCGTCAATATGGATGAGATGGGCGGAGAAGAGTGCCTAAACTGTCCCGTCAATCTTTCCCGCTTCATGTATGCAGGGCATCCGTAGGGTACCAAGCTTCCGTAGCCAAGGTCCAATGGTTCCTGGTTCACATTGTCCACTAGATCTTGCCAGCAGTAAGCTTTGCTGTTGTTAATCGATTTTCGAAGGTATTTCCTGGCCAACTTATATGCTGCATGCCTCGTCACGGTTCTGTGCCCATTGAGCTTGACGCTGAAGCTTGTTACACACCCATCGCTTTTCAGTGATTTCAGTTGACCACCAGCACACTGGGGGCTTGCCGTGCTGGAGTTTTCGACATAGCATAAAAGCACCGCAAGCAGTCGTGATGATGCTCAAAGTTGAGTTCAACACGCCTTGAACTGCTAGCTCTTCTTTCCCCGGCGAATCTCACTCTAGAGGAGTACCTACTGTGAGCACCTCGACGAATCTTTCAACGTCCATCCTTCCGATGTTACTACCAAATGTAGAAGGTAGAGAGTACGGACGTTGGGAGATAACATCACGGATCTCAAGCAGAATATACTGATGATCACTGGCTGAGTAGTAATTGTGAATCCTTCGTACTAAGGACTTCGAGATGAATGTCATCTCCGGCATGGTTCCTTCACAGCCAATATGGTGGAAAATTACGTACTTCCGGATTACTTATGGAATTTTTGTAGCTACATGAATGAGTTGCATATTTTTTTAATAATTTTTCTGAAAAATTATTAGAGAAGAAAAATGTTAGAAGAAGGTGGTTTTGTCGTGTATACTAATTCTCATCAGGCCATCACTCTTAGATACACACCGGTGATGGCGACCACCATGCTTAGAGGTGAGAGAGTTAATTTTTAATTTTCCTACTTATGCGAATTCAAAATGTTTTTGTAACTACGAATTATATTCAAGTTGAATTTCCTCTTGTAAGTACTTGTCTTAGCTAAACTTTAAATGGATAATTTCACCCTTTTCACATCAATTTAATGTAAATCCATACGATAATTTTTGCTCTACATTTGAAGCTTTCATTACGTCGTGCGGATATTCGATATCGTTGTTCAGATGGCTCCGATAGCTTTTTAAATTACTTATGGATCGTATAGATATACATTAAATTGATGTGAAAAGGGTGAAATGATCCATTTAAAATTTAGCTAAGATAAGTACCTCTGGAGTTTAGCACAAGGAGCAATGTCCATCATTACTTGGATTCATTTTTTCCAAGCAGCTATGAAAGGAATGCCCCATTCAATTGCTTAATCGTTGACGTCTCCCCTAACGAGCAAGTAGCCATCTGCGTCAGAGACAGCGCTCTCCAAATCATTAAGCTTAGCTTGGAAAGATGACATCCGTTCATTCGGCATTAGGCATACACTAAAGAAGGTTGTCTCTGAGCACCGAACCCACATGAAACCATCTCCCCGTCCACAACTCTCCACCTGCAACACTGTTCCAAAACTAGATGGCGGCATTACCAGTCTCATTAGGGTGCCATAGTGCAGAACTTTTATCGTGGTGTTGCTCACTCAGCGGCAAAAAGTCGGCTTTCATGTCCCTTGCAAACGACTCAAGCAGGTCTTGGGCGGTTGAACTGCGGTGTAGGTTTGCTTGCAGGATACGGGTCATCAAAATTCTGATTTTGCCTTGGCTAGGGCTTCCTTAAAAACCTGATATTTCTCTGATCTCAAGACGTAACCAAGATCCGGTCTTGGGTAAGCATCCTTGCAAAGAATACAGTGTGCCTCCTTTGTATACTCTTTTCTTTTATGTCCCATTTCACCGCATTTGTAACGTTGGGAACTTCTATCGAGTTCTTTGCATACTTGTGTGGTGTGACCATGGCCAAGGTATTTGAAACATTGAAGAGGCGCTGCTCTTTGTCGTATCCTGCAGACAACCCACCCTATTCTTCTTACTTTGCCCTTATTCAGAAACCATTCGGGGTCCGTTTTGGTCAAGTCATTGATGGCAATGCGTTGTCCCCTATTTCTGGTGTCAGCCTCGCTTTGTTCCTGCCCATGTTAGGAAGCTCTCTCTTGAAGGCCTCTTCTGCTCAGCCAGGGCCATGTCTCTTATTTCGATGGTTGCTATTGGCTCGAGTGAGATTATATTGCCCTTTTACCGAGGGTTTTCTTTAATGCGTCGCAGACCAGTATGTGATGTCTGAGGCCTTGCATTTCCCCTGATATTTCTGCATAGGATTGACCATCTTGGGGTTTCAGGAGCAATGCCTGCTGCCGGGGTCTTCGTCGGGGCTTCTTTCTCTCCTGTTTCCCATCAGGTCTTTTTCTTTTTCGGCGTCCATACGAACTTGATTTTCTTGAACTTTTTGAAGGAGTTTATTTGCAGTTTTCTTCAAACCTTTTGTCAGCACTGTCTGAAACCCCTGATATAGCCTTCCATGTTCTTCATGTGCCTCTTGTTTCCTTCTTTTATCCCAATCTCCTTTGTTTTGGCTAGACACTATTCTTTTATTGATGTTTGATAGTGGAGCTATCTTTGCGTGCCCTTTAGGCTTCTACAGATTAGCCTTTCTTCTTGGTGCTCCTGGGCAGCAATTGTACTTTGCGACCTCCTTTCTTGGTAGAGGTTGTTGGCTTCCGTTTTAGAGTACAGTGTTTCAGTCACATTTTTGAAGATAGTGGTGAAGTCACACAATGGCACTTTATTTGTCTGGTCACTTCTTTCTTTTCCTGTCGTGAGAATTTTGTGGACTTTAGGATGGTTTGTTATTGTTTCGGGACTTTAGACTCTTGCTTCGATAGCGATTGCAGCAGTTATTATCGAGTTCTGCATATTCTTTGTATTTTGTTCACCGCTTGAACATCTTGCGCGTCCTTTAGACCTCCCTCCGTTTTTTATCCGTCGTTACTGCCATTTAATTCGTCGCCGTTTTTATCGTCACCAGTACCGCCCCCGATATTTTGTGAACATCGTGGCTGTAGCCGCTGGTTGCATCGTCGTTGTCGATATTTTTACTTACTTTTTTTGGGCTTTTTTAGGTCTTTGTAAAAAAATTTTTTACAAAGATCTACTAGTTTCGCGACCTGTCTGTCCGTCTGGCGATGCGTCACAGCTAGTTTCCTCAGAAACTTTAGAAGCTAGATTGCTCAAACTTTGTGAAAAGGTCAGAAGTGATGGTCTCTCAAAAGTTAAGGTCTTACCAACAATTTGAAAATTTTTTGATAACGAATTAGCCCTTGAATATTTTTTTAATCAAAGGTAGTGGAGTAGGGTATCAAATGAAAGGTCTTGGATAGAACTTTTAGAATCTGAAATAAAAAAATCATTTTATGAATTAGGGGGTCCAAGGGGGAGGCAAAATTTACCAAAAAGGCCATGCGAGGGTTGGTATAAACCCTTATGCAGACAAGTGCTCAGAGCCAGACAAGCGCTAGTCGGGACTCTGCCTCAATCGAACATACACCACCAAACCAATGATGCGAACTTCGAATATACTCTGAGGCCTCCCAAGGTTTTGCCGGCACGGAGACTGTATGATAGTTGAATTAGAACCGTTCACGCACAAGTGTCACCTCGATGTTTCCGTGCAAAGCAACTAGGTCCCAATCATGATATCCATCAGCTCAAAGTGACAATGCCAGTTCGTTGTTCAAAGTGTAGTACAGATTCAGTCAGCGTCATTACCTGTCATACAGGAGGATCTCCATATCCTCGGGCCCGTGGAGGCGGCGCTCCACAAAGAATGCTAACCTCCAAGAGTTTTCCTGTCGACTGGCATTCAGTCGTAGGTTAGTGCCGTCTTAGCGTAGGTTATTATCGTCGCAGCGTATGACGGCGACGACTGATGTAACTTGAGTCGCTTATAAAGATGTTGGCTTGTACATGGGTAAACATAACTTCGGTGTTGATGTGAAATGAAATCCAAGTATTTGATTGGATTGATGATGATTAGGGACATATGTCACGCATCCCTTACATATTTTCATTAACAGTTGTAATTTCATTCAAAGCTGAGGTTTCAAATTGCAGATGAATAGCTTTTTAAATTATGTTTCGTTTGTCATCCGATTTTCACCATTTCCAGGGTTCCGTACATCAAAAAGCAAAAATACAACCCTTACACAGTCTGTCTGTTCGTTTATCATAGCTAATTTGCTCCGAATCTACAGATTAACCTTGAATTTGGTACCTGTATGTATTCCTGTGGCCCAACACATGCGCGTGTAAGTCATATAAATGAATTTAAAAATAGGAGTCACTTTTTGGGGAGCAGGAAAGGGAATCAAATGAAGTGTTTCATTATGAGGGTTTCAGATATAATTTTTTTAACAACAGTTTTCAATTTGTAGTCAATTATTTTGTTTATTTGATATCCACAAATCAATTCTTGGGCTTTGGTTTGTTTTGTGAGCAGACGTGTTTTGACCGCATTGAGTTATCTTCAGTATCTAAAGGATAATGACACTGAATACTCGTATGACTCAAAGGAGTTGAAACGCATCTGCTCGCACAACAAACCAAGTCCCGACGGCTTTTCAAAAAAAGTTTCCGTTTTATTCAAGAAAATCGATGAAAATTGACCATCATCCTCCCCTTACCTCTGAAATTATTAAACTTAAAATTTCAAGGCAAATCCGAGAAATAGCTCTTTATCGATAATTTCAAGAGAATCGATCAAAAGTCTACAATGTAAATATAATTTGTTTTAAAACAGTGTGTCAAATATTCAAATTGGTGCTCCATTCTTATCCATACATGAAATTACATCTCTTAATTTTCCATTTTTCTTTCAATTTTGATATTTTTTGTATTGTTCGCTATAGTTTACTTTTATATAGGGTTATCCATTTTACGCTTGGAAAAGTAAAGCTGAAGAAAACACTTAATATATTCAGATAGAAACAGAATTTTTTATCCAATATAAAGATTGAATCTTGCCATTATACGTAAAATACAACATCATTCAAATGTCTTTCACGTGATCTCTTACAGGCCTCAATCCTTTTGAGGTAATTTTCAATGACTTTTCGGCACATTTCAGGCAATATCTCGGCCATAACTTCACGAATATTGATTTTCAATTGCTCAAGATTTTGAGGATTATTTGCGTAAACACGATCTTTCGCATAGCCCCATAAAAAATAATCCAAAGCTGTTAGGTCGCAGGATCTTGCGGGCCAATTGACATCACTCAATCTCGAAATTACGCGTCCCGGAAATTTCTCTTGCAAAAGTGGTCGATTAGCCTGTGTTGTGTGGCTTGTGGCTCCGTGCTGTTGAAACCACATGTTCTCCAGATCATAATCTTCAATTTCTCTTCAAAAATAATCGGTTAACATCCGTCCATAGTGGTCAGAATTGACTGTAATGGCTCTTCCTTGATCGTTTTGAAAAAAAATACGGGCCAATAACACCACCAGACCATAATGCACACCAAACGGTCGCTTTTTCCAGATGCAAAGGCCTTTCTGCGATCTCCTGAGGATTTTGAGAGCCCCATATGTGGCAATTTTGTTTATTTACGTAACCACTGAGCGAAAAATGAGCCTCATCACTAAAGAAAATTTTGTTCGAAAAATCGTTATCAATGGCTTGTTGTTCAATCACTCAATTCGCATACATTCTGCGTTGTGTATGGTCTTGAGGCTTAAGTTCTTGAGTGAGTTGGATTTTGTACGAATGGAGATGCAAATCCAAATGCAAAATCCGCCACAATGAGCCGTAAGACAAGCCCAAATGTTAGTCACGTCGAGAAATCGACAAATTCGGGTCTTCCTCCATACTTTGAGCAACGACAGCGATATTTTCAGCAGAACGAATGTTGCGATGATGCACAGGCCTTGCAATATCAATAACCGATCCAGTCTCTTCAAATTTTCTCACTGTGTTCGAAATTGTATGCTGTGTAGGCCGATTATTTCGACCGTAATCGGCTCGTAAAGCACTAAATGTTGATACAGCAGAATCACTATTTTTATAATAAAATTTAATAATTTTAACGCATTTTTCGACTGTTAAACGATCCATATTTCTAAATGGCACACCTTTAGCTAAAGAAACACGCTTTAGATGGTATTTATTTTTGACAGATGTTAAATGGCAGGGTAATACTTTCCCAACCACGAAATGGATAACCCTGTACATTGTAATTGGGCTTTTCCCTGTAAGGTAAAGTTTGTAAAATAAAAAAAACTAAAAAGTAAAGAGTATCTTTAACATCAGAACGTTATGATTTTATTTTGCATAATTGAATTTCCTTTAGTTTTTTAAAACGATAAATTTGGAAGTCTGAAGAATTTCTTGGTTACTGGGAACTTGAAAATTAACTATAGAATAAACTCTTATATCATCCTTATCTAAAAATAAGTTTCCAACCTGCAATAACATCCCTGAAAACAATCCTCCAGTTAGTCAGTGTCCCTACGATTATTCTGTGGTTGAAATTTTTCCTGTAAATGACTTTAATGGGACATGAAGTGGACCCAGTGTAACTCTACATTGTCGACGACGCTACCTCTCTCTGTGACTCGTCCTTGTTCATATGCATCCATATCACCCCAACTAACGGTCAATTTGATGAGGGATTAATTCATTGGGATGCCAATCGTTATAGGTTTCCAAATAAGGTTTCCTTCCCCACACATTCGCATATTGCCAACACACCTAATATTTCGGCAGATTGTCTATCACCATCATTGATTCTCCCACATTGACTAAATGACTTTTAAGCTGGAAAATCCACTTGAGGTATTTTGAATGTGAACAGTGGCTATAAGTGGAAAACACGCCACGAACAACACAACTCCCCGAATGTTGTCCTAGAGTAGGATATGGAGCGTAAAAAACAGATGCAATTGTTGATATTTCATAGGTGTATCAATCGAAAGGATGTAGGGAGGCTGTGTTGAGTGTTTGAGTGGATCCCGAAATAACTGAGGACACCGACAAGTGGATAAAAAAATATTTATGACACAGGTTTAAGTAGAGTTCACAGTTTTTAATGCTAAATTTGATTTGGTCAGTTTATTTTTGATTTCTGCTCCACCTACCATATTTTGGATTTAGTACAGTAAAATTGGATAAAAGATATTGTCTATGAAGTGGTGGCTCACAAAACCATCGACTACATGCAAATATATAGGCTATGTACTTCTAATAAACCTTTCTCTGACAAGCAAAAGTGCCTTGCTTGAGAGGGCTAATAGCCTATCAATGCAGTGAATTTCTTACGGTATCTTAACGTCGAATCGTCTTATCTTTAAACTACAATAAAATCCAACAAGTAGGGAAAAAGTTGAAATTGGAGGAATTATTTCTATGGTTCTACCTCAGGAAAAAATCAAATAAAAGCCGATTAAAAAGGATTATTTTTCATGATTCTCTTATGATTTTATAGTAAAGCGACTACTTCTACTTGCACCACAATAAGTGTATAAATGTTCGTGGTTCTTATTCTACTCATGATGGAACAATTAAATGGCGCAGAATTAACTTCTCCATTTTTCTTTTCAGAATCGGAGCGTGGCGGCGACGACGGTGAGGGCGTCGCCTTGGCGATGTCACCGAAAGCACAAATTACTAAAACTCAAACACCACGAAATGAATTAGTAGATCCTGATCAGCGTGAAACATGGGCCGGAAAAGTCGATTTTTTATTATCGGTTATTGGATTCGCAGTCGATTTAGCAAACGTTTGGAGATTTCCATATTTGTGCTACAAAAATGGCGGTGGTAAGTAAATAAGTTTTTTTTCTTTCTTTATTTCTAACATTAAAACTGGAGGGACCTTAAAACTTACAGATATGTTATCTGTCCAAAGAACTGCATACATTTGGCAAATGTCTTACATGGCGAACTTCTTACATTATGACCCGATTCTTTTTGTTTTTAATTTTTTCCTTTTGCAAATTTTAACTATTCTATTTGGTGCCACGCGTGGTGCTGACTATATCACCTTCTCGAGTTCCGAACCATTAGATCAAGATAGAGATTCTTTAATTATCTCTAAATTGCTTTGCTTTAGTGAAAGCTAAAGCAAAGCAATTTAGTGCTGGTTTTATAACAGGATAGATATATTTAGAATGGTCTGCATAGTATAGCGGCTAAAGTGCTCGCTGTGCAGATCGAAGGTCCTTGGTTCGAATCCCATTGGTGACAACGAGATTTGTTTTGAGTGATTCTTTGGACGGACTATAGCCCCGTTTAATTACGATACGTACTGGTTTAACATTAGAACGTTTTCCAACTATGTGGATGGATTAACGGCCAAAGCGTGGTGATCATATCACCTTCTCGAGTGCCGACACATTCGATCAAGATAATAAACTATCTCTAAGGGAAGCTGCGAAAGGGCTAAAGCAAAAACAAAATATATTTAGAAGGGAAGGTTCAAACAGATTAACTCAACTGGTCCAATGACCTTCAGATACCAGTTATTACGCGGATTAATTTTGCTTTCAAAACAAGTTCAGTAATGGGAAACAATTGAATTAATTGATGAAAATACTCAAAGCTATGTGGTTAGATCAGATTATAAAATTTGAGTGAGGTACAAAGTGTACCTTCAGTATATAGCTTTATATTGGATTATAATTTTAAAAGTTGGCTTGTCTGCATTCATATTATTGTATTGAAATTGCTACCTGTGTAGTTAAAATTCTGATCCAATTTCTAAGTTTGGCCACTCAAAGGAGGGAGGTACTCAACATTGAACCGAGGGTGTGGAGTGAAGCTACTGATATTGCTGGGGAAATGAAGCAAGTTTTAGGAGTTGTTGCAACCATGGACGTCACCGTAGTTGCAGACATTAATTTCTGGCAGAGGTTTACTTAACCCGGGGTGGCATACTGAGGTCGGCTAGCACTCAGTCGTGGCGCGGGTCTTCCAGGGCACCCTCCGCCCGCGCTGTGTCACTCACACATAAAAGTTTGTCACAAAGAGGAAAGGACGGGAGAGGAGGGGCTCATTTGGAAAAATGAAAACTTTGGATTTCTTAGTACTTCATGGCTGATTTATTTATGCAAATAACAAACATAACAATTCAACGGAAGATTCAAATAAGATAAAATAAACAAACTCCTTTTTAAAATGAATTAAAACCAAAATAATATTAATAGTTAAATGAAAAAAACTACTATATGGCAAAGCAAGGAAAACAACTCAAAAATACGATGCTATAAAACAATAAAACAAAACTACAATACTGTACGCAAGGGAAAAAAATAAATTCAAAATATGATGTAAAAAATAAGGAAAAAATATACTAATTAGTCACCCCTGCTGGTGCTGCTGAGCGCACTGTAAAGTAACTATTAACGGGTTCTTTAGCAACTAATGCAATTATTCAAAGTGACATGCAATTTGTTACAACCACGGAAGTCACCGCAGCTGCAGACATGTTTAAGCAGAGGGGTGCGTAACCCGGGATGGTATACTGCGGCCGGCTAGCGCTTAGTCGTGTCACGGGTCTTCTGGGACATCCTCTGCTCATGTTGAGCCACCTTACACATAACAACTAATACAAAGGGAAATGCACGGGAAAGGGGTGGTCATTTTAAGGAACGAAAATTATACCTGAAAGAAGCATGGCCGTTTTATTCACTTTAAAAGAAAAATTCTACAAAAAAATTTACAAATGGTAATTTAAAAAAAGACCCCTTTAAAATTTTATGTACAGAAAAAAAAACAATCAAATAAAATTTTTTTGTATAAGAAAACAAAACAAACAGACTTAATAATGTGAATCCACTGTAATAAATAGAAAAAAACCACTTTCCTCGTTGATCACCGAGCGCTCGGCGAAGACAAAAAAGAGTGTGGGCCCACTGTAAATTCAGTTTTAAATTAGCTTGTAAATTTAACCAAACAAAACCAATAAACACGCAACGGCCACTTATCTCACTCTCCGATCCGTCGTTATAGCGTAATGGCAGACAAATTTAATGTACGGCACTTGGCTCTGCCCACAACCCAACAAAACAGTGTTATAAAATGAACAATTAATCTCTGCACTTCTTGTTTTGTTATTTCATTTCAGTTAATAAGTTAAACCCAACTTGCACTAATTTTATTTCCGGAGGCCGAAAACCAAAATTCCTTTCCCTCACTCGTATTTACGCACGAATCTTACATTATTCCACATCAAATGCAGTTTCTCGTTTCTTTTACACTTTCTCACACCAAAATTTCCGCCAATAAACTTCGCAATCAATTCAATTGTTTTTTTTTTCACTTTCTTCTTCCGTCACCAAGAAAATCAATCCCGTACAATTCAAATCCAAATCTTTTCTCACCACATTAAAAATTAACACACTTCTCAAAACTTTCTATCCAAATTTCCTAATTGTAATTCACTCCACCAAACTTTCTACTCAAATAGAAAATGTTTTTTCCCGCCAAAGAACTTCTTCTTCTTCCAAAAACCAAATCTTTTTCCCCCGAATAAAAAATTCACGCACCACCCAAAAGCAATCCCTCTTATTTCAAAGTCCAATACTAACTGCCCTCCACTCCCAGAAAACCAATCCCGCAATCCTTCCATTCCCAATTACTGCTGCCACAGTAATTGGGAATGGAAGTTGCTTTTACCGATATCCCAAAAAGAGTGTTTTCCTCCTCTCGGGAGAACTTGAACCCAGGGTCCCAGTGGACCCCCGGTCGAGAATCCATGACATTATCAACGGAGCCATCTTCATCGAATTAGCAACTTCAACTATGCACCTTTCTTAATGGGCATGGAAATGAAATTTATTAATAGGGAAGCATGGACAAATTTTATTATTATAACAAATAAAATTTTGTTAGTGTGAGCTAATGAATAAAATTCATTAGTATGAAGGAAGGAATTAGGGTTTGTTAATGAAAAGGTCTTGAATGAAGTTTTGTTAATGGGAAGTATTTAATAAAATGTTGTTAGTGGGGAAGATAAGATTATTATTTTTTTTTTTATTAAAAATTAGGTAGGGGGGTAGAATTAATATGATTAAAGGGAAATGGTTAGATGTTAATAAAAATAATCAAATATACCGAGAAAAAGGTATATGTGCCCAAAAGAAGGTGGAGATGTTACGGCGGCAATTTACAGTTGCGAATGGGAGAATGATGGTACGCCAGAATTCGCAACAAATTCGTGAATTTTATCGGCCACTAGTTTGGTCTAAAGATTCATTACATAGCTTAGTTTAAAAATTGAATTCACTATTCTTTAATATTTTGAGTGCAAGGGTCCTGCTCCTGTCCCTTAGACTGTCAATTTATTTGGCACCGAACAACCTTAATTACACAATAACGACACTGTCATGAACAAATTATTGGCACAGTTCAAACCAATGCTCAACTTTCAACTTTAGAGCTGCCACAGGAATCGGTTACTTCTTAACGTTTGAGGCCAAGGACTAAAATCTTTCGCACGATAGAGTCACAAAGGTCGTTAACACCGTACGACCGAAACCATAGGACTTTCGCCGATAATCGAACACACGTCTTTTTTGTCTTACGCAAATAGATTAAGGCACACGAAAATCCACTTTCTTTCGAATTTAAAACTATTCACTAGTGCCACAAGCAAAAATTCATATCGTCAAGTTCGTTGAATTTTCAGCTTTCGAGTTCGGCACTTGTCCTTCACTTTTATTCACTATTGCCACAAGCGAAACTTTATTTCATTCTCAAGTTCGCCAAACTTCTTTCTTTTTCTTCAAAACTTGACAACTCTTTTTCCCGGTTATCACTGCCGTACAGAGGCAACGCGATTGAAGTACAATACACTTTAATCCTGTTCCTTCATACATCTTTTCACTTTCGATAAATGCAACAATTCCCTTTTGCATATATGGTGATTTGCATATAACCACGATAAAGTTTAATTATATGCAAATCGTCATACACACGGAAATAATTACTTTTGACGAAACTATAAAAAGTTTTCCTGTGCCTGGAGAAATTCGAACCAAGGGTCACAATAGACCACCCAGATTGAAAGTCAACTGCATTAGTACCTAAGCCATCTTTCGATTAACTCTCAGCCATTAAACAGGCAAGTTCGATTGTGCAAGGCATTTGAATACTTGTATTAATATTTTTCGTGATTTGCAATGATATAAAATGTTGTTAGTAGTAAAGGAAGAATAAATTTTAAGTTGTATAGTAGCGAATAAAATTTTGTTAGTGGAAAATAAAGAATGGGATTTTGTTAGTAGGGAAGATAAAAGTATTAATTTTTTCGTATTTTAAGAAATAGGAGTGAAAATGAAATATTGATAACGATTGGGAATAAAAGAATAGGTAAATGCTGGATTATGTATGAAAAAAAGAAAAACGATAGGAGTACCTGAAGGAAGGTGGAAGGTAAATTTGTGACAGAGAGAATGCCGGTACGATAGAACTGGCAATAGAGTTCCTCTGCTATATAGAGGGGCCCTTTCTTCAAGTCCCGTTAATGGCGACGATATTTGAACAATCTACAATCTAAAAGTAAAACTGATAGAAGCTGGGTGATCATAGTATTAAACGTCTATAATATATTGGGTAGTCTAAAAAGTATTTTTGTCACTACATGATGTTCGTTGTCATACATCGGGCAATATTAATCGGATTGAGTCAAACTGACATGTGTTTGAAAAGTGACATTCCAGTCTACAATTTTCATATGAATAGTTTTGTATTTGGTCATTCGCAACATCAGACTACCATTCATTACGGTCTCTGCAAAACTTCCTTGATGAAAAGAAGTTCACTTTAAAAAGAGACTGTGAAAATCACTTGGCCAAGATAAAGAAGTTCTACACAGATGGAATGATGGTCATAGATAATAATGGACAATATGCACTTAAATAAAATGCCTTTTAAATCAAAGAAATATTCAATCGAAAAATGACAAAAAGGCTCAAAGCTTTTTAGACTTACCAATATTACCTTCTAGATTACCGTTTCGGCTACGGTGTTTGATACTCTGACATATTATAATGACAAGCTTCAATTTTGACCATAGGTAAATGCATTATTATTTTCATTATGTTTTGACACAGATGAGGACAAATAACATAAATTCCATAACAAAAGAGACAAGAGAGGAGTTGAAAAACCTTGAGATATTAAAAACAAGTGACTAAGAGAAAGTTCAAAAGCCGAGGAAAAAAAATTTTGAGAGATTTTCAACCAGCCGTATGGCTTATTTTTGCAAGACCGATTTCCTAGCAGGTATGGCCTTCGTCTGAAAACTGCTTGGAAGTGATGAAGAATATACCATAAGTCAAAAAATTGTAAGCTGCTCGATATTGCGTTCAACCAGGATTCGCCTAAAATTTCAGTTTCAGATGGTGACATATTCGACGCAATTGAAACTCTTGATTTTAATCATGGACCTGGCCCTAATTTACTTTTATTTCAATGCAGAGAACAATTAGTTTCACCTCTTTGCATAATTTTTAACAAATCGCTATCAAGTGGCGTGTTCGCAGCATACTGGAAATCCTCCTACTTAACTCCAATCCATAAAAACAAAAGCAAAGGAGCCGTTGAAAATTATAGAGGGATTGCCATACTATGCACTACCCCAAATTTACTTGAAAAAATAGTATGTTCCAAAATATCACCTTTTATTGAACTGCGTCTCAATGACCAACAGCATGGCTTCAGAAAGATTCGATCCACAACCACCAACTTAACAGTTTTGGTCTCTAACATCCTTTGTGCAATGGAAAATGGACACAACGTCGACGCAATTTATACTGACTTCCGTAAGGCTTTGACCGTGTCAGTCATACGATTTTTTCTCATAAATTGAATAAATTTGGAATCACTGGCTCGCTACTTCATTGGCTGGACTCGTATCTCAAAAATCGAACTCAAACCGTTAAATTTCAGGGGTCAAACGGAATTCATGACTATTCCGGTGTTCCTCAAGGCAGTCACCTCGGACCTCTTTTCTTCAACATTTTTATAGCGGACCTTTTTGAAGTGTTATCCGATATACCACATTTATTTTATGCGGATGATTTCAAATTATAGTATATCATGTGATAGCATCTCAAAGTGATTCTTTATTCCTGCAGGACAAAATAAATACTCTATTAGAGTGGTCAAACAAAAATCTACATATTTGAATTTTGAGAAATGCCAGGTGATAAGTTTTTCTCGGAAAAGTACAATTTTATTATCTGATTATCACCTCAATGATACAAAGCTTTCCAGAGTTGATAGTGTAGTAGATTCGCTTTAATTCGCACTCCGATGAGGTTCTCTGCAAAACGAATAAGCTTTTAGGTTTCATCAAATGACGCGCGAAAGAATGTAAGAACTTGTGGGTAACGAAAACGTTATACACATCATTAGTGCGCCCAATTCTGGAATACGCTTGTGTCGTTTGGAATCCGGCCTTTGATGTTCACTTAGAGAGGTTTGAGTCCGTTCAGAAAAAATTCCTACTGTTTGCTCTGAGATCCCTCTATGATCGAAAAAATTTCCATAATTTGCCATCATACGATAACCGGCTATCCCTTCTTAATATGACACCACTTGTCTCCCGTATAACCATATTATGCTCTTGCTTCGCATTTGATGTCCTTAGAAGAACCGTTAAAGTCCAATATCTAATCGAAAAAATAATCTTAAACGAGCCAGTAAGATTTACGAGACATTCACTTTTACTCGTAGAAAGTAAACATCATACTATCTATGGTCATAATGAGTCGATAAATAGGTTTGTCAAAATTTTCAAAGCCAATATAAAGAGGACATAGCTTCAGAATATTGCCACTGAGGAAAGAGACAATAAGTTTCCTAAATATCAGTATATAGCAGAAAAGAAAAAAAAACAGTTCTAGTTAAGGAACATTTTTAATCTTTCACTTATTTTAGGCACTATTAATCCGAAAATGGGTATTGCAAAAATCTAATATGTTTGTTCTGTCCCGAGTATAACTTTGATATGAACGAAATTTCGCACACAAGTTGATGAGGCTCTAAGACCGATATTTTTTCAAATAATTCAAAATCAAACGCTTCTATTTAAAATCACTGCCCTCAAAGTTCAGAAAGTAAGTGGAAGTTGCTTTTTTAGTAACAACTAAAGTGTTTAATGTATTTTCATGGAAACGTTTGAAATGGCCTAAATTGAAAGTATTTATACAATACAGCATTTTTCTTAAATCATGTTTGATCTTTAAAGTTGCGGCCAATCAAATTATTATTCGCTTGTAAAAATGAGGTTACCTATAAGAGTTTTGCCTTTTCGGCTAGTGGTTCCATGGAGATTCGAACCAGGAACCTTCAGCTTAAATAGCAAGCACTCTAACCGCTGCAAATTAGCATTTAAAAGTTTCTACAACAGACCATCAACTACCAACAGACTTTTGGCAACCTTGCCCTAGTTTATGAATTAAAGTGGTGATAGCCAATCGCTTTATCACACCACTAAGTACAAGGGTAATTATTTCCTCTTTTTTCCTACAGTTTATTGACACCTCTCCTCCATGATATTCATGTAAAATCTTAAAAAGGAAACTCTCGGCATAATTGAATTTGCATGGACTCAAAGAGGAGTCATTGTTCAAACTGAAAATTTGATTACATGACGTCATTATATATTGATGGCGGCAATATTTCAAGAAATTAGATTTGCTTCGATATTCCGACATCTAAGGCAAAAAGCTCGGTGTGTTCATTGGCACTAAGTCGTCCTTCCTACACACTATTATGATATGGTGCGAAGCTGCTGATGACGATGACGATGATGATGTTGATGGTGATGATATCGATGGATGCATGGTCTGCAAAGGAGACAATGGGAATTAACGCGTAACCTTTGAACGGTAGCAGTTTGAGACTCCGATTGACTTTCATATTCTAATTGCTTTAGAGTTCTTAAAATAAAACGCTTTGCCTTAATGTTGATAATAATAAAATGCGCTCGGAATAGGTTTGAACGAACATGTATTATTTATAGAACTTCTTGCTGTTGTAATGCTGACAGTTACAGTAATGAATAGTGAATTTCCTGTCATAGCCAGATGCACATGATATATTAGCTCATTTATTTTTAATACGAAATAAGTTGACAAATACACGTGACCACAATTACCAGGACTTTAGCCGAGTTTCCCTATGCATTACTCGTTCAGGCTTACTATTCCAATCTTAGAGCGTCTTTAACTCTATGAATTGCAGGTATAGTTGGCTTCCGGATATAACATTCGTAACCCACTGAACATCCCCATCTAAAACAAGTGAACACACTTCTGATTTTACTGCTAATAAAAGTCTCCATAATTTCACTAATTTCCTCGTAAGTGGCTTTTCACGACTATAATGCGCTCCGTAGTACTTAGATCTGAATTCCCTTTAAACCTCTTCCTTCCATCAAGAATCGTCTGCGACCCTCTTTGCATTTTATTACAAGAATTCTATTCACGTTATTCTTTCAAGATTGTTCGATGCCACTTAAGATTTCTTCAACTCAATGCTCATCGCTCAGACGACAATTCATACAGAAGATACAATGGGGGATGTCACCGTGGTAGATTCCGTTTTCCTTGGACGGGGGTGAAATAGAGAAATCACGAATTTCTTGTCAGGACACAATATCGTGGCTGGTTCAGGTTGGTGGGTGAATGGTGGATGATGATACAAGGAGAGAAAGAAAAATTTGAAATGTTACTCAACAGGTTAAGGAAAAGTTCTTTTAAGCTGATAAGACGAAGAGAAATGGTGCTGAAACGCGAAATGGCAATAAAAGGATAATTTTTCGGGAGGACATATGACTATATTAGGGTTGGTTGAGTATGAAAAGTAGTGATTTGATGGTTTCGCATAAATGTCAATTTGAACCATTAGGGAGTTAATTTGGTGAGTGGAAAAGGCAAATTAAGGTGAAGTCCTCGATGCAAAATATTGATTTTATAGCAGACCTGTTGAAGACAACCCTTTTTAAGGTTTTGTACTAAAATACAAAACCTTATTGAAATCACGACCTGTGTCCATCTGTCGTCCGCCCATCTATATGTCACATCAATCTTTTCAAATTCAAATGCGCTTCATTGATTCAATCCTTATAAACTTTATAAAAGCATAAACTTTTAAAGCATTAAAGTACTCAAAAACTTAATGGCCCACACGGCACTTCAAATTTGAAGAATATTCGATGAAAAAAAGCAATCATAAAACAATATCAAATGTTTTCAAAAGAACATTACTAAATGAAACAGAAACAGAAAAAGCCAACCAAACCTCTTAAAAAATAACATTTAACTAAAGAATAGAAATAGGGAGCATATTTTCAGCATAAAATTAATATTGTATCAACTTAATTCTAGTAAATGTTATACAAAAAACATTGATACATTCAATTGTTTTCCATCCAAATAAATGGGAATCATGAGTTTTGCGATTTATTCAATATGATGTTTCGACGCTTTACTTGTTGCAACATCCATGGGTACACATTTCAATGATTGTACTTTTGCAATCGTGCCAGTTCTATGCGATTTGGCACATTCTTGATGGTATGTACTGGTTAAATGGTCTAAAAGGATTTTTTCCTAGTACCGAGTACCTGCTGCAGTTACGATTGATGACGGTTTTTTCGGAACATGCTGCTTTATAATATGCCAAAATTTGCAGCAGTAGTCACATTGAATAATTCGACCGCTTGTCGAGTGAAATGTTACAATGACAGGCACTTTGTTTCCTTTTTTTGTCGATATATTGAGTTGCAGTGGCTACAATACAAAAGAACAATAAAATTAATGATTGTTATATTTTAAATTTACTAAATTTGTCCTGCATCGCGCCTTCGATGTGTATATTCAGCGTCGAATCCGATCTATGTTTGTGATCAACAGTGTTTTCATTATCATTATCAATAGTACTTTGATTGGTGCTTGTGCCTGCCAAATGGAAGAAAAAACCAAGCAATTGACTATTTCCATTTGCTGAGTCAACTCGCTCGATTCTCAAAGTAAATTGAATATTGTGGTTAGGTTTACTTGGTCTCGATTTATTGCTGCTGATACTGCTTAAAACATTTTGATCTTCGGGTTTTCTTTTGAATGTAAAGAAATCAGCCAAACTTTTCTGTGTATTTTTTCTTTTTGACATGTTTTCTCATTAAACCAAAAACAAAATGCAAAAGTATATTTTCAAATAAACACAAAACACAATTTATTCTTTATTCGTTTATTGACACATTCTTTCCCGTACTGTAAATTGCGCGTTAGACTTAGTGTCATGTCACTTGGTTTATTGTGTTGCTTATGGAGAAACTTGTTTGGTGTCGCTAGGGAACAATTTAAAAAATAAATGTTAATTCGTGAGTCAAAAATTGAATAGTTTTTACATTTATTTTCGTATTGCTGAAAATTGTCAATTCACTAATTTCTTGATTCACGAAAGTGTAATTTTTGTTTCACATTTAGAATTCTTGATTCACAATTTTGTGCATGGTTTACGCTTACATTATCCCCTTGTTTAAGGTTTCAGTTTGTCAATGATTTTAGCAATATTGCAACGGATTGGTGGCCAATTAAAATGGAGTAACACTGAACTTTTCAAACAAGAATATATTTGACTATCTTCACACACTCATGGCATGTTTATTAATATTAATATAAAAAAATCATATAACAAATTCAAAAAGAATCGAAAGAGTTAAATAATGAAATATGACTTACGACCCAATTCAACACAAAAACCAACTACAATTTATTTATGAAATAATAAAAAATTGAAAAAATTATAATAGCAATTATTTACAAATGAAGATGCAATTACTTACCCGTTATTGGGTTGTGGAGCGCTCAACAACGGTGGAGGGGTAGGCCACTGAACATTTCATTCTTAATTATGTGCAATTATTCAAAATTCAAAAATCAAAGCTCAGATTTCGGCCACACAGGAAATAAAATTCAAAGGCTGCCACTCTTTATGCAGTTTTATGATATTAAAACACAATTTTTTTCAGGAATGTATTATTAATAGATAAAAACGAAACAATAACTCTATTCAATAGTTAATAATCTAATCACTTGATTCGATTCAATCCTTGCGGCTTTAACCTTCAGCCGTCGTTATTTAAATTTATGTCTTTCGTCTTTTGGCGTCGTCGTGTAAATGTATGTCATTCGTCTTCGGTTTCCGTAGTCCAACTGTGTTTTTTGTTCCCCCCAGGGCGGGACTGATCTGGCAATTCAAAGGAGTGCAACTGCTGTTGTTGGGTTGTCGTCTCCGATTCCAGTGAAACCGACTTGTTCCCGGGGTACCCGAACCGCTTAGTAAAAATACTAGAACAGGAACTTGATCCGAAACATAGTGGCTTTGTGATTGCTCGATAACAAGTTCAACTCATTACTGCGAGCCTCAACCGTAGAGATATACGAGTACTTAGGTACCACGGGCAGCTGATGAGCCCCCATCTTCGGATGGTCAGCTGATGTGTTGTGGCCTTTCGAAGAGTATCGTGGTGGCTTAAGGTTAAAAACAAAGGTTGACGTTGACCTTATAGCGTCCGATACAGCTGGGTCTCGTATCGACCAATATGAAATTTGAGAGTTCCCTCAATGTAAACTGAAACCGATTTTGGGGGCGATGATTTGTGCTTAAACCAATCGCAGTCTACTGGTGACCGTGAGGTTAGGCCTTTACATGGCAAGTACTCACATAAATCAGAATCGACTATGTATTTAGGGCTGCCAATCCCACAACTCGGCCGACCAGCACGTCATTCGCCATGCCCCTTCGTGATGATCTGCAGAATAACTGTTGTCACTATCATCGTCCTCGTTCACCCATGGCCTCATATACTCGGCATAAGTGCTGGTGTGTAATGGACCTTCAAAAAAGCCCTGCTTCTCTACATCGTACGTCTTGCCTGGTTTTACTTTGGTAAGAGTAGAGAGTCCCAGAAACTTTCGTCTTAGTTTAAGACTCGGTCCCCTCTGTGTTCGTTTAATTGCTACGAGCTGTCCCATTTGATAACTTTTAGTTGGCCTTCGTCGTAAATTGTATGTTTTGCGATTCTTGTTCTGAATTTTCAAAATTTTTGCTTGGCCGCTTTCCGCAGCTCCTTTCGCTTGACCATGAAACTGTTCCTGATCTCATCCTCTAGCAATTTCTTCATTTCAACATCAGCTGCGTTTCGTAGGTTTATCCCAAACATTAGTTCAAATGTCGTCATGCTGATACTTCTTTGATACGAGGAATTCATAATTCGTTGCAGTCAATCTACATACTTGTACCATTTGGTGATTTCACCAATTGCCATTTTAATTAACACTTGTAATGATTTTCGGTCGAAAATTGTACGAACGAAGTCGGAACCGACCTCTAATCGGCTCTAGACGTGATGTCTGAGTCATGCCAACGAATGGTACGAACCGGTCAACCAGTCCGTGCACCCGTAATCCATTTCGCGGTAGGTGCATGTCGGCCAGCTGGTTCGGAGAAGATTTCGGTTGCAGGTCTTTAAATGGATTACGCCCAATTACATATTTTAGCCACCATTACATACCCGTTTCAAACGCGTCGAAAACACAAACATACGTAAAAGAAACCTACTTTACTTTATTCCGCATTTTCTTCATTCTTCCAGTCAATCAAAAAAACTAAATTCTATTTCGCCCTCCCAAATTTCAACGACACGGTACCGAAAAATATACTACGTTAATTCGAACCCGAAGAATGCTACGCTAAGGAAAAAAAAAGGCAAACAAAGGTACCGCGTACCGCATGCGACACGACCCTGGGCATCCTTGGATTTCTGAAAACCCTACCCGCTTAGCGGCAAACCTACCGTTCACTCTCCCTCCTGCTGAAAAAAAACGTGCGGGCTGGAAAGGAAAGTCTGGTTATCCGATTAGCAATTTATGTTATTACTTTTTTTCATATTTACTTTATATCAAATTAATCAAGCTAATTATTATTGAGTTATCTATTGTGTAATTAATGTAATACTGCTTAAACAAGGCTTGTCACCTATTAACCATACTGATATAATTCAAGCTAGATGATACTGCAATATTAAGCACATATTTTTCTGATCACAATTAGCTGTTTCAGTTGTTTGATTACATGATTGTATTTCCTCGCTAAATTACGCAAATCGCATCTTTGTCGCCACACATTGAGTATTTAACCTAATACTTTTATGTCTCAAGCACATGTAATCAATTAATCCATTCAGCAAATCTTCTGATTCCTAACAATCAAAGCAATAAATTCTTCTTTGCTTTTCCCAACAGAACATATTTAATAGTACGTGGGAGTCTTAATATCACTAACCTTCCGAAAACTCAGATGATATTGTCCGCTCATTGCAGCCCATGCTCCCGAACCGATTTTCGGGCGTCACATTTCCTGATGGGCGTCAAGGCAGCCGGCGTGCTTTCTTTCGTTTCTGTTTTTCGGCCGTTTTCCCGTCGATTTTTGCGTTTTTTTTCATTACTCTTTTCTTTAGGCAATCCTGCCGTCTCGACCGGATGACATTTCTCGACTCCCACTGCCGTTTGGCCCGGATGACATTCCTCGACTCAAACTGACGTAGGATGGGAATGTCATCCAAAGCTGACGTTCGCTAGAAAGCCATATGGTAGCGATGGGTTTGTGGGCGAGTCGGCAGTGGCGTAGGGCCGATTCATTACACGCTTCTGCTTATTAAAATACTCCTCAAAATCATGACAATTAAAAGCTGATCCTCTGTCGCTTATAATGGTACTTTAGTTTCCAAAAACTTTCCTTTGTTGTTCCAGCTTCTCTAATACTCCTTTGCTTCCAGTCGTCTTTGTAGGGTATATCCACACATATTTTGTAAATGAGTCTATCATTACGAACACGTACTGTTAATTTTTGCTAGTACTTTCCAGCGGGCCGAGATGGTCTACGTGAAATGTATGAGGGGAATTTTTCCTTTTGGTAATGTGCGCAAATATCCTTCCTGTTTTCCCCGTTTACGATTTGCGAGAATACAGGTAATGCAGCTTGTTATTGTTCTGTTGACTTTCTTCTTCAGTGTTGGGATGTGGTAGTCTTTTTTAATGATATCTTCAACTTTCTTTGCAGAATCGTGCCCGTTTACATGAGTTGTTCTAATCAATTCATAGTCCATTCCTTTTGGAACAACTAGAAGCTCTGCATCATTTTTTAAAGAAATAGTCGTCGTAAGGTTTGGTTTCTAATACTTGTCGTATTACTTTTGTGAAGACATGACTTTCTTGAGTCCTTCTAATTTGGTCGCTCGGAGCGTCAGCTGTCATTGTTACCACTGCTATAAGAAAGCTGCTAAGAACATTAGCGTGTTCAATCTTAATCCAGATCGGTGTTCTATGGTGTAGTTATATTTTTGAATATACATTGTCAAACGGCTAATTCTGTCACTAATATTATCTTTTTTCGTAGTCTTTTCGAAGGCAGCACAGTCCGTAACAATCTTAAATGCACTACCCTTCAAGTAGAATCAAAACTTTTCGAGTGCCGTGATAATAGGTAGCACTTTTAGTTCGTATGAACTATATTTCTTCTGCATATCGGTCGTAATCTTGTTTGCGTAGAATATCGGATTCAGCATATCGTCTTCTGTTGATCGTTGCAGCAGTACAGTGCCGAGACCGTCTTTGGATGCGTCCATGTGCAACTCAACTGCTGTGCCTTGCTTGTATATGTTTAAAACGGGCCGTTTACTAAGGCTTCCTTTAACTTATTGTACGCATGTTTATCCTCTTTATGGAATTCATACGAGTATTTTACATTCTCTTTCAAAAGGTTGGCTAGCGGACGAGCGATTCTGGCGTACTGAGGAATGAACTTCCGGAAATAATTTGTTAATCCTGAAAAACTTTGTAGCATTTTGACAGCTGTCGGTTCTGGAAACTTTATCACTGCTGTCCATGGAAAAATGCAACATATCCGAGAAACTCTATTTTCGAGTAGAGCAAATTACATTTCTTTTTATTTATTTCTAACCCGTAGTCCTTACACGTTTGCAAAACCATTTTAAGTTTTTGTAAGCCATCTTTTGCGTATTCAAAGGGGATAAACAGGTTATCCATATATGGGAATACTATGTCTTGCCTATTCAGCTCTCGAAATACTGTATTAATAAATTTCTGAATGTCAGCTGGGGAACTATAAAGTCCAAAAGAGCCACACTGAAACTGGTATTGACTATCTTGCATGACAAAAGAGGTGAACTTCCTACTCTGCTTAGCTATATGCAAATTATCATCGATCCAGAAATACTTGCATTTAACGAAACTAAAAAGATTTCCATGCATCTGGGGGAATTTGAACCTTCTGTCTCAGTAGAACTCCCAAATTGAGAGTCTTATACTCTAGCATCTACACTAGCGTCAGTCACTGTAGCAACCGACATAATCCCACTCATCAAACAACAATCAAATTCCAGTTGCTTGCGTGGATCCCACAACAATGGGCGATTGTACGCTTAACTGAGCTGAGGACAAGAAAACCAAGGAGGAAGTCAGCGGAATTTACCGGGTAAGCTGTACAGAGTGTTCACATGTTTATATAGGTCATACGAAGCGCTTAATTAAAACAAGATTTAAGGAACATATGAAGGAGGCAGAATTAGCTGCAACAACCACTTAAGGAAGTCATTAGGGTAGTGAATGTAAGTGTTGAAATTTTAAAAGCAGTAGGTGGATAAGAAGCTTTAAGGGAAATGTAAAGTTAGTTATTTTATCAATTTAACACATAAATGCCTTACGCTCTCGAAACTATGTGACTCCTTCTGCTTTCCCTTCACCTTTGTGTCCAGAGATGTTTTTCTTTTCTCTCTTCAGAAGAACCTCCCCCCACTGACACCCGCAAATACCTACGATATTATCGTTTCACGTGCACACGATCGCGCCTTCTTTATCATTCGTTGAACAGTTCTCACAAAACAGCAAAAATCGAGGTTAGAAAACCCGTGCGTCAAAGCTGACGAAAATTCGTAAGTTTTGAATAAAAAAAGTGAACTAAAGAGCCGATTACGCAAACACGATCCTCAAAAACTTTATAAACGTGAACGTGTTTCGTAGTGAAGTTAAGTGTAAAAACAAAAACATATCTATGTCTTATCCACTTCACACAACTTAAACAAAGGTTGCTTATTGCCTCGGCTCTCGCGACTGGCTGCGGATCCAGTACTCTCTAAATCTATGGATACAGTCGATGCATATACATGAGCTGATACCTGATGAGAAAATGAGTGAATTTCAAAACGACAACTGAGATTTTCTATCCACATTTCCTAACAAACTTAGCTTCTCGAATTAGGAAAACTTTGCAAGCCATTTCTCTGCTTTACTAAGGAATAAAATTTACTGCAGGGATATTGTGTATGCTTATTTGTCTATTTTCATTCCAACTTAATTTTAATATTTATGAGAAATGACGATTTTTGTTTATTCTCGAGATTGTTGCTTCCGATTGTTAATAATTTGCATATTACAGCAATTTCGCAGCAAAATACTAAAAAATCAACGAGGAAGAAATAAATGAGGAGTAATCGCGTCTCAAAAATTAAATGAAATCGTATTGTCTAACCCTGAAAATAAATTTTCAATCCTTTTAATCCTAAAACATATCTTTATTCAATCATAAGTAAAAACGATTTGGCACCCAATTCATCGTCATCCGTTTCTTTATTGTTATACCATTCAACACTTACTTAACATACTCCCATGTTCAGTAAGGCTTAAGAAGTATTATGGTCGCTTGACTACCAGAAACGTTACAGTCACGCTGCTGACAAAAAAGAAACGGAAAAATTGAAAGTCCTCTAAGCCCCTCTTTAAGTGAATGCTTACTTGAAGGATATTCGACATTCTACATGCTTTTATACTTTGCTCTGCTCTGCACACACGCTTGTACATCATGCGTTTGTCTACTTCAAAAATCATAACATAATATTGTTCTGAAAAGGACTTGTAGCTACTACGAATACACATACGAGTAGTGTGGTGGTCAGTTGGTGAAGTATGAAAATTTTTTTTTGAACAGTCTCCGAGTTTCTTAACATAAGAATGAAGAAGAATTGAAGCGCAACGTCCTATGAAAACTTCTTGGAATATTGATGTGGATAATAGGTCGTAAATTTCCCCCTTTTTACACTTTGTGAAGCTTTTAAATCTAAAACGGTTCTTTGGAACTGTTTTAAATCATAAGTCGTTAAATTTTCCCACAATTGTTGGCTTAATGTTGGAGTCATGTTATGGGTTGGAAATGTTTATGTGAATACCCTCACATGTTGGCTAGACTATCTTAAATTGTTATTGACTCAAGTAATAAGAATTGTATTAGGTTTATATGGAGGATATTGCTAGTCTTTGATTTTTGGTAAACTGAAGAAAATTTCGAATTGGCTTCTAAGAAATGATAATCAAATGGGATAAATTTTTTAGGGACTATGTATTATCCTACAGAATGTAGTGTTTTTTCGTCTTAGAGGAAAAAGATAAGAGAGAAAACTACCTTCTGCCGCTTCTTAAGCTCGGTTTTCCTCAACAGAGGGAGAAAGGAGAAAACAGAAACTTCTACCATCGGACCACCAAGCTTACAAGCCGCCCGCTAAAATGAAAACATACCTTCTTCCATGCTAAATTTAAAATCTAAATGTTTTTTGTGATAAGCGTTACTACAAGTGTTAAATTTTTCTTTATTTAAAATCACAAGGGAAAATGGAAACGTAGAAGGCCCTTTTCCTGCTGCCACTCGACACTTTGATTTACTCGTACCAGACCCTCGCTACAAAGCCCTCTGATTTACTAAAGATTACTTTACGGTATTTTTTTGCCTACGATCCCCAACTGAGGCAACTTCTCCTCCCTCTGGATTCACTTTTCCAATTTAGGCGTTTCTCCCTTAATATACACTTTACCTTGATAATTGCAACACTAGTTCGATTTAGTCCACTATTTCTTTATGTTTCATCACTCACAATACACACAACTTCCACTTCCCAATATTCTTTTCAATGTTTCATATTAGATGCACAGTTCATTGTCCACTTTTTTCATACATTTAATTCTCTTGTACTTCTAATTTTAAAAGCAAAAATAAACTTCAAGCGCGTTATCAGTGATAGCAATCCACTGCAAACACTCTCACCGCTTAGTGCAAATCAGCCAGGAAAAGTAAGACATCCGGTCATCCATTCCAACCCCTTATATATCTCGCGCTAACAAAAGGGGTTGTCCGCTATCCAAAATGATAATGATCGGCCATCTTGAGAGATGTTAAAGATGTCCGTAAAGGACTGCTGCCTCAGCGAGTGAAGATAATTGCCTGAGGATGCGTGAATGCGCTGGCAGGCTAGTATTGTGGTGTCGTGGGATGGGTTCTTTTCCCCAGCACAAGGGCCCATTACAACAAAATTTCGCGTTCACGAATTACAAGATTAAATGACTCAGTTCGACGATGTCGAGGCCGAGGTAACCTACCGAAGGAATGGAATACTTAAAAACGGCGGACCGAGTCTGATTAACGCGCGCGAGACTCGAGAGGATTTCGTCGTTACCATTGGTATTTAAGAGTGGAGCATCCAGACGGAAGCGGCGCACCCTCGCATCTCCTCCATCCGGATCAAGAGACATTGAACACGTGGCCATATATTTCTCATTTAAATGAAAAATTCAAACAAACGTTATTCGCATGAATTTTTACCTTAAATTAAAAATAAAAATTTTTCAGATTCTGTTAAAGTTTTATATGATGGAGTCATATAAAACTGGGAAATCCAAGTAGACAACCACTCTACCCAGCAAGAGCACTTGAAAGAACAAAGAAAAAGGGGTGAGCTCACCCGATAGCTAGCTCATCAGTGGAAGGGCCAGCCAACGTGACGGGTCCCATACCCGTTCAGCGTTCAATAGAAATTAAAAGGCCGAGCTTTTCTTTTTTCTTTATCTATTCATCTTTTCAGTTTTTTCAATCATTCGTTGAAATTCACAACTAACAATAAGTATTTATTCGGAATTAATTGATTAGACACAGTTGAAAAAAGTTTTACATCGCTGCAATATGTTTCTCGACGAGTGCTCGTTGTTGGGGCTAGTAAGGGCCAAAAACAAACATATATCCTTTATTGAAAACAACGTAATCCTTAATGGCTGCTAGTATCCATACAATGTTGTTCAAATGTAGTTCCAAAACAATATAATAAATGAGTTATGCGCACTTCGTTAAACACCTTTAAATTAGCATAGTAACAACTTTACAATCTGAAAATTATAATATTAGACAAATATATTAGTTCACTGATTGGTATGTTTGTAACACTGTTCTGACTAACACTTCTTAAAGATTATGATTCCACGTAATTGAGTCTCCTGGCAACGTTTGTTCATGTAATATCCATCCAACATCACTAACTCAGACTATTGGCGAGCAACATAAGATTTTTGATCGCAATTTAACCCCATTCACATCGGTTTTTTTTCACCAGATTCTTCATAACTCATTTTTCATACTTTTTTTGGCTTCTCCACTTTCCCTTCTTTTTTCCCACCCGATTTTTTTACTAAGATCTTCCTTACAGACTCAAAATTCCTTCCTCCCAATTATAAGTGCAGACCTTTACCTGTCTCACTGCGCTCGATCCGGCGTTCCGGTTTCCCCGATTCTTTAGTAATTATGAAACTTCTCGCCTCGCCACTTCACTTTAATTCCAAACTATTTTCATGCAAACATTCCTGCTATCGTTTTTCTGTCATTTTGCCTCGATGAGTGTTTTTAAGACTCAAGGGTTTTCCGCAACTCCACACGATCAGGAAGGCGAACACTTTCAACGAACGACTGACCCCGTTATTGCAGATTAGAGTTTTTCTTCCAACTTCACAACTGCGAATTTGTCCCCGGACCGCTTCTTTTACAGTCCGTTATTCACAAAGTGCTCGCAAACTCACTAGGAATTCAATTAATTCGTTTTTCTAGCTTTTTGATGGTAAAAAAGCGACTTTTTTACGGTCCATTATTTGGTCGAGTCAGAACTGACTCGCCATCACCTCCTCAGACTTGAACTCCCCCATATAAAAAGGTCGACATCTAAAATGAACTTTTTCCACAGTTATTCGCGACTCCATATTATGACCGATCAAAACCACGTATTTCGCATCAACCATTTCCCGATTTCCGACTGAAATCCGATTTCCGACTAAAATCCGATATCCCAACGAACATGAAACGAGCTCGCTCCAAGCCACTAGCAAAAATCTTTCTGTTCTTGGCACACGAACTATTTTTGCATGCATTCTATAGATGCCTATATATTCCACCTTACTCTAAAAAAAGATGTGAGAATCTCTTCCGCTCGTGCTATCTAAGTGAGGCGCACTTCGTAGGAATACCCTTTTCCCAAGACTTTTCCTCAAGTAAAAACTAGTGTTCCAATGCTTACAATCGCGTGACTGACGAATAACTCCCGCGCAATACACATACAAAAAATAGCACAACCAACCCATTGCTGTCGTCAACCGCTCGTCTCGTTAGTTATTCACTCTCTTTACCACCTCCCTAGACGAGCCTCTTCATGGCGGTAACGGCAGATTCTGGTTGCAACCATTTAGCAATTGCTTCGCGAAATTGTGTCGCAATGGTGTTGCCATTATTGATTTTATTTGAATTTTCTTTTTCTTAGCAACAACTTTTTATCGATAATGGTAGCGGTGATAGTGGCAGGGCTTATTTCGGGTTAACTTTGTTTTCCTGTGTATGCAGCTGATTTTGAAGATCGTCAGAATTGCATAAAATATTTTATTTGCAAGCTGTATTCTTCGGCGTATTTTCTTTCAATTATAATTAGTAAAAACAACCGGTTAAGTTTAAAATTATTCATTTTATTATACTTCATGAATATTTTTCGTAGCACTACAGCCCCTCTTGTCCGCTTCCTCTAATTTCGAAATTCAAGCAGCGATGAACTGTATTCGTTGGCCGAGTCAGACCAGCGTTTCCTCGGTTTCCCCACTAGTCTCCAGCCTTCAGTTCTCCAAACCAATACCTTTTTGGATACCCGTTGTTTGTCCATACGATTCATGTGACCAGCCCATTGCATGTCAAAAATTTCATACAGCTCATGGTTGTATCGAATTCATCATTGGTCCCCATCTAGCTTCGCTCCGATTATTCGCCTCTGGCGCCGTCACTCAAAAGCGTTCAATATGTTTGCGGATGCGTGGGTTAGAGTCCACGTTTCACACCCACAGCATAACGCAGGTCTTATCACAAATTTGTATACGAGTACTTGAAGCTTTGTTTTGCTGTGTATGCAGCTGGTCTTCAAGATCGTCAAAACGGAACAAATATTTTATTTGCGAACTGTATTTTTCGCCGTATTTCGTCTCTTTCATAACTGGTTCTCGTTATTCTGCCACCTAAATATACGAATTCGCTCACATTTTCGATACTGTATTCACCAAAAGTGATATTGTGTGTATTTGAGGTATTTTTCCTTGACAGCGTCATGATCTTTGTTTTATTTTCATTGATTTGTAGCTCGACTAGTTTTGTTTTGCTGTCAAGTTTCGGGAAGAGTTCTTTGCAGTTGCTAATGACCGTGACAAAATGTTAATGCCATCCGTATAGGCTACTACTTGGCTCAACTTGTATAGTAATGTACCTCGTGTATCGACAGGTAGCTTCCTTATGACGTACCCTAGAGCTTCCTTATGACGTACGCCAGAGCTTCCTTATGACGTACTCCAGAGTCAAATTCAATAGCAATGTGGCCAGCTCATCTCATGAGTTGGTTATTGATGCGGACTTGAGAGGTCGTCGACGTCATTGTCATTTTGGTAAGACGGACTAAAATGGTTGGGAAGCCAAAGTAAAGCATTATTTGGTACAGTGCGTTATGATCAATACTGTCGTATGCATGCTTAAAGTCAACGAAAATTTGGTGAACGTCTATGTTGAACTTTTGATTTAGTTATCGATAGTCCACGCACATTCTTGTACTACCATTTTTCTTTTTCGTCAACACAATAGGACTAGCATATTTAGACATGCTAGGACGAACAACGCCTTCCTTCATCAGCTGCGTTTCTGCGTTGTTCAGCTAATAACCGTCTCGAACTTTGATGAGCTGGCATGTCGTTTTTCAAACGTATCTTCATTTCAACGTAGGTACGCCTTTCATCCGTCGGTGAATATTGTTGAATGAGCTTCTTCACTTCGCCTTTAATCGTTGCGTTGTGAATGCTTTTCATGCCCTCAGGCTAATCGTCATTATGTACGCTGATGCTTAGTACACTTTTAACGTCATTTGCTTCGTCGGTCTGGAGTTTAGAAAATTCGGCCTTTTGGTTTTCAATGTGGATTTCAACGACTTCTGACAATCCGCCACCTAAAAAAACGTCATTGGCCAGAATCTCGTCTGCAACGACATGGAATCGCAGAGTAACGTGATGTTCGTCAAAAGCAACAGCCACTTCGAAACTATATTCGGAATCTGGCAGTTCTGACTCCGTGAAATGGGACTGTTACTGTTTCCAACTTCGGTGCTTGTCACAGTCATTAAGTTTAAGTCACTTCCTGAGTAGATAGTCGCTTCGACTTCGACGCCATTGATTACAATGACTTTGTACACCTCCTTGTCCGTCGACTGTAAGGTCTTTTGGCGGTTCCATTGGAGAATGTTTTTTGCAGGCAGACGCGATGTGCCTGTACTCGTTACAACGAAAACACTTTGCCCCTTTTGACTTATTCGGGCAATTTCTGCTAATATAGGAAGACTCTCCATAGTTGAAACATTTCTTGAGATCGTTGTTTGGCTCCGGCTGTGGTCTTGCACTCGTCACCGGTTGTTTTGCTGCCACCTTACTTTTCATCGCTTGGTACTGACTCAGGTTACTGTTCAGCTCTACGATCGTCGAAGCACCGTGCAAGATAACTTTACTTGACTCGGTGCCAAGGATACCATCAATGATATACCGGATTTTGGCTCCGACTTCAATGTCCAAACCGCTGGCAATTTCCAACATTCGGTACACATACTCTTGGTATGATTTGTCACCTTTTTTCTTCGTCTAACTTAGCCGTCTATGAACGTCTTCACTAGTAGTTGTATTCTCGAACTCTGATAACAGCGATCTCTTCAACGTCGTCCAGCATTTAGAATGCGATTTGAAATTTATAAAGAGCTTGCCACGAAGCAGCTTTTTTCCATAAACAACTTTATGAAAATTATTCCAACGGCAGAGATCCGCGGTTGTCCTCAAATGACGTGAGCCACCTTTTGACGTTTTCTTTGCCATCTCCGCTTAACGTTTCCAAAGACTCTTCGACATACTTGAACAATAGCTGTGGAGTAAACGCTCTTGCAGCCGCGAACTCGCTGTGAGTGCTAACATCGTCGTCGATTTGGCTTCGTTCATCGTCCAGCTCCTGTCCATCATGGCTTCTTTTAGGCGTGCCCGCAGTTCATCCTTTGCACCCGTGGTCTTTAGGCCCAATTTATGCAATCGACTCTGCAACTTAAAGATTTTAAAGTCGCGCAGCTCATCTGCGACTATTATCGTTGTTTCGAAGACGGTGCCATCCATGCTAACGTCATCGGGTGACGTTGTCATTTCTCCGCCCGTCTGTACTCTTCGTCATTTGCGTGCCCCGAATTGGGAAGTGCTTATTGTCATAAGCCGTTGCCGCGCCCCAGATATAAGGCACTCCGCTTCCACACGCCGTCATCGTCTGAACGCCCCAAAAGTAAAGCACACCGCTGTGCTCTATCGTCGTCGCCTGTGCTCCCCAAAAGTCAAAGTGCTCGTCGTAACACCAATAAAAATAGCGTTTCGTTTGTGTGCCCCAAATCGTAAGTCACTTGTCATAACACACTGCTATCACCTATACGCATCAAAAATTAGGCGCTCGACTTCCGCTCACTGTCGTTGTCTATACGCCCCAAAACGCACCACAAAAGTGAGGCGCTCGTCGTTCATACACCGTACTCGTATGTGCGCCCGAAAATGAAAGGCACTCGTCATTGATATACGGTGTCGTCGTATGCGCGCCCCAAAATGAAAGGCACTCATCGTTGATACACGGTGTCGTCGTTTATGCGTCCCAGAATGAAAGGCATTCATGCACCGTCTCCGTCTATTCAAACCGAACAAAAGCGTGCCGCGTCGTCAAACACCGTCTTAACCATTGAACTTCAAAAAGCAAACCCGCGCTGCTTTGCCACCGCACGTCGTTCTCCTTCTTTTCACCTGCCAAACAGAAAGTGCCACGCTGCTGTCTAAACAGCCTTCGTGTGTGTGTGCAAAAACAAGCCGAGATACGATCTGCTACTCTTCATCGTGGTGCGCCGCCGTATATGCCGCGGAAAAGTGAGACACGCTGCGTTGCTCCGCGTCGTCAACCGTGCTTGAAACAAGACACGCTACGTTGCTCTGCGTCATCGTGTGTGCGCCCCAAAATACTCACACTCGCGAACCGAATCCCGGTTGAGCCCCCAATTTGTGGGATTCGTTTGAACGGAAACACAAGTTGAAGTTTTAATACTGTATTTTAAACGAAAAGCAGATACAAAAATATAATATTGAGCCAAAGCAGTTCCCTAGGCGTGCGTGTCGTCTCCTTCCTCTGTCGTGTCGTTCTCACTTCTGCCAGCCAATTAAAAAAAATCCGCGATTCGCCCCACATTAATAAATTATTTTGTTTATTTCATATCCGCAGGCCTATTCTCTTTTTTCTTGAAAAGCCGTCGGGCCTTGCGTTTCGACTACTTTGAGCCATCTTCAGTGTCTAAAAGATTTTCTTTCCACACATCCTTTAGACACTGACGATGGCTCAAAGTCGTCGAAACGCGTCTACTTACTCAAAAAAGGAAGGCCCGACGGCTTTTCAAGAGGAAAACTAATATCAGCTTTCAAGCTTTATTTGTAATTCAAATAGAATATTTCATTTTTAACTTTCTTTCTCTAGAAATCTACTTCGATTAATGGCACATATATAATCCTATCGATTTATTTATCATCCAGATGTCATTTGCAAAAGTTTCTCCATAAGTACTGTACATGTGCCTACCACCAGTAGTGTTGTAACCTTAGGCTAAGAATGCCACAATGATGGAAACCTATTTCCTATTCATAAGTGAATTGTCTTCTTCGCTTCGACTGAGACAAAAGACAGGAAAAGAAGCTTTCACACCATCATAGGCTGGTGATGGACAAAGTTCTTGAAGTTTTCAAAAGGATTCCGGTAGGATGACATTGTTGTATGTAGTTAGCGTTAATATGGTTAAATCAAAATTGGCTGCAATTTAATATATATATTTTAAACATTGAAAGAGATAAGGAAACTGAATTTGAAATTCATCATATGAGTAATTTTTAATAATTCTTGAATGTAGAGGGTGATGGTGCGTTGTGTTATTCATAGCATTAATACGTTTTTTTTTGAATATTTTCAGGTGCTTTCTTGGTACCATACTGTGTTATGCTACTGGTGGGTGGAATACCCCTTTTCTATATGGAGTTGGCCCTGGGCCAACATAATCGGAAAGGTGCGATAACATGTTGGGGTCGCTTAGTGCCGCTTTTTAAAGGTATTCTTGTACAAAAATATTTTTCAAAACGAGCTTAAAAGTAATACGATAATTTTTTTAAGGAATCGGTTATGCTGTTGTTCTTATTGCATTTTATGTGGATTTTTATTACAATGTAATCATTGCGTGGTCGTTACGATTTTTCTTTGCCTCATTTACAAGTGTTTTGCCTTGGACTTCGTGCACTAATTCATGGAATACTGAAGATTGTAAACCTGTATGTAATCTCCTATCATTAATCAAGTAGTTGGATTTATTCTAATGAACTGTAATTACAGTTTGGATTTCATCACAGTAATCAGAGCATTGCAGTTAGCAATGAAACCGGATTGGCAGCACTGAATACCACTTCAATGAATCTATTAGTAGACAACGAAACAATTTCTACGATGAAATTTCAATCGGCAGCTTTAGAATATTTTAAGTAAATATAAATTAATTTCTTGTTTTAATTTGCCCTTGAGTAGCGTCGTTATGTGGCTCGACATTGAAGTGATTTTTCATCAAGATATGAGTGAAAAATTCATTGGAAAAAGCTGGAACGTTAGCTCTTTTAAAAAAAGAGAGAGGGAGAGAGAGAATGAAAATGATTTATAGAGCCTTATGTAGCTTTTAAATTATTTTGAATTTTACTCGATGAAGCAGGAAGATGATGGCTGCAGCCCTCATTCTTCCCTTCTGAACCTCTTAATTTTATTGGAAGCATTTACTTCTTGAATATTATAAACCATTTCCTCATATTTTCATTTCAGTCGATATATTTTAGAACTTAACGAAAGTGATGGAATACATGATTTAGGCGCAATTAAATGGGATATGGCTGTTTGTTTACTTATAGTCTATTTAATATGTTACTTTTCTTTGTGGAAAGGAATCAGTACATCTGGAAAGGTAGTATCAAGCAAAGGATAAATATCTTTAAGTCCTTCATTTCATTTTTCTCAGGTGGTATGGTTTACAGCCTTATTCCCCTACGTTGTTTTATTAATTTTATTAATTCGTGGAATAACGCTGCCTGGTTCAGCGATGGGTATTCAGTATTATCTGAATCCGAACTTTGATGCTATCTACAAACCAGAAGTGTGGGTGGATGCAGCAACTCAGGTATTTTTCTCACTAGGGCCAGGTTTTGGAGTGTTGCTGGCATACGCTTCGTATAATAAATACCATAATAATGTTTACAAGTAAGTCTAAAAATTTTCTCCAGCAAACGATAATTAGTAACTAAATATTTAATTTTGCTTTCAGGGACGCTCTTCTCACCAGCTGTATTAATTCAGCGACTAGTTTTATTGCTGGTTTTGTGATATTTTCAGTGTTGGGCTACATGGCCCATTCGTCGGGGCAACATATTGAAGATGTTGCTACTGAAGGACCTGGATTAGTTTTTGTTGTGTATCCAGCAGCAATTGCAACAATGCCTGGGAGTACTTTCTGGGCATTGATTTTCTTCATGATGTTGTTAACGTTAGGATTAGACAGTTCGGTGAGTATATAAGGGACTTATTAGGAACATATAGTTTTGATTCAAACTTTTAAATTTTTTAAAATTTGATCGTATTAATTACCGGTTAAAATCATTCGTCAGTGCAATAGATGATAGACTAGGAACAGTATTTAGGATTATGACTATGGGTTATCATCTCCCAATGAAAAAGTACCTAAAGAGCATCCACACCAGATGCAGTTTAGGTGTTAGCTAAAAGACAATAGTTTTAAAGTCTTTTAGCCCTTGGTAGGTAGGATGGGAATATTGTCACGGACAAATTCCTACCAGACCTCAGTACTTGCCTCTGCAACAAGTTTACCAGTTGTACGGAAAAAGATGATAGAATCACTCGAACCAAGTATATATTGGAAACCTTGTAAATAGAAATATGTTGTAATCATTGTTAATACTAAGAGTAAATATAGTATGTAAGTTAGGACGACAGTTGAACAAGAAAAGCCCAGAATAATGGTTCTGCGAAAGTTCGCCTCCGAAGATAAACCGTTGAAAAATGCACGAATCGTTGGCGGTACACATATCAATGCACATACGGAAGTTTTAATCGTGACTTTGGTTGAATTAGGTGCAACGATTCGATGGGTGGCCTGTGATATATACTCGACACATATTGAAGTTGCTGCGGCATTGGCTGAAGCAGATTATCTGATATTCGCATGGCGTGTTGAGGCCGAAGGAGATTTTTGGTGGTGCAACGATAAATGTGTAAATGCTGAAAATTGGCTAACATATATGATTTTGGATGATGGAGGCAATGCAACACAGTCAATGTTGAAAAAACATCCAGTCATGTTTAAAATGGTTAAAGACATGGTAGAGGGAAGCGTCACTGGGGTACATAGACTGTACCAGCTATCAGAATCTGGGAATTTAACAGTCCCAGTAACGACTGTATTGGATTCCGTCACAAAAACAAAATTTGATAGTTTGTACAGCTGCAAAGAGTCTGTTATTGGTAAGTGAAAGCGATCAACAGACGTTATGTTTGGCGGGTAGCAAGTAGTCATTTGCGGATATGGTGAAGTTGGAAAAGGATGCGCACAAGTATTGGACGGATTGGGATGCACCGTGTATATTTCTGAAATCGACCCTTCCTGCGCTCTTCAGGCTTGCATGGACTACATATGGTTGAGTGTGGCATGCTCTGGCATGAACCACCTTTACCATGATACCATCCCGAGATTTTGTCTGAGCTTCTTTACACTAGCCGGTGGGGGAATCCGCAACTACTTTCTCGGGATCCACGTGTAAGCCTCGCTCATCTACAACGTTACCCAGATACTTCAGCATGGGCCGACAAAATTCGCATTTTACCCTCGCCACTCGCAAGCCCGCTCCACGCAATCTGTGTAACACCTCACGCAAGATTTCTAGTGGTCACATTTTCCAGCGGATTTTGATGAAACTTAACATTATGGATTTCTGTACTATGTTCAGAATGATGTATGTATGAATTATTTTGCCCTGTCTATAGTGAACGAGATTTGGCACATTGATTGATCAGGTCCTAGCGCACAAAGATTTAAAATAGTCCAAAGTCAAATGCATGCATTCAAAATGGCGGCCCCCAAAGGTCAGAAGGCGAGCGCTTACGCTATTTTAGTAGCAACTGAAATAATGAATTTTTTTCATGGTAACGTTTTAAATGACTTAACTTGAAAGTATTTATAAATCAGACTATTTTTAAATATTGTAAAATATTTTTAACAATCTCCTAAAAAATCATAAAATCGCGGCTTGTCTGTCTGTCCGTCCGTCCGTTTGTTCGTGCGTCGCAACGAGTTTTCTCGCAAACCACATGAGCTAGAATGAGGAAATGTTCTACGTAGGTCAAAAGTGGTGCCTCTTGAAATTTGTAGAGTAAGAAAATATTTTAAAGTGTTTAAGGGGGTCTTCCCATACAGGGGGGGGGGGGGGGGGGGGGAGGCTGACTTAAATTTTTTTTTATTTCTGTAGCCCTCTAGCAGCCAAGTTTCTCAACAGGTTCCAATGAGATTGGCAATTATAAGTTATTAAAGCAAGTTAATTAACCTGCAAAGAAATATGCAAATCGGATGACAAATGAAAAAGTCAAAAATTTACAGCTTAATATTTTTAGCAGCCGCTTTCAATAAAAATTCAAAATAACGGCCCTTGATTGCTCAGAAAAGAATTGAAAATATTTATATTAATAGCAACGCAAGTGCTGTTTATACTTTCATGGAAATCTTTTGAAATTATCTATATGGGCTACTTCAGCCGACAAGTTGTCACCTTTGTGCGGTAACCACTGTGAAATGTATAAACAGCAAATGTGAGAAGGACAACACCTGTATTTATATGTTTTTAACAATTTATTATCTGCCGATTTCAATATGTAATCCATAAATGTGCAACTCAATTGAATGAGCAAAATATTTGCGCTTATATAAAGGGTCTTTAAATACGAAAGTTAGCAGATTTTTTCTATGTCCATAAATACCTTTGTAGTGCTACGAAAATTGCAATAAGAAGTTTAGTAGTACGCAAGCCAAATTCTTTTCTGAAATCTTACGCTACATACGAGAAATTTACCTTTCCGGCAGGTGCTGCCAACGGGGATTTTTTTTATCTAACGCATTCTGGCACTCATCATCGAACCAATCATTTCTTTTGCGCCGGGCGTGATGTCCGATCGTCTGTTCTGCCAAGGTCTTAATAGCCGCTTTCACTTCCATCCATTTTTTGGACAAAAACAACATCGCAATCATGCCTCACCGGATTTGGCCCAATGTGACTTTTTTTTATCCCAAAACTGAAGAGACCTACGAAAGGACGGAGATTTGCAACGACTGAGGAGATAAAGACTGCATCGCTGGAAGAGCTCAAGTCTATACCGAAAGTGCTTAGCTTATGAGAAGCGCTTGGAGAAAAGCGTTGGCACTAGTGTATTGATAACGTTGAAGGGGACAACATAAATACTGTCGAGCAATTAATATTTTTTTTCTTAAAAATTTAAAGTCACCTTATTTTTTGAACACACCTCGTAGAGACAATACAACATATGTATATATGTATATATATATATATATATATATATATATATATATATATATATATAAACATATATATATAAATATCTATAGTAGATAAAATATATATATATATATATATATATATATATATATATATATATATATATATATATATACATATATATATATAAATATCTATAGTAGATAAAATATATATATATATATATATATATATATATATATATATATATATATATATATATAAACATATATATATAAATATCTATAGTAGATAAAATATATATATATATATATATATATATATATATATATTGTATATATATATATATATATATATATATATATATATATATATATATATATATAAATATATATAAATATATAGATGTGTATATATATATATATATATATATATATATATATATATATATATATAAATATATATAAATATATAGATGTGTATATATATATATATATATATATATATATATATATATATATATATATATATATATATATATATATATATATATATTGGATAGCCTCAAACGTATTGTATTTTTTGTCGCTAGATGGTGTTCGTTGTCATATAGTATATCGGGCAGTACTAATCAGATTGAGTCAAACTGACATGCGTTTGAAAGGTGACACTTCAGTCCACAATTTTCATATGGACAGTTTTGTACTTCGTCATTCGTGTCAAAAGTTGTATTCATTTAAAAATGAGTGAAATTTCTGAGAAAATTCATTGTATTTTACAATATCACTACGATCAAGGTGAGAATGTATCTCAGGTTCGTGAAAAAATTTGTGGTGTCTACGGTCAAGATACTTTATTAAAAGCCACAGCCAAGAGATGGTTCGCTCACTTTCGTTCTGGAAATGTTAATGTCAAAGATACCCCTCGCTTACGTTGACCAATCACTTAAAAAGTCTTACAAAAAATTGGAGAAGACCGACACGTAAGCAGCCATGACATTGCTAAGGAACTGAATATGCATCACCAAACAGTTTTGAACCATTTCCGTAAGGCTGGATACACAAAGAAGCTCGACGTTTGGGTGGAATTAACACAAAACAATTTGATCGACCGAATTTCTATTTGCGAAATGCTAATAAAACGCAAACGAAAGTGAGCCATTTTGGAAGCAAATCCTTACGGGCGATGAAAAATGGGTAAGATACAAGAATGTCGCGTTGGAAAAAGATAATGGTCAAAAAAAGGTGAATCATCACAAACGACTTCAAAGCCAGGATTGACACCAAATAAGGCTATGCTGTGTGTATGGCAAGATTGGAAGGGAATTGTTCATGATGAGTTGTCAAGACTTGGCCAAACATTCAATTCGGCTCTGTACTGTCAGCACTTAACCAGATTGCAAGAAGCAATTCAAAAAAACCGGCCAGAATTGATCAATAGAAAGGGCGTTGTCTTCCATCATGATAATGCCAGACCACACATATTTTTGATGACCCAGCAAAAATTGACAGAGCTTGGCAGCGAAGTTTTGATGTATCCACCGTATAGTCCAGACCTTGCACCATCAGACTACCATCTGTTTTGTTCTCTGCAAAACTTCCTTAATGAGAAGAAATTCACTTCAAAAGGGGACTGTGAAAACTACTTGGCCAAGTTTTTCGCCGATAAACTACAAAAGTTCTACACAGATAGAATAATGGCTCTACCCAAAAATGGCAAAAGGTCAAAGATAGTAATTGACAATATGTATTTAAATAAAATCCATTTTAAATAAACGAAATATTCAATCGAAAAATGACAAAAAAAGACAATACCTTCTAGGTTTACCAATATATGTATATATATATATATATATATATATATATATATATATATATATATATACATATATATGTATATATATATATACATACATATATATATCTATATATATATATATATATATATATATTATATACATATATGTATATATATAATTATAAGTATATATATATATATATATATATATATATATATATATATATATATATATATATATATATATATATATATGTACATATATATATATATATATATATATATATATATATATATATATATATATATATATATATTAGGGTGTCCCTTATTTTTCGAAGAAAAAAAATTTGTAAGGCATACTCTTTAAATTTGTTCCACATGTAATAAAATGCTCCCAAAATAAAAATTAGCTCAATCTATGAACGGGAACCCGTGCCGACTTGAAACATAAGCTTGTTCATACAAGCTGCTAGGGACGATCGGCGCATGCTGCGTAATTAGTTAGCATATTAACAGTTTCTTTTTGTATCTGAGACGTATCTGGTCGGTTTTATATAATGGCGATTGAATTGCGAAGTACTGAAAAGGAAATTTTCTTAGTGGGTGATATAAAACATCAGATAACAGGTGCGAAATTGTCTTCAAACAGGCAACTCTTAGCAGTTTTATTCTATAATATTTGCGAAGTGAAATTTAAAGTAAACGAAAGTGCTAATCTTGTGATTCGCGAGTGCATTATCTTCTGGGACAAAGCTAGAATACCTGCACGATCGGTACCTAACAGTGTAAAGAAGCTAGTAGACCTGTACCAAGTTTGGCGTGATCTACAAAAAATTCTAAGAAAAGCCACCAAATTCACAAACATCGTTAGCGGAATTTGCAAAGGGACTTGAACAATTTGTTTGATATCGCACATGCCGATGCTCTTCGAATTATAAAAATAGAAGAAGACAAAATATTTTTACAGCAACAGAGTGAGCCAGGACATCAGGGCTGTCGTGCAGGGGTGGGCCAAAAATTATCAGAAAAAGAAGAGAGAGCCCCCCAAAGAAAGATACATGAAGAAAATTGAAAGTCGTGTCCATCGTTGGACGGTCGTCTGCATGTGATTATTCGCTGACTCAAAGCCCTACGTCTTCCTCTCATTGTTTATCTCGTGGTTCTACTGACAGTTTAAATAAAGTTTTTCCCGATGAACCCGCACCAGCACCGACAGCATCGACTCTGCAGTCTCAAGTGACTACTGTTAAAAGGAGCCGGAAGGATTTTATTTCACGCAAGTTAGTTGCGGCCTTAGATAGGTGTTAAGCACAAGAGATTCGGTTTACATCCTTCCAACTGTAATAGAAGCATTGGGTCTAAACATTAATGATTTCCAAAACAATATTCCTGAAATTGCGATTATCCACTGGGATGGCAAATTATTACCTGCCTTAGACGTAAAAAGTTCTAAAGAAGAACGACTACCGATTGTTATTACTTATGGCGACAAAGAACAACTTCTTGCGGTACCGAAATTAGATAATTCATCGGGAAGAGAATAAGCCCTAGTTGTTTCAAACGCTCTTCAGGATTTGGATCTCAATGACAAAATACAGATAATGTGCGGCGACACAACGGCTTCAAATACAGGCCGATTTAATGGTGCTTGTGCAATATTGGAACAAAAATTGGGAAGGGAGCTGTTACTCTTTGCCTGTCGCCATCATGTCTACGAACTTGTTTTGAAAAGCGTATTTGAAGCTAAAGTTGACCAAGTCACCCGTAGCCTCGATATTCCAAAACGTTTAAAGATAACTGGAAAAATGTTGATCCAAGTGCCTTTCAAACAAGTCCAGATTTTATAAAAGAACATCTGACTGATACTGACCGTAATCAACTGATTGAGTTTTACTGGAAGGAGTTAAACAAAAATATTGTGCGAGATGACTGCCGTGAACTGATTGAACTTTCTTGGTATATATTTGGGAGTCAACAGTGAACACAAATTAAAAATTAGGCCCCCTGGTGCCATGCACCAAGCACGATGGATGGCTATTTACGCTTTAAAAATGTGTTTGCTACTAGACCAATTAAAAATCAGTATCAAGGATAAGCGGGCATTACAAGATGTTTCTTTATTCATCGCGACGGCCTGTGTAAAACCCTGGCTTCAGTGTAATATGGCAGTAAAAGCCCCAAATCAAGACTTGTGTTTTTTGGAGACACTGAAGAAGTACGAAGCGATCGATGAAGCAATTTCAAAAGCAGCTTTAGCAAAGTTTTGCCAACACTTGTGGTATTTGACGGATGAAGTTTCCATCTTAGCACTTTTCGACGAAGAGGTAGATGATCAAGTGAAAATGAAAATGGTTTCTAAACTAGAATATACTTCGAAGCCGAGCCGACACGGCTTATCATTATAGAGTGCTGAAATTTCACAAGTAAATTTATTTTAGATTTACGAAAATATTTGGGGGGTATGCGGTACAAAAGAAATAAAAAAAATTATTTTTGCCCATATAAGGGACACCCTAATATATATATATATATATATATATATATATATATATATATATATATATATATATATATACATACACAAATATACGTATACGTATACATATATATATATATATATATATATATATATATATATATATATATATATATATATATATATATTTTATATATATATATATATATATATATGTATATATATATATGTATATATATTCATATATATATATATATATATATATATATATATATATATATATATATATTATATATATATATATATATATATGTATATATATTCATATATATATATATATATATATATATATATATATATATATACATATATATATATATATATATATATATATATATATATATATATATATATATATATACCTGTATATATGTTTAGTATTCCCAGAAATGTTGTTTTTAAGTTAAGTAGTCCGCGTGGCTTAGTGGTAAGAGCACTAAGCCCGTAAGCTGGAGGCCTGGTAAAAGTCTCGTTGGCGTCAACGAGATTTAGTTGGGGTGGCTCTTTGGACGGACTATAAGCCTGTTCAGATATGATACATGCTGGTTTAAAATCAGAACGTATCACAGCTGGGTGGACGGACACACGGCCAAAGTGTGATAATGATCATATCACCTTGCGAAGTGTCGATATATTAGATCATGACAATGAGATACTCTAACTATCTCTAAGCGAAGGCCCGAAAGGGGCTGTAGGTCTACGAAGCAGAAGAAGAAATTAAGTTAAAAGAGTTTATTTATTAAGAATGGACAATAATTAATTTCCCTATTTTAAAAATCGCACTTTAATTTACTTTTACTTGTATTATCAATTTATGTTTCAATTGTCTTCAAATATATCAAGAAAACCTTTTACTTCAAGAGAAAAAGTATGATGTCATTTTACGGCGTGGTTGCCATTCTCATAAAAATGTTCATCGACAATATTGTTACATGTCCAAACAATTCTGCGAGCTACTGTCGCAACTATTAATAACATCATGATCAATAAACGAATGTATTCGAAAGCACAAGAATCTACCAAGTATGATCAATATCTGAAAGTGACGTCACTGCAGGGTATTTAGAATTGCTCGAATATTCCAGGTAGTTCTCGCCAGAATATTCGCCAATATACTAGAAATGGATTGAATGACTAGAGACCCTATATAAAGCTGAGCTGAATGAATGGGTAGGAGGTAGTAAAACCGCGATAGTAAGAACTGCGATAAGAGTGGAGCGCGAATTAAAAGCGATATTGATTGATAGTGAAGTGATTTTCGTGATACAGACAGTTGGGATATAAATTGATAGACAAGTGAAAAATAATAACATTTCAACTATTTGTAAAATAGTGAAATTAATGATTGTGCATTTTTAAGTAAATAAACTCTTTTAACTTAATTTAAAATAGAAAGTTTTCACTTTCCGGAACATTAAAATTATCGGTCGTGAACTATACATTAGTATAACTATAAACATAATAGAAACGTAAATTGAATTTGAGTATTTTCTGTACCAAGAAACGATAGTTCACAATTTGGAGTACACGTGCATCTCCGATGCGCATACATAGATCGTTGTCCCTCTCGAATGTTGAGCCGCTTTTAGAAAAATTGCCACAGGTAGCAGAAACGCATTCTCACGTGACATAAAGGTAGTTTCGACGGACACTTATTGAAATGATCAAACCCCTTTGATGTGATGTTATCCAGCGAATTATTTCCACAATTGAATTTTATCCAGACTTGCCATTCTCATAAGTAAAAGTATAAATAAATGTTTGGGTGCTTTCACTAGCAAAACTGTGTAACTGTGTCTCCCTTTTATTTTCGAATTTAAATAATTCACAGCAAGAAGTTTAGATAGAAAACCGCAGACATCAACCTTCAAAAAATATTCCGCATAACGGACGATAGGCCTCTGGGTAACATAAGACGACCATTTCACACTTGTCGATAAAACCACTGAATAACACTTCACACTCAAAGCGACGTAAAAATATTTCCGAAACCGTATTTTGATTCAATTATTTACAACTCTGATTCGCGCTAATTTGCAAACATATTTGCGCCCATTGAAAAGCACATTCCTCCGCCCTCAAATCACTTCTCACACATTATGAAATGCTTTGGTCCTTGGCGCAAAGTACTAACTGACTTATATTGCTAATATCATCGCAGAAATCGCAGATTTAATGCAAAATTTAAAATGCCGATTTTTTCATGAAAAATGAATCCGTGGGCCGTTATAAAATTAATTGGAGCTGAGTTAATAAATCGCGACGACCATCCCTCTTGCTGTTCAAAATCCGAGTCTCGCTTGGCCATAGTACATTCACCTAGTACCCACACCTTCCATTTACTCTGTGTTGCATACTTTCTGAATTTCCCCAGGGGCCGGTCAGCTTATCCGGGGCACGTCAGCTGAGCCCAGGCCTGGCGCGTTCAAGAAACAAAGCAAAAAGCAAATAAAATTTCCGACGCACGTGTTCTTTACGCATTTCGGAATATGGGAGTGCTGCGAGATCCTAATGAAAAATTAAAGAATTGCATGGAACGAATTTGTTTTTCTGGAAAGTTATTGATTTTTTGAGATATGGTAATCCTGAAATCTCTCGTTGAAGCATATGTTTATTTTCACGCCAATCTACGCATCAGCATTTACTTACCTACCGTTACCGGAAATTTGTGGTTCGGATTTGATGAGTATACTATGCGCTTGACAATTCTTCCGCTTATCTTGACGCGCCTGTTTATGGCGGTTACGGAGTTTTTTCTCGTTGAGATGAACTAGCAATTGCTTCACTAAATTGCGTCGCAAAGGGGGTCTCCGTTATCAATTTTTTTTAATAGTTTTTATTTAATTTTTTCAATTGTTTCTTTGAAAAAAATTTTCTGGTAATGGTAGCGTTGGTAGTGACATGGCTTAGTGCGGACTAGAACATAACAATATTAATAAGTGGTGTATCAAATTGTACTGCACTTATTGCGTTATTTTCATACAAATGGTGTTGTCTCCGCAAAGGTCTTTCGACTGCTCGATTACTACTAGGCGACTGCTCGATTACCACATGCGCCGATGAACATAAGTCTCCTGAGAATATGTTCTTTTTAGCACTAGCGAAGCAAGCACCTCCGTTACATAGATGAACACAAATCGGTTTCACGCATGTAGTAGTTAGGCGGATAGGATTTTTTCTCGTCTGTGGCAGTTTGGTTGTGATTCGTATTTCTTCCATGTATCCATCAATTTGTGTTGAGGTCGGCTCTAAAGCACCTCGTAGATGGTCAGCATTATTGGTCAATATGCATTGATTAGTACGTATTGAAGGGAGACATTGATCGTTTTGGAGAGTTTAAATCCAATTGATGGAATATTGAAGTGTATTCATAGAAATGATATTGAAGCTCCTTGTACATTCAAGCATATTGAGGACACCTTCAATATAATTGCTCAAGGAATGCACATTTACTATGGTATATTTGCTTAAAATAAATATTTCGACTCTTATTAAAAATTTATTCATTTATGTATTGTAGACTAACGTCCATTTTGGCCTAAATTTTCATTCTAGTTTGGAGGTTCAGAAGCAATAATTACAGCACTTAGTGACGAGTTCCCTATAATCGGTCAAAACCGTGAAATCTTCGTTGCAGCTTTATTTACTTTATACTTCTTAGTGGGTCTCGCCAGTTGCACTCAAGGGGGTTTCTACTTCTTTCAACTCTTGGACCGTTATGCTGCTGGCTACTCAATACTGATAGCAGTATTTTTTGAATCTCTAGCTGTTTCCTGGATTTATGGTAAAACCGTTTATAGTATTTAAATATTGTTTTTAGAAATGAGTGCTCTATTTTTTATTCCAGGAACGGAGAGGTTTTGCAATGATATTCGTGATATGATTGGATTCCGACCGGGTCTTTATTGGCGAGTTTGCTGGCGTTTTGTGGCTCCGTTGTTTTTACTTTTTATAATAGTGTACGGATTAGTATTTTATGAGCCTCTGAGCTATGAAGGATATGTCTACCCAGAATGGGCAAACATTCTGGGATGGTGTATTGCAGGATCGTCAATGATTATGATCCCTGGCGTGGCAGTCTATCAGATTTTAACTACTCCAGGGAGTTTTAAAAACGTAGGTCCCAAATTTTTGCTGATTATATATTTATTTAATTAAGATGTTTCGATTCTAATTTTAGCGAATGCGTACACTAACAACCCCATGGCGAGACCAACAGACCAACTTAAATGGAATAACAACAGAACCAACGCAAGTTCGTCTAACTGCCTCCAAAGAGGGCGAAGAAGTTTGAGGACGACCATTTGCAAGATTTCAAGTGTATTATGTTTAATATGTAGAAATTAAATTATTCATAGAAATGAGTTGACGTTAGCTAAACAGAAATTATACAAATACATATACATATGAGTAGCAATAATTCCAGCAAAAACCTAAACAGACTTACAAGACAATGTTAGATATAAATGAAGTTATTAATGTGTAGTGAATAAGTATTGAGTATTTCTACAAAGAAAATCATATTTAGACAGAATCAAAATATTTCTACTCCTAGCCTGGACATATACCTAAGAACGCTTCTATTTATATTATTTGAAAGGAAAATCTGTACAGTTCTCACAAACCAATTGCCACAACAGAAGCATTGCGTGTTGTTGAGGAGAGAATAAGTTTTAATAATAGTTGAAATAACTGAAAAAAATAAACATGCACCTATTTATCATAAAATGCTGTGTAGATAATAGTGTAAAATACAAAAGAGAATATGTGAACTGTTGTTGCTTTGTTGTTAAACAAAAAAAAACTAGCGAAAATTCAAAGGAACCAAGATAGAAGATATAAACAATCCCTAGAAAATCAGTTACGTAGCTTCAAATACCGTAATGTATATAACTCTGATGCTGAAAGCGTAATAGAAGCTTTAATGGACCAAAATAGTTGACTTAATTCCGAATGATGTTTTGACAGTATTTACACTAAAGTATTTAACAAAGTAGAAAAAATATAAATCCTGTACAATTACTTGCCTTACCTATATTTACCTATTCAAGAAATAAATCATACATCATAGTATAAATTGCTAAGGACACTGAAACCACCCCTAGTAAATGCAATTTTAAATGATTTCGACTTCTCACTGTAACGAGTGTTTTGAGAGCTTTTCTTACTTTTTTATATATTGACGCATAGATGTAAATTTTGTATAAATTTTTTTCTTAATTAACGGAAAAGCAAAATTGACAGCCATAAATTTTGCTTTTTCTATTGGTTAAGTGCCAAACCAATGTAGGTTTTGATAGTTTTCTTTTACATAAGTTGCGTTTGTGACGTATTAACTGTTCAATCAGCCATTTGGACAGTTAATGCTAGTAATTTATTGTCTCTTGACGATTTTTTGTATGTTGCATATCAATATTGAACTAGAAGAAATAAAGGTCTTATGTTCTACATCGAAATAATACTCGTGTTTTCTTAGTATTCAAACTCTTTGTGTTGTTATGTATCTCTGTCTTTATTAATGTATTCATCATAGTACCGTTAATGTGAAACTTGGAACAATTTTTTAATAACTGACAAGATATAACAATAATTTACTGAATACAACTATTTACATATAACCACGACATCGAAAATACGGTTGAGATTGTAACAATCGAGCAGTCCGCCGAGACGAAAAAGGCAATTGTTCTGATACATTAATTAAATTTTAAAAATCTAATCTTTACTTCTTCGCACTTAATTCCCTCAAGTAAAAAGACAAAAAATTAAAATAAATTAATAAATCTTTTAGTCGGATACAAGTTGTGCCTTATCATTTCCTTCTTTGTATGCATGCCTGTTGACAAGTTCTTTTATTATTTCGTCTAAGTATGTGATTATTTCTCTACTTGTCAGATTATAACAAGTTATAATTGTTCATATCTTTTAGTTGAATTTATAGGAAAAAAAGAACAGAGTTTTACATAACTATTACATTTAAATTTAGTATATTTTCAATGTCATGCCATATTTTACGAGTACGTCTGTTTCTTGCCAGTCGTTTATTTTAGCTCCAGCTCTATCCAGACGGCATCATAATTTGAAAAAGAAAAAAAACCCTATTAAGTAAACGCACATGAAGTTACTTATCTGATAAACAGCAGAAAACACGCATCCCGGCCACATCTTCACTTTAAAACTTCTGTGTACAAAACTTGTAAAAAATATCAACAATGATAACAATTTAAACTGAAAATGTTAATGTAATATAAATGTCATTAAAGTCTACGAATATTACTATGGCTGGGATTAGAAAAACGAAGGGTATCTCAACTAACGGCAAATTGCAAATTAGACTACATACTGGAACAAACGAATGTGTGACAATAGACGCTCTCATACTGAGCAAGTTAACGAACTTTTTTCCATCATAGACAATTTCCACATCACTGCGAGAGTGCATTGGAAATTCAGATCCTCATTTTGATCAGCCAAACAAAATTGATCTTCTATTGGGAGCAGATGTTTATGCCCAAATTACACTCGGAGGAGTTCGAAACTTGAAACAAGGCTCAATTTCGCAGTGCATCAAACTGATGATACGCAAACAATTCATACTTTCATAGTAGAAACAAATGGAAACGTGGAAATCAGCAAACAGTTAAAACGATTCTGGGAGGTAGATGAAATTGGAGTTGGCAACGATAGGACACAAGGGAGGAAGCCTGTGAACAGCATTACAAAGCAAATGTACAAAGAGAACCGAACTGGCGGTACCAAGTTCGATTACCTTTCCAAGGTCCAGATAGTCAACATTCACTATGTTGCTCCGGGGTAAATGCCATGGCAAGCTTATTGCATCTAGAAACTCGTTTTGCGGGAAATAGAAAACTCCAGGAAGAACATTTGGCAGTAATTCAAGAATACATAGATTTGAGCTATATGAAGGAAGTTGACATTACTAAAATATACCGGCAGGTGAATATGCATCCTCGAGATGCAAATTATCAAAAAATCGTTTGGAGCCCACAACCAGACGAACCAATAAAAGATTATTGTCTTAGCACTGTCACTTTCCGAACAACTTCTGCCCCATTTCTTGTAATCCGCACATTACATCAATTGGCATTGGACGAAATGGAAAAGTATCGCAAGTAAGTCGATATTAAAGGAATTTTATGTAGATGATTTATTGTTAAGGGGATACAACATATGAAAAAGCGTGAATAAAAGAGATGAGTTGATCAAAATTTTGAAATCTGGTGACTTTCAACTCAGGAAAGGGATAGCAAACGACAAGCGAATACTACGATGTCATCGACATTGAAATGAAAAATTTAATAGATTTCGGATTGGATAACGGATATAAGTCACTAGGAGTTATGTGGTTGAAGGATTATTTTACATATCGATTTAAAAAAAGACGTCAATTAACAACACATACAAAATGCTTTATTCTTTCTGAAATAGCACGTCTGTACGACCTATTGGGATGGATAGTCCCTGTAATGAAAATAACAAAAATCCTGCTCCAAAGGGATCAACCAATACCAAATGCAATAAATATAGAATTGGTCAATCTCCCGGAACAATTACATAACATTGAAGGCGTTAAAATCCCAAGATGGGTAACATACCAACAAAATTCAGCAGTATCCCTCCACGAGTTTTGTGATGTGTCTCAACGGGCATACGCAGCAGCAATTTATATAGTGGTGCAATCAGGGTCATCGATCAACAGTCATCTGTTAAAAGCCAAGACCAAAGTTGCGCCAGTGAAGCCAACTAGCATTCTCCGTCTAGAATTATGCGGCGCAGTCTTGCTGTCACAACTACTGAAAGAAGTCACAAGGTCATCCGAATTCAAGAAAATACCTACCTGGTTGTGGACCGATTCCGAAGTTGTCCTAGCATAGTTGAAGGGGTATCCGACTCGGTGGACGGTCTTTGTGAGCAATAGAACAGCTCATATCTTAGAAAATACTGGAAATATCCCGTGACGTTATGTCTTATGCAAATGCAATCCAATCTGATAAATTAAAATTATTTATTGAATTTTAAAACAATTTTTTTTTTAATAAAACTTACTTACTCGGCAAAACAAAAAATTTTTTACTTCCTTTTTTTGGGTGAATTATACTTTTTATTTCCTCATACGCATGTTTCGGAAGGTACTTCCTTCCTTCCTCAGTGAGCAAATTAATTTGTGAATCAGTAATACTCTATTTTTTATCCGATTATATTGTAAATCAAAAATATATTTGTTGGATTTTTAAAAGAAAGAAAGTAGAAATTAGGAATCGTTATTAATGAGAATTAAGAAAAAAATAGAGAATAAAGATGTATAACTAATTGAACCCGAAAGTTCAGTCTTTCCACTTCTCTGACCGGGTATGAGACCCACCAAGATGGTTGGCCCCTCCGCTCATGAGCTAGCCATCGGGTGAGCTCTCCTCTTTCATTTGTTACATGTGTTGCCGCAGGACTACTTTCCACACCTGATATGAGCCAAGGCAGCTTTTTTTTGGATTTCAATCCAGTTGAGAGAGGTGCGTGGGTGATTGGTGATTTTGAGCTCAATCAAACCAAGAGAGCTGTCACACGAGAAACTGGTCTTATATTTCCCCAGGCTGTACCCTGTACAAACATTTTTGACATACAACAGCACATAGCAGTTTGAAGTATTTTATGCGTCTAATGTTTTTTTTTAAGTGTAGGTGTTTTTTTGCGGTAGTGCCTTTCTTACGTCAGAATTTTTGACATTTTTGAGACATTTTGCTTAGAGTATTTTTATCTAGATTCACTTCACGTAATGCAGTTGAACATTGAGAATTTTGCGTGAAAAGTATTGATGGTTAAAATCAGTATGCTTGTAAGCACAGGTTCACACAAAAATTTAATTAATTCACAAATGTTTCAAGCTATTTGCAGGTGAATTTGAGCTGAAAAGTTCGCTTTTCAAGTCCGTTTTCATTCAATTGCACACAAATGATAGCTCTAACTTGCACCTATGCATTGCAATTTGAACGCAGACAATTGGCAAAAAAAAATCACTGCGCAGGAGTGTTAAACAATCTTGTTTCGGACAACGCTGCAGGAAGCCAGTGAAGAGCTGAAACGTAATGGGAAGGATTTTCACATTATGGCTGGTGGGGGTAGTACAGAACGGGTTCCACATAAATCCTGTGTTCAATACCTCTATCGTCATCTCTATCAGTATCTGGACTATGTTGTACTAAACATGTCAAAATCATAGTAAAGCACAAAAAGTAGTCATGGCCCTTTGACGACTCTTTCATTCCAGATACATTGATCAATAGGTCAAAGTTATCTGTTACAAGACCCTGGTTAGACAAGTTTTTACATATGGATGTCAGATCTGGTACAATCAGAGTGCTAGTACTATGGAAAGAATAAAAGTTTTCGAAAGGAAATGTTTTCGTGCATGTACTGATTTGTACAGAAAACCTGAGGCAGATTGGGAGTATTATATATCGAATAGAAAAATTTATCAAACTGCTAAAGTGGCGAGAGTCGATATCTTTTTCGGAATCATATCACAAGATCTGTAACTGTGAGCAACGACCCCTGGATTTCACAGCCGTTCCACCCTACAAATGGGTATATTGAGACATTTCTCGCTACTGGCTTCATTCCTCCGGAAGCATTCGTTTATTTGGAGATGAATCGATATGTTTTTGATTCTGATGGTGTCCTAACCAAATATCACATATGTAGACGGGCTGCTGATATAAAGATAAAATATTTTTACATGTACACATAATTACATGTACAAATAATTCTGCGAGCCACTATCGCAATTGTTTTCACAATTATTAAGAACGTCAACAAATGAATTTACTTGAACCCACGAGAACTCAACAAGCATTATCAACATCTGAAAGTGAGTCACTGCCCATTCATGCTGGAATGTTCCCGCTTATTCACGAGAACTGAGTTGAATGATTAGAGACCCTATATAAAGGCGAGCTGAATGAATGGTGGCATTCATTCGACCGCGATAAGAACTGCGATAGTGTGTGGGAAGTGATTTTCGTAATAGTGAAGTGATTTAGAAGACAATTGCGATAAGAAATTTATGGACAAGTGTTAGATTTTTTTAATAGTGAAAATTAAAATTAGTGCAAGAGTTAAACTGATTATTTTGCATATTTGCGATCAAATCAACTCTTTTAGACTTAAATTAAAGATATTGCGTTTTCACTTTCCCGGAACATTAAAATTATAGGCCGCGAACCAATAACACGCGACAATGGTGTCCAGAAGTGAGATTAAAATTTTGAAAGTGAAAATTTGAACATTTTTATAGTGCACAATAGTAAAATTTAAAGAAACATTAAAAATGCCACGAAGCTTAAACTTAAAAATTAATGAATTGACCATGTCGGAGCTTAAGGATGGGTTGGAACAGCGAAACCTGGCTACGCAAGGTACAAAGGCCACACTGATTGCACGCTTGCGTGACGCAATTGAATCGGAAGGCACGTATCTGGATTTGGGTGAGCCCTCAGATGCAGAAAAAGGCGCAGAAGGTGGTGAAGCAGAAACAAAAAAACCAAAGGAACCAGAAAATGCGCTGATGCAAATGTTAATGCTGATGCAGCAAGAGCAGCGACAACAGTCATCCAATTTTACTTCGAAGCTCAATGAACAGTCGTCCAATTTAACCACGAAGCTAGATGAACAATCAGCGAAGTTAAATGAACAAACAACGAATCTAAATGAACAATCAGCGCAGCTAAATATACAGACATCCAGTTTAGCTGCGAAGTTAAATGAACAATCAGCAAAAATGGACCAACAAGCGATTGAAATCAAGGCGGATTTGCAAAAACAGTCAACCGAAACAAAAGCGGAGCTCAGTAGTCTCAACAGCCAAATTAAATGCGTCGAGGAAAAGGTAAACCAGGTCGAGGAGAGAATCAACCTTGAGATCAGCCAGGTCGAGGAGAGAATCAACCACGAGATGGAAAAAGTGAAAAAGGACTTGGAGGCAGCGAAGGCAGTAGTAACCGCCTCACTAGCCCCACTTATAACCGCAGCGCAAAGCTCATCTAGAAGTGTGCAAGCACCAATATTCGACGGGCAAACGGTCTGGAGTATTTACAAAATCCAGTTTGAAGCCGCCGCTAGGATAAATCACTGGAATGAGCAGGAACGAGCAACTGCATTAATTCTTGCTCTAAGAGGCCCAGCTGCCGAGCTTTTGCAGACTATCCCCGTTGAGTTGCATTCAAACCCGGCTGCTATAATGAATGCGCTGGACATGCGCTATGGAGACGATCATCTGAAGCAGATTTACCGGGCACAGCTACGGCATCGGATGCAGAAGTCTGGCAAAACCTTGCAGCAGCTAGCACAAGACATTGAGCGACTGGCACTTTTGGCTTACCCAGCGTACGACTCAGAACATCGAGATGACGTAGCAACAGAAGCATTCATCAGTGCCTTACAGGACAAGGAATTGCAACAAGCCGTGCGGTTAGCTCAAAAGCAGACGGTTAAGGACGCATTGATTTACAGTCTTAACTTCGAGGCAACACAAAATGTGACTCGTACCACTGCCCGGGTCCGTGAGGTAGTGGCAGACGAGTGCAGGTGTGAGTGCGTGGAAAATGAGCGAGAGCCGCCGGCAAATGGAGCGCCTAGATGCTGGGATTGCGGTGAGAAGGGGCACTTGCAAAGAGACTGCTAGAAGCGAAGAAAACGGAGCTATTGCCCAGGATGGTGGAGATCCAGACCGCGTCAGGAGCCTAGAATGGAGGCCCATCAAACTGCAAGGGCTAACTTCGTGGGGCAAGTGTTAGCTAGGAGGATCGACATCCCTAGCACCACCATCACCGTGCCAAAGCAAAATCGTGGAGAAGCAGACGGATGCCTTCCTGGTAAAGTTGATGAAGAACATTGCACCATAACAAACGACACTGGTGCAACCCAATCGACTATTCGACCAGACCATGTGAGGCCCCAACTACTTCACAAGGGCAGAGTTCATGGAAATGCTGACGCCCCAACTCGTCATCCATGTACAGCTAACTGCAAGCATTGCCGGCGGATTAAGGAAAAGGAGCCGACCGTCGATCTGCGACTGATAACGGCCGAATTCGATGAAGGTTGGTCATCGGAGGAGATTCGAAATGCCCAGCTAGCCGATGAAGACATCGGACCATTGCTCGTATGGAAGGAGACGACTGGGCGACCTGAGTGGAAGGACGTTTCAACGCATGGCGCAACCCTGAAAAGCTATTGGGCACAATGGAACTCCCTTCAGGTGGAGGGTGGCGTACTCAAGCGGAAATGGGAAACGGCGGACGGCAGCTACTATAGGATGCAAACTTTACTACCCAAAAGCCGAATCGACGATGTGGTTAAGGAAATGCATGAAGGATCCTCGGGAGGCCACCTTGGTGTTAACAAGACCTTAGCGAAATTGCGGGAACGGTTCTACTGGCTCCACGCTCGAGAAGACGTAGAGGACTGGTGTCGCAGATGCACAATTTGCGCTTCCGTCAAAGGTCCAAAGCGACGACTGAGAGGACAAATGCAAACCTATAACGTGGGGGTACCATTTGAAAGGATTGCTGTTGACATCGCAGGACCCTTTCCTGAATCTGAATGGGGAAATTGATTTACACTGGTTGTCGCCGATTACTTCAGCAAATGGCCCGAGGTCTACCCCATTCCCAACCAGGAAGCAACTACTGTAGCCGAACAGCTAGTGTTAAATTGGGTCAGTAGGTACGGCGTACCTGGCGAACTACATTCGGATCAAGGCCGAAACTTTGAGTCACTAGTTTTTGGTGAAATGTGCGAGCTGCTCGGAATACGGAAAACGAGGACAACACCGCTGCATCCCCAATCTGATGGAATGGTCGAACGTTTCAACGGCACTCTCAATAAACACCTGGCCAAAATGGTTGACGAGAACCAAAGGGACTGGGACCGACATATCCCACTATTTTTAATGGCATATCGAGCTGCTGAACATGCATCGACGGGCCAAGCCCCAGCCAAAGTCATTTTTGGAAAGACTATTCGTTTGCCAGCCGATATAAAGTTCGGAACACCCCCTGAGAAACCCCAAACGGTCTCGGAGTACGCAAGTGATCTAAGACAACGGTTGAACCAGATACATCGGACAGTGCGGAAACACCTCGAATCAGCTACTGACCGCATGAAGACCAGGTATGATCTAAAGGCAAATTCTACTGGCTTCCAGCAAGATGACTTGGTGTGGCTTTATAACCCGCAACGGCGAAAGGGTAGGTCTCCAAAGTTGCAACATAATTGGGAGGGACCATACCGAGTTACAAAGCGAATCAACGACGTTGTATACCGAATACAGGAACATCGTAAGCCGAGAGCTAAAATGAAAATCGTGCATCTGGACCGTCTTGCTCCATATTACACCCAGGGAGAATTGACTACAAATAGCGACACATCCTTTCGGGGCGAAAAGAACTGAGGTGGGGGCAGTGTTACATGTACAAATAATTACATGTACAAATAATTCTGCGAGCTACTGTCGCAATTGTTTTCACAATCATTAAGAACGTCAACAAATGAATTTACTCGAACCCACGAGAACCCAACAAGCATGATCAACATCTGAAAGTGAGTCACTGCCCATTCATGCTGGAATGTTCCCGCTTATTCACGAGAACTGAGTTGAATGATTAGAGACCCTATATAAAGGCGAGCTGAATGAATGGTGGCATTCATTCGACCGCGATAAGAACTGCGATAGTGTGTGGGAAGTGATTTTCGTAAAAGTGAAGTGATTTGGAAGTCAATTGCGATAAGAAATTTATGGACAAGTGTTAGATTTTTTTAATAGTGAAAATTAAAATTAATGCAAGAGCTAAACTGATTATTGTGCATATTTGTGATCAAATAAACTCTTTTAGACTTAAATTAAAAGATATTGCGTTTTCACTTTCCCGGAACATTAAAATTATAGGCCGCGAACCAATAACACGCGACAATATCCTCCGAATTTGAGTTCACGAGACCAACAATTCCAATGGAGATACTCATTTGCTAGATTCGTTGAGACTGGTCGAGCTGAGATGGAGCAATCTAGGTATTGGTAGCTAAATGACAATGTCTGAATTATTCGTGTTCACTTTCTGATTTTGTGTTTTTTTTGTTATTTCTTTTTGAGTTTCAGCTTATTATTGCTACATGTAATGTTGTTTGTTTATGGATAGATTTCAATATTTAGGATAGGTACATGCTATGTTTAACGCTTAGGTGAGGAATATTGTGTTAGCATGTGTTAGTATAAGATAAATTTTTGATTGAATTTCATTAGGATTAGGTTATAACATATTATGTGTAGGATCAAAATTCACTGTTATAAATGATTTTTGAATAGTGTTGGTTGGTTGTACTTCTTTTTCCAATTGAATCAGAAAATATGTAATAATTTTAATTAATTTGAATTTGTTATTGGTTTTTAATTAAATGCTTTGATTGATAACGTAGAAATTTAAAGAACCATTTTGGCCATTAAGTTTTTGTATTTTTATTGCTTGGAATTTACTTTATATTCAATGAAAATTGATAACGACTAGTATTGAATAAAGCGCCTTTGACTTTGAATTGACTTTGACACTTGAACTCTGGTTTTTTTAGCGTTGCCAGCATGCAATTCATGCAGGACTGTAACTTGTCAGGGGAGAATTTATGTGCCACAAAATAAATTTAAGTGTTCTATTTTATGTGAAATTTATAAGATTTTACTAGATATAATCTATTTGCGTGCCAGATTTCCACACAAATTGTATGCGCGGTTACTACAACACCCAGTATTTTTCACTCTAGCTCAGGTTTTCTCTTCTGTAGCTATTGTATTCCCTATTGGCCGTAGTTTTCTTCATACTAGAGCAACATTTCAATACTTGTACATTTAGATGTCAGTGGATTTTTGAAACATTGCAGATCAAACTGAAATTCTTGATTTAATTGATTTAACTTTGTAGTTTCTTGAATTTGTTGTTGTTGTGATCATTGTTGATAGGGCGAAAAAGCAGACAATTTCATACACTTAACTTCAAATTTACAATTTGCACTTTTTCTCGTTTTTTCCATTTGCACCTAATTTAAAATTTGGTCTACTTCAGTTGATTCTCAGGCTGAATAAGATTATAAAAAAATTCTTACTGAACCTTTTCTCTTGTATGGATGGAGCACATAATGAATTTAATAGCCTTTTGCGGTATTCACTTTTCATTCTAGATATGCTGAATAACTTTTTCGACGACTTTTTCACTATAAGTAGATTTTAATAAGTTCTAGCATAATGATGCTGTTATATTTAAACTATATTTTGGAATTTTCGCTTTCCAATCTTAAACCACGAACATTTTTCGAAATATTTTGAAATCATCTTTGGGTTTCAATGAGCTTTCTAAACGAAAACTTTAAAAGCAATTTAGGATAAAGTTTTGGAAATGAAAATGAACGAAATAAAAAGTGGAACGGGTGGGACGTATCTCACTAAACTTAAATACCTCGAAAGCTTAAATGCAAGTTTAATATCGAAGCTTTTACTACTCAGTGGTATTTAAGCTCAGGATGCGCAAAAAAAGTTTGGACCGGATATTTTCTATCCATTACAAACCAGAAGAATTGTACTAGAATTTATAAATCATGGGAAAATACCAACATCTTATTAAAATCACAAGAAATACATCAATTCGAGCAATCAAATTTTGCTGTGAGAGCCGAAGGTGAGAGTATTGTCCTGAACATCTCCTTAATTTGTTAGGGAAAAATTCTATACAACGAGAGAACTATTGACAAAATGAATCCGTTGGATCCAGAGTTCTTGTTATTTTTCTTCTGTGGTTCAAATGCTCGGAATGTATGCACAGTTTTAAGCAAAACTGTTCATTGAGCTGTAAAGTTGTCCCATATCAAATTAATTTCAATGACTTTAAGCCATCTCCAGAAGAAAGTGTAAAAGGCCTATGGGCCTTATAATAACTTATGTAACATACATACATTGCGCAACAAGTGGTTAGGTTCAACCATTTTTCCTTACAGAAAATTGTAAAATAGAGAATATCTGGTTCACTAATACTATTTTTTGAGACTATGGAATGTCAGATGATTTGAATCCCCTAAGAATTCTTCCCTTAAATTACAGTAATTTTTTCAATTCAAAAAGTCACTTGTTAGAGTGAGAGCGTAGGTTCAGGGGCGATTTTATAATTTTGAATCATGTTTCCGCTAAAAAATATTCTAGTAAAGTATCAAGGAGAACAAATACCAAAAACAGCAAACATTTTTATTTAATAGTATGTATTTCTACCATTTTTAGGGTTTTGAAAAATAATTTTACAAAACCCTACTAGTTTCGCGACCTGTCTGTCCGTCCGTCCGTGTGTCACAGCATGTTTTCTCGCAAACTACTTAAGCTAGAAACATCAAATTTTGTATGCACGTGTAAAGTGGTGCTCTCTTCAAAGTTCAACTACAAAAAATTTTATAAGGTATTTAAGGGGGGTCTCCCGATGTAGGGGAGTGGGCCCCGAAAAAAAAATTTCATCAAAGGTAGCCGGTATGGGTATCAAATGAAAGGGCTTGATGAGAACTTTTCAAAATAGGTCTTAATTTAATACTTTCTGCTTCGAGGGACGCACAGGGAGGGGAAATACACGAAAAATTTGAGTCCCCCCCTCGCGATACCTTAGAAGTTGAAATTCACTCAACTTTGTTAAGAATAGTATGATCTTCGAATTTCACATTTTTCCCAATAAAATCGCATCGGTATCTGTAAACTAAACGAAATTCGATCTTTACGTAGTCCTAGTAAGGGTTCTTAAACTTTGTAAGTTTGATGAAAATCGAATGATATACACGAAAGTTATAGCCATTTGAAATTTCTCCAATTACAACAACAATAACACATGATTTTGGTATTTTATGGACTTTCCATCCAATCAGTCACTTCAGTTTTGATTTGATCTTCTTCAAATTTTCCAATAAGGTCAATAACATTAATATTTTTGAGAATTCATGATTTGAGTGATTTTTGTCGGTTTACAACAAAATGGCGACCGTTGAAAGTAGAAAAACAACGGATTTTCCTTTGAACGTGCACATCTCTTCGACATATTTCTTGACGTTATTCATTGCTGGTGACTGCATTTCTGAGAAGTTGGGTACAAAACCCTTCTGACATGAGCGTAGGTCTGTTTACCCAACTTGTTATTTATAATTTCAAATATTCTACGAGAGAGAAAATCGTATAAAGAATGAAGCACGGCTTGTGATATTTTCGTCCAAACCCCTTGATTCCATGAATTAACTCTTCTGCAGCTTTGTATTGTCTACCACTGCAGTAAACTTCACGAACAAGCCAACCCAAAACGTTTTCTATTATGTTGACATCGGGAGAAATGGGCACCCATCGAATAAAGATAAATTTTTCTCCGAAATAAATGACAACCTCCCTCGCTGTGTGAATTGGTGCAAAGTCGTGCTGTAAAATTCATGGCTCATCTTAGAACACCTCAATTATTTATGGGATTTATTCCGCTAGCAGCAGTTTATATGGTGCTCCTATTTGTCTACGATGTATGATATCCAGTTCAATAGCTCCATAGTTAGATATGGCTCCCCATACCATAACGGAACCAAGTCGGGAATGACGGTGTGACAGGTACATAGGTTCCCTCCTAATATCGTGATACTAACAGGAAAACCCATCAGAACCTTAAAACAAAAATCGTTTTTCGTCTGTCAATACCACCTGTTCACATTGCGAAGTCCAGCTTATTAACTCCGATGTGAGTTTCAGGCGCTGCGAATGACGTTGCTACGTTAACGCTGGTTTTTTCCTCAACTACAAATGTTTTAAAGATTAGAACGCATTTAGGACTCGTTGAATTGTCCTATCACTCGCCGTTAATTGCGGATTCTCTGCAAGTTAAGGCACAGTAAGGCGTAGAATTCGAGTTTCTTTTAATACCCGACGTTTTGATATGGTGGATATCGCACTATTTCTATTTCCTCTGTGTTATTGGCCATAATTCTTGCGGTCTCGTATGTAATTTTTAATGAAGTTCAAACTGCGCTCTATCTGTTATGCAATTTGGCGATTTGAATACCCTTCCTGCTTTAATTTGTCAATATTAGCGTTTACTTTGGAAGATAGTCGTTCTCCTCTCGATATGGTTTTACTACCAGGCTTCCAAAATATTAAGAAATATATTACTTTTGACGCAACACTGCTTACCGTGGCGAAACTACTCGTTAAGTTAAATTAGCCTATACAATTGTCGCACTGGCATGAGTCCTTTTGTTTTCAAAAAATTCCGTTAGCTATGCGGACCACTTGGTAGTATATGTAAAAGTTATTTACCACTGAAATATATAGAAGGTGTTTCATTTTTGAGGCAAAATAATACTGAACCTAAGCATTTGGCGCGGAACATATATCAAATATTCAACATGTCGAGTAGACAGCAGGGCGCTCCTGTCAGAAAGGTTTTGTACTGAGCATAACGAATGCAGACACTTACATTACGTAATTAATGTACAAACTCAAAAAACACTTCTATGATATGTATATATGTTAAATCTTAGGTTTGAAGGAAATGATCTTCATCATCCAATTTAGTCGGCATAGTTTGTGTTCCAATATATCAAAACCATCCATTTATTTAATATCATGTTCACGGTCGCAAAGATACATATATAAGTTATTCGTCTTTGCTGAAGTTTAATAGAAGATTCCATCAATAATGTAGCATCTGAGTTTACCAAAATCCCAAAGAGTATAAAAACTCAAGTAGTTCGTGCAGCTTAGTGGTTATAGCGCTCCCCCCACATGCAGAACGTCCCTGGTTTGAGTCTTGTTGGCGACGATGGGATTTAGTTCGAGTGATTCTTTCAGACGGACTATAAGCCGGTTGAGTTATGATAGGTACTGGTGTAAAGTCAGAACGAATCGTAGCTGGGTGGGCGGCCACATAGCCAAAGCGTGGTACTGACCATATCAACTTCCCGAGTGTCAATACATTCAATCAAGATAATGAGCTACTCTTACTATCCCGCAGCGAAGGCCCAAAAGGGACTGTAGTGCTGAAGCAAAAAATAAAAACGCAAACGGCTATTTCGATAAAAATTACAGAATTTGACAATTCTGCATTGAATTACTTTTAAATTCTATCATATTTAAGTGTACAATAAAATTGGATTTATTGGTGGAATTGAAAAATTCACAAGTCATACCTGTATTTACAATGCTGGAGGAACTTTGACTTCTGAGGTACTTGTATTTGTAGTCTTTGTTCTTTTTTTCTTAAGAGGAAGGCACATAATTTGTTCATGTTCTTCCGCTTCCTCTGCATAGCCTGTTATCAATTAATTACTGATTTTGAATTATCTCATTGAGGCCTTTCATTTGGTATCCTAGTCGACTATCTTCGGTGAAAAGAGATTGTAAAGTGTCGCATCCTTATATGTGTAGACTCCCCTTAAAACCATTTGATTTTTTTCAACTATGACTTTAACTTCTCTAGTTCCTGAGAAAGCTTGCAACAACACACTAACGGACAGACGGACAGGTACCGATTTTAATAAGGTGTATAAATATTTTTTTTTTACAAACCCGTAAAATTTATAGCGAAAACGGGTTTACCAAAGTTAAAATACTGTCGCGTGTTATGGTTCGCGGCCAATAATTCTAATGTTCCAGGAAAGTGAAAACGCACTTTCTTTTAAATTAAGTTAAAAGAGTTTATTTACTACAAAAAATGCACAATCATTAACCTTAACAATTTCACCAATTTTTTTTTTCACTTTGCCTATCAATTTTTACTTCAACTGTCTATCACTTCACAATCAATATCGCTTTTAATTCGCACTCCTCACTATCGCGGTTGTAATGATGCCCCCCATTCATCCAGCTCGCCTTTATATAGGGTCTCTAGTCATTCAATTCATTTCTCGTACATTAGGGAACTACGTGGAATATTCGAGCAGCTTAATGAATGGGCAGTGACGTCACTTAAGATGTTGATCATGCTTGGCGGGTTTTCGGGTACATTCGTTTGTTGATGTTCTTAATGGTTGTGAAAATAATTGCGATAGTAGCTCGCAGAATTATTTGTACATGTAACAATACATTTATTTGTTACGTACGAGAAGCCAGAAGGTGTCACTTGTTTATCTATAGCGAAGCCATCTTTCAGAACTGTAAGATAATATTCAATTTGGTTCGAATACTTTCAAGCTGTGAAGTTATGGTAAGAGATTGTTCGAAGTACCCAAACTGGTGTTGCTTCTATTGAGCAAGTAACGTAATCATCGAGAAGCAAAGGTCTCCACCACACAAAAAGAGACAATATTTTTTGGTTCTTGATCTGAACTACATGAGAATATCTGGATATTTTAGAACAAATTTTCAATACTGAAACTGATAAGAGTCACAATAAGCCAATATTTTGCTTACCTATGTAGAATGTGACGAATAAAACCGAGTGCACTAACTTTTTCGCAGTTTCTATCAAAAAGAGATACTATCTAGCTTCTTAAGTAATGCAAGACCTTATGGATGCCAAGGTTAATGAGATATAAGAGCAAATTATTATTGCGAACAACGTTATCATTCTTCAGGGAATTTAAAACTAATCGGCATTTAATTCGGTGGGAACTATTTATGGGATGACTCTTTGGTCAATCCCGGATAGTTGAATGAACCTTGAGTTTGGTATCAACGGCGCATGAACCATGATACTGCGATGATATAAGGTTTAATTTATTTCACTTGGAAAACTACAGCACTTGTAATCGTGTTGACCCTTTGCGGCGATAGTAAACAACAACGGCACGTGTAACTATGTATTCGTGATGATGGTCTTAACTTGTTGATATAAAGAGTTCTGTTATCAGACTAACAAATTTATTTCAACTTTAATTACTTATATACATTTCACTTACTTACTAGCATAAAAACTAAGCAAAGTTCCCACGTCGTCAGCAAATACATATTCACCTTGACTACTTGGCAATCTTGGCGTCGCATAGCCAAAATGCAATGCGAGAAGAGATGTGTACGAGTACAAATAAGAGTAAACATGAACTTGACTTAACAATTAGTGCATTTTGCTGACGACGCGCCTGGTTGCTTGTGGGAAAATTTTCATTGAAAGAAATTCAATATTTTTAACATTTGTGTGAATCCAGATGTGACAAAAAAAAGATAGTCTTATGATAAATGGAAAGTGATGATGACGATGCTGATGGTGAAGAATATGATGAACATCCTCCCCGCGTTGAACGTGGTTCAAGATAATGGTTGTATTTTAATTGAAAAACTTGTTTTGTTATATCCCCGGGGTGCTGGAATAGGCGTTCGCTTGCGGTGGCTGTTTTAGAATCCAGCGTACTCAACTCATAATAGCAAAAATCATCATGATTGTCACGTAACCAGGAATGGCTTGACACGAAACATATTGATGGCTTGTATAAGTTGGAACCTCCAAAGTCTTCTTGCGTAGGGTCTGTTGTAAATTACTCAACATATTTCGTTGTGGTTGACACTCTTCGTCGTCTGCAAGAAATAAAATCATTGAAATAAGTGATAGGATTTCCACCACAATATTTTTGGTCTTAAATGAGCTGTTGACTTGCCTTGAAACGATGTTGTGCCCTGAAATGGTGGTTGAATCGTGTTTTATCACACAATCTGGTTGTAGGGTCAGTATTCTGGCTCCATCTAGTTGCACCTTAAAATTTTGGTTTCGGCATACCACTTGTAATTGCATGTGTTTGGTCAATCCAAAAATCGTCTGATTTTTGTCAGCAAGTTGAATCCAGTGGGATAGTTCCAGTTTGACAAGTCTGCGTGGATTCAGCTGTCAACAGGTTCATTTCACAAGATGAAATTTGCATGCCAGTGTGATATACAAGACCCGCTTTTTCGCACAGAAACGACTGATTATCGATGGTTAAGCATGAGTTCAGCTCGGCTTTAGTCATTGTAAAGTAAGTGTCTCGGTGCGCACTAACGGTAAGTAGCTTAGTTGACAGCATTTCATTGATATTATTATGGGGAAAGCAGTCAATTTGAGCAGTTAGTAGTCACTTTTATCAGTCAGGGGTATTCTCACTGCTAATATGATGTCATTTTTCATGATTCTTCCAGTGGTCCTCATCAGACAATATAATGGTAATAATCCTCGTCGTACCCAGAAAGGTGCACGTCTGGAGGTAATTTACTCCTTATATTTTTCAGCTCTTCATGAAGCTGCTGTGGTGATAATAGCAGTCATGAAGCTGCTTTGGTGACTGATGAGCATCGCTAAACACATCAATGGTAGTTGATTGAATGAGGTGCAAATTGGCGCTCGTTGCTACCAGCTGAAGACTAAGACTGGTCAATTTTTGGAAAACCTTTTGTTGATTATCTTCAGTGTCGTTCATGTTTATCATTTGCAGTATCCAGTTAATTTTTTGTTCAATTCTAATAAATTTACGTTGAGCGCTTATTTGATCTACTTTGATCCGATTGATGGTTGAATCTATAACTGATGTTTGATTTCTTAGTAACTTCATTTAATGGTGTTGATTGGTTTGGCTACTATTTTTGCAAACCGGGAAAAATATAATAATTCTGTGGTGGCTATGTCACGATCGGCAAAACTTGAACTTAGATTCTCAAAATAATGCACTCAAACTAAACAACAAATAAAACTGACAGATAATATTAAAAAAAAATTGTCAGGATTATTTTAAAACAGATATTCTAAAATTCTGATTATATAAATACAAAAAACACACTATTTATGCAAAAAGTTAATTTTCCATTTCATGCTTAAATTCTTCAAATTTTCTTTGAGTAGCCGTCAAGAAACGTCAAAAATATTTGCCACCCCTAGTGATTGGATTTCCATAGGGTGACATTTATCTGAATGGAAAACTCAAAGAAGACTCTGTGATTTCACGCCTTCACATTTAAAAGTTAATCGCGTCTGCTCACCTTCCTTCTAAGTGATTTTTAAGCTGTTGAAATTAACATGTCCTTTCTTTGGTGCCACAGGAACATGTCATGTTCTTGACATCAGACATGGATGTATAGTCCCCTTCAGGCATGCTCAGCCGGTACATGTTGTTGATAATACTGGCAGTTGCTACTATCTCATACTTACTGTTGGTAATAACACATTTAGTTTTGTTAAATTTTACTTGGCCACCACTTTTGATAATCTAGCTCATAGAAATCAGATTTGTCACTTGTTCGGAAACATTTTGCGAATTTCGGCGGTACCGGCATTCTCCAATTCACAAATTCAAATTGCCTACTTATTATCTCCACTTTCTTTTGGGCACACACACCTTTTTCAATCTTATTTTTGATTTAAACATTTACCTTTGCCTCATTATATTAATTTTACTTTTCCTATCCTATTTTTAACTACAAAAAATGATCTTATCTTTCCCACTAACAAAATTTCATTCATTACTTCCCATTAACAAATTTCTTTCTATACCTTTTACTAACAAAATTTCATTCCTTCCTTCCTACTAAAAAATTGTATTCTTTCCTAAAATCAACAAATCTCTACATTTTGCCCATTGTAATGACATCCACGTAGGCATGCAAATTTACTTGTTATTTGATGAGTGGGGGATAATCAGAAGGTGACTCCGGTGCTAGTGGTGACTCCGGGCGCAGAAAAACTCTTTTTGATTGCATCAAAAGCAATTGTTTCCGTGTGTATAACGATTTACATATAACTAAACGTTAGCATTGCTATATGCAAATCGCCATATATACAAATAAAAATTTATGAATTTGTCGAAAGTGAGTTTGTAGCGAGTTTTTGGTGATGACGAAAAAAATTAACGTCCATTTGAATTGGGGGAGTGAATTTTAGAGGGACAACTCGGGAATAAAAGGTTCTTGGTTTGGGCCCGGGGAGTTTTGAGTGGATGAAATTTATCGGAAAGTTGGTGATGGAAGTGTGCAAGTGAAGTTGAAATTGAAAATGAAAAAAGACAAATTTGCTGGATCGATAGGAGAAATGCATGCGGGGTAGGGTTTAAATGGGCTAAGCAAACAGAAAAGCTAAATTGACCGGGGTGAATCTGAAAGGAAATAGTGACGGTTCAAAATATATAAAAAAAAAAAATCTAAATATAATTTGAACCTTGAACAGTTAATGAGAAAAAAAGGAGTGTTGGGATTACAAAAACAATGAATTTTTGAGTTTTGTTTTTGTGTATCATTATTATTTTAAATTTGGAGTTAATTTTCAGCGCCTCTCCCTTCAGTCACTGCTTCAGTAGCATCATAAGGGGTGAGTAATTTGCGCATTTTTCTCTCTTTTTTATTTTGGAATTCATTTATTTAATATATTATTTCATTTGAAAACCAAGGGGCTAGTTTGTTTTGAATATTAATCTTTTTCAAAATTGTTGTTGGGTTTTTCTTATTTAAAATAAAAACGGCCACTATATTTTAAGTAAAAATATTTATCATTTCTCAAAATGATCTCCCCCTTTCCCTTCCTGCCTTTTGTGGTAGTTTTTTGTGTGGTGGCCCAGCACGGGTGAAGGATTTCCCGTCTGACATCTTGTAATAATTTTGTCTTTAAAGAATCTGAAGTAATCTTCATGTATAAGGTCTCAATGGCAATCATTATTGGTTGATAAGAATCTGGTAGACCGGAGAGCAACAGCGTGCGGAGCCAGTTATCATCTACTCGGAAACCACTGTTTCTGAGTTTGTGGGCTGCACTCATTATTTCGCTCATATGTTTTTCTATATTTTGACATACACTTAGCGAGGTATTACAGAGATCATGCAAAAGACAAACTCAGCACGTCAGCTCAGAATCGTCGAATGCGGACGACATCTGATCCCATACTTCATTCGCGGTGCTAGCCTCTTGAATGTGCACACAATTTATTGGATCCATTGAGAGTATTATCTGCGTTTTTGCTTTGGTGTCTCGTTTCACCTATACTTAGACAAATCCAAAGCAATCTCACACCTCATGCTGTAGATATGGCAAGCTATGCAATTATCCCAGATAGCTTTTTGATGAATGCCATTTGGTTGTTTAACGCCATTTTCAAGGAATTTCTCAGTAGAAAGTCTACAAGAAAAAGTCATGTTTTATTGTAATGTTCACGCTAATGTTTGTAATATCACTATTTTTTTAAGAATTTTTTTGCTGGTTTTATTTTTAGGCTTTTCAGTGCCTATAACCTGATAAATTAAATGAAGTTACACTTAAATATACTGGTAATTGCCTTTATATTTCAAAAAATACACTTACTATGATGTACAACAGTACACTCGCTATAATGGCACAGAGTAGAGTAAGGAACAAGTTGGGTAGATAACAGGCCAATTGAAAAGTCCCCGGTCATATGGGGCCGTTTTTTAACGATTTCATCCTTTAAACGATCCAATAATGCTGTATAATAATCGCTGTTGATGGTCTGGCCCTTTTGGAGGCAATCAATGAATATTATACCTTGCGCATCCCAGAATACTGATGCAATAACCTTGCGAGCTGACTGTTGTTTTTCCTCGCTTTGAATTCGGTTCATCATGTGCAGTCCACTCAGCTGACTGTCGATTGGACTTCAGAGTGCAATGATGGAGCCATGTTTCATCCATTGCCACATATCGTCGCAAAAATTCAGGTTTATTGCACTTAAACACTGCTCAGAATCATTAATATGTTGTTGCTTTTGATCGATTGTGAGCTCGCGCGGCACCCATTTTGCACACAGCTTTCTCATGTACAAGTATTCGTGAATGATATGATGTACACATTCAGATGATATCTTCATAATGTCTGCTATCTTGATCAACTTCACTTTACGGTCATTCCAAATTATTTTGTGAACTTTTTTGATGTTTTCGCCGGTGACAGCCTATTATGGGCGTCCACTTCGTTCGCCGTCTTCGGTGCTCATTTCACTACGTTTAAACTTAGCATACCAATCAATGATGGTTGATTTTTCCTGTGCATCCCCCGGAAACTCTTCATCAAGCCAAGATTTTGCTTCAACTGTATTTTTTCCCTTCAAAAAGCAATATTTTATCCACCCACGAAATTCTTTCTTTTTTTCCACCTTTTTTCAAATAACAAAAGTAGCTACACTCACAACGCAATATCTCACAAACGAATGGTCGGGCTGCTATCAAATTTTGACACTGTCGTTTGAAGGTTGGTACTAACTAAAAATCATATGGATTTAATACCAGCACCGCCATATGTGTATCAGACCAGGTACTTTTCAATTGGCCTGTTAGATCTACGCTCATATCAGAAGGGTTTTGTAATCAACTTACGAAATGTAGTCACCAGCAACGAATAAAGTTAAGAAACATGTCAAACAGATGTGCATCCATTTTTGTCCATTTTCAACGGTCACCATTTTGTTGCATACTAATAGAAATCACCCAAATCATGAATATCTCACAAATATTTATGTTACCAATCTTATCGAAAATTTCAAGAAGATCAAATCAAAACTGCAGTGTTTGCTTCGATAGAACGCCCATAAAATACCAAAATCGTGCACAATTATTTTACAAAACGCTAAAATAGACTAGAAGGAATGGCTAAGTTAGAGTTGGCTTTACAAGGCGTGAAAATTCAAATGTTTCTAATGCCTTGAAACACTTCGGAAATCTATCTGAAAGAGATATGGATTGCATAAAACCAGAAAACCCGCAACTTGCTACGTTTTCGTCAATTTATTGGTACTTTAATAGTGGAGTTACCAACAAAGCCCCACAATTCAAGTTCCAATATGTTTACCAACATTAAGCGAGGTAGTTTTTTTTAAGCGTTATACACTCCGTATCACGTTTGCTTTCTAAGTACTTCAAAGCATTAGAAGCATTTCTAGAGGCTCTAAATTTAATTTTTTAACCTGTGCACTAGGCGTTGGAGTAATGCTTGTAATTTTCATGATCACAAAACTCACGTCCTACTAAACGAAATTGCAATTACTAACATAATCTCTCGTGCCATGGTCAGAGGAAATTCATTGTGAAAACAACTTTCATCCGTGCTAAAATTTATATTTTCCCGACCGCTAACAAATAGCTGTCACTTGTAACTTTGCTGTAACCAGTCTTTTTGATACAGCGGTGGACTTAACCATTGCGAGGGTCCGGGCGACAGGTCTTTGCGAGGCCTTTTGTTCTTCGTGAAAAGTATGTGATGCAAAAGTAGGTCTGGTTGTTTGGTTTAGGTATTTGTCATGTTTGAAGAGAAATGCTAAAGTTATATATATAAATAGAATTTAACTTTTAAAATATTTTAACATTGAAAGATTTATAAAATTGCAGAGATGATAAATTTTAAAATTGATGTTTGCGGCTTTTCCTAAGGCTAAAATCTTTAATTAAAGTACAATAATCTAACGAATGAGCTACGTCATTTTCGATTGATAGAATAGCAAGGGCTGAAAGCCGATGTGTCATCGAATTCCTCAAATCTGTTCTAGTAATTTTAGGCCTCAAAAAACTGCTTTCAGCAGATGTAACTGTAACAGATGTGGTGGCAATCATTCTTCGGACTATTTCGATAGTGGGGTTTCTTTCTATCATGTATTTCATCACCGAGATAATGTCGTCATTTCCTTCATACACACAGATGAACATATACAGTTCTTCTTACAATTCATGTCCGACAATATCACAAGATTCTCCTACTGTCATAGATATTTGCAAGTCACTGCATTGCTTCAAAAGTTCACTATCACCAATTCCCTTTAATCTTTTTATATTATACATGAAACCAAATATGCTGTCATGATGTTTAAGTGCCTCAAACCTAGGATGGCTGCTGTGGGCATATTGTCAACAATGACATAAAAAAGTTTACTTTGAAAATCTATTTCGCATTCAATTCATGAGCTTCATCTTCCCCTTCATAAGCAAAATGAATTTTTTTACGTCGTCTTCTGACTTCTTTGAACTATCTGTCAATACCATTTTCCTCGGCTGTTTCTCTCGCTGTTACAAGGGATGACTGAAAAACATTTTCTTGATAATTATCGAGCCGATTTGTAAATGCCTCTAATTGCTGTATAGCCACATCTAAGTGCATGTTTTCGCTCTGCCACATTTTACTTATAACATCTATCTTTGTAAGAATGTCATACCATATGACAAGTAAAACTACAAATTCGTAGGCATTTACTTTTCTATAGAATGACATTTACTAACCAACTGACGATCTGTTGTATTTTCGGCTAAATCGTTTAAAGCATGACATATATCACTTAGTTGGTATTTAACGGCCTTCAATGATTCTACCCTGCACTCTCATCTAGTTTCAAAAAATGGTCTTAGCGATAACGATTTTACATGAACATTTAAAATAGCCCACCTCTGGCTTGAGCCGGCAAACAGAGCGTACAACTTTTGTAGCAAACCAAAAAAAGATTTTTGTTTGGACACAAGACGATGCTGTATCTCTTAGGATGACATTCCAACCCTGACTCATATAAGGTAAAAATTTAGCAAGTGGATTAATTTCAAGAATACGTTTTTGGACACCACATTTTCACCACGCATATTGGCACCATTATCATATCCTTGGCCTCTGAAGTTTTGCAATGATATACCTAACTATTCTAATTCTGTGATGATATAATCAGTCAAACTCTCAGCTGAGGTTTTTTCGATGGATAAGAAACCAATAAAATGGTCTTCAATTTCAGCAGTATTTGTATTGAAAAATCGTATAATAATTGAGAATCACTCAACATGAGAAACGTCACGTATGCAATTAAGAATAATCAAGTAATATTTATAATATCTTATTTATTTTTTCAACAATTTGAGGCTTCACGTGAGTTGCCATTAATTGTTTGAGCTCATTTTGAATATTTTTTCCATATAGTGGTCATTAATCGACTTATCTTTTATTTGTTTTAGGTGAAGTCCCAGCACGGGATCAAATCGGGCCATTAATTTTACTAAATCTATAAAGTTGCCACTTGTGTCACTCGAATCTGAGTCAGATGCTAACTTCTCTTTATGACCCCTGAAGGCTTAATTGTGAGATGCTAAAAAATTTACGATTGCGAGTAATCGTTCTGAAATATCTCTCCAACGTTGCGCTTCTTGTTCAATTTGTAACTGGGCAAGGAGTCAATAGTGGAACAGCTTTTTAAACCATTCTCTAAATTAATCTATTTCAACATACAATTTCTCGTGAGATTCGTGAGACTTTGGGTAACCATCCAAGTGTTTACATCACACACTCCTTCACTTGATCCAATCATTGTACTTTATAGCCCGAATATTAGACACGGAGAGCAGCAAACGGCATCCTTTGTTTGTGAATAAACCATCCAGCGCCTGTCAAGCTTTTCACCGTTAACTAATATCTTATTATAATGATATTCGGTCAATCACCATCCATTATCATTTACGGGAAATAAATCAACTTTAACCCAGATTGGACCTTTCAATACAATCTCAGTTCGGTCTACATCATTAATTGTTATGGGCCACAAACCGGGGTCATTTTGAGGATTTTCCATTCCAGCAGTCATGGATATAGACATACTCATAGACTCGGGTTCGGATACATGTACGTGACTGGATAAGCGTTGACGACGGCACCGGTGACCTAAGGGACAATGATGTAGTTAATTCATTATCATTCTCGCTGTTTTTACTTGATGACGGCGGCGGCATCCATGATGAAGTGGAAGGAATATTTTAAGCTGGATCAGGATTAGAGTTACTTTTAGTCAATAAATGTTTTGTAGAGGTTTCTTGATCATCACTTTTTATATAATGATATAAAGATCCACGTAGATTTTCTTGTACCTGCTTTCTTTTGATAGCTCGTTTCCTTTTTGAACTACTTGAGTCAAATTTTCTACCGGCATCACGATCACGTGAACTCATTTCGTAAATCTTGTTTTGTTTCGCACAAACAGTCAGTAACAATTTTTCGTATCAGATTTTTTTACACTTTTTCAGCTAACTCAATACTTTAAATACTTTATATTAATTTACACTTTTCAAGCTCACATAATACTTTACATACTATAAGAACGTAATATTCAATAAAATTGATCGATATATACGGTACAGTAACGATTTTGTAACTCATATTGCAAGCAAAATAAAACACGAAGATTCTCCGAGCGATAGAGGAGCAGAACATTATGTCCCGACTCCCGAGCTGACCCGGGTGCTATGCGATTAAATAACCGATCTTCAAGTGTTTCAAGGCGCGATATTCAAGTGCTACATAATGAATTTTTCAATTATGTTTTGAATGAATGAATTAGTTAACTAATTTTATTTTAATTTATCGCTATATTATAACCTGAATAAAATCAAAAGTTTTAAATAAAAAATATATAGGGAAAAAATTTATATTTTTTTAAATTTGATGATTTTCGTATTCTAGAGTCACGTTGAAGACGTTGAACTGTACATCCGTTTTATTTAAGCTTCATAGCAAACCTGATTAATAATGAATTCTAATTTCCAGGAATCTTCCATTATTCCATATTATATTTTTCTCTCCAGTTTTAACATTTTATGACATATGTATTTACCCAATAACCTTTTACTAACGATTAAAAACAGAATACACTAGTGTTACGATAACAAATTAAAACAGCAAAATAACATGAATATTCGTATATTTTAATATTTTAATGAGTATAACTTATTCCTTAATAGTTATTCTACGACTATACAATACGTATTCATAAAAATACTCTTGACAATATCACAAGCAAATTTCATCGTGTACTCGGTGTATAAAAAGTAATAATTGTTTAGCTGTTATTTGCACGTTTGTTTCAATTTGTGTCTGCAATAAAAAACGCATCAAAACTTTTTGACCCATTCTACATGCTATCGATCATCCGTTTAATTTGTAGATTCGCTCTCAAAATTACATTATCATATTGTACGGTAAATGTTTCATTAAACTCCCTATATGGTAAATGTATATAAATGGCAATACTAAATTCTTATATCTAAGCAACTGTACAAGAATGCCGTTTGAGTGTTTGTTTCGTTATACTGAATTTATTATGTGAAGATTGCGTTGAGTAGTTTGGTAAGGATTGACGTCGTCGGCGGACGGCCGGGCTGAGGTTGTAGTGAATATTTGACTGGATCAGAAGCTCCTTGAAAACTTCGATGATACCAGCATTTTCTTTGGCCGAACACTCTACATAGCCACATTTCCAGTCTATTGTGGCAATACTCTCCGTTACCTCTTGTCTTAATTTTCGGGATGGTATGTCTATTTTATTGGCAACTATGACGATAGGTGCTTTGAAACCACGTGCATCGACTATCTGCAAAAGGAAAAATTTTATTCAATAAAAATATTGATATTTGACTTTTTTAAGAATCTTAAGAATAGTTAAAACATTGAAGAGTCTATAAGATAGCATTCTGGTGGGAGAATAATTGAAATTTGTACAAAAATTGAATCTTAGTGTAGAGAAATCAGTACGAAAAGCGTAAAATCACACCTTAGCCAACGGGATTCATCCTTTGCCTTTATTTGATTTATATGCCCTTTAAAAGGGGCTAAACATCTAGAAAATGTAACACTTCTATGAAAACAGGATCATTTACAATATGTATAATGTCGGATCCTTTTACTGCGGTACGTACAAACGTTAGAATAAAGTCAATTTTACCTTAAACCACAGAATTTATTTAAGAAATAAGTATATGCGCATTTCGGAATCAATCGTGTTCCTTCTTCAGTACCAACTGACATATTTATCTAAAACATCAACCTTATGTACTAACAATATTCAATGAAAGAGAAAACATTTAAATGGTAATGGGAAATCCATTATCACGGCTCATAAGTGACGTTTCCATGAGCAAATGACCCTAGAAGAGTTAGTTTCCTTCCCAGATTTTGGATCCGAAACGTGGATGACATCTTAGCTATCGTAAATAAGGACAAATTGGAGCATACACTCACGAGTATCAATTCGATCCACAAAAATTTACAGTTCAGCATGGAACCGTAGAAGGACAACAAGCTGTCATTCTTGGATATAAATATATTCAGGAACAATGGGGTTTTGAGTTTTGAAATTCATAGAAAAGCAACGCAAACTCAGAGGACAATTCCAGCAACGTCCTCACACAGCTTTTCTCAAAAGATGGCACCATATCATGCTCTGATTCACCGTATGCTGACCATCCCGCTATCAAGTGACGAACGACGCAAAGAGGAATCCTACATAATCAAGAACACAGAAATGAACGGATACAACTGTGATACGATCCAGAGTATAATCAGAAAAAAGAAAAGCCAACTCAAACGTAATCGATTAACAACACTCGGTACACAAAACAAACACATGGATACCATCAAACGCGCACCAGTGAGACACACTAACGTAACAACATAAACGAAAAAGATATTGAAATCTGGAAACATCGAAATGGTACCATCTAGCAGAAAACTAAAATAAGGAAGCCTTCTCAGGTCTGTCAAGGATCCACGCAAAGTCAACGAACAAAGCGGAGTGTCCCGAATGCAACATGGTCTATATCGGACAAACAAGACGTCCAGCAACTACACGGTGCAAAGAACATCTGAGCGAGGCGGAAAATGCAATTAAAAAGCGAAGAGGGAATAACAACATACGATCGGCAGTCGCACAACACATTGTCGAATCAGGACATACGATCAAGATGGACAATTTGAAGGTCATAAGCCAGGTAAACGATACACAGAAGCTAAATATCTTCGAAAGTATTGAGATTCAAAAAAATTCACAACACCATCGAATGAATCACGACGCAGGTAACGCGTCATCACCCCTATTTAAGTATATCCTCAGCAATTAAGTTTTTTATGACTATGTTCTTTTGTAATCACCATTTAAATGTTTTCTCTTTCAAGGAACACGATTGATTCCGAAATGCGCAAATACTTATTTCTTAAATAAATTTTGAGGATCATTTTCATTAACTACATACATAAGATGTACGTGAATATGTTATGCATAAAAGAGCAATATAAATGAATTTTTATCGAAAATAAATTAGTTTCATGAGAAACACAGCCGGACTAAATGTGATTGGAGTATAGGCTTCGTAGAGTCAGTACTTTGATTCAGCTCCTATTGTGAGGGTTCCAGCATTTACTGCTAATCACGGAAGCTGATAAATGTTAGTAGGTAAACTTAAATAAAAAAAAATTTTCACACATTTGGGTGTATTGTAGTGCTTTTAGGTTGTTATTAATATCAATTCAGGACTGCAGCGGTGAACTACTGCCTTAAAGAGCGCAAAATTCATGTTCAGCTGGAAATGGCCCTATATGGGGACGCGTAAGTGCGCTGGCAAGAAAGCTTTGCGGTGTCATGGGGCGGGTTCTTTTTTCACAGCACAAGAGCCCACTACAAAAATATTTCTCGCACTTACGAATTGGGTGAATACCAGAGTCAACAAAAATGCAGAATTGGTTGACCTTACTAGGTATCAATGGCCTAAGTAGCACACCGAAAGGATTGAACGGCGAAACTTGGCGACTTCATCATAACCTCCAAAAATTCTCGGCGCACATATAAGAGTGGGGCATCCAGATGGAGGCAGTGCCCCCACGTACCCCTCCCAGCCTGGTCAAGGGGATTCAAAGTGATAGCTTGGCCCATGTCAGGTGAGGCAGGCTAAGCATCCCAGCGAGAGCCCCTGAAACATCAAAAGAGGGAGAACTTACTCTAATGCTAGCTCATGAGTGGAGGGCCAACCACCGTTGCGGATCCCATACCCGTTCGAGACAATAATGAGACGACCGATTTTACAATTTAATGGCTCAATTTATTCCTTTTTTCTTCCTCTTACATACAAATATATATATATATATATATATATATATATATATATATATATATATATATATATATATATATACATTTATATATATATATATATATATATATATATATATATATATATATATATATATATATATATATATATATATATAGATATATATTTATATATATACATATATATATATATATATATATATATATATATATATATATCTATATATATATCTATATATATATATATATATATATATATATATATGTATATATATATGTATATATATATGTATATATATATATATATATATATATATATATATATATATATATATATATATATATATATATATATATATATATATATATAAATATAGTTTAAATCAAATAAAGTTATAATTAACATGACGGATGATTTCTAATTAATTTTTAACATGACGGATGATTACTATTGCTTTATTATAAAATAATATATCTATTGTAATTACTAATCACGATTTAAACGATGAATAACTTAACACAAAATCCTTGAAAATTCAATTATAACAAGAATATATTTTTAGAAAATTACAGCGGAATGGATGGCACACTATGTGTATCTAAGATAATGGAGTATATATGTACTTTCACACATTTTTCCGTACAAATGAAAACGATTTAAAAAAATTATTTGGGTTTGGATGAATTTACTTTAAGGATTTGAGTTTTGACAATTGTTTCGAAACTTTTGTTTGCGATGTCTGTCGTATTTTGTTTTTATTTTGGAGTGATGAGCTGTCGGTATGGGCTTGATGCTGTATTCATACAGCATTTCAGCACGTGATGGTTTTAAATCTTCTTTGTAGCATGTACGAAGGCCGAGTATTACTGAAGGAAGTGCGTAGATCCAGCCAATATCATTTTTGCACATAAGTGCTGCTTTTATAGTACGATGCAGTCGTTCAACGAGTCCGTTCAACTGAGGGTGATATGGTGAGGTCCTGGTTTTTTTACTCCCAAGAAGTTTGTCATGGCTTTAAATAAGGCAGACTCGAATTGCGGTCCCTAGTCTGTTATGATGGTGAGAAGGGTGCCGTAATTGACGATCCAATGGTTGAAGACTGCCATTACAATTGTCGGTGCTGTGGTATCTTTCAAAGGTACTGCCACGGGCCATTGTGAAAATCTGTCGATGATCGTTAGGCAGTGGCGATATCCCTCTACAGGCCGCTGGATGATTAAATCGATGTTAATGTGATTGAACCTAAAGTCTGTGACGCTAATGTTTTGCGGAGTTGTTTTGTTGTGTCGATGAACTTTTGATTTTTGACACTCAATGCATTCTCGTGACCATTTTAATGCATCTTTTTTGACACCGGGCCAGATGTATTTTTATCGCAATGCGCGAGCGGTAGAGCGGCCACTTGGATGTGAAAGGCCGTGAGTGATTCCGAATGCAATTTTTCCTAAGTTTTGAGGAAGGTACAGTCCTATTACATCTGTGGAGATGTCGCAGTAGACTGGCCAGTTTTCGATGTAGAGTTGTTGTAACTTGAGGGATGTCGAGTTATTTAATAACTCAGAAGATTCCTCGTCGTTTTTTTGTTGCTCACTAATTTCTTTTGGGTCAAATTTTGACGGCACATCGATTGAGGTGATTCTCGATAATGCGTCCGCTGCGACATTTTCGCTGCCTTTAACGTAGACTATGTTGGTGGAGAATTGTCAGATATAGTCTAAATGTCGTAGTTGGCGTGGAAATGCTTTTTCAGATTTTTGTGAAAACGAATAGATTAATGGCTTGTGATCGGTTTTTATTTCGAATATCCTGCATTCGTGTTAATGCCGGAAATGTAGAATCCCTGCAAAGATCGCCAAAAGTTCACGATCGTTGACGCTCCAATTGCGTCGTGGTTTGGTTAATTTTCGTGAGGAGAATCCGATCGGCATCCAAACGTTGTTTATTTTTTGTTCAAGTGATGCACCAATTGCTGTGTTGGATGCATCGGTTGTTAAACATAATGGCGCCGTTGAGGATGGAAACGATGTGAGTGTGATGTCGGCTAGGCTTTTTTTGCTTTTCTCAAATGCTTCAGTTTCTTCTGGTGTCCATTTGACTTTTCGTTTTTCGTTCTTTTTGGAGTCTTTGATGTACGAACTTAGGAGTGCTTGAGTCTTGGCAGCGGTTGGTTTGCAATTTCGGTAATAGTTTATCATTCCGAGAAATCTGCGGAGATCATGGATTCTTTTTGGTTTTGTATAATGGGGTTTCTATCTTCTTTTGTGGTGGCTTGTAACCAGCAGCAGATATTTTATATCAAAGAAAATTAACTTCGTTTTTCACGAAAGCAAACTTATTGTAATTTATCGTGATCCCGCTGTCTTTCAGCCTTTGAAAGATGGTTTGTATATGTTTAATGTGCTCTTCGTGAGTGTCAGAAAGTACGATGAAATCGTCAACGTAGCAAAAAATGTAATCGAGGTCACGAAAAATTGAATCAATCCAGCGTTGAAATGTTTGGGTGGCGTTTCGAAGACCGAATGGCATGACCAAATATTCAAATAGTCCGAAGGGTGTAGCGATGGCTGTTCTTGGTATATCATCTTCGGCCATGGCTGTTTGGTGGTAGGCCTTCACAAGGTCAATCGTGGAAAACACATTTTTTGTTGAAAAGCTTAGGAAAAAGATCTTGTATCAGTGGAAGCGTGTATCGGTCGGGCACGGTTTGGGCATTTAGCTTTCGATAATCAACACAGGGGCGCCAATCGCCAGTTTTCTTTTGTTGCATGTGCAGCGGAGATGACCATTGACTTTTTGAAGGCCTTCTATAGCTGGCTTCGAACATGGCTAAAATTTCGGTTTCTGCGCTTCGTCGTTTTTGTCCGACGAGTTTGCGTGCTCTTTCGACAACAGGAGGACCTTCAGTGATGATATAATGTACGGCGTGACAGTTTTCTGTTATTGCCCTTTTTTAATGATGGTTTCGCTAAGTCGGAGAATTCTTGCATCAGTTTCGCAAATTCCATGTTTTCGTTTTCTGTTGTTATAATGGTCGATATTCCGTGCTATGATGTGATTTTGATTTTTCCTGTTGTCGAGAGGGACGTTTGTGGGTTGATTAGGCGTCGTTTCCTCAGATCAACTAGAAGTCCGTAATGGTAGATGAGATCGGCTCCTATGATGCCCGTCTTGACTTCAGCAATGATGAATGGAAATGACATGTTTCGGCGCAGTCCTGAAGCCAAATTTAATAGTCGCTGGCAATATGTGTGGATTACTGAGGAATTAGCTGCGTAGAGTTTTAGTGGGGATTGCTTGAGCTTCGTTTTGAACCAGATGCGTGGAACGACTGATACACAAGAACCAGAGTCTACTAAGTATTGTTGACCTGTTTTATCTTGCGAATGTAGGCGGTGTCTTTTTCATGTTTTTGCTATCGTCTTCCGCTTTTGATGTTGTTGATTTTGGGATTTTGTCGGCTTGCACCGCAAGTTTGCACAGATCTTGGACTTCACTTATTGCTAATATACTACGAACTTGCTCTGGAAGTTGTTCTAGGAAAAGTGTTTTTAAAATTGAGTCGTTGCATTGTCCACCTGCAAGATTTTTAATTTTTTGTAGGAATAAGGACGGCTTCCCATTTGTAATTTCTAAACCCCTGAGGAGGTGTCTGAGTTTCGATTCATTTGTTTCGCTGAGAGTTTCGATGATTCTTCGCTTTATTGTATCGTATTTGTTCGTTTCGGGTGGTGTTGAGATGATATCCAAAACCAGAGGTAGAGTCTTTGTGTCGAGGTTGAGGACCACATGTTGAAATTTTGTTTTGTCGGCGGTGATTTTCCAAATGGAAAATGGTGCTTCTACTTGCACGACCCAAAGCGCTGGGTGGTCTCTCCAGAATGCGGGTATTTTGTTATGATTGTTGTTGATCATTGCCACTTCGGCTGCCTTATTCCCGTGCGATGTTTCATTATGATTTGTTGACATGTCTCTGAGTTGCTGCATTTGATCGTGGATTCGTTGTTCCATAGCCACAAGCTCCGCTTTAGTTTTTTCCAGAGTCATTGTCATATTTTCTGATTTATAATTTCACATTTTTTTAAAGTATTTTTGCGTTTGTTTGGGAAATTTTTACTTTCGTTCGGAGCATTTTCACTTTTCACTTGGTTTCGTTCAAAAGATTTTCTTGTTTTTGTTTTATTTGCGGGGTCACCAATTTTTGGCAGTAATGGCATAAGATTTGACTAACTCGAATAATGCAAATTAGCTAACATACATCTCTGTTTCTGGGTTGGGAAGAGGGATCTCAACAAGCTTTGATAGGCCGTCCTTTACTTAATACAGATGAATTCCAGTAGGTAGAAGCTTTGGTATTCAAGATCTTTTCCAATATCCACCTAGTCCCTGAAGTACAACTCTGAAGTTTCTGTCTTCGGGTAAGTAATATGTGTGGTATTGAATTTTCTTGTCCGGCAAAGTTTTCGTTAGTTATCTGTAGTCAAAGAAACTAATTAGGATCTGTGGGTATTCGTTCGGAGACAGAACCCAACAACTTTTTATATTGTGAAATGAAATTCTCTTTCTTATAAAAGACATGTTTATTCGTGTCCGAACAAAATAAACATCATTTAAACGAATGTATGAATGATGCAATGTTGGTTGTCGATGCGTTGTCACGTGCGTTTTGCGGTAGATTAGCTCCAATGCCAATCTTCTCTTGGTGTTAGGATTTGTTTCCTTCGATGTGTTCATATTGATGGTGGCGTTGCTTGTGTCAGTGCTGGAGCCGCCACAGATCCATAGGTAGTCCCATTTGGTAGGTTCATAATTCGTTTCGTTGTTCATCATTATATCTTAAACTTCTGTCTATTTCTCAGGTTCTTTAGTGTATGGATCTATATTGTGAATAAGAGTTAGAGTTGTATTTTGTGGATTGGCTTTGGGAGTATTATTCTGGCCAACCAAAGAAAAAGTAAGCAAATGCTTTGCTTTAAAAGTTTTCCCATTTTTTTCACCTTCATTGTTCTAAGTATCTGTAGAATTATCGTTTGCCCCATCTCTTCATCAGAAGAAGAGTGTACTTTTCTCGATGAAGAAGTTCTATCGGAAGATGATGCAGTTTCCCTTCTTTGGTTATACTGTACACTCACGTACCTCCTGCATTTATTCATCATAGCAACATTAATAAGCCAACTCCTCATTACTTTTAATTAGTTGCGTTTGCGTTTTTTTCAAGGACTCTAAAATCTGTTCTGCATCATGGTACCCTGATGAAACTGGTATTGCCGCCATCTGGGTTCGGAACAGCGATTTCCAGGTGGAGAGTTGTGGATGAAGGGAGCGTGAGGAATGTTTTCATTTGGGTTCGGTGCCCAGAGACCACCTTCTTTAGTGTGTACCTAATGCTGAACGAACGGATATCATCTTTCCAAGCCAAGCTTGATGCTTTGGAGGGTGCTGTCTCGGACGTAGATAGAAACGTGCTCAGGAAAGGAGACCTCAACTCTAAAACAATCGAATGGGGCAAACAGATCCACGAGGATAGCGAATCCTAGAAACGGTGGAAAGGACGGCACTTGTTGTACTAAATACCGGAAATATGCCGACTTTTCGCCATATTGGCTGCAAAGAAAGCATACTGGACGTGACATTCGCTTTGGAATCCTTAGAATGGAGAACACACAATTGGAGAGTATTAGCGGACTGCTCAGCCAGTGATCATCAGTATATTCTGCTTGAGATCCATGATGTTGTCTGCCGATGCGCGTGCTCTCGACTTTCTACAATTGGTTGGAACATCGGAATGATGGACATGGAGAGGTTTATCGAGGTGTTAACGGCAGTTGCTCCACTGAAGGGTGATTTGCAGGTGGACATAAGAACTGGCAGCACAAGACGTGGTGAGCTCAGCTATGAGCATCATCATCTATGCCCCGTCGAAACCTCCGGCACGGCAAGCCCCCAGTGTACTGGTGTTTGATTGAAATTGCTGAAAAAAGAAGGGAGTGTCAAAAGCTGCGGCGCGAGGTTTAACGAGCACGGAACCCTGACATGCCTTCACAAGTTGATTAACAACAGCAAGGCTCGCTGTAGGCAAAATCTAGTGGACCATGTGAACAAGGATCCGTGGGGCATTGGGTACAAGCTAATTATGCGGAAGCTTAGTGCCCTGCGGAAGCCTTGCATACATGAAGTGGAAAAGATGGACGACATAGTGCAGGCACTCCTCGCTGCCCATCCCGTTTGCATTAATGGGGCCCTCGGTGAACAACAATCGAGTTCCCATTCTTCTCACAGCTGGCACTGGAACAGGCAGTTCTTTCATTAAAAGCATGAAAGGCTCCAGGTCCAGATGATGTTCCAGCTGACGTGCTGCAACTTGTCTATCACCATTGCCTGACTTGTTGCTCAGTGCATTAAACGCTTGCCTACAGGATAGAGTTTTTCCGGTAGGGTGGAGGGTAGTGAGGCTCGTCCTGATCATCAACGAGAAGGGAAATTCTGGATCGCCGTCTGCATACCGTCCGTTATGCATGCTAGACACTGCTGGGAAAATGCTAGGGAAATTCATCTAGGGAAGACTCAGTGATGCAACTTGTGCTGCTGGGGACCTATCTTTTTGGTGGAGCAGGACGTTCCACCATTGATACAATCGCAGATGTGGTGAGCGTGGTCCAAAAGGAAAAGGCACATAGCTGCTTCAAGCGGTGGATCATCCTGTTGGTGACACTTGACGTTAGGAACGCCTTCAACTTTACTAGATGGGTGGATATTCTGTGTACGCTGGAAAATCCGCTTCAAGTTTCAGAACATCTAATGCGGCTTCTGAGGGACTCCCTGAAGGATTGAGGCCTGCTTTATGACACAACACAGGACCAATGAAGGATGGAAGCTACATCGGGTGTTGTCCACGGATATATTCTTGGTCCAGACCTGTGGAACGTATCTTATAATAGATTATTGAAACTGGAGATGCCAGATGAGTCACACTTGATTGGCTATGCGGATGATGTTGCAGCCTTAGTCGCTGGATGCACCGTTGAACAAGTGCAACTTAAGTTAAATATGCTAATGTGCTAAGTGAGAGATTGGACGACTGCTCGTGGGTGTAGTTTAGCACTGGAGAAAACCTATGTGGTCATCTTGACAAAAAAGAGAGTCCCTAGAGTAAGGATGATCAGTATTGGTGACATACTAATCGAATCGGCAGCGGTTAAGTACCTGAGGGGTACGGAGCAGAAATATGGGGCGATGCTCTCAGTAAGGAGGTGTACCTATTAAAGGGAGGAGGAGCACAGAGGATTGCATCTTTGTATCCTATAGTCTCTGATTTGGCGCTGGGAGTTATTGCAGGCGTAATACTGGCTGCCCCCCATGCCGGAGAGTGCCGCGATATTTAGTTGCGTCGAGGCAAGGACGCGAGGGAGACGATTGCTCGTAAGGAAAGCCAGCAATGCCTCAACGATTGGCAGCAATTGGCTCCTGCGTCTAGATGGAAGGCATGGTGAGACTGACATTGCATGGGTATTTTCAGTCTTATCTGCATAAAATTGGTAGGTCACGGTTTCCTGACTGTCGATTTTGCCCAGGAGAGGAAGACACATATTTTGCATGGAAAAAATAGGGCATACTGTAACGGGACCTCTACAGGGAGACGGGAGATCTCACTCCAAATAATATAGTAGTGGCGATGCTTGAATAGATTGACAAGGGGAGCCAGGTGGGTCATTATGTTCGGGTAGTCCTACAAGATGAAAGGGTGTAGCATCACTAGCGCATTACGGTCAAACCTTCTCGTAGCTCTAAGTATAAACAACTTACAATAATTTCATTTTTGCCAACATGTAAAAAAAAAGTATATCATAACACACAATTGCAAGTATGCTGGCAACACAATCACACAAAGTAAAAATAGCAGTTACAGTTTTTCACTAGACAGATTCTCATGTAGTTGTAGTTATTTTGCTATAGTCGAATTCTTATTGCTAGTTTTTTAGATTAATGTGAAATAAAGTAGGAAAAATATTTCCAAGTGTTTCATTTACAAAATAACAACTTCGTATAGCCGTCGCGATACAGAAAAGTTAAATTGGTGACTCCGATCAGTGGACAAGTGTGGAACAAAGGACACGTGAAAAATTTCCCATTACGAAAAGCTCAACCATCCGCTTTATTTTCCAACACAATTGGAAATAGAAGACATTTGCATCAAGAATATTCCGGATATCAAGAAAAGCATTCATTATTTGTTCATTTTATTGCATTTTTCACAGTTCGTGAACATAACCAACACCGGATAACTTTTCATGCAATAGTAAATCCTATCCAGCTACATTTATTTAAACAATCAATTACACATTAGCAACAAATTCGACAAATATTACACCTGCAGCGCGTTATTTTCATATATTACGAGATGGGAAAGTCAGACGATGAGCTGGAGAACAAACAGCCAACAGCTAATCCAAGTCAAAGAACATCATACACCGGCGAAAATTCCAGTGGCATATCCTTAGTTTCTAAAATTAGATTGCCAGAGTTTTTCACAGATAATGTGGACCTATGGTTCTGGCAAGTCGAATGCTTATTTCGCGCATGTGGCAGCGTATCGGATACCAAAGAATATAACACAATCATTGGCCATTTACCGCCAAATGTCATTGTGAAATTATCTGATTTTCGTACAAAGCCGCCAGATATCGGAGCAATGTACGAAACACTAAAAGCACGCATTGTACGCGAATACGCCGATGGCGAGCAATCGAAAATAACTAAACTATTAGAAGACATGCCGTTAGGAGATCGTAGGCCCTCACAACTACTTGCAAAAATGCGCACAAAAGCCGCAGATACCCCTATCAACGAAGATCTGTTGCATCAATTATGGGTGAGAAACTTACCCGAAACTATGCGCGTTTATTTGTCTACCGATGGCGGCATTGACTTAAATCAGCAAGCAGCTACAGCTGACCGTATACTCGACGCGATGAAAGGTGGATCTTTCTTGACTGGCCGACAAATCAATACAGTCGGAATGCAGCAAAAAAATAGTGAAACATCGAATGTGGAACTTCAAGAGTTACGAAAAAAAGTCGACAAGTTGTCGAATGACGTGAAACAAATTCTTTTTTCACGAAGTACACAACCTTTTCGTAGCTCTAGCCTGCACGTTCTCCGAATGCAAAGCGAAATGATTCAAATTCTGGACGAAAACAATTTGACCTTTGCTGGTGGCATCACAAATTTGGATCAACCGCAAGTGAACGCAAAGAACAATGCAAATTCAGCCAAACGTCATCAAAAAACGAATAAACCAAGCGAATCAGAAAGTCTGTGAGCTCGGCACAGCATCCAAGAGATTATTTATTCACGACAAGACATCGAATTATAAATTTCTTATTGACACCGGGGCTGATGTTTCAATCATTCCTGCCACAGAAACTCAAAAGCAAAACATCAAGCCATTTCAAGCAAATTTATATGCAGCGAATGAAACGCCAATCAATCTTTAGGGTAGAAAGACAATTAAACTCGATCCACATTTACGTCGTCAGTTTGTATCGACATTCTTAGTGGCTGAAGTCGACAAGGCAATTATTGGTGCCAATTTCCTGGCACATTATAACCTCACAGTCGATATAAACAATGCCAAACTCATTGACCAAACAACACAACTTCAAATCAGCTGTGTCATTTCAGAATGTCAAGCACTAACAGCTATAGTAATCAATCAATCAAATAGATACACACGACTTTTAAGAAACTTCAAGGGTATTTTGACAAATCCAGAAAATAAACCGATAGCATCAACGTCGACATTTCACCACATTGTAACAAAAGGCCCACCAGTGAAACGAAAAGCAAGATGTTTATCGCCAAATCGTTACAAATGCGCCAAAGCAGAAAGCGATTACTTAGTGAAGAAAGGGATCTGTCGTCTATCGAAGAGTCCATGGGCTTCGCCATTACACATGGCCAAAAAAAAGACCACATGGCGACCATGCGGGGACTATCGGAAATCAAACTCAATAACAATTCCTGATAGTTATCCCATACCACATTTGCACGACTTCACAAATATACTGGCAGGCAAAACGATATTTTCAACGTTGGATTCAGAAAAGGCTTAGCACCAAATACCGATAAATCCAGACGATATACCCAAAACTGCCATAATTACCCCGTTTAGCTTATTTGAGTTCATGTTTATGACATTCGGGTTAAACAATGCCGCACAAACCTTCCAACGCCATATACATCCAGTGCTGCATGGTTTAGATTTCGTTTTTCCATATCAGGATGATATTTTGGTTGCATCGTCGAATGAAAAAGAACATGAAAAACATTTATGCCTCGTTTTTCAAAGAGCGCAAGATTTTGGCATGACAATCAAAACCGAAAAATGCATTTTTGGTCAAACGCAAATCAAATATCTTGGACATTTGATAACCAAAGATGGACTATTGCCACTACCGGAAAAAGTGAAACAATTTGAAAAACCTACAGTTGTCAAAGATCTACGGAAATTCATTGCCGTTGTGAATTTCTACCGTCGTTTTATACCAAATCTGTTCAAACTCAAATAGTGTTGCAATCGTTAATTCAAGCCAACGTAAAAAACGACAAACGCATTGTTGAATGGACAGATGACGCTGAAAAAGCATTTCAAGAACTCAAGGATAAACTGGCAAGTGCAACTTTATTAGCTTATCCAATCGAAAATGCCAAATTGTTTCTAGCAGTAGATACATCGGAAAAGTGTATCGGTGGCACATTGCATCAACTGAACCAAAACGTAATCGAACCACTTGGGTTTTTTTCAAAAAAACTCACGAATGCCGAGACTAAATAAAGTACATACAACAGAGAACTACTTGCTATTTATCGTGGAATTAAATACTTCAAGTACATGCTGGAAGGAAAACTGTTCACTATTTTGACTGATCACAAACCACTGTGCTATGCGTTCCATCAAAACAGCGAAAAGGCATCGCCACGTCAGCTTCGACACTTAGATTTTATCAGCCAATACTCAACAGATATGCAGTTCGTCCAAGGTCGTAAAAATGTCGTGCCTGGCTATCTGTCAAGAATCAGTGAAGTACACCAGCAACAAATCGATTACGAAAGTATTGCGGATGAACAAGAGAAAGACAAAGAAATTTTGCAAATCATCGAAGGTCATCCGCAATACACGATAACGTTACAAAAATGTCCAGTTCTCAACAGCAAAAAACAATTGTACTGCCATGTGCATAACAACATCGCATGTCCGTTTATTCCGTCGACAATGCGCAAAAGAATTTTCTATTCCATTCACAACTTAGCTCACCCTGGGGTGAGATCAACGAACAACGAACATCGCCGAAAAATTCGTATGGCCGCAAATGAACAAGAACATTGCAACTTGGACAAAGCAATGCGTACTCTGCCAGCGTTCGAAAGTTACACCTCACAATCACGCACCAGTGTCCAAATATCAAATGCCCGAGACACACTTCGAACACCTGAACCAGTCGGTCCGCTTCCACCATCAAATGGCTATAGATTTCTATTAACGTGCATCGATCGATTCACCAGATGGCCAGAAGTCATACCACTCATTGATCATACTGCTGAAAACGTATCAAACGCATTAATCGAGTATTGGATATCCCGTTTTGGTGTGCCAGCCAAAATCACAACCGACCAAGGCAGAGAATTCCAATCCGAATTGTTCAGTCAACTAAACAAAACTTTGGGTGTGCAACATTTTCGCACAACGGCCTACCACCCGCAGTCCAACGGATTGATAGAACGTTTTCATAGAACGTTCAAAGCTGCACTCAAATATAAGCAAAATCCAAATTGGTCAGCCGAATTACCAATGATAATGCTTGGCCTACGTTGTGTTTTTAAAGACGACATCAAGGCGACACCCGCAGAAATGGTCTACGGAAAAACACTTCGCCTTCCATCGGAATTCTTCGTTGAAAGCAGAACATCAAACACTGCTAATGATTTCATCAAAAATTTCAAAAACATGATGAGCAAGATACGACCAACGCAAACTGCACACCATGGGAACGATGTGAAACATTTCATCCACAAAGATTTGGAGCATTCAACACACGTTTTCATCCGCAATGATAGCGTTCACCCACCGTTGCAACCTCCGTATGATGGTCCTTTTTTGGAGGTTAAAAGAAATCCGAAATTCAAAATAAACATCAATGGTCAAGAGAAACACGTTTCAATCGATCGTCTCAAGCCAGCCTTTTTGGAAACTTCTCAATCGATGCCAAGTGAATCTACAACGATCGAGAATAACCCAACTAATGATACTCCAGCGTACACGACCAGGTCTGGCAGACAAGTCAAATTCCGTCTTAATCAGTAACATTATCATCAAGAAGTGGACTGGTGTAGCATTACTAGCGCATTACGGTCAAACCTTCTCGTAGCTCTAAGTATAAACAACTTACAATAATTTCATTTTTGCCAACATGTAAAAAAAAGAGTATACCATAACACACAATTGCAAGTTTGCTGGCAACACAATCACACAAAGTAATAATAGCAGTTACAGTTTTTCACTAGACAGATTCTTGTGTAGTTGTAGTTATTTTGCTATAGTCGAATTCTTATTGTTAGTTTTTTAGATAAATGTGAAATAGAGTAGAAAAATATTTCCAAGTGTTTCATTTAAAAAATAACAATTTCGTAAAGCCGTCGCGATACAGAGACAAGTTAAAAGGGACTCACAGCAGCTGGGGACGTTCGGGCTGGGAGATCACTTGTCTGGCGATTCCCCTTCTCCTCTCCTCTACCACTAGGGAGGGATCCCCAAGCTTGAAGGGACCTTACGGCGTAACAAAACGAGACCTGACCCGAAATAATGTGTCAAACTGTTCTAGGCTAGATTCTCGGGTTAACAAGGGAGGTTCTTAGTGGGTAGTCCAGTCGCTCACGAGCATGGGAGTCCCGAACTCTGTGCGTAAATGGCATTCACCCCCCAACCACAAAAAAACCTTCATTGAGAGCATTCGCATTCTTGTAGAGATTCCCGCTCAAAAATTCTTTCTTGATCAATTTCTCAGAGAAGACTCATGATCATACCTAAAAAGGATATATCGATTAAACCGATAATTGGTTAAAAACTGCAAGACTTTACTTTTGGATATTATTTAAGAACACAAGCATCAATGAGTAACAATTTACATTTTAAGCATATTCCAAACAAACTTCAAATATTCCGAAACCTCAATATGATATCTTTTACATCACTACGTCACCTATTACTTGTGTTATTTTTCAAATTAGCTCCTTTTTCAATAAAAAATAGGTTATCTTTATGGTTCCATTCACACTCGCCGGTGGAGACATTGACGAAGGCAAAGCTCAATAAAATTTGTATTTAGGTCAAATATTACATGATGGCAGTATAAAAACATACAAATGCTATCGACATGTGATACCCACTCGAAGGCAAGGAGACGTTTTTCATTCGTTTTGTGTTCATATGCAAATCAGATTCCTATCGCTACGCCTGTAATACAGCAAAAGGAATCCTTTTCCGACAAAATGGAATGATTACGCTCTCGCTGAAGGATGTTGCCTTATTGTGGAAGGCAATAAGAAATTGTTAATGGGGGAGAGTGTGGTGGTGGTGCACGAGGAGGTTCTCTTTTTGCTATTATTGTATTTGATGAATTTTTGCTCTTCTAGATTGTAGCAGACAGATGGTAAATAGATATAATTTTTATTTGTTGAGCTCCCTTTCAATTTGATACTGATACAATATCTTAAAGAGAATTCGTTGACAAGAGGGTCAAATATAAGTGAAGGTGGAAGTGATGACGTACATGTGACTTTACTTTTGGGTAGGTTGCAAAGGACAATATAAATCGAATTTATTTATTTTTTCTCATCAAAATGTGTTGGAAATATATTTTTTTGACTTTAGATGTTTCATCTTATGATAGCTACGACCGACGAAGAAAGCTGTAATTCTTTCTAAATCAAGTATGATGTTGATTTCATGGGTTTCTTTGTATTGTTGTAATTTGAATTTTTATTGAGTCCAGAATTTTCGAACAATCTAAACATATTGTGGCAATTCTTCCAACAATATGCCAGTTTCGGTTTTGTCTCCCTGTTTATTTATTTATTCGCCAAACAAGGCACAATTTAAAATCAAAAAAATTAAAAACTGAATTGAATTATAGCTAGTTATAACCAGATAGTTAAGTTATGTTAAGCTAGTAATAAGTTCAGTAGAGGTTTTTGCCTAAACTTTCCTTTATTTAATTGTAATATTCACACAGAAATACGATACTAAGCATAGTTTTAAGTAAAGTTCAAACGATGGTGAAATGACTTTGTCAGAACACCTACTATATTACGCGGCCTCTGTACCGCATACATTCTAATAAAGAAAAATTAAATAAATATACAGGTATATATATATAAAAAAAAAGAATTAAAAACAAATATACAAATAAATTGTAATATTTTGGACTTAAAACAGAACTTGGAAGTGGTTGGGGGGTAATTCTCGCTAAACTTATTGAAAATTTTGCAGCATCTGTTAACCGTCTCATTGTCTACATAATTGGTGTGGTGTGTACTTGTGGTCAACATGGGAATGTGCCTAGTGGCTCTAAAAGGATCGTGAAAGTGAATCTTGTCTGACAAAAACGGAACTTGAATATTACACCTTAAGGCGTCGAAAGGTAGACATGCAGACAAAGCGACTTTTCTTCAAGCGAGTGATGTCAGGTTTAATGTTCGAGGTCGATCGTCATAAGATAGTAAATTATGAAAATAAGTCAGGTCGTACAGAGATCTTAAGGCGAAAAGTAGAAATTGTTTTGGTACCGACTCAAGTCTGCGGCTATAGATTCCGTATGGGGGGTCCCAGATTATGCAGTTGTATTCGAGAATAGGACGGATTAGCGAAGTGAACAATGATTTTTTTGCCCAAATACTCATAAATTCTTTCGCTCTCCGTTTAATAGAGCTTTACACGGTACTTCATCATAGTGAAGGTTGAATCTGAGTTTGGAGTCTAAGACTAGGCCAAGGTCTACAACTCTTTCAACTCTTCTCAGTTGTGTGTTATTAATTTCATAATTGTGTATGTAGACATTCTTTTTCCTTGAAAAGCTTATTACGAGACATTTTTTCCAATTAAGTTCAGGGTGATTCCCATCGCATCATTGTTGGAGAGTGGTTAATTTGGAGTAGAGAAAAGATACATCAGTTAAAGATTGTATTCTGTGATGCAATTTGAAGTCGTGGGCATAAAAATGGTGCGGAATATGAAACAGCGCTTTTGAAAGATCTGAGATGAAAATATTGAATAGAAGTGAACCAAGATGACTGTCCTGAGGAACCCCAGGGGCAACATTGATCTCACTTGACAACTGACCTTGGAACTTGACAAATTGTGTGTGGTTTTTCAAATAGGACTGAATCCAGCTGAGTAGCGAACAGGATATGCCAAGGCTATGGAGTTTATTCAAACAGTTTTGGCATAGCAGACAAGGTGGCAATACCCCTGTAGTTCACCACAAGCCGCTTTGGCTTCCAACGCTTAGGAAAGATACAACTAGGTAGTAACTTATAAAAAACAATGAAGAGGGGTCTAATTAGTTCACTTTTGCAGAGGGCCAAAAAGCAGGGTGGAATCAGATCTAGGTCAGGTCCTTTATTCAAATCAAGATCCTCAATAGCTTGGAGAATTTCATCTCAGAAATTGAAACCCTTTCTATAAGGATCCTTGACGCTGTTTCCGGTGGCTCCAGGTATGGTGAATTAGCAGGATTAGAGTAAACATGCTGAAAATGGTCTGCAAAGAACTCACAGATCTGTTCTGTACTAGATAATATAGAGTCTTTGTGTGTCATTACCGAAGAGTAGCCACAAGTTTTACACTTAACATTTGGGCTTGTCTTACGGCTCATTGTGGCGGATTTTGCATTTGGATTTGCATCTCCATCCGTACAAAATCCAACTCATTCAAGAACTTAAGCCTCAAGACCATACACAACGCAGAATGTATGCAAATTGGGTGATTGAACAACAAGCCATTGATAACGATTTTTCGAACAGAATTTTCTTTAGTGATGAGGCTCATTTTTCGCTCAGTGGTTACGTAAATAAACAGAATCGCCACCTATGGGGCTCTCAAAATCCTCAAGTGATCGCAAAAAGGCCTTTGTATCCGGAAAAAGTGACCGTTTGGTGTGCATTATGGTCTGGTGTTGTTATTGGCCCGTATTTTTTTGAAACCGATCAAGGAAGAGCCATTACAGTCAATTCTGACCGCTATGGACGGATGTTAACCAATTATTTTTGAAGAGAAATTGAAGATTATGATTTGGAGAACATGTGGTTCCAACAGGACGGAGCCACAAGTCACACAACACAGGCTAATCGAGCACTTTTCCAAGAGATATTTCCAGGACGCGTAATTTCGAGATTGAGTGATGTCAATTGGCCGCAAGATCCTGCGACCTAACATCTTTGGATTTCTTTTTATGGGGCTAAGCAAAGGATCGTGTTTACGCAAAAAATCTTCAAAATCTTGAGCAATTGAAAACCAATATTCGTGAAGTTCTGGCCGAGATATTGCCGGAAATGTGCCGAAAAGTCATTGAAAATTACCTCAAAAGGATTGAGGCCTATAAGAGGTCCCGTGGAAGACATTTGAATGATGTTGTTGTTTGAAGTATAATGGCAAGGTTCAATCTTTATATTGAATAAAAAATTTTGTTTCCATCTGACTTTTTTATGTGTTTTCTTTAGCTTTACATTCCCAAGCGTAAAATGGATAACCGTATATAATTCAGAACGCTCGTTGTCACTCGAAGTCACACCCATATGTAGCTAATATTCAGAGATGACGCTTCAACCCGGCCACGATGGATTAGATCGGTTATCGCCCCAAAAGGGCATCATTCGTTGTGAGAGTTGGTCGCGCAGCTAAAATAATAAGAAATCATCCAAACAAAATGTAAGTATTCTTGTATATTATACTTATGTTCATAATTATGTGGTATAGTAATCTAATATTTTATACTTCTGTGACTATCGATCTGATATTAGTATATCATTGTTCAAATAATTTTACTTTTAGTTTTTCTTTACACAAGTTGTCGGCGGTTATTAAGGCCTACAGAATTCAACCGTAGGCCTTATTATCCTCCATTTTTTTATTTTGAGATTTGTTTGCCTGCAGGTTTTTTTTTTTCAATATAACAGGAATATAAATTAGTAAAAACAACGATTGGTTTATATTGTCGCGTGTTATTGGTTCGCGGCCTATAATTTTAACGTTCCGGGAAAGTGATAACGCAATGTCTTTTAATTTAAATTGAAAGAGTTTATTCAATTAAATAAAATGCACAATAATCAGTTAACACTTTCACTAATTTTAATGGTCACTATTAAAATTATCTAACACTTGTCCATAAATTTATTATCGCAATTGTCTTCTAAATTACTTCAGTATTACGAAACACACTTTTCTACTACTCGAAGAATATCGCTTCCCACACACAATCGCAGTTCTTCTCGCGGTCGAATGAATGATTCCCCCCATTCATTCAGCTCGCCTTTATATAGGGTCTCTACCTATTCACCCATTTCTCGTCCATTGGCGAATATTCTACCGAGAGGTACCTGGTAGGTTCGAGCAAATTCATGAATGGAGTGACGTCACTTGCAGATGTTGATCATGCTTGTTGGGTTCTCGTGATTTTGAGTGAATTCATGTTCTTCATTGTTGTGAAAACAATTGCGGCAGTAGCTCGCAGAATTATTTGTACATGTAACACTGCCCCCACCTCAGTTCTTTGCGCCCCGAAAAGATGTGTCGCCAGTTGTAGTCAATTCTCCCTGGATGTAATATGGGGCAAGACGGTCTAGATGCACGATTTTCATTTTGGCTCTCGGTTTACGGTGTTCCTGTATGCGATATACGACGTCGTTGATTCACTTTGTGACTCGGTATGGTCCCTCCCAGTTATGTTGCAACTTTGGAGACCTACCCTTTCGCCGTTGCGGGTTATATAGCCACACCAAGTCATCTTGCTGGAAGCCAGTAGAATTAGCCTTTAGATCATACCTGGTCTTCATGCGGTCAGTAGCCGATTCGAGGTGTTTTCGCACTATCCGATGTATCTGGTTCAACCGTTGTCTTAGATCACTTGCGTACTCCGAGACCGTTTGGGGTTTCTCAGGGGGTGTTCCGAACTTTATATCGGCTGGCAGACGAATAGTCTTTCCAAAAATGACTTTGGCTGGGGCTTGGCCCGTCGATGCATGTTCGGCAGCTCTGTACGCCATCAAAAATAGTGGGATATGTCGGTCCCAGTCCCTTTGGTTCTCGTCAACCATCTTGGCAAGGTGTTTATTGAGCGTGCCGTTGAAACGTTCGACCATTCCATCGGATTGGGGATGCAGCGGTGTTGTTCTCGTTTTCCGTATTCCGAGCAGCTTGCACATTTCGCCAAAAACTAGTGACTCAAAGTTTCGGCCTTGATCCGAATGTAATTCGCAAGGTACGCCGTACCTACTGACCCAATTTAACACTAGCTGTTCAGCTACGGTAGTTGCTTCCTGGTTGGGAATGGGGTAGACCTCGGGCCACTTGCTGAAATAATCGGCTACAACCAGCGTATATCGATTTCCCCAATCGGATTCAGGAAAGGGTCCTGCGAAGTCAACAGCAATCCTTTCGAATGGCACGCCTACGTTATAGGTTTGCATTTGTCCTCTCAGTCGTCGCTTTGGGCCTTTGACGGAAGCGCAAATTGTGCATCTGCGACACCAGTCCTCTACGTCTTCTCGAGCGTGGAGCCAGTAGAACCGTTCCCACAATTTCGCTAAGGTCTTGTTAACACCAAGGTGGCCTCCCGAGGATCCTTCATGCATTTCCTTAACCACATCGCGGATTCGGCTTTTGGGAAGTATAGTTTGCATCCTATAGGAGCTACCATCCGCCGTTTCCCATTTCCGCTTGAGTACGCCACCCTCCACCTGAAGGGAGTTCCATTGTGCCCAATAGCTTCTCAGGGTTGCGCCATGCATTGAAACGTCTTTCCACTCAGGTCGCCCAGTCGTCTCCTTCCATACGAGCAATGGTCCGATGTCTTCATCGGCTAACTGGGCGTTTCGAATCTCCTCCGATGACCAACCTTCATCGAATTCCGCGGTTATTGATCGCAGATCAACGAGTCGTTCCTTTTCCTCAATCCGTCGGCAATGCTTGCAGTTAGCTGGACATGGACGGCGGGATAGGGCGTCAGCATTTCCATGAAATCCGCCCTTCCGATGAACAATTTCGTAGTCGTATGACTGCAATCTTTCGATCCATCTCGCAACTTGTCCTTCGGGGTTTTTGAAGTTGAGCAACCATCTCAGTGATGCATGGTCCGTTCGAAGAACAAATTTCTCGCCATATAGATACTTGTGGAACTGCTTGGTGGCCTCTATTATAGCCAATAGTTCCTTCCTGGTCACGCAGTAATTCCTCTCACTTTTTGAGAGAACTCGACTGTAATACGAGAGGACTCTTTCTTCGCCATTGATCTGCTGGGAGAGTACAGCTCCAATACCGCCGTTGCTTGCATCGGTGTCAACTACAAACATTTTTCCGGGTTTCGGATACGCCAGCACGGGTGATTCACACAGCTTTTCCTTCAGGGTCTCAAAGGCTGTCTGGCATTGTTCATTCCAGACATACGGACGATTTTTCTCGGTTAGCTGATGGAGACACTTAGCTATTTTGGCAAAATCTTTGACGAATCTTCGATAGTAGGTCGCCAGACCCAGAAAACTTCGTAGTTGGCGCTTGTTGTTTGGTGTTGGCCAGCTTTTCACGGCTTCAATTTTCTCAGGGTCTGTTTTGACCCCTTCTGCTGATACGACGTGTCCCAGGTATTTTACTTCATCTGCGAAAAGAGTACACTTCTCGGGACTAAGTTTCGAATTTGCCAGTCGTAATCGGGAGAAGACCTCTTCTAAGTTCCGCACATGCTCTTCGAACGTTCTACCGATGACGATGATGTCATCTAGGTATACCAAGCAGGTTTTCCAGGTTAGACCACGTAGCACATATTCCATCTAGCGTTCGAAAGTGGCTGGAGCATTGCAAAGCCCAAACGGCATCACAACAAATTGCCACAATCCGGTCCCAACTGAAAATGCGGTCTTCTCTCGGTCCTTCTTGTCGATTTCTACCTGCCAGTAGCCACTCTTGAGATCGAGTGTAGAAAACCATTTTGCATCGGCTAAAGTGTCCATGATGTCATCGATGCGTGGGAGTGGGTAACTATCTTTCTTAGTGACGTCGTTAAGCTGCCTATAGTCGACACAAAAGCGAGTGCTACCATCCTTTTTCTTGACTAGAACTACAGGCGCGGCCCATGGACTGACAGAAGGTTCAATAACGCCTTGTTTTTCCATGTCCGAGATCAGCGCGCTCACTTCTCCCTGTTTGGCTATAGGGAGACGTCTCGGTGCTTGTCGAATCGGCTTGGCTCCCTGTGTATCTATGACGTGAGTTACCATACTCGTTCGGCCTTGGCCATCCGGGCTTGTTGAGAAGATGTCACTGTACTTGGTGACCAGATGAGAGGCTCGTTTGAATAGCTGCACTGGCAATTTGACCTGCTTCAATATTGCAGACGTGGATTCCCGGGCTTTGTCTGTGTCTTGCCTCCTTTTCCAATGATGGTCGTGAGTAGCTTCCAAGGAGGTGATGGTGGAAACAGGCTGGCAGCTGCCGATGACTTCTCCCGCTTTGATGCTCGTAGTTGAGTCTGCGGTGTTAAGGACTGTAACCGGCACATATCCATTCCTTAAAGATCTTACAAGGCAACGTCCTACAATCAAACTGCGTAATGCAGACGTCGTCGTTGGCTCTATCAGATAAGATCGGTGGTCTCCAGAATCACCATCAAGCTTGGCCCATACAATGCTTTCAGAAGAATTCGGTACATCAGTGTCAGTACATACCACTACATTCATCTTGGGAATTTGGACGCTGGGATCCTCCATCAGTACTTCTACATTCTGCCATTTCAATACACGTTTGCCCAAATCCAACGTGATTCCATGTGGTCGCAGAAAATCCATTCCGAGAATGCAGTCATCCATAATGTTCGCGACCAGAAAATTATGTCGGAACACAAGGTCTCCCAACTGTATCTCGAGGTTGACCTCTCCATGAACAGGTGCAGTTTCTCCCGTAGCTGTCCGTAGTGAGAAAATTCTGCCCTTGTGAAGTTGTTGCTGTCTAACTAGGTCTGGTCGGATAATCGATCGGGTTGCACCAGTGTCGATTGTTATGGTGCAGTGTTCTCCGTCAGCTTGACCCGGAAGGCATAAGTCCGCTTCTCCACGATGTAGTCTTGACACGGTGATGGTGGTGCTGGGGGCGTCGATCCTCCTAGCCAACCTCTGCCCCACGAAGTTGGCTCTTACATGTTTCCCGACCCCTCTGTTTGAAGGGCTTCCGTTCTGGGCTCCTGACTCGGTCTGGATCTCCTTCTAGCTGCACACCCTGGACAATAGCTCGGTTTTCTTCGCTTCTTGCAGTCTCTTTGCAGGTGCCCCTTCTCTCCGCAATTCCAGCATCTAGGCGCACCATTTACATGCGGGTCTCGCTCAATTTCCACGCGCTCACACCTGCACTCGTCTGTCACTACCTCACGAACCCGGGCAGTGGTACGAGTCACATTTTTCGCTGCCTCAAAGTTCAGACTATAAGCCAGTGCGTCCATAACCGTTTGCTTTTGAGCTAACCGCACGGCTTGTTGCAATTCCGGGTCCTTTAGTGCGCTGATGAATGCTTCTGTCGCTGCATCATCTCGATGTTCTGGGTCGTAGGCTGGATAAGCCAAAAGTGCCAGTCTTGGGCTAGCTGCTGTAGGGTTTCACCAGACTTCTGCATTCGATGCCTTAGCTGTGACCGATAAATCTGCTTCAGATGATCGTCTCCATAACGCATGTCGAGCGCATTCATTATAGCATTCGGGTTTGAGTGCAATTCAACGGGGATCGTCTGCAAAAGCTCGACAGCTGGGCCTCTTAGAGCAAGAATCAATGCAGTTGCTCGTTCCTGCTCATTCCAGTGATTTATGCGAGCGGCTGCTTCGAACTGGGTTTTGTAAATAGTCCAGACCGTTTGCCCATCGAATATTGGTGCTTGCACATTTCTAGATGAGCTTTGCGCTGCGGTTATAATTGGGGCTGGTGAGGCGGTTATTACTGCCTTCGCTGCTTCCAAGTCCTTTTTCACTTTTTCCATCTCATGGTTTACCTGGCTGATCTCAAGGTTGATTCTCTCCTCGACCTGGTATACCTTCTCCTCGACGCATTTAATTTGGCTGTTGAGACTACTGAGCTCCGCTTTTATTTCGGTTGACTGTTTTTCCAGCTTCTGAGCGATGTCTGCCTTGATTTCGATCGCTTGTTGATCCAGCTTCACTGATTGTTCATTAAGCTTCGCTGATTGTTCATTTAACTTCGTGGTTAAATTGGACGACTGTTCATTGAGCTTCGCAGTTAAATTGGATGACTGTTCATCTAGCTTCGCAGTCAGACTTGATGACTGTTCATTTAGCTTCGTTGATTGTTCATCTAGCTTCGCAGTCAGACTCGATGACATCAGCATTAACATTTGCATCAGCGCATTTTCTGGCTCTTTTGATTTTGGTGTTTCTACTTCTCCACCTTCTGCGCCTTTTTCCGCATCTGAGAGCTCACCCGAATCCAGATTCACGCCTTCCGACTCGATCGCGTCACGCAAGCGTGCAATCAGTATGGCCTTTGTACCTTGTGTGGCCAGATTCCGCTGTTCCAACTCCTCCTTGAGCTCCGATATGGTCAATTCATTAATTTTTAGGTTTAAGCTTCGTGGCATTTTTAATGTTTCTTTAAATTTTACTATTGTGCACTGTAAAATGTTCAAATTTTCACTTTCAAAATTTTTCTTTCGCACTTCTTGACACCACTGTCGCGTGTTATTGGTTCGCGGCCTATAATTTTAACGTTCCGGGAAAGTGAAAACGCAATGTCTTTTAATTTAAATTAAAAGAGTTTATTCAATTAAATAAAATGCACAATAATCAGTTAACACTTTCACTAATTTTAATGGTCACTATTAAAATTATCTAACACTTGTCCATAAATTTATTATCGCAATTGTCTTCTAAATTACTTCAGTATTACGAAACACACTTTTCTACTACTCGAAGAATATCGCTTCCCACACACAATCGCAGTTCTTCTCGCGGTCGAATGAATGATTCCCCCCATTCATTCAGCTCGCCTTTATATAGGGTCTCTACCTCTTTGAGGAACAAGATAAAACCGGAGTGGACATCCATGTGTACACGTTGTCGCAACTACCCCTGCGACCGCCTGCCTAACTACGTGTCTTGCTGCACCTACCCCTGCGACCGTGATTCTAAAGCTAGTTAAGGGGAACCCAATGGGTTGTCACAAGAAAGTAAACAAACGCTTATGCACTCGTAAATATGGTTTTATTGCAAATAACACTTCACAGAACAAGAAAATAGCATTGAATACAAATAAAGCATTATGGCCACTTAGGATAGAAAACACTTTCGTATCGATAACCCATCGTTTTCTAGCAATAACGCACATTACACTTTTCATTGAGTTCCTCACTCCGATTTACAATGTCACTCCTTAAAATGTTGTTATCCCTAAACCAGGTGTAATATTACTTTCACTACAGTCAATATGTACCTCCGGACACTTTCTCGAACCGAAAAAACGACTAAATTCCGAATCGTATCTCACGCGCCAGGTAAATTTCGCGTCCATGTTTAGTCGTCAAATTGACAATCTGGCTCTCGAGAGGAGAAATTGTGGAAATTATTGGAAATGAAATGACAATCATGCTCAGAAGGTGGTCGCATCATTTTCTATGGAGCTTATATGAGCATAGCCTCTCCATTTGTTCCGTTTCTCAAAGCTCTACCTATTCACCCATTTCTCGTCCATTGGCGAATATTCTACCGAGAGGTACCTGGTAGGTTCGAGCAAATTCATGAATGGAGTGACGTCACTTGCAGATGTTGATCATGCTTGTTGGGTTCTCGTGGTTTCGAGTGAATTCGTGTTCTTCATTGTTGTGAAAACAATTGCGGCAGTAGCTCGCAGAATTATTTGTACATGTAACAATATGTATTTTTAGTGACAACTAAAATGATGGCCCAGAAACGAGAATTATGGGCTGAAAATGACGTTGTCAGCCATCCAAGAAGTGCAATGCGAAAGACTGAGCATATACAAAGTGGCTGAGAGGTATGAAGTTCCGGGAAGAACCATTCAAAATCATATCATGACTGGCGGTTTGAAAAAAGCACTTAGTCGAAAAAACAATGCTTAGTGACGTTCAGGAAGTGGATCTTGTAAGTGGTATTATTAGGTTCGCTGAAATAGGATTGCCTGTGACACCATGGATTTGCCGATGCTTGGTTTATAAATTTTGCGAGGGTAACTTCATCAAGAATAATTTCAATCAACAGACTAGAGTTGCCGGTAAAGATTGGTTTAAGGTGTTCATACGACATCTGGAAATATCAACTAACCAGAGACGCAGAGGAAAGAGCAAGGCTATTAGAGAAGGTAAGAGAGGACATTACAAGACGCTTCAGGGAGGCTGCCTAAAAGAGCGTGAAGCGATATAATCTGCGGAGGCGACTATGGCCTTTTGCGGTCAATGACATGGTCTGGCGACGGGATTTCCCAATTTCGAACGCGGCGCAGTTCTACTTAGCAAAATTGGCACTAGAATTTCTGGGCCATTTCAAGGTTGCCCAAAAGGTGTATGTACCAATGTATAAATTGGTAGATATGGAGGGGCGCAAGGCTGGACTGTGGCGTGCCAAAGATCTCAAACCGTATATCGAATGACATGGACACAGGCCAGGAACAGGGAAAAGCGCGAAGGGAAGTGCCTTTAGAAGGAAGACATGACACAGAAAATTTTACATTTAATATGAAATGAACGACGCTACATAGGATAAGGAATACGTGAATAAACTCTGTAGTCCAGGACATTACTCGCGGAGTGGTCCGAGCTAAAAAAGGATTTAGAGAGCATTAGCATGTTTATGTCTGCTCGTACGTTGAGGAACGTTTTTTAAGGCTAGCGAGATTGATCTAGAATAGGGTAAGTTGTGGATTGGTCATAAGAGTTTGAAAAAGAAAAATTCAAATAGTTGTTTGAATTAAAAAAAAACACTGTGTAAAGTAAATTCATCAACCGGATGTATATAACTAGTGCATAAGTCTGCAAGATAAATCCACTTCCATACCAGACAAGGAAAAGGAAAAGTTTCCTCTCACGGGAATCTAGAACAATAAGAACAAATGGCCATCGACAGCGATGCCTCCGACTTTGTATACCATCAATTTATAGCGCCCTTGAACATCAGGACACAGAAACTGTCATACGGTCGCTTTGCGATGCCACGCAATTTTGGACCTGAAGGGATATTGTGGTGGTGGCAGTTTGCAAGATATCTACCATGTATTGGGTCTGCCAACACAACGACAAATCACCTATATGTGCCATGAAGCACACAAAGAGTTGGAGTAGTTACAATCGATGAAAAAACGAGATGCAAAATTGATTAATTCCGGCGTATCGGCATAGATTACGGCGACGATAACTATAGTAACTGCAACTAGCAATGATGCTAGGATAAAAAAAATACACTCATTCTACTCACCGATCAAACTCATTCAACACTTATCAATCGAAAATATTCTGTTCAAGTATGACAAACTTACGAATATAACCGCGTATGATGGAATATGCTACCAGTTTTTCGTTTTTGTTTTAGAATAAATCCTCGATATTTAAATAAGTACACATTCACGAATGTGCTAGATGGCAGGTTTATATTTCAATTGCCTGATATCAAAACAGTTTGAGTGCCGCTAGTAGATTGCACACAGCTATAACAAAGTTTATTGCCCCCGAAAAAAACTTAAGGGGCTCCCGTTTGAGATGAATTGACGAGGGACCCGGGAACAATGAAATCTCTCTCTTTAGGGGAACGAACATTGGTGGCGACGGAAGCAGAAAAAGAAGGAGCGGGAAAATATTGATTGAATTCTCAGCGACGACAACAGCAGGATTAATGTTGGCGGCGGCAAGCCAGTGTGCGGAATCAGATCCACAAAAAAAGAATTTTGAAATCGGTGTCGGCCGGCAAGTAGCTGGAAGAGGTGGTAAAATCACCGGAGGCAGCGAGGAAGAATTTTTGATCGACGGCGGAAATACTAGGGGCCCTCTACGTATATAAATTCATATTTAGTAAGTAAATTACATAATTTCAATTATTGTTGTTTTCCTTTAAATTGAAGCGTGAATTTTTGGTGAATTACGTAAAAGTTTTAGATTTGTGTGAATTCAGTGAACTTCGGGAAAATTTTAGATTTGGCTGGTGTTGTTAACTTGGCTCGCCGCAATATCGGTTCCAGGTGGTCCCCTATAAAATTTCGGGATACCACCTCATAATTCTTCCTGCTTCCCAGCTTGGTGGGAATTGCCTTCGAAGATAGGTTGTGTCGGTGGGATTCCTTTGGCGGTTGGTTTCTGGTGTAGTTACAATTCGTGCATTGGCAATTCTTAGTTTAGGTGCGGCGGTGAAATTTTTCCGATAAACCATCCGTTCGCTTGGCGGCTAACGTGACGATTTAGGGTTGAAGCGAGTAGCGCCTACGCCCATCTCTGGCGAGCGAAACTGAGGGCCGCAGAACTCTCAATCGGAGCGCCCTTGAGAGGAGGGTAACAAAGCTCAGTTTGTGAACCTGGCCAGGGCACTAAAGTTCAATAAATTTATCGTCGGTGATCATTTCAAAAGATTGAATGAAGTTTTTGATAGCATAGACGTGAAAAGTTATCCAGAAAAAATTTATAGTAGGGATGAGAAAGGTTGTCGCCTAACAATCTATCACCAGCAGATAGTTTTGGCAAAGAAGGGGACTGAAAGAGTGCATTTACACTATTCAGAACACGTAAAATGTGTTACAATCGCAGGATATGTGAATGCACTTGGCGATTTTATACCACAAATGATTATATTTAAAGGTGAATGATTGAAGCCAGAGTTTTATGACCACTTACCGCCGGGACTATTAGTAGAAAAATCATCAGAAGGTTATATGACAAATGAACTCTTAAATTAATGAAGGACCTGCATCGCAACAAAAGTCCAGGAAAATGCCTTTTAATATTTGATGGAGTAGCTTGTCACTTAGGCCTATCCATTGTAGAAGTAGCAGATTCACTCTGAATTTCATAGTCTGTCTACCTGCAAACACTACCCACGAACTCCAACCTCTCGATAAAGCCGTGTATCGATCATTTGAACTCCACATTGATGCTGAAGTCCTTTTATTTATGGAACAAAATCCAAACAAAAAGCTCATAAAGGCACGGTTTAATATAATTCTTTCAAATATCTGGTCCAAATGTATGACACATAACCAACATTACAAGCGGCTTCAAACCAACTGGTCTGTATCCATTGAATCCTCAGGCTTTTCCAGATACGGCTTTTGTTCCTCCAGTTCCTCATGAATCTGACGATGTTGATAAAGAAAATTCACAAGCATCGCTCCCCCCTCCCAGGCCAAAAGGAATTGCGCATACTCATAACAGACCTTCTGGAAGATTTCATCGCATAGTTTACGGTACTCTAGTTCAGATGATGGTCAAGGAAATGTGTCGCTCGCTCAAGTTAAAAGAACAGCATTTCAGTAACTTATGCCTACACCAGCTAAAAATGGTAATAAAACAGCAACAGCTAGAAAACATTTTTTTTTCAGGGGCCACTCTCCTATATGGGGAGAATTATAGATTTCTTTATGTGGTGAAAATTTGAAAAGGGAATCAATTTGCACCTACGTACAAAATGTTATGTTCCTAGCTTGTCTACTTTGCGAGAAAAAGTGATGTGACATACGGACGGACGGACGGACAGATAGGACGCGATTTTAGTAGGGTTTTGTAAAATGATTTTACAAAACCTTAAAAAAGGCCATAAATTACAGGGGAACTCCAGTCAGCAAAGACCTGTTCAACAAAGGGTAGAAGTGGTACTAAAGTAAGCAAGGCGAGTTGGTACTGTCATGGTTGTGATGAGGCTAAGATAGCTGACATGAGGCAATGTTTTAAATGCGGCAAGTGGTATCATCAGGAGTACGTCGGTTTGTCAGTAGATGATAAAGATAATTTTGAGTGTCCAGATGGCTTGTAAGCAAACAGTTTTGATGTTATTTTGAAGACTTCAGAATGATTAACGTAGAATTATTAATAATTGATCTCAATTTCCAAATGTAAAAAGCATATTTTGATAATTTTAGACATAGGCCCCATTACCCTGTTATAGTATAATTAGGCCTACGGACACAGTTTTTAAAAATGTTGAATTTTGTTTTATTTTATGGCAGGAGTTACAATATTTTTTGTTTATATTTGACAGTGGTTGATACTTAAGATTAATAAATATTAACCCCTTACGGCGCAAGAATGAGTTTTTGTGTTTTGTAATTGAAAATATGTTAAGATGAGCTATATTATAAAGGTAAAAATACTGAAAAAAATCATATGTAACAAAAGATATTTATTTGTGAAAAAAAATTGAGTGGCAATGTGCGTCATGATGTAAAAACAAAACGGAAACAGTTATTATTTTTATTAAAACGTAAGGCTATGCCACACTTTTCACATTCCGTTTGAGCTGTTCCAGTACTTCCTGGATATTAGCACCGAAGTCTTTTGTCGGTCCAAGCAGGACAGTGCCCTAACTGATCCAATTTGATTCTTTTGGCGGGATATGCTGACAAGTCCCTTTTTTCTTTTTCTCCTGGATGAGTGCCTCTACATCGCTAGTGCGCTCCAGCCGGTTAGTACTTTTATATTTGGCTAAAGTTTCAGCAACTTCTAGTCGGAAATCAGTAGAATTTAGCAACTTAACATTATTTTCCATGTCAGCATGAATTCTTCTATACAATAGCCAAGAATTAGTCATGGCCATGTCCAGGAAATGATAAAAGAGCCTCATAAACCAACTTTTGCTCCGAAGTATAATTATATAATGACCCATTACGGAGTCCATGAGGTCTACACCTCCCATGTGCCGATTATATTCTGTCACAATATAGGGCCTTTCAACATTGATTTGTTTTTTTGCGACCTGTCAAACCTACTTACGACAGATGTTACATTTTTGCCAGCCAAGTTGGATATTATATTCACAATTTTATTGTCTCTCCAGACCACCACCAATATGTCTATACTGTTATAGGTTGGAACCTGTTCAACCAATGTGCCTCTAGCCTTTTTTTTTCTGCTGTTTTTCTTCTGGGAGTTTACACGGTTTAAACGATGCCCACAGCTAATATACCACGGTGTGAAAAAAATTCAATCAAGGGTAGCGATGTATTATAATTGTCAAAAGCAGTCTATAGTTTTGGTTGGCAGAAATTTCTCTGGCAAGTTGGACTACTACATTAGACGAGGCATCTTATTGAGGCTCGTTATCTGTGCATATATTCTCTTGGCCACTGTAAGCTTCAAATTCGTAGCCATGGCCACTTGCACCACAAATCACCAACAGTTTGAAGCCCCACTTGTGGGGTTTGTCTGGCAAATATTGCTTTAGAGCACTTCATGCTTTGGTTGAACACATTTGTTCATCAACAGACAAATGTTGTTCTAGAGGCACCTGGCTAAAGTTATGATTCAGCTTTTCAATTATGGGTCTGATTCTATAAAGTCGATCAGAATGTGGCTGACTATTGGGTAATATTCTAGAGTTATTACTGAAGGGCATTACTTGCCTCCGAAACTCGAACCGTTTTAGCGTCAGTTCCTCGGGTATGTTGACACAGCCATATTTCTGTGACCAGTGCAATTATGGACCTGAAGTAAATAATTCCAATAAACTGTCTTGTTTCCTGGCTTGTGATATTTATAGGTTAACTGACATCTTTTTGCACGCTGTATAGGTTTGCTTCATCTCTGAGCATACAACTACGGGTTAGCTACGGCAAGTGAAATCATTGTGGAGATTTTATTACAAAAAATTAGTAATTTGAAAATTTTAATTAGGTCACTATATCCATTCCTTAAATCCGTATTTAAACGTTGTTCACTGGGGACTCTCGAGATCCATAAGGATTCGCAAGCATCCAACTTTTTCCAGTCCCGGACTTCCTGTACTATGTCTAGATTAGTCCATTGAATAGTATCAGATTCCTCAATAATATGTCTGGCAAATGAAGATCTTGCTGTTTCTATTCCATCTCTTCTGATGATCTGTTCAGCCTCTTTAGTATGTTCTTGGAATCTTGTTTTTGCCGAGTGTTTTGTCTGTCCAATGTACACTTTATCGCAATTCAGGTAGCTGATCCTATAGATTCCACTCTTTTTCTCCTTTTCCTTGCCATCTTTAGTTGATCCAAGAATCGTTGGTTTCAACGCTGTATTTTCTGCTAGTGCTAGCCGTATTGTATCCTGCCTTTTGTCTAGGCCATCTTCATTATCTTGCCATTGGTTTAGAATGTTTTCCACTTCGACAGTTGACAAAGGCCTACAGACTGAACGTCAAAACCTCAAACTAACATTGGGCCTGAAAAGAGAATATATTCCTCTCACAAAAAAATAAATAAAATATAACAGTTTAGCACAGAGTTGCATTACTGCATCAAAACAAAACTCGAGACTTACTCTCTAAAAACAATCTAAAACATTTGAATTGCATGTTGTTAGCAAAAACCAATAACTAACTGTTATTCCGCAGCAATTTCACGTCGATATTTTCAATGTACTATCAAAAAAAAAAAAAAATTAACAACGAAAATTACGCGCGAACAACACAAACCGGTTCTAAGGGATCCGTCACTTCTAGTGGCCAAAAATTACTAGCGCAAATGTGGGTAACTAATTCAATAGAATGCTTTGCTGCAGATATGCATTGCTTTGAACGACTTAACTAGTTCAAATAGTATGATGCAGATCTGCTACTCAGCGCCGTCAAGTGTTAAAATCTATTGATTCGGATAAAAAGTTTTTTTTAATTGTATTTCAAATTTCTCTTAGCTAGGCCTTATTACCCAGCCCTACCTTACAAGAAAGTAAACGTAATGCAACTCAAAAAACGATTGAATTGTTCTTAAAAGCACAAATACATAAGTATCACACATGATTTACCGTATTTTTAAATATAGTATATACTGCTAAAAACATGATTAACTACATTTTATTTCACATTCCAATAACGCGAATTTCACTGAACGCGACTTTTTACCTCGCGTAAAGCGGGGGCGTACTGTATAATAACAATAAAAAGCCATGAATATAACACTGCAACAATGATTTTATTTAAAAAAATCTTTCATTGACAGGGGAATGCAGACCTTTTCTGTTATAAGTATATAAACTTCAGTCTTTATATTATGACGTAACTTATGTCATTTATTGGCACTTTGAGGGCCAAATATCTATCAAAGGTTCCGGAAGTCAAGGTTTGTATCCCATGAGCGCTGTTATTTATTGTCTTTGTACTTTAAAGTTTGGGTGGCTTTAAGTCTATTAAGTTTGAATGCAAAAAAATTTTCTTTTATATAATTGGTTTTAGCAGGAAAGCCTTTGACCAATGCCCAAAAATGCAGCTCTTACATATTCCCTTACTTAGAAAAATATCCTCAGGGTCATAAACACGTTTCAGCGATTTCATTTTCAGGTCAAAAAGTAGGTCACAATTTTTATTTGCCTTTGTAAAAAAAAATTATGGGGCATGTTAAAAAAAATACACCAGATAATCACAAGTTATTTTAATGTCTAAATTTACTCTGTAAAAATACCCACAAAAGAAAACCAAACAAGGACAAGGACAGTAGTAATCAAGACCAAATGATAGCATTCATTTTACTTTACCTTATCTTAGAAAACACTCAAAAACCCCCATAAGCAAATAATCATAGCCTCACCTGTTTTCGTAGCCTTGAAACTTCATTCCACGAATCCTCATCATCTACTGCAAAAACCAAAAGAAAGGCGCCTGCTGTTGATATGGAAAGGGCTCGCATGGCGGGAAATTCAAATGCTCCAGAAGTGTCTAATATATCTAGTGTCAGTGACGCCCCGTCGGGTAATTCATATTCTCCGCGATGCAACTCCTCTATCGTTTGTCGGTACCGGCAAATGTATTTATCATACAAAAATTGCGATATGATACAGGACTTTCCGACCTTGGCCGCTCCCATCACTACAACGCGATGCTTCTCTTTGCGTAAGGTACTGTAGTCGGGGCGCGACGTCCTTATAACGCTCGACAACGAGGGTAGACGAAGTCGTTGACACGGCCCTGGCATCGTTTCGTCCTTTATCTTGATTAATCTGTCTTGTGTAATTCCTAGATGCTTTATTTTGATTTCCTGACCCGAGGAAATGATGATTGCTAGAGTGAGTCGCTTCAACCAGAAGCCACCATGTGGATGTTAGGATGATGTCCTTGATAACAACGGCAAAGTATGTTTATCTCGAGTTACGGAGGATCCAAGTCCTATGCAGAATTCGTCTTGGCTATCTCAATTACTCGCTTTCATTGACGGTGGCCCCATTTAAATGTCTTCTCGAAACTGTAAAAGATGCAGAAAAGAGAGCAAGATTAATGACACTGAAATAAAATTGACGAATAGATAGCAGCGAAATCTTATCCTTCTCCCTAAGAGTCCTTCTTTGTATTCATAAAAATATCTCAAATGACAAAACGCTCTCCATCGCGGACTTCCCTTAAAAGTTTTAATGTTGTTTTTTTACGAACCGGGTGTTTTTCATGAAGCTAAATTCGGGCAGGGATGTTTATATTTTGCGTGTCAGGACATTTATAGGAGGCAAAGTTTTGTGAACGTGACATTGCAAACGATATTGGCATTGTGGAGACAACAGAAAAGGTCGGTGGACATGAATAATCACAGCCATCCTTCGAGCACATATGAATGACGAAGGACGAAGGATAAAAGCGAATTTAACTTTGACTCGGAACTTTTTTATGAATTTTCATCGTAGTCTTCCTTTTTTTCGCATTGTTGAAAAGGTAATGGCTTCAGGAGCTTACACTGATGTTTGGATAATGATTCTAATTTTTCCCATGGGGCGGAATGCTTTGTTCGGATTATGTTGAAACGCAAGCAGGGTCGACCAAATTTTTACATGTTCTCGCTTTATTAATAGGAGGGTGGATAACTGGTTGTGATGTTTTCATTAGATCAGACTTGTGGGAATCATACTGCGGAGATGAAATTTATTTCATTTAATATTTGATGCACAATTTGTTGGGTAATTTGGCTTTATCCGGTCTAGGATATGGCTTTGAGTACCTTATCGACTCTTTCTGGGATAGTTATTGGTGCAATTTTCATAACTTCACCAGCTTTATATAATGATGTTAGTCAGTCATCCTGCCAAGTGAACATGAATCAAAATGAGTGAATACAACCGTTTGTTATTCTTGAAATTTAGTTCGTAACCCATCAAAGAATATATATATATATATATATATATATATATATATATATATATATATATATATATATATATATATATATATACAGAGTTTTCCAATAAGAGGTGTTATTTTGATATTAAAAGAGAAATGCCATTTTTTAATACAAATGATCATCAGGCAAATGACCACCACGATTACGCTTACAGGACCATATCCTTTTCAAGAAATTTTCCATAAAAAAATCGCAAAGTGGCTGCCCTATGTCCTCGATAGTGTCACGAATTCCTTCTTTGAGGTCTTGAATCGAGGCTGAGCTGCTGACGTACACCTTATCTTTCACGTGGCCCCAAAGGAAGAAGTCGCAAGGTGTTAAATCACAAGATCTCGGTGGGCAATTGTGATCACTTCTTCGAGAGATAACACGGTCCGGAAACTTTCCCTTAACGCCGTTTTGTTGAAAGTAAACGTTGTCTAGATCAATACCACCCGATTCCGGCCATTAAAAATCATTAATCATCTCTCGATAGCGCAATCCATTCACCGTAACTGTTGCTCCAGCCTCATTTTCGAAAAAGTAAGGTCCAATGACTCAGCCCTTTCATACTCGGACCATAAACCGCACCAAACAGTCACACGTTGTGGATGGAGAGGTTTTTCGACAATAACTCTTTGATTTGTCGAGCCCCAGATGTGACAATTTTGCTTGTTGACGAAGCCAACTACGTGGAAATGGGCCTCATCACTCAAGATGATTTTTCGATAGAATTCCGGATCATTTTCATGCATTTCAAGGACCCAATCAGCAAAGACACGACGTTGTTGAAGATCGGCCGGCTTAAATTCTTGTGTTAACTGAACTTTATAAGCCTTGAGACCCAAATCTTTATGCAAAATACAGTGTAATGACGTTTGTGGAATGCCTAATTCCAAAGAAGGACGAGGAATGGACAAACCTGGGTTTTCTTCAACACTTTCGGCTACAGCAGCAATATTCTCGGCTGTTCTTGAGTGACGTGCACGGGTTTTATTCTTCGTATCACTAAGTTGTCCCAACAGCTCGAATTTTTCCACCGATTTCTGTATTGCGGTCCGAAAAGGTGCTTCACGACGACCCAAAAATGTTCGAGCTTTACGAACCTTCTCTGCCAAATTTTTCACCACTTTTATAGTGAATTTTAATAATTTCAATGAGTTGTTGAAGCGTGTATTGGTCCACTTTTATCAATGGCGTAGTTTTTACCTGTCAAATGTCAAAAAATGACAGCTTCAAAAGTGACATCTACCGAAATAGCGGGCTATTCAAAATAACACGTCTTATTGGAAAACCCTTTATATATATACATAAATATACATATTGTCGCGTGTTATCGTTCGCGGCCAATAATTTTAATGTTCTGGGAAAGTGAAAACGCACTGTCTTTTAAATTTAGTTATAAGAGTTTATTTACTTAAAAATGCACAATCATTGATTTAACTATTTTTACGAAGATCAATTAAAATGTTATTTTAATTTGTCTACAAATTTATATTCCAACTGTCTTCTCTATCGCCTTTAATTCGCACTCCACACTTATCGCAGTTTTACTATCGCGGTTTTACTATCGTAGTTTTACTATATCTCCCCATTCATTCAGCTCGGCTTAATATAGGGTCTCTAGTCATTCAATCCATTTCTCGTATATTGGCGAACGTTCTGGCAACAACTACCTGGAATATTCGAGAAATTCTGAATACCTCGCAGTGACGTCACTTTCAGATGTTGATCATGCTTGGTGGGTTCTTGTGCTTTCGAGTACATTCGTTTATTGATTATGATGATATTAATAGTTGCGACAGTAGCTCGCAGAACAGTGTGGACATGTAACTCTGTTACACCTCAGTTTTTTTCGCCCCGAAAAGATGTGTCGCCAGTTGTAGTCAAGTCTCTCTGGATGTAATATGGGGCAAGACGGTCCAGGTGCACAATTTTCAGTTTGGCTCTTGGCTTACGGTGTTCCTGTATGCGATATACGACGTCATTGATTCGCTTTGTAACCCGGTATGGTCCCTTCCAACTATGTTGCAACTTCGGAGACCTACCATTCCGCCGTTGTGGGTTGTATAGCCACACCAAGTCATCTTGCTGGAAGCCAGTAGAATTTGCCTTCAGGTCATGCCTGGCCTTCATGCGGTCGGTAGCCAATTCGAGGTGTTTTCGCACTGTCCAATGTATCTGGTTCAACCGTTGTCTTAGCTCACTTGCGTACTCCGAGATCGTTTGGGGTTTCTCAGGGAGTGTTCCGAACTTTATATCAGCAGGCAGATAAATAGTCTTTCCAAAAATGACTTTGGGTGGGGGTTGGTCCGTCGATGCGTGTTTGGTAGCTCTATACGTCATCAAGAATAATGGGATCGGCCGGTCCCAGTCCCTTTGGTTCTCGTCAACCATCTTGGCCAGGTGTTTACTGAGTGTGCCGTTGAAACACGTTCGACCATTCCATTGGATTGGGGATGCAGTGGTGTTGTCCTCATTTTCCTTATTCCCAGCAGCTCACACAATTCACCAAAAACTAGTGACTCAAAGTTTCGGCCTTGATCCGAATGTAGTTCGCAAGGTACGCCGTACATACTGATCCAATTTAATACTAGCTGTTCGGCTACAGTAGTTGCTTCTTGGTTGGGAATGGGGTAGACCTTGGGCCACTTGTTGAAAAAATCGACCACAACGAGCGTGTATCGATTTCCTCATTTGGATTCAGGAAAGGGTCCTGCAATGTTAACAACACTCTTTTCAAACACTTCCCCAAGTTATAAGTTTGCATTTGTCCTCTCAGTCGTTGCTTTGGACCTTTGACGGAAGCGAAAATCGTGCATTTACGGCACCAGTCCTCTATGTCTTCTCGAGCCAGTAGAACCTCTCCCACCAGGTTTTGTTGATACCACGGTGGCCTACCGAGGATCCTTCGTGCATTTCCTTAACCACATCGTGGATTCGGCTTTTGGGAAGTATACTTTGCATCGTATTGGAACTGCCGTCCGCCGTTTCCCATTTCCGCTTAAGTACGCCACCCTTCACCTGAAGGGGGTTCCATTGTGCCCAATAGCTTTTTAGGGCTGCGCCATGCATCTAAATGTCCTTCCACTCAGGTCGCCGAGTTGTCTCCTTCCATACGAGCAATGGTCCGATGTCTTTATCGGCTAACTGGGCGTTTCGAATCTCCTCCAATGAGCAGCCTTCATCGAATTCGGCTGTTATCACTCGCAGATCAACGGTCGGCTCCTTTTCCTCAATCCGTTGGCAATGCTTGCCGTTTGGTGGACACAGACGACGAGATAGAGCGTCAGCATTTCCATGAACTCCACCCTTCCGATGAACGATTTTGTAATCGTATGACTGCAATCTTTCGATCCATCTCGCAACTTGTCCCTCGAGGTTTTTGAAGTTAAGCGGTAATCTCAGCGATGCATGATCTGTTCGAAGAACGAGATTCTGGCCATATAGGTACTTATGGAACTGCTTGGTGACCTCTATTTTAGCCAATAGCTCCTTCCTGGTCACGCAGTAGGTCCTCTCACTTTTTGAGAGACTCGACTGTAATGCGAGAGGACTCTTTCTTCGCCATCGATCTGCTGGCCGTTGTTGCTCGCATCAGTGTCAACTACAAACCTTTTTCCGGGTTTCGGATATGCCAGCACGGGTGATTCACACAGCTTCCCCTTCAAGGGCTCAAAGGCTGCCTGACATTGTTCATTCCAGACATACGGACGATTTTTCTTGGTTAGCTGATGGAGACACTTAGCTATTTTGGCAAAGTCTTTGACGAATCTTCAATAGTACGTCACCAGATCCAGAAAACTTCGTAGTTTGCGCTTGTTGTTTGGTGTTGGCCAGCTTTTCACAGCTTCAATCTTCTCAGGGTCGATTTTGATCCCTTCAGCTGACACAACGTGCCCCAGGTATTTTACTTCAGCTGCGAAAAGGGTACACTTGTTGGGACTAAGTTTCAGATTTGCCAGTCGCGATCGGGAGAACACCTCTTCTAAGTCTCGTACATGCTCTTCGAACGTTCTCCCGATAAAAATGATGTCATCTAGGTACACCAAATAGGTCTTCCAGATTAGGTCTTGTAGCACGTATTCCATCAGGCGTTCGAAGGTGGCTGGAGCATTGCGAAGCCCAAATGGCATCACCACAAATTGCCACAATCTGGTCCCAACTGAAAATGTGGTCTTCTCTCGGTCCTTCTTGTCGATTTCTACCTGCCAGTAGCCACTCTTGAGATCGAGTGTAGAAAACCATTTTGCGTCGGCTTAAGTGTCCATGATGTCGCCGATGCGTGGAAGCGAGTTAGTTACTATCTTTCTTAGTGACGTTGTTAAGCCGCCTATAGTCGACACAAAAGCGAGTGCAACCATCCTTTTTCTTTACTAGAAATACTGGTGCGGCCCATGGACTGGCAGAAGGCTCGATGACACCTTGTTTTTTCATGTCCGGGATCAGTGCGCTCATTTCTCCTTGTTTGGCTACAGGAAGACGTCTCGGTGCTTGTCGAATCCACTTTGCTCCCTGTGTATCTATGACGTGAGATACCATACTCGTTCGGCCTTGATCATCCGGGCTTGTTGAGAAGATGTCACTGTATTTGGTCACCAGATCAGAGGCTTGCTTGAAAAGCTGCACTGGCAATTTGGTCTCCTTCAATATTGCAGGCGTGAATTCCCGGGCTTCCGCTTTGGTGCTTGTGGTTGAGTGTTAAGGACTCTAACTGGCACGTATCCGTTCCTTAAAGATCTTACAAGGCTTCGTTCTACAATGAAACTGCGCAATGCGGACTTCTTTGTTGGCTCTATCAAATAAGATCGGTGGTCTCCAGAATCACCATCAAGCTTGGCCCATACAGTACTCTTGGAAGATTTCGGTACAACAGTTGCGGCAAATACTACCCCATTCATCTTGGGAATTTGGACGCTGGGATCCTCCATCAATAATTCGACATTCCGCCATTTCAATACCCGTTTGTCCAAATACAATATGACTCCATGTGCTTGCAACGTGACTCCATGTGCTCCATTCCAAGAATGCAGTTATCCACAATTTTCACGACCAGAAAATTATTTCAGAACGCAAGGCCTCCCAACTGTATCTGGAGATTGACCTCTCCATGGACATGTATAGTTTCTCCCGTAGCTGTCCCTAGTGAGAAAATTATGACTTTGGGAAATAGATGTTGCCTCACTAGGTCTGGTCGGCTAATCGATCGGGTTGCACGAGTGTCCATTGTTATGGTGCAATGCTCTCCATCAACTTGACTCGGAAGGTATAAGTCCGCTTCTCCTCGATGTAGTCTTGACACAGTGATGGTGGTGCTGGGGACGTAAATCTTCCTAGTCAACTTCTGCCCCACGAAGTTGGCCCCCTCAGTTTGAAGGCTTCCATTCTGGGCTCCTGTCTCGGTCTGGATCATCTCCTAGCTACACACCCTGTACAATAGCTCGGTTTTCTTCGCTTCTTGCAGTCTTATTGCAGGTGCCTCTTCTCACTGCAATTCCAGCATCTAGGCACACCATTCACCTGCGGGTCTCTCTCAATTTTCACGCACTTATATCTGCACTCGTCTGCCACTACCTTGCAAACCCGGGCAGCGGTACGAGTCACATTTTTCTCTGCAATAAAGTTTGCTTTTGAGCTAAACGTACGGCTTGCTGGTCCTTTAATGCGTTGATGAATGCTTTTATTGCTGCGTCATCTTGATGTTGTGGGTCGTAAGCTGGGTAAGCTAAAAGTGCCAGTCGTTCAATATCTTGGGCTAGCTGCTGTAGGGTTTCGCCAAACTTCTGCATTCGATGCCGTAGCAGTGAACGATTCAGATAGTCGTCTCCATAACACATGTCGAGTGCATTCATTATAGCAGCTGGGTTTGAGTGCAACTTAACGGGAACCGTCTGCAAGAGCTAGGCAGCTGGGCCTCTCAAAGCAGTAATTAATGCAGCTGCTCGTTCCAGCACGTGCCAGTATTTTGCCCTAGGGGTGGCTTCAAACTGAGTTTTGTAAATACTCCAGACCATTTGCCCATCGAATATTGGTGCTTTCACATTTCTGGATGTGCTTTGCACTGCGGTTAAAAGTGGGGCTTGTGAGGTGGTTACTACTGCCTTCGCTGCTTCCAATTCCTTTTTCAGTTTTTCCATCTCATGGTTGATTCTCTTCCTGGACCTGGCTGATCTCATGGTTGATTCTCTCCTTGACTTGGTAAACCTTTTCCTCGACGCATTTAATTTGATTGTTCAGACTATTGAGCTCCGCTTTTATTTCGGTTGACTGCTTTTGCAAATCTGCCTTTAAATCAGTTGACTGTTTCTCCAGCTTCTGTGTGATTTCTGCCTTGATTTCGAATGCTTATAGCTTTGCTGATTGTTTATTTAGCTCCGCAGTTAAACTGAATGACTGTTGTCACTGCTCTTGCTGCATCAGCATTAACAGTGCATTTTCTGGTTACTTTGATTTTGGCGCTATGTTTCTCCACCTTCTTTGTTTTCTAATTACAGACAGAAGCATTATCGTGGAAAAGGCGTAAATAGTGAGACAAATGGTGTAAGGCCTGTGTGTTCCCCTTAGAGCGTTTTTCCTTAACACTAGAAAGACCGAAATTCTGAACTACCTATAAAGACCAAGTGGAGTCATGGGTTGTAATGTTTTATTCGTGTATTATGGTTTTAAGTTTTATTGATGAACATCTAATAGTAAATAAAAGAACTTAATAGTAATTAAACATCTATTACGTGATAAAAAAATGAAAATATTAGGCACATTTTTGACATTTTAGCTCCTTGTTTACATTACAGGAGCCACACAAAGGCTTTTTACAACTAATACAAGATTTATTGGCTTTGTTCCTGCATTTTTGCACGTAACACCGTTTTCTCTTTTCACTACGTTCTTCTTCAGGCTCTGGGGGTATGCTATTATCGGTCTGTGAAGTAGATGGTGTCATCAGGGAGTGGGTATCTTGGCCAACTAACTTCCTTGCCAAGTCTAGAATGAACTTTTTCTACTGATTTATTTCTCGGATAGTTTTTTGTACAAAATCCAAGAATTAATTGCTGCCAAATCCAAAATATTATAAAACACTTGCACGGGCCAACGACGAGAAGGTGCTTTGACCCTATATTTCTTGGCCATTTGATCAATAACGTCTACTCCAAATTTCGTAGCATTGTAAAACTTCACCGTGTTAGGCTTCTTTTTTGCTTCTTCTGGATCAACAAATACATTAGAGTGAAGTGAACTTAGAATCATAACTGATTTTGAAGGTTTTCCTTGATAAACTGTAAGTGTGCAGGTTTCAGAGTTGTGAATATGTGTTTCATATAAACTAAGGGATGCATTTTTTATAGTAGCTGGAATATCTCTTCGTCTTTTGTTTACCGTACCAACTATTGATGTCCGTTTCTCAATTAGCTTTTTAGCTAAACTTACACTGGTGAAAAAATTATCAGTTGTTATATTTCGCCCAGTATTCAAGTATAGGTCCATTAGTCGTTATACAACGCACTCGCCTAAACTTTGATTTTGTGGACGGCTTTCATCTCTTCCTAAATATGGGAAATCATTACACAAGTACTTTGAATCAACATCAACGCAAATCCAAAACTTGATTCCAAACTTGTCGGGTTTGTTATCCATAAACTGCAAAAATCTACACCAAACTTTTGTGGAAAAAAGCTGTTCGTCAGCATTAAGGTTTTCACCAGGCTTGTTACATGAAATACTGTTATGGATGAACTTATTCCGTACTTCCAAAATCATTGCAAATTTATCTGTTTGCAAACGTTCAGCCCTTTCTGTTTGCACATCAAAACGCAGGAAACGCATTATTTCTTGGAAACGATTTCGAGCCATCTTTTGTGAACAAAACTGAATACTCCAATTTTTGTCCCAAAGGTCATTCACAGCAATATTTTTAAGCCCCACAGGCTCTTCGAGCGTAGATAATTGCAATAAAAGCATCTAATTTATTCAATGGGAGTGACCAAGTTTATCTTCAAGTTGGCGGCGAGCTTCGGTTTCAGTACATTTCTGAATATGCCGCAGCATGGAGTCATCATTGATAAGTTTCCATGCAGATAAAATACTTCCTTTGTAACACCTTTTTGCAAAAGAAGTTGGTCCAGCTTCCTCTGTTAGAATATTCTGTCGTGGACGACGACCAGGTTGTTTCAAAACTGATAAGTTTTCAGGAGTCCAACTCACACCGCTAGAAGATACCTCGACATCAGTGTTGTGGTGAATGATTTCAGTTTGTACTCTGGAACCTCGGCCACGATCCCCTCGACCTCTTCAGTGGTGTAAACGCTAATATAATAAAAGGTTTTCTTTCCTCTCAATATGAAAATTCTTATTTTATTTGCATCAATATATAAAATAATATACACCTACCATCAGAATCGCTATGAGTGTGATCATCATCCCTAGAAGAATCACTATTTTGTGTAACATTGTAATCACTTTCTGAGTCTACATGCAAAATGTGCCTCTCTTCTTCAGTCGGGTCACAATCTGATTGGTCGTCCGGTAAATTTTGCAGCACTTCCAATATTTTAGAAGGGCGAAGGGAACGATAATGAGGCATTATATAATTATGGCGAGCCGTGATACGTCTTTGCTTCGACACGAACTAAACGAAATATTTTATTTCAACTACCCACAACACGAGTATATTCAACGAAATGTAAATATTCACAAAGCACGCACGCAGTGGTGTCAAATGACCACTGCGGTCTTTCTAAGTAGGTGATAATTTTTAATTAGTATTTATCTTGCTATCGGTATACACATATCAGAATAATGTAAACAATGACAAAATATTAAAAGTCATAAAACGGCAATGACTTCTATGTTATGGTTTTGATAATATGATTGATCAAAAACTTCATTGGGGTCATTTGACCACTCTGGTCTTTCTAGTGTTAGTTTGATAAAATATGTGTTTGATTTAGTTTAATAAAGACTGTGTTTTGAATTGACTTAAACAAAGACTGTGTTAATTACGTGATTGTCGTATGTAGGAAAAGGGCGTTAAAGCAATTCAAAGCACACTGTATTTGTCAAATAAGTGCACACTAATTTTCTTAAAAAACAAGTTGAAGTATATTTGCTTGTCTAGTTTTGTAAATATTTTTAGGTTTGAAATAATAAAATTTATTACAAAAAGCATTTTTTCATCTTGTTTTGGATATTTAAAAAAACATGTTGGCAACAAACATTTCTATAGGTTAATTTAAGCGGTATTTCTGTAAACACATAGAGTATAATGATTTGAGCAGCTTTTTACACCTCGCCGCTATTTCTTAGTATTCGACTCGAAATATTTTTTATATTCACATCCAGATCAATCAAAACCATACAAGACACTGTGATTCATTCGGTAATTCAATCATTTATTCAACCGTAAAATTGTCTCCAAGTATTCCCTGTTTTTTTCCAGGTATTCCCATTTTTTTCCAGGTATTTCGATTTATTTTATACATCTTTGACATATCAGTTTAAGCTATTCGATACTCTTTCCAATGAATTGCTCTTTTGAATATTTCTTAGGAAGAGACAACATTGCCGTCAGTTTTTCTTTGAATTTAGCCTGAGCAAATTTCTAGTATTAAATTATCCATCGACGATTGCAAGTCCTGAGTAAGGGAAGTCAATCGAATTATAATTTCTTCTGAGTGTATTTCAAATCAAAGACATTTCAACGTCTGCTGTTTGAGGGGGGAAAAATCAATTTAGGAAAATAGGAGCGAGTTCTCGCCAGAAGGGTTTTCTGATTAATAGGTGAGGCCTATACATTTTCCTCTGAGCTTTCACTTAATAAGCATAAAAAGGTTTGAATTGAATGTGCTTTAAACCTCAGTATGTTAGTGTGGAATCTTCTCGAATTCACGTACGTTTACATTTCATGAGGCTCTTATAAACTTTCACAATGGTTTTTCAATCTGAAGATAATATACTCGTACAGAAAGTTTTTGTTCTAACCTTTTATTTGATATCCCTTTTAACTACTTTCCGTTGAAAACGTTTTTGAAATAGTAACCTCTATGAATAAAAACAACTTTCTTCTAAACACTCCTGAGAGCTTACCGTCCACATAATCCTACAAGGTATTACCCTTTTTGATATCTTTTCACGAGATTCCGAGAGGAAAACTGCTGTGTCCCTGTCGAACAGAAAAAACAGACGGACAGACAGATATTGATTTGAGCAGGGTGTTGTGAGTTCATCAAAGTACTAAAACAACAAAGCTAAGGAGAAGGTGAACTGTTAGGGCAAGCGTTCTTTTCTACGTATCCATTTCCAGTAAAAACCGTTTCAACAGGCAAGGAAGGGCTGTTGAACTTGCACCTGCGGAATGTCTCGGAACTTTGGCTTGTCAAAGAAGATGGACAGGTCTGAGGAAAAAAGGATATTCAATCAAATATTCATTACTAATCGATCACTAACAGGATGACAAGTTGCGGAAAGCAATAGAACATTTGATACTGTTAAGCAAGAATCAATAAATTCCATGATGACCAAATTTATGTTTAGGACATTCTGGAAAGGAGAAACTCATTGACGAAATTTCTTGGAAAGTTTCCAAAATTCTTAATTTTCAATTTCACTCAAAATTATTATCAAATTAAAGCAGAAATCACTCAATGATTTCATAATGATCGTATCCCTGAAATTAATGATCCTCCATTTCATCACATGAATTCTCCGCTAGATTTACATCACTTTCTCTTTTAATCGAACACATAATTCTGTCCGCAAAGATGGTTCCCGTCTAGGAAGAAAAGAAAATAGGAAATATGTAACGTTTCCTTTCGCCTCCATTGGTAGCAGAGTTAGTGCAAGAAATGGTCGATTTTCCACTTGAATCGCTTCAAAAAGCTCCTCCTAAGGATGATGGCCTTTAAAAGTATCTTTCCTACTTAGAAGTAATTAATGTTGGATGGAAAAATAATAGGATCGAGAGTTGAAAGAAACGAAAATTCGATTAATACATAATGACACGATAAAGTACTAGCAGCAACGAAGCCGAGAAGGAATGAAAGGAAAATTTCCTTGGCAGATAACAAGAAGGAGAAAAAACTGAAGATGTTGTTTTGTTGACACACTAATACTCATACAGCAGCGGCCACTTGTTTGATGAATGCTAAGAATGTTGAAGGGTTTCGTGAGAAAAAGTAATCCTGCTAAAAGTTTCGGAACACTTACATATTCTTCATTGATTGTGGTTTCGTATGAAAAGATTAATAAAGTGTAAGAATGATTTAATTAATTGGATGCTAGTCATGTCTGTTAGTTTGTAAATGACATATTAGGGATAAGACAGGCATTTTTGATGAAAAGGAGGAAGTTTTGAACATGAAGAATTGGTTTCGAGATGATTCTAGAACTTTTACAAACTTTCTTGATGGTCAAGGCTTTAAAAGATACTTTATATTCATGAAGTAAAACTTCCTGCGTGCGTATTAAGAAGCTGATTTGATGTTTAACGGTTCAGTCAAAGCTGCAATCGGGTGTCAGTCATCATATTCTATTGCAAAATAGCCAAACAGGCTTCCCACTGTCCAAAGATTTTTTTTTTGCATACGTGCGATGGAGTAAGTGAAATTGCCCCCATCCATAGAGGTAGATACAGGAGACGGCGAAAGATCAAATTCACGAAGCCACGAGCTTTTGCCTTTGCTATTGTGATAACTCGCATAGGCTCGAAGTTAATTCCGAAATTGGGGTCAAAATTTTGTTCATCATTTAATGAGGTTTATCATATTCTTGGTGATAAGCTTTATGAGAATGAAGCGTTTGCAAATCAATTGTTTACTACAGAAAGATAACCAAAAAATTACCATATGTGCTGGTATTATTATTCTGGTGGAATTTTTTTGAAAACGTTTGAGAGGGTACAACTCTTGACCTACGTAGAAAATTTCATAACCTTAGCTTGTGTGGTTCGCGATTAAACTTGCTGTGACGCACGGACGGACGGACAGAAAGACGAAAAGACAGATCACGATTTTAATAGGGTAGTTTTAAAATATTTTATAATCCCCTAAAATGGTCTTTTGGATAAATACTTACAAGTTAAGCCATTAAAAACGTTTCCATGAAAAATATTCATTACTTCAGTTGCTACTAAGATAGCGAATTGCACTTACCTTCTGATTTTTGGGGGCCATCATTTTGAATGCATGCATTTTTTGGATTTTTTAAAATATTTCTATCTTAGAGTCTCATCAGTCAATCTGCCAAATCTCATTCAAATCGAAGTTTCCGTCTAGATAGGATAATAGCATAAAATTTTTAAAAAATGGCAACTAAAAAACTTAGGTTTTAAATTTTCGACTTCTTTATTTTTCATCCGATTTTTGTGATTTTTTGTTTAGTACAAGAACTTAGTACATTTATCCATAATTTTAAGTTTCATTAAAATCCATTGGAAAATATAGCCACTAGAGGGCCATAAAAATCTGAACAAATCGCATATTTGACTCGCCGCCATTTTGAAACTTGCGCGTCGATGCGCACCAAAATAGCAAAGCATTTAGATCTAATTGTTTTTTATCGTGATAATAAATTTCATATGTGTTTGATGGCGCTTCTCATGATTTTATGTTTGGTTACATTTTACTCACCTGAGCCAGGTAAAATACAGCACGTCAGTTCATTTTTCCAGCAAATAATGAAAAACTACACACTTCACTTTGTAATTCACTCGCGTTTACTTTGGTATATTAAGTTTTTCATTGAAAAATTTTAAATTTTACGATGCGAAATTCATATTTTACGAAGGATATGGAAACTGACAGATTCTTATGGATCAAATACTTTTGAAAATATGGCGCGAAGTATGATTTTGTTGACATTTGTCGAAAAGGCTGGAGGTTTGCGAATAGATAACGAGACCTTGTGTATGAAATAAGAAGTAATAACTTATGATGACATTTGAACGTGGTAATAAAAATTTGAATTTCGAAATTAATTTCGACAATTGAAAAATTTTACGCATCCCTTAAAATAGCATCAGCTGAAAATTGCAAAAGCTTTGGAAAATGAACGTGTACGTACATGGAAGGCTTGATTGTGTTAAGCGACTTCAACGCTTTCCATGGGAATTGAAAGCTCACCGTCTCCTGTATGTACCTCTATGCCCCCATCCAACACAAAAGGAAACAATAATACGGATGAGTTTACAAAAATTGAGTCAGTCAAGCAAAATGCAGAAAGAGTGGAGACAATTAAATGGCGACAAGTAAAAGTCAACTATGAAATACCCTGGAATGATGTCTCGGGCAAATTTCACGATTATCCAGTCTAGCTCGCATTGAACACTATCACACCAATCTTTTTGCGCTTTAAACGATGTAATGCCGACCGCGCTCAATAAAGTTTTTGTTTCAATAACGCAGAAGTTTAATACAAGTGACTTAGTATATGTATCCGTATTCTATAACTTTTGTGATGTTTTGTTTTTATCGGTAATTTGGCCATTTTTCCTGTACCAAGGTTTTTATATTTTTAATTTTTTTTTATCATATAAGGTAAGTCCGGAGTAGTTGGACAATTTGTTTTTTTCAAAGCTATGCAATGTCTAGCTGTTCATGTTTTCTTCTTCTTCTTTTTTGCACTACAGCCCCTTTCGGGCCTTCGCTTAGAGAAAGTTAGAGTATCTCATTTTCATGACCGTATTGAATTTTTTTAAGTCGGTACCATGCTCCCGTATGTCTGCTCAGCTATAATATGATCTGATTAAATCAGTACATATCACCATTCGTAGTCTGTGCGAAAAATCCCCTGAACTAAATCACGTTGTTCACCAGGGGCGGATCCAGAATTTTTTTCCAGAGGGAGTCACACGGTAGAACAATATTAAAAATAACAAAATATTGTATATAACAAAAACTAACAAATTTATTAGCTTCAATACATTACACTTAAACCAACTTCATACAAAATACTAGAAATAATAATCGACAAAAAACTCAAAGAAACTTGTGGAGAATTCGTAGAAACCTATTTCAGAAATAAAGAGAATGAATAAATAAGAATAAACAAATTTACGTTTCTTTCAACTATTTGGTCTATAACTTAATTCGTGCGGTTTGCTAAGAGATGGCGTAGCTTGTATAATATAACATCGTTCCAATATTCCGAACCTGCGTTGGAAAGCTACTGCCATTGTACGTCTTTTCAGTGTATGCCATTTATTTGAAATGTTAACAACAATAATTTTTTCACTCAAACATGTCGAACTTTGTTCCTGAAAAAGTGTTTTTGCGGGGAATTCTTCTTCATTACTTTAATATGAAGAAAACTGCTGCCGAAAGTCATCGTATTTTGGTGAAAGTTTATGGTGAACATGCTCTAGCTGAGCGAACCTGCCAAAAGTGGTTTGCACGATTTAAAAGTGGTGATTTTAGCTTGGAAGACGATGAACGTCCTGGGCAGCCAAAAAAGTTTGAAGATGAAGAACTGGAAGCATTACTCGATGAGGATTGTTGCCAAGCACAAGAAGAGCTCGCAGAATCTTTGGGTGTCACTCAAGCAGCCATTTCAAAACGTTTAAAAGCAGCTGGATATATTCAAAAGCAAGGAAATTGGGTTCCACATGAACTCAAGCCGAGAGACGTCGAAAGTCGGTTTTGCATGTCCGAAATGCTGCTGGAACGCAACAAAAGGAAGTCATTTTTGCATCAGATTGTTACTGGTGATGAAAATGGATCCAGTACGACAACCCCAAGTGCAAAAAATCACATGTGAAATCCGGCCAACCAGCCAAATCAACGGCAACGCCGAATATCCATGGCGCGAAGGTAATGCTCTGTATTTGGTGGAATCAGAAGGGTGTGCTGTATTATGAGCTGCTTAAACCAGGTGAAACCATCAATGGAGCACGCTACCAAACACAATTAATCCATTTGAAGAGAACAGTAGCCGAAAGACGCCCGGAATATGCGACCAGACACTAGGCAATAATTTTCCATCATGACAACGCTCGTCCCCACGTTGCTTTTCCGGTTAAGAACTATTTTGAAAATACTGGATGGGAAGTTTTACCCCACCTACCTTATAGCCTAGACCTTGCCCCTTCTGACTACCATTTGTTCCGATCGATGCAGAACACCCTCACTGGAATACGGTTCACATCAGAGCAGGATATCAAAATTTGGCTTGATTCATTCTAGGCTGCCAAGCTAGCGCAGTTCTTTTGGGATGGGATCCACAAATCGCCAGAAAGATGGAAAAAGTCATAGCTTCAGATTGGGCAATACTTTATATAATACTATTGTAAAATTTTTTTCTTAAATAAACGTTCCAATTTTGAAAAAAAATCGCATGAATTAAGTTATAGACCCAATATTTCAATCAAATATTTGTAGACAAATCCAAGGGAATCTTTTTAGGGTTTTGTAAAATAATTTTACAAAACCCTACTAAAATCGCGTCCTGTCTGTCCGTCTGTCCGTCTGTCTGTCCGTCCGTCCGTCTGTCCGTCCGTCCGTCCGTCCGTCCGTGTGTCACAGCAGTTTTTCTCGGAAACTACTTAAGCTAGAAACATCAAATTTTGTATGTGGGTGTAAAGTGGTGTTATCTTCAAAGTTCAACAACAAAAACATTTTATAAGGTATTTAAGGGGGGTCTCCCCGTATAGGGGAGTGACCCCCCGAAAAAAAATTCATTGAAAGTAGCCAATATGGGTATCAAATGAAAGGACTTGATGCGAACTTTTTAAACAGGTCTTAGTTTGGCAAAGTTCGCTTCGAGGGGCGCGCAGGGAGGGGAAAAACACGAAAAAGTTGTGTCCCCCCCCTCGCGATTGGACACCAGTGATCCGAAAAATCTGAAAAAAATCAGGAATGTAGGCCTTGGTGAGTACAACAACAACAAATACGTGAGAAGTCGCAATTCACTCAACTTTGTTAGTAATAGTATGATTTATCGATTTTATGTTTTCTTGAATAAAATCTTAATGGTACCCTTAAATTCAATGAAATTCAGTACACAAATGACTATTTACAATATTGATCTATCTTGAAAGTTTCATAAAGATTGAATCATATTTAGCGAAGTTATAGCGGTTTGAATTTTCCTGTATTACTATGGAACAATATGCGCTGCATTTATTACTATGGCAACATATGGCTATGGAACAACATGCGCTTTTTGCCGACTCAGAAACTACAGTTTTGCTAGGATTTGCATGAAAATTTCAGGAATGATAGGTGTCATGTAGATCTTTGAGATTCGGTTCAGCTAGTGGTATCAGTAATCGTAAAACAAAATAGTGGCTGTTTTAAATGCGAAAATTGGATAATTTTGAGTTATATTTTCCCAACTTCAACGTTTAAGGTGCATGCTTTGAACATTTGATTTAATTTAATGAATGACTAAAGATGAGTACCTACAATTAATGCTCATAAGTGAAACAAGTCAAGGAGGCGGGAGAGAGCTCCTAGCAAAAGGGCTTTGTAACCATTCTAGGATTCGAAAAAATTGGCCATTAATCGATGATAACAGTACAGGAGAATAGCCCCTGAAAAAAAATTCATCAAACGTAGCCGATATGAGTATGAGATGAACGTTTTCATGGGAGCATTTCAAAACAGTTCTTAAACTGTCAGTTTTTGCTTCGGTGGTGGCACAGGGGGGAATTACATGAAAAATCTGTTTCCTCCCTCGCGAATGGACATCTGAAATAATTATCAAGGGAGATATTTATGAGTATAACAATAACAAAAACCACAGAAGTCGAAATTCGTTCAACTTTGTTAATAATAGTATGATCTTCGTTTTTCATATTTTCTCTAATAAAATCGTCTTTAACATGTATCTTGATTTGACTCGATCTGGTGACTGCATTTTGTGAATTGAATACAAAACCCTTCTGACATGAGCGTAGGTCTGTTTACCCAACTTGTTTCCATACAAACATCCTAAACGCACATGTTCGTCGTAGGTAACCAACCATTAAATTTCACAATCCTCATGCACTCCTTGCAAAGAATAAAAATAAAACACGATCGAAAAGAATAAAAACAAAACATTTCGAAACCAAAAATCAACCAGCTGATCACTCCAACGTAAACTCATAATTGCGAAATTCACGTTCGTGCCTACGCCGTTACGTTCTCGCAATTGTGCAACTATTTTATGAAAATGGTCCACGTAAATGAACTTTTCACGACATGTATTTTCGGTGTCTTGAAAATTTTTTACCGTCATTTCGTCTCGTCTCTGTGATTATCATCGGGAAAGCTTCTAATGAAAATTGTAAAAAGTGGCAATGATTTCTTTTTCGTATAGATCAGTTTTTCCGAAAATTCGTGAAAATTGATGCTACGGCGAGTACTTACGCGTGAACGTTACAGTTTTCTGCTAATTTTGTCGTGGAATTTCAGTAAATTATCCGCGAAATAAGTGAAATAAACGCAATTCTGGCAACGCATTGAATCGCCTTCTTTTGTTTTTGGCGTGCACTATATGTATGTATGTATCTCATTGTTTTTTAAGGGTGGCATGGATAGTTTGATACGACGATACTTGTTGATATCGCAGTGAAATTTTAATTATTAGTGCGGGTAACTGACATTGATTTGTCCGGAAAAGTGTTACTGGGAAATCAAAAAGCTTCTATTCTAAGTGGGATCCAGGCAAAAGCTTAAAATGCAAAAATAACAATACAAACCGAATTTTCCGAATTTGTTTTTAGAAATTCTCGTAAATATTTATCACTTTTAGTTGTTTACAGTTTTTCAACACTTTTTATTGATTCCTTCCAGTCGGCTGGTTTTATAGTTAGAAATTCGGATTTACTGAAACATCACTGGGAAACTCCTCCCGATTCTATTTTTCCTCTTAATGTGTCGTGATGAAGAATGGGAAGGAAAGGAAGAAGTACGCTCAAAAATCCCATCTAGAGAAATTCCCTTGGCTGGTTTTGTCTCATTAAGATCAAGGTCTTTATTGTAAGTACTGCAATTTATTTGCGTCGAGCTCAGGAGGAGGTTACCAAACAAACACTTATCTGAAGCGACTAGTTTGAGAACCGCTGAAAAAGTTTGACGACTTACTTGGTGAAAATGTTCACCAACGAAACCAATATCACCACGAGGCGGTAGAAGCTGGCAAATATTTTCTTCAGACATATCACAATCCAGCATCATAAGTGGTCAACCAGGTCTATCTACAACGATATGCGCAGATTAAAGAAAATCGAGAGCTGTTAATGCCTATTATCAAAACGATCATTTTTTTTTGCGGTCGGCAAATTATTCTTTACGTGGACATAGGGATGATGATCGCTCTTGGATAGGACCGACGGAGCAGGCAAACGATGGGAACATTAGAGCTCTGCTTCGCTTCAGAATTGATTCTGGTGACTCTTCTCTTCAGCAACATTTGGAAGCCGCAAGTGCAAACGCAACGTACATTATGTCTGGAATAGAGTTGCCAGAGAAGATTTTGTTACATTTTGCGACCCGTACTCTGTGACTCGTTCTAAAGATGGGGAAGGTAACGAGCGTCGTTTGACTGGAGTTGCAGTGGCACATATTGTCATAGATTTGTATAACAAATTTGACTTGGACCTGCAATACTTGGTTGGAATCGGTACAGACAGTTGCTCAGTGATGGCGTCTGACTTTGAAGGGGCATGTCACGAGCTGATGCAGGTAGCAATTCACGCACGACATTGTTCTTACAATAACCATGTGTTGAACAATTCTTGATTGAAATCATCGAATGTCACAAACTGCCGAAACGCTTCAGGAACAATGAAAACCATTGTAGCGTTTTCAAATGCTTCTTTAAAAAGACACGGTGTCTTCGAAAACAAGCTTGCCAAAAAAATCTCTTCAAAGTCTTTGCGAGTCACGATGGGTTGAAAATCACGAAGGACACCTGCAGATTCAAGGTGAACGGTTAATAAAAATTTGTGAAGTACTTGAAGAGGTTTCAGCAAGGCGGGATGCAAAAAGTGCATCTTCTGCTGCTAACCTTCTTCATGCTCTTCTTAATCCACCGTTCCTGATTTCAACTGGTTGCTTGAATGATGTTCTTGGTCTGTATATAACTAGTATTTTTTCATTTTTTCAGTTGAACGATTTGAAAAAATTACGCAGACATGTTTTGCTCTGTTGAGAAACGACTTTATTCAAATTTACTTTTCAAGAAATTACTCAATTTAATTAATAAAATAAAAATAATTATTATAAACCAAAGAAGAAAATTAGTGTACAATAATTTTTGTATTTTTCAGGAGTAACTTTACCATTAAGCCGAATGCTCCAAAAACCATCATTAGATCTGAAGAAAGCAACCGATTTGATAGCAGATACTTTGATTGTTCTTGAGACGAAAAGAAGCGAGGCTGATTCTGTTTTTAACAGCTGTACACTGAAACTGAAAATCTCGCTAAACAGTTGGATGTGGAGATGAAAGTACCTCGTGTTGTTTCTCGCCAAAAACATCGAGATAATCATCAACAAAACCGAACCCCGGAGGAGTATTTCAGGATAGGGATTTTCATTCCTCTATTGGACAACGTTGTGACAGACCACAATGAAAGACTCTCCACAGACGTGATGAACCTTCTTCGGTTGAGAGCGTTTTTGCCTCGGACTTCATACACAGTGGAGGACATTAAAGACATTCTCCATGCAGCAGAAACGTACCAGAAGCTTCTGCAAACTCCTGTCTCAGTCTCAGGAGTCATTGCAGAATTCAAATTGCGGGTAGCCAAATGGAATCGGATTGTTGAAAACGGCGGTGAACTACCCGATTTGCGTCCTCTAGTTTGTGCTGCGTGTGATGAAGAAATTTATTCAGCCATTTCGAAACTGCTTGATATTTTGCATACGCTTCCTGTGACCGCAGCTGCTGCAGCAAGGAGTTTTTCAACTCTCCGTCGCCTCAAAACATGGTTGAGATCAACTATGGCAGAATACAGACTCACTGGGCTTGCATTGTTACACATTCATCGCTACATCAAATTGGACATCGATGCGATAATCGACAGATTTGCGAAACAAAATAGAAAATTAGATTTTGTGTTATAAATTATCTTCCCAGTTGGAACTTATACAAATGTAAACAAATCACAAGTGTTGCTACAAACCAAATACAGAAAAAAATTAGTATTCTATAAAAAGTTTAGTCGTTATTATAGTTACATGCTTTTAGTTAACAAAATGGTAAGTTGACTTTGGTCGTTTGGTGTGTTTCTGGCTTTTGATTTCACAAAAACTGGGTTCATTTTTGTCCTTTGATTTTTTTTTTGTTTTTGGGTTTGTGAATAATTCATTCAGCTCTGTTTTTTAAAATGCAATCTGATTCTGGAGGGGTCATGACCCCTGTGACCTCCCTCCTTGTATCCGCGCCTGTTGTACACAAACGAGATTTGAACCTGGGACCTTCGGCTTGTGTGTCTCATGCTCTAACCACTAGACCACACAGGCTACCATGTCAGTGAACTATAATTCATCATTTCAATGTTCACTAAACTTTCTGCAAAACGCGTTAATTCACATAGTCATCGTTTCCATGTTCATTAAACTTTCAGTAAAATAATTCAATATATAATTATACATTATTTCTAAAAAATTGCATTGTAATGTAAATATTGAGCTTTTAAGAAATGCAGAAATTGCAATTAAGAAATGTAATTGAACTGTAGACCATATTGAAATAGACTTGTTCATGATTTATGCATTCTTTCCAATAAATAAATAAAATTTTGCTCTTTCATCAAATTTAGGCCACGAAAAATTTTATTTACTCGTAAATAGAGTAAGTGCAAATAAATACTCATTGCATTCCCGTAAGACTAATTGTTTGTATTGTTAACTGATACTGATTCATTTTTGGTCCGTCGAGCAAAACTTTTAATTTAACCAATAGATTATTTTCAGATTTATAAACATCCGAGATGACAAATAAGGCAGATAAAGTTCAAAATTTGAACTTGGCTGCAACAAAGCAGATTATCTCAAATTATCGGAAAGATAGCGAGAGCAGGCATGGTTTGACGTATTTCGAGATGAGATTGGAGAAGGTATAAGAACGGTGGAAAACTTGTGAGCAGAAGCATGCTGAAGTGCATCAAATACTGGAAAAGAATCCGGAAGGCTTCACAACCTACACCGAGGTGTATGAAACATAGGAAAACTTGGTACTGGAGTACATTACGCTATTTTGGACCAAGATTTACGGATATAAGGGATCCAGAGAATCAACCTCAGCAGATTCGGTGAAGTTTGAACGGATTCGAATCCCAACAATCAACGGGCAATATTCATCATGGTTTGGGTTTGGAGATCTGTACAAGACTTTGGTGCCCAAGAATTCGCTTGTTGATGCATGGAGCTCTAGCGGGGAGTTTCAAATCAACGGGAAAAAGAGCGGTAACTCTGCATGCGGCACCTGTTGAGGTCAAACAGTGTTATCCGAAATGCAAATTAGGTCATCGATTTTTAAGTTGCTACTCTTTTAAGTAACTTGAAATTCAAGCAAGACGCAATTTTGGTACGTCGAAGCAGCTATGTTTCAATTGTTTTAGTGACAAACACAAAGTTATTAAAAAAAAGAAAGCTCTGTTTCTAAATTTTTAAAAATTAAGAAACTTTTGCAATAACTCGAAATTAATTTTATTTTTCGGCATAAACCAGCATTTCGAAAGCAAGCTGCTTCCTTTTTCACTGCTACGCTACACTACTTCTTTTAAAAACCGTCCTTAAATAGCTACATTTGTTAACATTCTTAATTACTTTAAATTACGAATATCAGGCCTTAAATAGCTACATTCTTAATTCTTTCCAAAGAATTTTTCATTTTTGTTGCCCTCATACTTGTAGTGAAAAGTAGGTATGAACTGTCCATGAAGGACTACAGCGATGGCCTGGATTTCGCATTCACGAATTAACGGGTCACAGAAACAGTCGACCGAAGTCGAAAAATGGAGGTAACTATCTAAGGGTTGCTAAGATCTTTGAAAAACAAATTGTGCCGCACATAAACAGACGAACTTGCGGAGACTTCGTCGTTATCCGACGATTCTTATGGCCCACAAATAAGAATGGGGCATCCGGGTGGATTTGGTGCCCCCTCGCACCCGCTAAACCGGATCAAGATCCAAACGTAGACGTGGCCATATATTTCACTTTTGAGTGGAAAACTCATACAATAAAAGTTTTTATGAACTTTTCCATCAAAAGAGAAATATAGACGTGACCGATTTATGTTATAGAATTATGTGATCGAATCACATAACTCTATATTATAAAAGGGCACGCGAGCAGAAGGCCATTCTACTCGGCAAAAGCCCCTGCTAAGCGACAAAAACGGTGGAACGCGCCCGATGGCTAGCCCATGTTACTCGATGCTGGTCCCATACCTGGTCCAGATTCCATATAAATGAAAAGACCGAAATTTTAAATCTATCTACACATTTTTATTCGATTCCATTCTCAAAAACAAATATTATTCTTAATTATAAACTTTTTCTCCTGACATATATCATTGATTATTGTGAATAAACAAAAGAATTCTTCACTATTTTAGCTGTATTAGGTGTATGTGCGAGTACATTAGATATAATTCTGTAAGGCATACAAATAAAGCATTTTCGGACTAAACAAAGAATAATATAACAATAAACTAAGAGAGTAAGTTTGCAGTTATATGATTTTAGCTTTTTTTCACGTGCATGTTCGAAAAATCCCTTCGTAGATGTTGTTGCTGCACTTATTGCCGTTGTAACAGCAACAGCATAGTAATGGCTGTTATCTTATTTTCAATTGTTGGGAAATAATTTTGCATGTTCGCACCACGCAAAGTAAGGTCTTGGTCACTCAAGTGAGTGCCGTCGAGTGCATGCAATTGCGCAACCACTAACCACACAATCTTGATGGCAGAGTTATGAATAACTGAAAAACACCGCAACAGTTGCTTCCGCCACGTGGACGTTAGTATAAAAGTCCATCAACAGACGGATGGGCACAGTTTACGATGTTGATTCACTTTCTTGTACGTTTTGTTTTCTAATTCCCACCTTTTGCGTAATCGCGCGAATGAGGACAAAAAGACACTGGCAAATGATATAACCAAACTCCCGCACACTTTTTCTCGGACTCGTTCTTCTTCTCTCTTACAATTCAATAAATCATTCCCTTTCGCACGGAAGTGGACTCAATTGTCGTTGTCCGCCTTGAGTCGCCAGCACACTCATCGTGAAATTTCGATCAGGTTTCAGTACGCGCCAGAGATACCGATGCAAGTCACAACCGGACCCAGTCACTAACACTGTATCTGACGTCCACACAATCCATCTTGTAGAGTGCGCACCTCCGTGTGATCGCTGTCGCGATTTAGAGCAGACTCCCAGCTTATTCCCTTCTCAGCTGAGTCTGCATCCCACAACGGTGGTTTTCTCGTGCCCAAGTAGGTTTTTCTTCTTGCTTGTCTGTCGTCTACCGTAGCGTCACGCTGTTACGGTGGATGCAACCGAGCCCCTTGCTCAGCTGCTGTAAATTGCATTTAGCAATACAACCCGTGAAATGCTTTTTTATATCAGCGTTCCCGCACTCGAAATTTCATTTGGCAGATTCAAGTATTTATTATTATTTATTTTTTTTAAAGCAAAATTTAACTGAATAGTAATAAAAATTAAATTTCATGAAAAATATAATTAAAGGAAAGCATTTAAATTTACTATAGAGGAAAATTGATGTAAAGTTACATTTCATAATGATAATAATAAAAAACAAAAACATTTCGCAAATTACGATTATGAATGGATAAGTAATGATTTCCTAAGTCTGCCATTGAAATTTCGAATAGGAGATAGGAAGGTTTTCGAGCAGTTTGCTAGTGTGACTGCTCGATTACTACATACTTAATCCTTTTCCTTTTTCCGCTTCGTTTTATTACCCTTATATTGCACTGCATGGATCCTGCCTGCCAATCTTATTAATCTGCTGTAGTTGTTGTCTAAGTCTGTGTCGAGTCTGCTGCTTTTTGGTATCGTTGATATCCAAAATCTTTCCACTGAATCCAATTTTTTCTAATCATGGACACACTCCAATATCTGCACGTGGGTACTTTCTATGATGTGTCTGGCTACTATTGATCGTGTCTCCGTTTTTCCTTGTCTCACCGTGAATTCCGCTTCGCTGAAGTGCTCCTGAACTCTCGTTTTAACCAGTCTTTAAGTCTTTCCAACATACGCTGTCTGACAGTCGGGGCAAGTTATTTTGTCCTTTCCCTAGTTTATGAGACAGTTTGTATTCTCTCGGCGATGGTGCTGCAGTAATGTTTAATTATTCCAGCAGCCACTCTAGTTTTTTGTAACACGAAGAGTAGGTCAACTTCATTCTTGTTATTACTAATTCTCTATTGTCATAAAATGTGGTGTATTGCTTTTTACGTTGATTTTCTTCCGTTCGGGAATTTGGAGAAACTAAAACTTCTCATTGGTTCGTAGATCTTCTCAAACGTGTGTAGGTAGATTTCTGTTTTTCCAATTCTCTTTTACTTGAGATTTGTTCTCGACTTCAAGCGTTCAAGCTTTCAGACATGGAGAAACAAGGAGTCATTGAACCATCCGTTAGCCATTAGATCTCACCAGTCGTGCTAGTCAAGAAAAAGGATGGAACCACCCGCTTTTGTGCCGACTATACGCAGCTCAACGACGTCACCAAGAAAGACAGTTATCCGTTTCCATGCATCGACGACATTTTGGACACTTTGGCAGATGCAAGGTGGTTTTCTACGCTTGATTTAAAGAGTGGCTACTGGCAGGTGGAAATCGATAAGAAAGATCGAGAGGAAACTACGTTCTCAGTCGGCATAGGTTTGGGGAAATTCGTGGTAATGCCTTTTGGGCTGTGCAATGTCCCGGCCACGTTCGAACGCCTAATAGAATGTGTGTTTTGAGGGCTCAACTAGAAGACATATTTAGTATACCTGGACGATCTCATCGTTATAGGGCGATCATTCCAAGATCATATCCGAAATTTGGAGGAGGTGTTCCCAAGATTGCGGCTGGCAAATTTGAAACTGAGGACCACTAAGTGAACCCTGTTTGCCCCAGAAGTCACTTACCTGGGGCACATTGTATCGTCAGAAGGAATCAAAACCGATTCGCAGAAGATAGAAGCACTGCAAAATTGGCCAACACTGAATAACAAACCTCAGTTACGGAATTTCCTTGGACTAGCGACCTATTACTGCAGATTTGTCCGAGATTTCGCCAAAATCGCGAAATGCCTGCATCAGCACACCGAAAAGAATCGTCCTTATATCTGGGATGTGTAATATCAGGAATCTTTCAAGCCTTGAAGCAAAAGGTTTGTGAAGCCCTAGTTTTGGCCTACCATAAACCGGGGAAACTATTTGTAGTGAGCACCGACGCATGTAGTACGGGCATAGGAGCCATTCTTTCATAGCAAATCGATGGTGAAGAAAGAGTTCTCTCGTACTACAGCCAGGTTCTTTCAAAGAGCGAAAGGAATTATTGCGCAACCAAACATTTCCAAAAGTACCTGTATAGGCAACAATTTATGCCTCGCATAGACCACGCTTCACTGGGATGGTTGCTTCATTTCAAAAATCCCAAAGGACAAGTCGTTAGGTGGATCGAGCAGTTACAGTCTTATGATTATGAAATAGTGCGCCGGGAAGGAAGTGTTCATGGAAATACTGACGCTCTATTTTGTCGCCCATGTTCCCCTAACTGCAAACACTGCCAAAAAATCGAAGATAGAGAACTGGTGTCAAAAATGCACAATTTGCGCTTCAGTTGGAGGACCACAGCGAAGAACTAGTGGCAATTGAAGACCTACGACATGGTTATAACATTCAAATAAGTTGGGTAGACAGATCTATGCTCATGTCAGAAGGGTTTTGTAGTCAACTTACAAAATGCAGTAACCAGCAACGAATAAAATCAAGAAACACGTCATGATCGAGGATCATACTATTGTTAACAAAGTTGAAAGAATTTTGACTTGTGAGGTATTTGTTATAGTTATACCCATAAATATCTCCCTTGATAATTTTTTCAGATTTTTTACATCACAGGTGTCCATTCGCGAGGGAGGAAACACATTTTTCATGTATTTCCCCCCTGTGCCCCCACTGAAGCAAAAACTGTCAGTTTAAGAACTGTTTTGAAAAGCTCTCATAGAGAACTTTTAGTTGATACGTATTTCGGCTACCTTTGATGAAATTTTTTCAGGGGCATTTTTTCGAATACTAGAATGGTTACAAAGCCCTTTTGCTAGGAGCTCTCTCCTGCCTCTTCGACTTGTTTCAATTGTTTGTACTCATCTTCATGATACCTATCAGTCCTGAAATTTTCATGCAAATCCTAGCAAAGCTGTAATGTCGATGTCGGTAAAAAGCGTATATTGTTCCATAGCCATATGTTTCCACAGTAAAACAGGGCATATTGTTCCAGAGTAATACAGGAAAATTCGAATCGCTATAACTTCGTTAAATACTATTTTTTTTTTTTGTGGTAGGGAGGTGAAGGCACTTACACCCGCCGAGTCTGGCAGTGTGGGACTCCCATGGAGGATACCCTTGGACTACCCACTAAACACCTCCCCTGTCAATCTGAGAACCTAGCCTGGAACCGTTTGACACATTACTTCGGGCCAGGTCTCGTTTTGTTACGCCGTGGGGCGCCTTCAAGCTGGGGAGTCCCTTTCCTAGTGGGAGGGGAGAGGGGAAGAGGAAATGCCAGAAGAGCGATCCCCCGGCCCCAGCACGTCCGGCTGCTGTGAGTCCCTTTTATCTTTTAGGACTGCCCGAGCATAATGTGCCACCTGGTTCCATTTGTCAACCGATTCGAGCATCACCGCAACTATATTATCCGGGGTGAGCTCTCCCATCTCCCTGTAGAGTTCTCTTCGCAGCCTGGCCCATTTGGTACACGCAAAAAATGTGTGACAGGCATTGTCCTCCTCTCCTGGGTCTTCTTGATGGGCTGGGTTCTCCTACGTTGGCCATAAGTCGACTCAGCGCCGATATTCCCGAAGCAGCCTTCTCAGCCGTTGCCTTGATTTGCTCAGAGAAACTCATCTTCGAGTCGATCAGTAGCCCCAGGTACTTCACCGCTGGCTTCGATTCGACCTGTATATCTCCAATACTGATCATCCTTACTCTAGGGATTCTCTTTTTGTCAAGATGACCACTTCGGTTTTCTTCAGTGCTAAACTGAGCCCGCGAGCAGTCATCCAGTCCCTCACTCGGCGCATTAGCATACCTAGCCTAAGTTGCGCTTGTTCAACGGTGCGTCCGGCGACCAGTGCCGCAACATCATCCGCATAGCCGACCAAGCGCGACTCATCTGGCATCTCAGTAGCCCGTCGTAAGACACGTTCAGTAGCCCGTCGTAAGACACGTTCAACAGGTCCGGACCAAGGATAGATCCCTGGGCAACACCCGATGTAATTTCCATCCTTCGTTGGCCCTGTGTCGTGTCGTTGGCCCTGTGTCAAAAGCCGCATTAGATATTCTGGAACTTGAAAAGAGTTTTCCAGCGTGTCCAGAATATCCACCCATCTAGCGGAGTTGAAGGCATTCCTGACGTCGAGTGTCACCAACAGGACGATCCGTCGCTTGGTGCGACTACATGTCTCTGCCTTTGGATCGCGTTCACCCCCTCTGCAATCGCATCAATGGTAGAACGTCCTGCTCTAAAGCCGTACTGCCGAGGAGATAGGCCCCCAGCAGCACGAATCGCGTCAGTGAGTCTTCCCTTGATGAGTTTCTCTAGCACTTTCCCAGCCGTGTCTAGCATGCATAACGGGCGGTATGCAGACGGTGATGCGGGATTTCCCTTCCCCTTGCTGATCAGCACGAGCCTCGCCACCTTCCATCGTACCGGGAAAACCCCGTCCCGTAGGCAAGCGTTGAATGTGCTGAGCAGCAAGTCAGGACAATGGTGATAGACGAGCTGCAAAACCTCAGCTGGAACACCATCTGGACCTGGAGCCTTCCTCGTTTTCAGGGAGAGGACTGCCTCCTCCAGTTCCAGCTGTGTGAAGAGTGGGCACTCGACCGCTGTTTCACCACGGACAGCGTCAACACGGACGGGGTGGGCGGGGAAGAGTCCCCGCACTATCGCGTCCATCTTTTTCGCGTCATGTATACAAGGCTTCCGTAGGGCACCAAGTTTCCCCATGACCAGCTTGTAGCCAAGGCCCCACGGATCCCTATTTACATCGTCCACGAGGTCTTGCCAGCATCGGGCCTTGCTCTTGTTAATAAGCCTGCGAAGATATTTCCTGCCGGACCTGTATGCTGCTAGCCTAGTGTCTGCCTCCTCCCTGTTCGCGCCCGCTGGGCCTCTCGCCGAAGTTTGTGACACTCGCTTCTTTGTTCGGCGATCTCGTTTGACCACCAGTATACTGGAGGCTTACCGTGTCGGGGTCTCCGACGGGGCATGGAAGACTCACAAGCAGCTATGATGGTACTCATAGTTGAGTTCACCAAGTCCTTGGCTGTGGGCCCTCCACTCCGTGGCGGAGCTCCCAGCAACGGTGCGCCTGCCGTAAGCACGTCAGCGAACCTCTCAACGTCCATCCTCCCAGTCCTCCATCCGAGGATTGAAGTTTGGGCATATGCACGCAGAGTGGCACCGTCGTGAATCTCAACCGCTATATACTGGTGATCACTAGCCGAGTAGTCCTCTAGTACTCGCCAGTTGTGTACTCTAGGTACCAGGGACTCCGAAGCGAGTGTCACATCGGGTATGGTTCCTACGCAACCCCAGCGGCGGAAAGTAGGGGTGTTACCAGTATTTAGGACAAAAAGCGCTGTTCTGGCCGCCATGTCCAAGATTTGCTTTCCCCTTGGGTCGGATTGTGGCATACCCCATTCAATGGCTCTAGCGTTGAAGTCTCCCCCGTCTTTATCAGCTAGTTCGACAATAGCCATGCGTTGCCCCCTTGTGTTTTCACGTGTCAATCTTGCCTTGACTTCACTTAAGCTGGGGAACTCCCTCCTGATGGCATCCTCTACTTCAGCTTTGTCCGTGACGCAGTCGAGGTCCCTGATTTCCAGGGTGGCCATTGGTTCGAGCGAGGCAACCGTTGCCGCATCTCCAAGAACTTTTTGAACCGCGTCACGGAATGCATCTTTGTTTGTGGCCTCTGGCCCGAATTCCACCAGCAGGCCACCGGTCCGGGTTGGTCGAACTGCTTTGATGGCAGTTTTGGTGTCGTCTGGCTTGACCGCTCCTTTAATTTCCCGGAGGACATCTGCGTAGGTTCGGCCCTTATTGGGTTTAATAAGCAGTGCCTCTCGCAAGGATTTGCGCCGCGGTTCGCTTTTTGTTTTCTGCGGTATATCGGGGGGTTCTTTGTTCTTTTCGTGGTTGAGCTCTTTGTCCGTTTTTTCTAGGAGTAGCTTTTTGGCTGCTTTTTCGCTGCCTTGTTTCGCACCACATGAAACTCCTCGCCTGGAGTGTCAACTTCGTTTATGGTCTCGTCCTTCCTCCTTTTCTCATGGTCGCCTTCAATTGGGCTACCGGCCATTCTTTTGCTGCTGCTAGGACCCACTGATGCCTCGAGGGAAAGCGTGTCTTTTTGGTGCATTCGGTTGCAAGCCACCTCCGCCTGCAGTGCGTTATGCGGTCAAAAAGCTCCTCCGGTTCAAGAATGCCATTCCTGACACTCTTGCCTATGTTTTTCTGCACTTCGCAGGCAGCCCTCAGTTGTTTGACGACAGTCCCCGCTTTCCGAGTAAGCCGCTCCTCTTCGGTGCGGTCAAGGGCGATTGTGTTATTTGGCACCACATCTTGGGAGAGGCCCCCGTTTCCTAGCCCTTTTGCTTCTACCGCTTGGGTCGCGTTTGAAGTGGCGTCGGCCAACGGCAAAACTTCTCCCTCCCCCAGTCTTACACTGGCCTCTGTTGGTGTCGCAGCTTGATCCGGATTGTGTACGTCTTGCACTGGACGCTCCGGGGTGCGCATAGTCCTTCTACTGCGCCCAAAGGCCGCAATGATGCCAGGTTGCACAACGCACTCTGCCTTCTTTCGTTCGTTAGTCCGTCTGTGGTCTGTCTCCGATGATTTAACCTGTGATGTTGACTTTGACAGTGTTTCTGGGGTTTGCTGCCTCCCCCCGCAATCGGTGACTTGCTTTATCGGTGTTCTTGCCAACAGCAGTTTTTGCCTGAAAGGGTTCTCCGTGCGAGCGTCCTGTTTGCTTGTAGTTTTATCTGTTACAGAAGCCAAGTTCACCACTTCTGTAACATTGCAGTCGCTGGATGACGACGGGCGGGAGCCTGCTCGCTCACTACCCTCTGCCGCCGGTACTGGTGATCCGACCCCCTGCACCGTAATTTGGTTCCCCTTGTGGACCTGCATGATTTGGTTTTCTGTCTGGGTTTCCGTTCCCATAGCATTTTACCTACTGCCAGGATATATGAATAATTGATGACGCCATATATTTCTTCATGTCACAGTGAAGATCATTGACACTCAGGTATTTGTCCTGAGACTCTCCCTTCACTGCCGACCATTGTCCGCGGCTGCTTATTGGTTATTCGCAGCAAACCTTTCGAGAAAGGTCTTCCCCTATCCGCAACCCTGGGGACGCGTTTGGTTCCCCGGTCTGAGGGCACTATCGATAACCAAATACTATTGGATCTTTATGAAACTTTCAGAAAAGATTAATCTTATCAATAGTCATCTGTTTGCTAAATTTTATTGAATCTAAGGGTACCGTTAAGATTTTATTCAAGAAAACATAAAATCGATAAATTATACTATTACTAACAAAGTTGAGTGAATTTTGACTTCTCATGTATTTGTTGTTGTTGTACTCATTAAAGCCTGCATTCATGATTTTTTTCAGATTTTTCGGATGGAAGGTGCCCAATCGCGAGGGGGGTACGCGAAAAGTTCGTACTTTTCCCCTTTCCCTGCCCCCCTCGGTACTCATAAGGCAATTTTAAGAATTGTTTTGAAGAGATTCATTGAGACCTTTCCAATGACACCCTATTTGACTACCAATGGTGAACAATTTGTTTTGAGGGGTCACCTCCCTATATGGGGAGACCCCCCTTAAACCCCTTTGAAAAATTTTTTCACCCTTGAACTTTCAAGAAGTCATCACTTCTGACCTTTCCACAAAGTTTCATGGCTGTAGCCTCTATAGTTTCGGAGAAAAAGTGCTGTGACATACTGACGGACGGACGGACGGACGGACAGACGGACACAGGTCGTGATTGCAATACGGTTTTGTATTTTAGTACAAAACCCTAAAAAATTGCGGTGGATATCGCAGGATTCTTCCCCGAGTCCAAATGAGAAAATTGTTACACTTTAGTCATGGCAGATTATTTCAATAAGAGGCCGGAGGCGTACCCGATCCCAAACCAGGAAGTGGCCACCGCTACACTGGCTATGCAGATATGGCGTGCTTCGCGAGCTATATTGGGATCAAGGCTGAAATTTCGAGTCGCAAGTTTTTGCAGAAATGTGTGAGCTGCTGGGAATAATACCCCTACATCCCCAATCCAACGGAATGGTTGAGCGATTTAACGCTACACTCAAAAAGCATCTGACGAAGATGGTCGAACGAGAACCAACGAAACTGAGACCGACATATCCCCTAATTTTTGATGGCGTACAGGGCTGTAGAGCATGCGTCCACAGGGGAGGTTCCAGCCAAAGTGATGTTTGGAGGGAACATTCGTTTGCCAGCAGATGTGAGTTTTTGGATCCCGCCAGAACAATCCTAAGTGACTCAAGACATCGGCTGGAAAATGTGCATCAGAAAGTGTGGAAGAATATCGAAACAGCCACTGACCGAATGAAGATCATGTAAGATCTAAAGGCTAACTCATCCGGATTCTAACAGGACGATTTGATGAGGCTGTACAACCTGCAACGACGAAAGGGTAGGTTTCCAAAGCTACAGTCAAATTGGGAGGGACCATATCGAATCATCAAGCGAATTAACGACGTCGTGTACCGCATATATGAGTCCAGAAAATCAAGAGCAAAAATAAAAATTGTGCACCTGGATCGCCTCACACCCTACTATGCAAATGAGGCTGCAGCACATGATGAGGAGACATTTTTTGGGGCGAAAAGAACTTAGGAGGGAGCAGTGTCAAGTGTTTGGATAACATCGTGCTGCACTGTTATTGCAAGCTACGACTTGAACAAAAACAGATGATTCCTAATGGAATAAATTATCTGACGTTTCTAGAGAACGCGAGTATAATTTTGTGGAAATTATAGTGACGAATTATTTTCAATTGTGTTGTTGTCAATTAGTACTTTTTATTTAAACATTGTATTTTCACTTGAAAGTAAGGACAGCGCACCTGAAAAAAGCGCGACAATATCTAAAAATTACTTTTTCTGGACTCACAGAATGCCTCATTGTATTTCAACCACTTTACGGATCAATAATTAACACAAACCCTTACATTTGCGCCTTAAAATTATCAGGCCTTCATTTCATTGCCATTTACATCCTTAGCATCTTCTCATAGCAAGGTTTAATTATACTCATTAAATATCATATAATTAGTATAGCACTTGTTAATTAAAGTAAGTGTGTCCAGCAATAGAAGCCACAAGGAAACTTCACACTATCCTGACTTCAGTAGTACATATTTACATAGGTGTAACTTACACTCAACCTTGTCCCAACTTATCTCATAAATCTGTGAAATACACCACATAGAGTGTATCATTAAATTAAATGTTTTTGGTGTCATGTTGCTCACGTTGCAACATTCATGGTTTCCTGAACATTCTTGCTTAGTAAAAGGTGTGCTAAGATATTGAGTGAGAACTACAGAAAGAAGCATAGAAAGCTATTAGGAAAATTGTCATGGTAAAGAATTGCTTTGGGAAATAGTAAGCATGGAACGACTTTCTCGATTCATCTGGATGGTTATCAAAATGTTCATCTAATCAAATAAGTTTAAATCCAGACCCTTCTTACTAATGAACTTTAAGATTAATTTCTAATTACAAAATTGTAACGCGTAAAAGGAACTGAATTCATTAAATTTAAACAAGGATTCACAATGTAAATTTGCTAAGGCAATCAATCTTCATAAAATATTAAATTGCTAGGCCATAATCGCCGTAAGTTCTCTTTGTGAAAATCATATTCAATGAATTTCAAAATAACCATAACATCACGCATTTTATAACCTTCATCCTGCAACCCTTGTTTTATTTTTATGCCTTGAAAAATGGACTCCTTTTCAAAGTGATGAAGTTCAGCATGAATAATTAACGCCATGGTTGATTGAAATCAACAGGAGATATTATTTTTTTTTTGCTGACTATGAAAAAACAATTCTCTGTCGGGATTTATCCTTACCCGTAACAACAGACTTAACGACGGCCAAATATAAATCCTTACATCGCTTGAATTCTGCAAAACTTTGTACACGTGCTCTTAACATTCAAAATTCTCATGGAAATGATTCAATCGTAAACTTGCTCACCAGCAAATTAGATGAGTTCTTGGAATTTCGTCCACTCTTAGCCCCGCCCTTCTGCCCCACTGATTCAAATATGCACATTGTCCTTGAAGGATTAAAGAAAATCGTTAATCGTCTTGATGAGAGTAGCTCAGCTGTAAAATACAAGCAGATTTGCCTTGTAATCTAAAGCATAAAAGGATTACAGAAAAGTTCACCATCTCAACCGCCTAGTCCTGATCCTTTATGGTACTCGTTCGAGGTCGGTACGCAGTTTTTATGAATATTAGGCCAATTGGTCGATGTAGTAGGGTTTCGGAAACCTTTTTCAAGTTGATGTGAAGTACTTTTTTCTATGAATTGCTCCTTTAGAAATACAGGGCAGTAACCTCTGGAGAAGAAGGAACATGAAATGAATGATTAAGTGGTTGTAAACTATGATTTTGAATTTTACAGAGCATAATAATTCCAAGACTTTGCTGTAAAAACTATTCATTAAAATTAAAAAGACGAGAGTGTTTGAATTGACTTAAGTACTTCAAAGGAACCGCACAAAGCGCCCTTCCCGTGCCCTGAACAAACAAAATTACCAATAATTTTGGTTCTAAGTTCAAGTTCAAACTCAAGTGACAAATATGTCAACATCCTCCAAGTACTTATACTTATGCATGTTTGTCCTTATAGGTGTTCTGTGCTTTTGTCGGCTAAAAGGAAATTGCAGCCCTTCAGATTCCTCTCAAAATCAACAAGAACTAAGACGCAACTGCTGAAGTTATTACGTCTTATCCTTATAATTTGATTTAAGTCTAGAAAATTGTTTGTCATGAGAATTCCAACACTAAAATAGGATTAATTTGTTTTTGTTGACATTGAGACGCGAAATTCGCTTTAGCTGAAATTGCGTTCGCCTTTGTCAAACAAAACGCAAAAATCATGACATCGCCTTTGTTGACTGAAATACGTACTTAGGTAGACTTCAAATTAGTTGTTTTTCACCGTTTTATCGTTGGCATATAGTCTGAAGAAGATAAGTCTTAAATGGCTTGGTTGTAAACATAATACGTAAGGGCACTTTAATCGATTGAAAATTTTGTTGTGATTGCTTCAATGACTGAAGCTCCTATTGATTTGAAAGAACTCCTATAAATTTATCCATTTTACGCTTGGGAAAGTAAAGCTAAAGAAAATACATAAAATTTTCAGATAGAAACAAAATTTTTTATTCAATATAAAGGTTGAACCTTGCCATTATACGTAAAATACAACATTATTCAAATGTTTTCCACGGGACCTCTTCCAGGCATCAATCCTTTTGAGGTAATTTTCAATAACTTTTCGGCACATTTCCGGCAATATCTTGGCCATAACTTCACGAATATTGGTTTTCAATTGCTCAAGATTTTGAGGATTGTTTGCGCAAACACGATCTTTCATATAACTCCATAAAAAGGAATCCAAAGGTGTTAGGTCGCAGGATCTTGCGGGCCAATTGACATCACTCAATCTCGAAATTATGCGTCCTCGAAATTTCTCTTGCAAAAGTGCCGATTACCCTGTGTTGTGTGGCTTGTGGCTCCGTCCTGTTGGAACCACATGTTCTCCAAATCATAATCTTCAATTTCTCTCTAAAAACAATCGGTTAACATCCGTCCATAGCGGCCAGAATTGACTGTAATGGCTCTTCCTTGATCGTTCAAAAAAAAATACGGGCCAATAACACCACCAGACCATCATGCACACCAAACGGTCACTTTTTTCCGGATGCAAAGGCCTTTTTGTGATCATCTGAGGATTTTGAGAGCCCCATATGCGGCAATTCTGTTAATTTACGTAACCACTGAGCGAAAAATAAGCCTCATCACTAAAGAAAATTTTGTTCGAAAAATCGTTATCAATGGCTTGTTGTTCAATCACCCAATTTGCATACATTCTGCGTTGTGTATGGTCTTGAAGCTTAAGTTCTAGAGTGAGTTGGACTTTGCACCGATGGAGATGCAAATCCAAATGCAAAATCCGCCACAATGAGCCGTAAGACAAATGTTGAGCACGTCGAGGAATCGACAAATTCGGGTCTTCCTCCACACTTTGAGCAACGACAGCGATCCAGTCTCTTCAAATTTTCTCATTGTGTTCGAAATTGTTTGCTGTGTAGGTCGATTATGTCGACCGTAATTGGCTCGTAAAGCCCTTAATGTTGATACAGCAGAATCACCATTTTTATAATAAAATTTAATAATTTTAACGCATTCTTTGACTGTTAAATGGTTCATATTTCTAAATGGCAAACCTTCAACAACAAAAAATACGCTTTGGATGACATTTAATTTTGACAGATGTCAAATGGCAGGGTTATACTTTTCTACCACGAAATGGATATCCCTGTACTTATTAATTTCAAAACATCGATGACAAATACTACACTGGCGTACTAGTAATTTAAACCGAAAGATGTTGTTGAAAATGATTTCCTCTACTTTCAGTGGATAACGGATAACCATTTTTGAAACGGAAGACTCAAACAAATGAATTTCTCTCAACGCATAGTGAATAAAAATTGGATGAATCGTTGATGTCAATACGGCAGATAGGAGGTTCCCCGTAGACATTTAGAAGTCCCCTTCTTCCCCTTCATACGCATTTCCATTGTTTTTATGTGGACAATCGATTTTTTGAGGGTGTCAGACCCAAAGGTGGTCCAGTAATTAGTTATAAGCTTTTCAATTGTTCAAATGGCTATAATAAATAAACAACGAAAAAAATGCAGTATTTAACGTGATTGATTGATAAGATCGTCAAAGACAGCAACGGTGGTAATTGCCTCAGCGAGCCAAGATTTTAGGCTTCACTGGAATAACCTTACCTAACGACGCGTATGCATGCTGGCAGTTAGCTTCTGCGGTTTCAGGGGTGGGTACTTTTCGCGAGCGCTAAGTCCACTAGAAATTTTTTGGTGTGTATCAATTAAACACATAACTCGGCCTGACAAAAACCGAGAGGGGGTTCTATTAAGGCTACACAAGTTGTGCTTCCGTTTTCAAAAGGAAAGCTAGCTTATAATTGAAAATTGAGCAACCAGGTGGATTCGGTGCCCGCATGCACCGTCCCTACCGGATCGATATTCCGATGACTAGGTCCATGTTTAGGGACCTATTATCCCGTGGCGTGAGAAAAAGAAAATTATTAATTGCATCATACACGTTGGCAATAGAGATAAGAGTACAAAAACAAAACTCAATTTTGTTCTCGACCTTGAATACCCAATAATCCTGTCAGGAGATGGCCAGAATGGGATCGTTTTCGGTACACAGGATAGAAATACAGTTTTCTCCTTTTACTTGTGAATATATTTATCTTTACTCTAGATGTGTCTTACTCGTACCTAAGCTACCATTTGACTTCAGATCCTGACTCTTACACCCACTAACTATCTAGGCGTCATTTTGTGTTTGTGTTGACAGCTCGGCCAATCCGGAATTTTCCCGCATCCCGAGCTCACATTCGGTATCCTCCAGGTTATCCATCTCGTCCAATTCTGGATTTGATTGGCATCACGGATTTCAATTTGTCGCTCGTGTATACTGACGTGAACTCCTTCACGGACTGTTCGCACCTTCGATCACGTATCGGTCAAATCGTAGAGCGTTTTTGATTCGGGAAGGCTCGTGGTATCTTGGCTCCAGTTTTCGTGATTCACCGGTAGATGTCAGAGCTTTAAATCACGAGAAGATCTCCGGGTTGGTACGTGCGAGGTTGTTTATGTCGCTCGTCGAATCGAGTTTTCTACTGGTTCCGCTTAGAATGTTGAATGCAGGTTCCGCTTATTTCGACTCGATTGGTATCGTTTGTGTCAAGTCAAACTGGTGCGTCTGTGGATCTTCATTCAGAGCTTATAAGAGATGGTTGCGCTTAACATCCCTTAGTGGACAATCGAATACTATGTATTTTGTAGTAATTGAGCAGCCCGCCTAGGCAAACTGTTCGAAGGACCTTTGCGAAGAAAATACCAGCTCATAAAAATAACAAGTCAATAAGTGCGGAATAATTTGATACACAAATGATTAACATTGTTATTTCAAACCCGTACTAATAACCGCCAATACCACCGCTACCAATATCAATAAAAAGTTTTTCCAAATAAAAAATATGAAAATTAAATCAAATAACAAATAAAAATCAATAATGGCAGCCCCATTGCGAGAATCTTACGAGATAATTGCTAGATTCTTGCAACAAGAATCTGCCGTTACCGCCATGAAGAGGCTCGCCGAGTCAAGCGGGATTGATATGAAGCGATATTGGCAGTCTGAGATCGAGCGGGACAGCCGTCGCATTAGGGTGCCATAATCAAGGTGTGCATTACGTGATACAATACGTGCTGGGTGTGAATTTATCTTGGAAATTCATATTTAAAGTTGAATAACTAAACCAGTGAAAAAAAATGTGGTAAAGATTATTTTCTGAAAGTCGTACTTTTGCATACGCACGCAAATTAGCGCATTTAAGTGTACGAAAAAGTGGGACAGAAATATACATTATTTCTCAGTGTGATCGGGTTCGAGAGTGAATGTAGTAGAAGTGGGTTTGTGAAGCCAATGCTAGTGTATATGGAATCCATAATTCGGTACTCGTATATATATTCGTTTGGCAGCAACCAAAAACAAAAATTCACCAAATAGTCTGAAAGTTTAAATAAACATTATATGTCATTCATCCCAATAGAAGAATATGAACGATGTTTAATTTTACAAAATGATGAATCCGATATACAGGCTTTTAAAAATACCGTACAACTATTTGTCGGACACCATGATCTTCGTGCTTGTTTTAATGTTTGAGTAAGGTACAAACTAATTTTTTAGACTGTCAGTGATCAACTGACTATTTTATTCAGTATAGAATGCGATATATTGATCTTTACAAGTGTGGGTGTGTAAGTAATACACAACACCCTTCGCGATTTTAATTTAATAGCAATATACATTTTTTTTTAACACGTTCGGTACGTCAGTCGATCAGGGTGCCTTTTTTCTCAGTAAGGTTGTCTTCGTGAACATCTTTCTTCCTGAGCATTTCTATGTCAAACAGGCGTAGGCTGCTCTGCCGGGAATGTGTCCGGGTTACAATGTGGATCTACATCGTTTGTTAACACTAATGTTTGTGATACTGGTTCACTTGGATTATCCTGGAATGTTGACCAAGACCACTCTTCTTCATCGATGTGTGGAGGCTTCGCCAATTGTATACACTTTCTCATTTGATCAATATGAGCTGATCTACAGATATCGAAGACTTTAACCAAATACACTTGGACTGATTTCTTATTTCTTGATAATGCTCTCACGACTGTGCCTGGCTGCCATCTCTCCTTACTTAATCGCACCCATATCTCTTCTCCATTTTTAAATTGTTTTGCCATAGGTAATTCCCTTCCATTCGTTTGAGACTAATTCCATTCAACAATAGGCTTCAGCATTTGTAATTAATCCCTTGGCTTTGTATTTAGCATCATTTCAGCTGGTGCCCTTCCTGTTGCAGTGCATGGTATGTTCCAATACTTGAAGAGAAACTGATCTATTAATTTTTGCAATTGAAACGAACACACACCTGGGCGAATTTGTGCATTTCCAAGCATTGTTTTAGCTGTCTGAACTGCTCGCTCTGCCTGGCCGTTTCTTTGGGGTAGATATGGAGGACTTTTCATCGGCCGAACGCCAATAGCTTTTAGAAGTCCCAATAATTCTGCTGAATTGTAAGGAGCTCCATTATCCTTGACGAATTCTACTGGTAGGCCATAAACTTAAAAAATCTTTCTCAGTTCTCTGGTTACTGCTGCAGCTGACGTCCGATGCATATGTATTATTTCCATCCTTTTGGTATGATTATCAATTAACAACAAAAAACTTTATCCTCGGCAATGAAAAAAGTTTGCATGCACTCGATACCGATTCCAGTTCGATTTCGGCCAAGTTGACGTCTTTGACGGCTCCGTTTTACCTAGTTATTGACATGTTAAACATTTTCTGCAGAATTTTTCAATATCTGAATCGAGCTCAGGCCACCAGCAAATACTCCCGAGCATTTTCATTCGTACCATTCCAATATGTTGGTCATGTAACAGTTTCAAGATCTAAAAATTGTGAAACTCTATGGATTATTGTGCGCGTACCCCATAACACGCTTTTGTGTTCAATGAACAGTTCGTTCGTTCTTAGGAAATACGAATGTAGTGACTCCTCTGCACATTTTTTGGCCAACCGCTCTCTGTCATTTGCCGCACTTTTGACAAGACAAGATCTTCATCCGTAGCATTCGATATTTGATAAAAATCTATTCGTATGTAGCCCAGATCATAAAATGCATCGACCTCCGAGTCATCGTCTCCTTCAATTGCTGAGACATTGCAATCTTTCTCCAAATTGACATTCATTGACAGTCTCGAGAGCGCATCAGCCACAACTAATAAGAGAACTTATTTGTGTACTAATTTGCGCCGGTATGCAAATAAAATTAAGGCTCATCTTTCTATGCGACTTGCTACTAACGTTGGAGTAGCCTTATTCGGTGACAAAATCATTTCAATTGGCCGGTTATCAGTGACCAGTGTAAACATATGCCCATAAAGGTATTTGTGAAATCTTTGTACTGCAAATGCTACCGCCAGCGCTTCTTTTTCTGAGTGACTGTATTTTCGTTGTGTCTCTGACGATGTACTTGAAGTGAATAACACAAGTCTATTAGTTCCGTTTGATTGCTGCGTTAAAAATTCTTCAACTTCATATGGACTCACATCCGCCACTACAACAACTTCTTTAGACGGGTCGTAAGGCACTATTACTTGATTATCAGACAACATATGTTTGCGTTTCTGAAAAGCCTTACTGACTTCACTGGACCATTCGAATTGATTGCCCATACATAGTTAAGCGTAGAGTGGCTTCAATTCGTTTGACAACATTGGTAAAAATCGATTGTAAAAATTTAGCAATCCCAAAAATGAACGCAATTGCTGCTTTTTTTCTAGAGTAGGTGCCTCCATGATTGCCTAAATTAAAGATTTAAAGGGTGCACCCCGAAATCATTCTTTCGAAGTTTGCGCTTCCCTAGCTCCGAAAGTTTTGGCCAATCCTCATCATGGGAACGGAGTTTGAAATTTGATGGGAAAATATTTGTTGAAATAGCTGCTGTGTACTCCTTTTTTTGACCTCCTGGCCCTAACATTACTTTTCGCTAACAATTACATGACTTATACAACTAATAAATATACTGGACTAATTAATTCTCCTTATCAGTCTTTCAGCGCGTGAAGTGGTTCCATGAGATTGCTCTAATTGGAGTTCAAGGAGTCTTTTTTTTAGGGTATTGTAAAATCATTTTACAATACCCTACTAAAATCGCGTCCTGTCTATCTGTCTGTCCGTCCGTGTGTCACACGAATTTTTCTCGCAAACAACATAAGCTACAAACACAAGATTTTGTAAGTAGGTGTAAAGTGATGCCCTCTTCAAAATTTCGTCAAAAAAAATTTTTATAAGGTGCTGAAAGGGGGTCTCCCCATATAGAGAGTGGCCCCCCAAAAAAAAGTTTCATCGCATGTAGACAATATGGGTATCAAATGAAAGGTCTTAATGTGAACTTTTCAAAACAGGTCTTAAAATGACGAGTTTTGCTTTGAGGGGTACAGGGGAAGGGGAAATGTACGAAAATTTTGTGTCCCAACCCCCCCCCCCCCACCTTTGACCAGAAAAATCTGAAAAAAATCACAGAGGTGAAACTTTAAGAGCACAAGGGCAACAAATACCTTGGAAGTCGAAATTCGATCGACTTTGTTAATAATAGTACTTTTTATAAATTTTACGTGTTTGCCTATAAAATCAAAATGGAGCCCTTAAATCTCTCAAAAATTACCATTTAAGTTTTCTGAAAGCGATTGAATGTGAAAATATCCCAATAATCGAACAATAAACAGCTAACTTACAGCCGATTGAATATTTAACAATTACAACAACATTAACACGTTATACTAGGGAGATACACGTTTGCAACGGACCTATACACTATAAATATGTAGGAATTTTGATAAACATTTTAGTAATGGTTTGTAATATTGATGGGTTATCATGACTAATTAAGCGACGGGGTCAAAACACTTGAAACAAAATGGCGGCGAATATAAAAATATAATAGTCATAATAATTCAAGTCAAGTTTTGATATGCAGAGTATGTTGTTTGATTTACTAATTGTTTTACAATATCCTTCTGGCAGGAGCACTCTGCTGCTATTTCAACTTGTTTTTGTTAAATTTGTGGTGATTTTAATGATGTTGAATATGCCCGTTCAGGACTACAGCGGTTTTCTTCTGTTGCAGTAAGTGAATGAGCGAAAGATCAGTGCTCAGCTGGATTGGCCTTGCCTGCGGACGCGTGAATGCGCTGGTAAGCTAGCGTTGCAGTGTCATGCGGTGGGTGCTTTTCTCACAGAGCAAAGACCAACTACATATTATTTTCGCACTCACGAATTTGAAGGTGACCGGAGTCAAAAAGTCGAACCAATGTGTTAATGGCCGAAACAACCTACCGAAAGGGATTACAGAACAAAAATACGACGATAAATAACTTCTTTAACGTCTTTACTGAGGACGATCACGCACCCTTCTCAACCGGATGAAAATGCAAAAAAAATGCTCCCTTGGCTCATATTGGGTGCGGAGGGTCAAGCAGCCCTGCGTGAGCATACGTAGCACTTAAAAGGGGGAAGAGCTCACCCGGTGGTTAGCTCATGAGTAGAGGGTCCAGCCAACGCGGTGGGCCTCATAACCGGTTGGGGTTCCAAATGAAAAAACCGAAATTTTTCTTCTTTTATCTCTTCATTTTTATTCTTTCTTCTTTCTTGGTTTCTTTAAAATTCGTTGAATATTTTGAAGTTATAATAGCAACGTAAAATATTCGTTAAAATTCAATAAATATTCTTCGTTTCTAATATCAGCATACCAAAAAAAAAAAAATTTGTAAATTCAATAAACTTGCCTAAATTAGCATAAAGCCGATAAACCTCCCTTCTTTACAACAACATCATAAAGAATATTTTTCCCAATTCAATAAATATTTTTTTCTTTAACTCGGTAAATATTTTTTTTTGTTTTTTTTTATGATGTAAAAGCGAAAAATGAAAGGTACTTAACCACTCTTTCGACGAGCACTCAAGATTTGTGGGAGGGGTAAGAAGGCCTGAAACTTGACAGCTACAGCTACAAATTTTTCGGTCGATATGATGCATAAATTCTATTAACAAATGAATGGATGTTATATAAACTTGTAACACAAAAAAACTCTCTCAGGTCACACAGCATATTAATAAATTTACAATTTGAATGAATTTATTAATTTGCTGTGTGTCCCGAGATAGTCTTTTTGTGTTACACGTTTATATAATATCCCTAAATACTAAACTCATCGCCTTCAATGGTGGATGTGAGCTATACTGCAATACATCGACTGGAAGGACGCGCGCTTTCGTACCAGTTTTCCAGCGAAAAAAAATATACAATGCGTTCCATCTGCCATCACACCCTAGCGGCCGCGTCACATACAAAGCTGTTTCCCGAAGTTTCGTCTGGCCCTGCACGCGAAAAGAAACACACCAATGGGCACGAAACTGCATCCCGTGCCAACGGTCCAAAGTAGGCTGACATAAAAGAAATTCACCCCAGCATTTTCCAGTCCCAGCTGAAAGGTTTCAGTACATCCACCTTAACATAGTAGGACCACTTACTCCTTGCCAGGGATTCATATATGTCCTCACTATTATGGACCGATTTTCACGTTAGACCGAGTCAGTTCCACTAAGCGATCAAACGGCCGAATCAGTCACCAAAGCGTTTTCCTACAATTGGGTGGCATGGTTTGGAGCACCACAGACTGTAACTACGGACCAAGGCACGCCGGTTGAATAGTCTTTTTGTACAGCTTTAGCTAACCTCATCACTATACCACGCCTCGTCTAATGGGGCGATTGAACGATGGCATCGGCCCTTGAAACAAGACATGTGCCATGAAAAGAACTGAGCCTGGGTTGACGTACTCCCGACAGTGTTGTTGGGCCTTAGAAATACAGTTAAAGAAGATATTGGTACATCTTCTGTAGAAATGGTATAAATTCCATTAGCATACGAATGGACACTGTTAGAGGGATGCTATATAAACTTGTACCACAAAAAAACTATCCCGGGACACACAGCAAATTAATAAATTTACAATTTAAATGAATTTTAAGTATTTTATATTTAAGACTATCTTGGGACATATAGCCAATTAATAATTTTAAGATTTGAATGAATTTTAAGCATTTCACGTTTAAGACTTTCACGGAAACTGCATTAATAAACAAGGTTTCTTACTTCGCGTTGCTCACGAAAACCTGAATGGAAATTTTTTCTTCCGCTCAGCGTTGCCATCGATGCAAAAATACAACGTCCAAAGTCTTCTGAATTACAATTATGCCGTACAAATTAGCGCACTTTCCACTCCTCTCTGCTGCTGCCTTTGCAAATCCTATTGCATTTCTGTCGTTTCTACCATTTAAACTTTTAATTGAATTCGCAAGTGACTCGGATTAACTCATTGCTTTTCCGTTCGTTGTAGATGCTCCGAAAGAAAAAGTAGAGAAAACGCTAAGTCATGGGCCATTATAGATACCGTTGGGTTGTGCGACTCCATAACCAACCCACACCCGATATTGCGTTCCGGATCGATTTTTTCAGGATTTCAGAATTGCACTCACGCTTGGGTTTGTTCAAAGATTTTCGATCTTGCGACGGTGATTGCAAGGAAATTTCACTTGTCCACACAATTTGGGGCAGAATCGAAAAACTTCGTGTCTAAAAGATTTTCACCCGACGATTTTTCTTTTCGAACGGTTTCCACGTCGCGCGATTCCATTTCACCCGATTTGCTGGCAATCAAGCCCGTCCAATGCAACGGACGTAAAAACTCCTTTCCTCACAGAATCGAACGAGAAACTCATTAGAATTCACATGGAAACCTTTCTTCCTAAACTCTTTATTACGACCTGTCATTCCGTTTTTCCTTTTTCCGTCTTTTCTTCAATTTTCTTTCCAATCTCTACCGGACCGTCACCGTTCGCGGTCAATCAGCCACTCCCGTTGTCGCAAATTGCCAAGCTAAACGTTGTTGACGAGATCTATCCAATTTCTCTCGCGCCACAACGGGACTTGGTAAATTCATTTGGTCGTTGTATGAGAACCTCATGATGGAAATTATGTCCATATTAGCACTCTGGAAAAATTTCACATTATTTTGCGTGTACGCCGTTCCTATGATGTTGGAGGAAAGAATCTTAGGTGAACGAGATTTAGCATGGTTAACAAAGGTCACGGTACAGAACTATGAAGTTTTGCATGCAATGTCATTACGGTGTTTGAATAATATGATGCATAAATGAAAAAAATGAGCAGGACTTCAGATAGTACAATTTTTTTTGCAATTTCCTGAACTCAGATACTATTCCTCTCTCTTTTTTTCAAGTTAAGAATTGTTTCTTTTTTCTATTGCTTATTTCCATCTAGCTTGCTTTCATCATATCTTGGACAGCAATAATTAAGTTTATTGAATTCCATAAAATTAATAAAGCAAAAATAAATAAGATATACTTTAATAATACGAGTATAAAACTTTCTCGATTCCAAGGGAACAAAATATAGATATTAGTTTATATTTTCAGTTTTTAACGTTCAACATTTTCCGGGATGAATTTGTTGGTTGATCGAGGTTTATGCTTAACAGATTTTATTCAATATTCGAGTTATTTTGAAAGAATGGGAACCGACAGTCTAATGCTAGGTTGCGCAAGTAGTGTCGTATAGTGTAAACACAATGATGCAATTTTTCCGGAGAGTTAGCCGCAAGTTGTCCTGCGAGCTCTCGTGCGAACTAGTGTCTCTGGTTGTTGCGACAGTTCGTATGATATCCGTTTACATGTGAGAGAATTCAATGCAATGCTAACTTGCTTAAGCAGTCTCTTCCATGCCAATTTCAGTCGATTCTAACCATGCCGCCAAACAGATGAGTTAAAATTGCTAGTGCACTTGTGATTGTAGATTATTGGGTGAGAGCAAATGAACGGAATAAGCAAAAGAGAAGAATATGGGTTAGAGAAGGGATTGAAAGAAGACGAGATCTAGGAGCGTTCCATAATTTAACTAATGAACTAAGAATTGAAGACTCTCTACAGTTCAGAAATTTTATAAGGATGTCTGCTGGGGAATTGGAGGATTTGCTACACGTTGTTGGACCTAAAATCCAGAAACAGGATACTGTTTTCAGTGAATCTATACCAGCAAGTGAGGGATTGATGGTTACCTCACGCTTTCTTGCCACTGGTAAGTTAACAAAAGTTTTTTAACCATTCAATTAGCCTAGATATAAATTTTTAGGTGTGTGCAGCGATTTTTGACTCCCTCTACGAAACGTTGATGAAGGGAAGGTTATTACTTTTACGTCTATAGAGTGTGCATTCACTGTAATATTCTCATGAACATGAAAATTCTAACTTGTTAATATACTCGAAACACTGACGATAGGTTAACAAACAATACTGCTTGTTGTTTTTGTACCAGATATTTTCAAGTTACTCTGATTGTTGAATGACTACTATTACAACTAAAGTTTCATATTGTTAAATGTAAAGTAGAAAAGTGGAGGGCTTAAATAAAAAAAAAATAACTCAGCAAGTTATACTAAAGTTTATGTACTGTTCCATGTTTAGGATTTTGTGAAAATAAATTACAAAATCCTACTAAAATCGGTACCTTCTGTCCGTCCGTTTTTTTTATTTTTGATGTTCATATTAGTCTACAAATAAGCCAGCTAGTAAGTTACTTTTTAAGAAGACTTGTAAACTAGGTGTTGTTGTTATAACTTCTTAGCTGCAACAAGATCGGTTCATGTGTAGATTGTTCCAGTGGTAACCTTTGTTGTTGCTGCTGAGTACTGCTCGCCGGTTTTCCCTGGTACTGCAACGGAGAAGGGCAGGAATGTTCGCTTGATCCAGGAGACGGAGAAGCCATTGGAGAAGGAATAGAAAAATTGACAGCAAGGGACCGATTGTACGGTGTATAAACTAACCCCAATGCTTCAGCTTCCCCAATGTTTGTGATGGCTTCCATGACAACTTTTTTGAACATACGTTTGTTGGCGGGGTTTTTTTTCTGTATAAGCTCTGAGGCACAAAAATCACCGATTACCGGTTCCTCATCGTTGGTTTGATTTTGTTGACGTTCTGCCTGCTGAACGTATAGTGATATATCTTAAGAGGGGTTGATTTTGTTTTCTTGACTGGATTGCTCAAAATCAGCTTCTGCCTCTCCTTGCATCTCAGTCATGCGTGTGGAAGACTGCTCAATATCCTCGTTTTCAGATTCTAACTCTCGTTGTTGCTTATATACATAAACAGCCATCTTCAAGCTGAAGCTTATATAGGATTATTTTTTATTTTATTACTTACGAAAGTACAGGGTGGGCCAGAAAGAATTGCGAATTTGAAAAAATCATTAAAAAAAAACTGAGTACAATTCACATACAAATTTTTATTTCTATAAAAATTGACATCTGGGAAATTCATTTCTTAAAAATTACGTCATCCAGGTGTGCACCATCCCGCTGCAAACATTCTTCGAATCTGACCCTCAAATTTGTAAAAACTCGCTGGCACATTGCACGGGGAATAGCTGCCATTTCTTCCCGGATATTGATCTTCAACTGGTTAATCGTGGCTGGGTTATTGGTGTAGACTCTACTTTTTAGGTATCCCCACAAAAAAAAGTCCGGTGGCGTCAGATCCGGACTTCTAGGAGGCCATGCAATGTCACCTCGGCGCGATATCAGTTTCCCAGCAAACATCTCGTTTACGACCGCCAAAGAGGCATTAGCTGTATGGCATGTCGGGCTATCTTGTTGAAACCATGTCACACGATTATAGGCTTCAAATTGTTGCAGTTGTGGAAAGAAAAAATCCCTTAACATGGCTATGTATCGGTCAGAATTCACAGTGACAGATTGGCCTTGTTTTTTCGAAGAAGTAGGGTCCGATAATTCCGTTCTTGTTGACCTTGGGCGTCCTGCAGGCTTCTGTTTGAGAGTCGAACCAGTCTCTTCGAACTTTCTGACCCACGATCGAATCACACTTTCTTTCCGACACTGATTTAGGTCATGAAATCCAAACTCACGCCGAAATAAACGCCGAACAATAGCGCACGAATTGTGATTTTTAATAATGTTTAACGCAGAATGCACGTTGCGCTCCGGTGAAGTGATCCATCGCGACTAAATTTCCGAGAACCGAGCTACTTAACCCCACCACCCGCGCAGTCCCCTCTCTAAAGCTTCAAACGCAAGAGTGTTTTTAAAATCGTACGCCTTTCTGGCCCACCTTGTACTAGATATTGTGGGTGTCTTCACGTTGATAAATTTCATAGCAGCGAAGTAGGGTCAATTCGATACATAAACTTCATCCGTTGCCTGATCTGATGATTTTTTCTTTAATTTCTTCAGCTCCGAGTTGAATTGACTTCTCAAATTATGTAGTTAGCCTTGTACTTCAGGTACATCTATTCTTAGTTTCGTGCCAATACCACGAAGTGCTTTATGTTTTCAACTCGATTTCTATAATCAGTCAATGTCGCGTTTCATAGTGTTTTGTTTTCTTCGTACAAAGCAATTAATTTTCTTGTCTCCAAATCGGACCACTTTTTACGGTCATGTGTTAAAGTTTTGGAAATACAATAAGACAATTAATCGGGGGTCAATTTCATAGTCTTATCTTCAGCCATAGAACAAAACAATACGAAATACGCGTATTGTGTTGTTCTATGGCTGAACAACCACTCACTACCAGTACTCGCGCAAAAGTGTCGTGAAATATGTCCCAATATTTGATCGGGCGACAGTGCGAGTGAGAGAAATTAATAGAGCGAGGCTTCATGTTTAGACCTGCAAGCTTGATTGTCGGACACCTCCGCGTTCTACTTGCGACACCGCTCGCGAGAATAGTTGCAATACTGCTCGCGCATCTGTTTATATTTGCAATTTTGACTGTCAGACAAAAAACTCGCGCAATATCTCGCAGCTGTAAAGTCTACAAGAGATGACTTGATTTAATTTGCAGGGAATTCGTTGAAGTTTTAATGATTGTGTAACATTTCAATGCCGTATCATATACTGAAGATATACATATTTTACAAACTTTAAATAATGTTGTGAAATGTTGCATTGATAACTGTTTGCCGTTGATTATGTTGTTAACATAGAGATGACATTGATGATCAGTATTTACAGTCGTTGGTCGTCATACGGTTATCTGAATTGTGTACAGTTCGGAATTCTCGAAACTAGAAGTCGGGTGAAATGAGGTATAGAAGTGCAGGAACCATTTAACGATTGCGAATAGTATTCATCCCCCATTGTCCTTTTCGTGACGGTTTCTCGAGCAGTTTGCCTAGGTGGACTGCACAATTACTACAAATTTTGTAGCAACGTTTCAAAATTAAAAGGCTTATTGAATCTTCTTTCCATAGGATACAAAATACCGTAGCCAAAATAGCGTAGTCAAATATAAAATTTATCTCAATGCCTAATCTATTCCCCGCCATGGGATTTTCCAAGGAGTATATCGTTTATCATCAAATAACCACGAAGCAACTCGGAAGAATAGCATATTCTTACATAGTATGTTACTACATCTTGCAAGAATGAAAAGTAAAACTAATGATTCGCACATACAATTCTGATGAATTTGTAAATTACGTTTTCTCACATAAAATACTTTTGAGTGCTTCATTGCACGGTCATAAACAAACATGGGAAGGACAAACCCATTTTTATTCCACACCATGATAAAAAGAATATTCTTTGAGTCATGTCCTCGCACAATCTCCCAAAGCTTCTTTGAAGTATTGAAGAAAACATTTCTCAGATGCCTGCTCATATTTCTTGCTTAAGAAATCTCCAACACCGTACAACAATTAAAGTGATTTCCACACGTTCGTTCCGAAGAATTTTCAAATGAAATTGTTAAGTGCTATAAAATGGGGCTCGTTAATATCACTTCTAGGACATTCTGTTGCTCAACAATAAATCTGTGATTGGATTCGCAACAAACATCTGAGAATTGTGCCATTTTATTTGATTTCATCAAATCAATGTGCGGGTGCCGAACGGAAAATTACCCTAATACACATGCAGTTAGGCTCAATCTATCGAACCTCGAGAATAATGATGACAATCAGAATATCCTTTTGTATGATTTCAATTGAGTGGGCGCATATAACGACACTGCACAGTACGGCTCCTTTGAGAACTGTTTCTTTGCCATTCTGATTTTCGGGAGGAACATGTGCTGGACGCAAGATAGCATTAGGATGAATTGTCGCTGAATGGTAAGTGAAATAGATATAAACGATAATGTAACGTGATGAAAATCGCTCAACAGTATTATATCCGGTGAAATGAATACATATATTGTACTTTGCCCACGTACAGAACGATTTTGATTCACGTGTGATGCTTTACCTGTTGTGTTTCATGAATATGATTTATTGTTTGCGTAGAGCGATGTAAGGTCGTGTGAGCCTCAGTCGCCCAAACACGTGAATGTGATGCTATTTTGGCTGAGAAGCATGATGCATGCAGGAGACAAGTGTTGAGGTAGTCTTGCTTTTGTAAAGATGCTGAAATATTTTTCCTAGAATTCAGCACTGATATGGCAATCAAATTACCAGTGACCTAATGGAAGGAAGAACACCAAAGATAAATTTGATACGACCGCCTACACTGGACAGGATTCTGCCAAATACCTTAAAGATATCCTAAACTTCATTAACAATGAGTGTAAGGTTTATTTAATTCTCGCAACCGTTTTTAATTGTTCAATACCTTTTATGTACAGGTACTCAAGTGGTGTAAAATAGGAATTTATTATTTATTGAAGTTATAGTTTGTTGAATTATTTTTCATCTATCTTTGTCATGCTTTACATCAGAATATGATGTTCCCAATTATCATTCATAAATCCTTGTGCCTTTTTTAATTTTTTATTCTAAAATACAAAACGTTATTGAAATCATGACTTGTGTCCGTCGTTCCACCCGTTCGTCCTCATATTACATCAGTTTTTCTCCGAAACTATTGTATAAAAGCTATAACCATTAAATTTCAGAGAATTTTAAGGGATTCTTCCCATGTAGATACGTGACCCTGAAATTTTTTTTTACCAAAGGTAGTCGAGTGTTGTGTCATATAAAAGGTGTTGAACACCTATTTTTCGAAAAATCTGATGGTGGTAGTAGGCCCTTATAAGTAAAATAACACAAACCTCAGAAGTCGAACTTCACTCAACTTCATTAGTGATGGTATGATTTATCAATTTTACTATAGTAATCGAGCAGCCCGTCTAGGCAAACTGCTCGAGGGACCTTCACTTAAAGAAACAATTTCATAATAATAGCAATGGAATAAGTGTGGAACAATTTGATACGCAACTTAATAGTATTGGTAGTACTAACCCGATATAAACACCGCCATTATCACCGCTACCATTATGGAGAAAAGTTTCTCCGATCCCTACTCAATGACCATCTTCAAATCACTACAAATGGCGGACAACGTGGGGCCCGAAAGGCCTGGCTGTATCAACAGTCAAGAGCCTGAGACAGACCATCGTCTCTAGGTTACTCTTTTAGGTGCCCAATTTTTTCGCGGATAGGTAACTCCTGAAGGATATTGAACTAAACGTGCCTCAGCATCTCTAGCGTTCGGACTTTGTCTTCGGACATCAATATTGTTTGGACTTGCTTTTGACTTATACATTGTTGGTTTACCACTATTGTATAACTAGCAAGGCCAAATTATATTAGAGTCCCTTCATGTATTCGAAAGTTGTTAACTAACATCATTTGACGACGGATTCTGATCTACACCCCAAACCAACCGGTGCCTAAGTGTCTTACAGTACATGAATCTTGATTTCGCAGGATTGGCTACTCAGCTAGTCCATGTCTATCCATGATAAGATGCGCGCTGCTTGCGGATCGGAACTAACTCTGGGCCAATAAACTGTCCTGAGTTAACGCAAGCGAACAAGAGACCATTTTCAAATTCTAATATTCACGGTGCCTCAAGAGAGTAGTACCTGGAACATGTATGAAGATTTCACCATTCACCCTGCCTGCGAAGGGTGAAAAAAAAATGGAAAGACGGAATTTAATATTGATAATCGCTTATATACTTAACATTATTTTTTTTATGTGAGAGCTGTTGTTCAAGTTCGCCGCTGACGGCCACCTTAGTAATTTAAAACTATTTCCTTTCAGATATATCATAACATTTTTAGGAGAAAGGTGTTCACCAAAAGAACACCAGAGAGAAGAAAACTTCGGTCGGACACTGGGCCGATAATTCTGTGTTCAATATATCATGAGGACATGGACGAGTTGTCCAGCCAGATGCCATCGTCCAGCCAGTTGTCATCGTCTCCACCAAATATGCATGGGCCAGTTACATCAGACATCATCCACACGCCCTCTCTGCCGACAACCCCTAGAACCAACACCCGCCGAGTCAGCCCCCATCGCTTGCGGAGCAGTGCCTGAAAGTGGGCTTAGCCAATCGAATCCACTGGTTACGCTCAGCGACACAGATGGAGCGCTACCAACAGCTGGACCTACGATTCAATCTTCATCATCGACTTCCGAAATGGCGCAGCAGACGATGCCTGCCAGTATGGAGCAAATGAGGAAACAATTGGAAAAGCTATCTGTCCCGTAATCACAGGCTCAGCCTCCTATCATACCGTCAAGGGTAGACAATGCGGAGACCGCAGAGCTACCTCTGAAACTAGCTAGTGACCCAGCACCTCCAAGGCTCAGCGGAGTGACGATCCCAATGGCTCCAGAATATAGGCTCAGAATAAGTATTTCAACTTCACATCCGCACCACCGAGCTAACACGCGTACCTGTTCACTAAAATAGCGCTCCGATGGTTTTGGCGTTTTATTGACACATCTCCAACATACGATTGGGAAACTTTGAGGCATGCTGCATTGCGGGAATTCACACCAGTGAAGAGCGATGACACATTGAAACAAAGGTTACGAAGTAGACACCAACGGGCTCAACAGATAGTAGGCGACTACTACAAAGCTCTATGTTGCTTGGTGGAACGATTAATGAGCACTATGCTTAGAGTCAGAGTGCTTACATCTCTTTTGGGAAGGAAGACCGGAGTACAAGGACGATTGATCTTTGCTCCTCGCCACAGTGTACATGCGCTGCACGCTTCAGCAAAGGAGCTATAAGCTATGAAATACTCCCAGTGATTAACAGCCCATAGCAAATTCTTTAACCAAAGGGAGCAACCAGAACAATGCACAGTGGCTGAGCTTGAATACAACGTGCTTGCCCTACCCGCGCCACCTTGTCTCATACCACCTGTAATGGACAGCGCTTCGGAGACCGTTTCTCTTTCACATATGGAGCTAGGCGAAGCCCATCAAATAGAAGTCTAAAAACTGGCACCTAAGACATGACTCACTACGTGTAAGAACTACCGGCAGACGGGACATTGCTTTACTGCATGCCAGGCAGAATCATGTATCGTTTGCTTCCGTTGTAGTAAGCCAGATACATATTCGCCAAATTGCGCCAATTGCAAAAAGCCAAAAAACTTACAAGTGAATGCCTACGACAGCTAGCAGTACGTCACTTCGTCCCATCTACTGTCTGTCCCACTACAACAAGCACTTTGCCAGAAAACACTCTAGATATAAACACATCGACACCTTTGCTGGCTCAGGATGCTGCAGATGACGCATCTCTTCCGGAGGCCTCTTCAAAGACATTTTTTAAGCGACCATCTCTGGTACTGCCTGAAGAACCCCAACAGCCAGGGATTCGGGCATTGAAACTTTATCACATTAGGCTACAGGAATATCTTGCTGCACGAGAGCAGATTTTTGCTTCAGAAGAGGTTACCACACGCCAACACAAGACAAAATGGCCAACTCATCGTTGGAGGAGCTTTCGTAAAAGAGCATGCAATCGCCGCCAAATCCTGAACGTATGCAACATCTTGGAGGTTTTTGAGAATGACGACAGACCTTACGCACCAATCAAAGTATTAGGCGAAATCACTGTCGCATTAATTGATATAGGTGGAAGTATTAGCTACCTTGCCATGAGCCTCAGCTCAAAGGTACTTTATCAACACCCTATGTTGGTAAAACCTTGGCACTCTGATATCAACACAACTGATGGCACCAAACATTCTATCAAGGGTAGATTGACAACACTCATCACGTTCAGAGGTGAAACTTAGGTTATTCCATTTTTCAAAATACCCACACTGACTTAGAATGTGCATCTTGGCGTCGATTTTGTCCTACAATTTGATTTGATCACAGATTGATTCTTGAGTTCACATTTTAACAATAGACACGTCCATGAACTAACTTCTATGCCAGACAGATACGAATTAACTCCTAACCAGCAACAACGTCTGGAAGGATCCAGCGCTGCTTTTCCATCTTACACTACGCAAGGCCTTGGCCACACTACTCTGGTATCATATGTTATTGACGTTGGCGATAGTAAGCCAATAAAGTAGAGACACTACGCCATCTCGCTGCCTATGGAAATCCTAGTGAACCTGCAGTTCGACAGAATGCTAGCATTGGGGGTTATAGAGGAATCTCAAGGTATCTGGTCCTCCCTAGTAACCTTGGTGGTAAAGCCTGGAAAATCAACCCAGTGTCCGTTAATGATACGTACCCTCTTCCGCTCATCGATGGAATATTGGGAGGACTGCCAAAAGCAAACTACATTGCGAGTCTCGACTTGTAGGATGCCTTCTAGTAAATTCCACTAGATGAATGGTTGAAGGATAAAATCGCTTTCACAGTACCTGAACGACTACTATAATAGTGCGTCAAAATGCCTTTCAGCCTGTGAAATGCCCCACAAACAATGACCCATCTGATCGACAAAGTCATTCAACCTCACCTGAAACACCAAGTATTCGTTTACCTGGATGACCTTCTACTCATCACAGAAACGTTTGATCAACATCTTCTACTGCTGCAAGAATCTCAACAAGGCGAGAATCACCATCAATTTCCAGAAAAACAAATTCGTCTTGACGGAAGTTCGATATCTAGGAACTGTCATCAGACATGGTACCATCAAAACAGACCCGGACAAAAGTCGGGCGATTGATGAGTTTCCCTTATCGAAGATCGTCAAACAGCTACGACGGTTCCTAGTAGTGTGCAGCTGGTACTGAAGGTTCATTGCGTACTAGGCAATGCTTTCAGCACTCCTGTCGGATATGCTCCAGAAAGGTAAATTCATCTACTCCGAGCCCAGCCGAAAAGTATTCGAAGAGCTCAAGCAAGCTGTGACATCTGCCCCAGTCTTGCATAGCCCTGACTTTCAAAAACAATTCTCCATTGTTTGTGACGAAAGATAACATGGAGTTGGAGCGGTGCTAGTGCAATTAATCGAAGATGGAGAAGAAGCTCCCATTGCTTTTATGTTCAGAGAAGCTCCTTCCGTTTGAGCTCATTTGACCTCCATGCTGGCGCTTGATATTGGCTGCGTACTCACTGCTGTCCAAGCGTACCTTGATCCTGGTGAGGTACCCCCCTTAGTGATTGACCAAGGCCCTGTTCTGCGCTCCGTCTGGAGTGTCTGCTCCGGACTACGTTGTGGGGCTTGGCGTGGGTTTGGTTCCTCTGGCGCCATTGGTTGACAGTTGGTAGTCCAGCTTGTAGGCACTGAATGGTTCTGATTTCAAAGACTGATCCACCCCTTCCTTTAACTGTTGTTTGGCATGCAAAAGTGGAAATCTCAAGTGCGGGGTAGCCAGACGACGTGAACGCCAAAAGGCTGGTTGAGGATCACGGCTGAAGCCAACACCTCACTCCTTACCATCTGAATATCTCCGCACAACACATCAGCCTAAAACTTTAATCAAAAATATCGCGTAATTAATCGCACGTTGCAGAGTCCTTGAGTAGGTGAGTAGCAGCACGCTCCCCAGTACTCAACCAAGTGCTTATATTTAGCCGCGGAGTGATGAATATTGTATTTTACCATATGAATGATAGTATTTTCAACTGGTAAATAAAACAATTCGTGTGAAATTATTCCCTAAGCATTCCAAAATATTCAAAAATGCACAACGTTATTGTTCTTCTGTCGGCACTCCCGGAGTGCCCCGTTTTTCCCCCCTATATTTTGCAACACCTGGATCGTCCGTTATGATAAATGATGTTTTGTGATTTGGAGGATGTAAATTGTCCGTAAAGGACTGCAGCGATGGTCTGCTGCCCCAGCGAGAGAGGTTGGTGGTTTTCGCCGAGATTGGATTTGTCTGAGGATGTGTGAATACGCTGGGAGGTTAGCATTGCGGTGCCGTGGGGCGGGTCCTTTTCACCAGTTCAAGGGCGCACTACAAAAAAATTTCGAATTCTCGAATTGCAGATGACACGACTCGGTCCGATGATGTCGAAGCCGAGGTAACCTACTAAGGGTGTTGATTGCCAAAGCAAACAACAAACTGGGACTGGCGAAAATAGACGAAGCTTGGGAGTACTTCGTCTTTACCGACGATAATCATGTCCCCAAATAAGAGTGGGGCATCTAAGGGGAAGCAGTGCCCCCTCGTACCTCCCATCCAGATCAAGATGCATCGTAGATATGGCCAGATGTTTTTCATTTGAATGAAAATCTCATGCAAATTTAGTTCGCATCAACTTTTCCCTCAAATGGAAACCATCAACGTTGCAAATTTCTGTTATAGTCTTTTGTGATGGAATCACATAATACTATAGCATAAATAAGTACCCAAGCGGATGGCCACTCTACCATGCGAGAGCACTTGTAACGTCAGAATAAGGGGTGAGCTCACCGATGGCTACCTTATGAGTGGAGGGGCCAGCCAACGTGGCGGGTCCCATACCCGGATGGCCACTCTACCATGCGAGAGCACTTGTAACGTCAGAATAAGGGGTGAGCTCACCGATGGCTAACTTATGAGTGGAGGGGCCAGCCAACGTGGCGGGTCCCATACCCAGTCAGGTTTCAAAATGAATTGGAAAGAGTGAGTTTGGATTTTTAATTATCGAATCATTCTCCCTTTTATTTATTGTTTGCTCTATATCCTGCCACATAAATACATTGAAAATGTCATTATCCTTCCCTCTTGCTTTTCATGATTCTATTGCGTTTTTATTTCTTGAATTTTGCTTTTAAAAAATTACTATTTCAACTGGGGGTTAACAATATTTAAAAAAAAAAAATAGTACTTCTTCCAAATACAATAAATCGTAAGTTATTTTGAATTTGGATTTCTTAAAGCAAAACAAAATTTTTCAGTCTAAAACAAGTAAATATCTAAACAAAATGTCGGAACGGAAATTTTTATTTGATAAGTAATTTTGAATTTTATATTATAAGAAAATTTTAAATATTGAAACATTTTTGTAAGTTTGGTGAGAATTCCAATTTAGAATAAACTTTGGTTTCAATTTGATTTTATACGGTTTTTTCATTGCAAAAGAAAAACAGAAGTTATTTAATTTATGAACACTGACATTTAGGCAAGTAATAACGGTACTTACCCATCCCCCTCGCCAAGTGCTCGTAGATGGAGTGGGTACGGCCTGTATTTTGTGAGAACACAAATCGCTACTAATTACGTTCTCACTTTTTTTAAGCGTCAAACAGTGTGGGCGATTGAAAATAATCTCAACGAGACTTCAACGCTCTCGAAAATATTAGAATAATTGAACTGAATATATAAATTTAACTCTGACTTTATAGAAGATATAGTTATATGCATATAATTAATCTGAAAATCTCTTTTTCCGAAAGGTCAGGTTTATCGTGTTTTTTATAAAAATTTGAATTATACTTTCATTGAACTTTATATTTAAGTATTTTCTCTATTCTTATATTTAGAAGAAAGTATTCGGGATGTTTATTGCTTATAGCTGATTTGTTTGTTTGATTGTTTTCTTCTAATTTTGATTGGAGCAGCCGATAGCAACTTTTCTGACGAAGTATTCATTTTTCGTTCAATTGAATTCTAAGGACATCTGAATATTGGGTGAAAATGATGTTTAACGGATGGTGCTTGTTTCCCCAACGATTGAGAGGCAATTTCAACTTTTCATAGTCCGGTATTTCCTTCACACTCTCAAATGACGAAATGTTAGTTCTTGAATGCGCGCGATATATTTGCGGGCCGGTTCACTAGTTTTACATTTAAAATGTCACAATTGTTATGTACACAAAATTTTAATACAGCATTATATTATAAAAAATTCTATCATTCTTAAATTATTCTTCTTCTAATTTCTTCAATTTCTCAACAATATATATTTCAACATCCTTGAAAGCCTTCATTGTGTAGTGCAAAATTCTTAAACTTAAAATTTCCATAGAGTATCAAATTTCATGTTGTTTAATTTAAACTGAGCTAATAAAAGTTCAAGCGAATTTTTCTCGTGTGGTACTAATTTCATTGCAGGAAAAACTCTGAGCAATTCACCTTTATTGCTTTTTAGTTCGTCAAGATCATTCGTCAGTCTCTGTTGTTTCTCTTCAAGCTGTAAAATTTCTCTAGCGTTACCATCCACTACAATTACGCTTGGTATTTTCCTCTCAATTCCATCAACATATTCGATCACTGCAGTACAAATTTCCCGTATCTTTACAAAAAGGTGTTCACGTAGTGTCTTTTTTTCAGAGTTTGTGAACGGTAAACTGCTAAGCGTTTCAAGCCCAAGTACATTATCAGTTTCCAATAGACGAATATAATTCTGAATTGAAAGAGTTCTAATCATATAATGAAACTGTTCTTTATCACTGACATTCAAATCTTCTGTGTCAACGTCTTTCAGTATATCTATTACTAATTCCGCTTTGTATATTTGTAGAATTAGTTCATTTCATGTGTCATCATGGGTCAACTGTAGTTTATATTGCGGGACAATGCAATTCGTTGGTATTTGGCGTTACAAAGGGGTTGCCGTGTCTGAATTTCAATTGTAAATTTAAATATTTATTTTTTAAATTTAGAATCAAAATTAGATCAGCATTATGTTGGTTTTTCGAGCAGTTTGCCTAGGCGAATACTCGATTACTACAAATTAATCAAAATTTTAACATAAGTTAAATATTAAGAGGAACGATTCCTTAAAACAAAAACAAATTTATTGCTTTCTAATTGACAACCCACTGAAACTTAAGTCTAATTTGCATTAAAAATAATGAAATACTCGCATTGAATTTCGCACGTGCCAATGGATTAGAGTCACGCTCCCATAGATTGGACTTTTACGTGATTCAGGTGTATTTCAATCAGGTTGCATTTTCCTTCAGACTATATGTAGTGAAAATGGGTAGATATACTGTCCATGAAGGACTGTAGCGATGGTATGCGTTAGTATGGTGAGATCCGCCAAAATTTGGCTTGTCCGAGGACACGTGAATACGCTGGCAGAATAGCGTTATGGTGTCGTGGGGTGGGTAGTTTTCCTCAGCACAAGAGCCACTACAAAAAAAAATGCTCGCATTCACGAATTGAAACAGGTATAATGCCGAGTGACTGGTGTCGAGGCCGTAACCTACTAAGGGTTGAAATTGCTTATAGCCAGTAACAAACTGGACCGGGAGAAAACAGACGGACTTAAAAGCGGACTTCGTCATTACCGACGATACTTATCGCCCAAAAATAAGGGTGGGGTATCCAGGTGGAAGCGGTTACCCCCTCTTTAAAGTACGTTAATCTACTTGAACCAAATTATCACGTTGGGGAGGAAAATTCCATATCACACTTTTGCAGTGGTTATAAATTAACTTCCTTAATCAACTACAACTACAACAACAAGTGATTCCGTGTAGGGTTTTGATTTTGAGCTTCAAGCTTCGCAATTCATTGTATCTATTGGGAAGGACCAACACGGTTTAGTGACAAGTTCCACTTCAATCAGCCAAGACCGCAACAATTGAAACGTTTGAACGTTTTTTTTGGAGATAGTGACGTCCGGCGAACCTGAGTCCACCAATAATAAATTTATTAAATCAAGTAGTCACGAGATTATCACGTAGGCACACTCGCTCCACACACCGCTATGCATAGCTCAGCCAGCAAGCTTGTGAACACGTATCGCGGCTAAAAGTCCAAGTCAGCGACCGGCTCGTATATTACTGGTTTCTTTGAATCCACTCAGCAACTTAATATGCCGTGCTAAATGCTTGCGGATTCGCTATCTCAACCGAAGATAATTTTTCTCTTTTCGCTAGCCTGCTGATTACAAGCTTTGTTGATTTGCCGTTTTCCAAACGCTGTGACTTGCTGAGTCGGTTCATTGAAAACTGCGAGTGGTTGCAGCAAAATTGATGATTTACACCGCAGTTATGCTTCGTCTGCTTTTCACGAGTCAGAGTCACCACACCTCTAACCGGTTGTTGTTTCGCGTATTGCATAAATAAATGTCTCGTTGTAATTAAACTCCTATTCACATTTTTCACTGTTTATATTGACTACTTATACAACTCTGTTGTATCCAAAAGATTTATCTCTTCCTCTTCTTCACAACACCTTCCACATCACAGCACTTTTTCAATCGCTTCTATAACACTTCAATTTTCGATTGGTGCACTAAACTATCTTAATGATTCTGTTTCTGGTACTATTCAGCTGATATCACGCTTGCCGGCGCGGTTCTACCGACGTCTTTGCGGTGGCGATCAAAAGCAGACCTCCCGTGACTGCTGTGGCGATTCAAAGGAGACTCCTCGCCTCCTTACCAATGCCAGCGTAATCTACATGCCACACCGGTAGTTTTCTCGCGCCAAAGCAGATTTTCCCCTTCGCTTGTCCGTCGTCTACTGTATCGTCACGCAGCTATGGTGGATGAAGACGAGCCCCTTGCTCAGCCACTGTAGATTGCATTCGGCAATGACTGTATTAATAAGTCCTTTCCAAAATAAACGAGACTTTTGTCATAAAATTTTTTTGGGGCGCCATCTGTGAATGAGATACGAGAAGTGCATTGGAAAGTGACATCCCTCCCTGACATCTATTGAAAGTATGGTAATATTCGGTTCAGTGAAAGCGAAGTTATTGCGTCAAAAGTGACAGTATGTTTGTGTCATCGGAGCAAAAATGAGTTTCGAACAAAGAGCTAATATCATATTTTGTTTCGAAATCGGTAAAACGTTTACCGAAACATTTGAATTGATGAAAAAAGTTTATGCCGATGATTGTCTATCTCGTGCCAGAGTGAAGACATAAATAACGATGAACATACGGGCCGCCCAAAATCAGTGATCACTGAAAACTCAATCGAAATTGTGCGTGAATTTATCAAAAAATTAGCCGAAATCATCGTTGAAATTCATGGAATCGGAGTTGAATAACTCCAAAACATCGATTTATCGTATTTTAACCAATCATTTGGGCTTACAAAAGGTCTGTGCACGTTTTGTTCCGCACAAGTTGACTGATGACCAAAAATTGCTCAGAACTCAACATTAAGACTGATTTTTTTGACTAGAAATTTTATTTTAACCATCAATCACTCACCGTATTCGCCTGATATGGCTCCCTGTGACTTCCATCTATTAGGAAAATTGCATTTGGCCATAAAGAGAAAACGCTTTGCGTCCGTAGAGGACATCCAAAAGGCTTGTACCGACATTCTGAAGGACATTCCGGTCAATGACCTGGAACACTCTTTCGAAAAGCTTTTGGACTGCACAGTGTATCGAGGCCGAAGGAGATTATTTCGAATAAATAAACTCGAATTTATCAGAACAAAGCTCCTGTCGTTTCTACTTTAGCTCAGTCTCGTTTATTTTGGAACGCACCTTGTATATCAGTGTTCCCATGTTAGAATTTTCAATTACAGATTTGAGTTATTAAGCAAATAAAATAATAATGTATAGAAAAATTTAAATCATAAGGAGAAGATTAATCTGATGAAGAATTTCAATGCAGATAAAATTCACGTTTAACCCTTAACCACCTGCCAGCGGTCATGGTGACCGCAACGACTTTTTGAATTTGAATTTCGTCGAAATCCGTTATCGCGTGCTAGTGTGCGTCTGTGTACCTTTTCTGTTGGCGGTTTAGTGTCGCGTATGCGCTCGGCAAGGATACACGTGCGCGTGGGTAAAAATATTTTGTTAGCGGTCATGGTGACCGCGTGCAGGTAGTTATGTGATTATTGTGTATTACATTCATGTTTATTGTTTTAGCATAAAAATGAAGTTAGACGACGAAAATATTTTGAGATTGTTAGAACAAGAACTGTCGGATGTGGAGGAAACTCTTGATGAGACTTGCAGTGATGTTGAACCTGATAATTTGGAAGTTCCTGTCATTTTAGAAGACTGTGAATCTGATGAGTGCCTGCAAGTGTCGTCTTCTGATGAACAAAGTGCCGATGGATTGCCTGAGGGTGGTATTTCTACGCAACGCTTTTCTGTGAGTAGGATGTCAGTGGAGGAATTTTCCTCAGAAGACGAAATATCTTTGTCACTGCTCCAGACTAGAAATACAAACTATTTTGGAAAAAATCGTTTTCGGTGGTCTTCTGTACCAATTGCAAGTCGTACTAGAACTCAGCAGCATTACATTGCATCGGAAGCTCAAGGACTTAAATCGGCCTATCGCAACGTTCTCAATGATTCTACAACACCTCTCGATCTATGGAGCCTTTTATTTACAGATGAAATGCTTGAAAACATAGTGGTACATACCAACGCAAAAATAAGAGAGTTACGACCAAAATATAACAAGTTGGGTAGACAGACCCATGCTCATGTCAGAAGGGTTTTGTACTCAACTTACAAAATGCAGTAACCAGCAACGAATGAAATCAAGAAACATGTCAAAGACGATTTTATTGGAGAAAATGTGAAATTCGAGGATCATACTATTATTAACAAAGTTGAAAGAATTGTGACTTATGAGGTATTTGTTTTACTTATACCCATAGATATCTCCCTTGATAATCTTTCCAGATTTTTTAGAGACACATTTTTCATGTTTTTACAACCACCCCCCCATTGGCCCCGCTGAAGCAAAAACTGTCAGTTTAAGAACTGTTTTGAAAAGCTCTCATAGAGAACTTTTAGTTGATATTCATATCGGCTACCTTTCATGAAATTTTTTCAGGCCCCACTCCTCTGTACTGTAATCATCGATTCATGGCCTATTTTTTCGAATCCTAGAATGGTTACAAAGCCCTTTTGCTAGGAGCTCTCTCCTGCCTCTTCGACTTGTTTCAATTGTATGTACTCAATTTCATGATACCTATGATTCCTGAAATTTTCATGCAAATCCTAGCAAAGCTGTAGTGTCTAAATCGATAAAAAGCGCATATGGCTCCATAGCCATATGTTTCCATAGTAATACAGGGCATATTGTTCCATAGTAATACGGGAAAATTCAAATCGCTATAACTTCGTTAAATACTATTGGATCTTTATAAAACTTTCAGAAAAGATTTATCCTATAGAGAGAAATCTGTTTGTTAAATTTCATTGAATTTAAGGGTACCGTTAAGATTTTATTCAAGAAAACATAAAATCGATAAATCATACTATTACTAACAAAGTTGAGCCTATATTCATAATTTTTTTCAGATTTTCGGATGGAAGGTTTCCAATCGCGAGGGGGGTGCCTCCCTCGGTACTTATAAGGCAATTTTAAGACTTGTTTTGAAAAGATATCATTAAGACCTTTCCAATGACACCCTACTCGATGGTGAAAATTTTTTTTTGAGGGGCCACCTCCCTATATGGGGAGACCCCCATTTAACCCCTTTGAAAAAATTTTCCACCCTTGAACTTTCAAGAGGTCACCACTTCTGACCTTTCCACAAAGTTTCATGCCTGTAGCCTCTATAGTTTCGGAGAAGAAGTGCTGTGACATACAGACGGACGGACAGACGGACACAGGTCGTGATTGCAATAGGGTTTTGTATTTTAGTACAAAGCCCTAAAAAGCAAGGCTGTGTTCATGACGTTGATCTCAAAGAGTTAAAAGCATTTATTGGTTTTTTTTCTATACAGCTATTTTTAAAAAAAACCGGCAACAGTATACGTCATGGTATAGTTCTGATGGCTCAGGAAGACAAATATATCGGTGCATTCTAAGTAAAAATAGACTCGAGGTTTTTATGAACGCAATTCGTTTCGATGATGCTAAAACAAGAGTGCAACGGCGAGAGACTGATATTTCTGCACCAATCGCCGAGCTATTCAGCTCTTTTATTCAAAATTGCCAAAAAGTTTACAGTATTGGAACCTGTGCCTGTATTGATGAGATGCTGGTAGCTTTCCGTGGTCGTTATCGTTTTAAGATGTTTATGCCAAAGAAGCCTGATAAATACGGCTTAAAAATTATGTGCCTTACAGATGCCCGAAATGGGTATTTACTTAATGCTTACATATATTTAGGAAAAGACTCGGACGGGACCAATTTATCCCCAGAACAAACTCGATTTCCAAAACCTACTCAAGCAGTTTTACGTCTCATACCCCCAATTGAGGGGTCAAATAGAAACATCACTGCTGATAATTGGTTTTGTTCAGTTGAACTAGTCGACGTTTTAAAAGAGAAAAAGTTATCTCTTGTGGGTACTTTAAAAAAAAATAAAAAATAAATTCCGCCAGAATTCAAACCAAATCGGCGACGAGAAATTGGAACCTCGCTTTTTGATTTTACTAAAAATATTACTTTGGCATCTTTTGTGCCAAGAAAAAACAGTGCTGTGGTGTTGATTTCCAGCATGCACCATACAGCAAACGTGGATGATAATACAAAAAGGCCCGAAATAATATTATATTACAATGACACGAAAATTGGCGTCGATTTACTGGATCAAAGGTGTTCAAACTATAGCACAGCGCGACGAACGCAAAGATGGCTTTTGTGCATTTTTTATCGGCTGTTCGACATATCAGCTTCCAATACTTACGTCATGAGCTTACAAAATCAGGCACGAAAAACTCGAAGTAGATTTAAATTTATTAAACAGCTAGCAGAAGAACTGACTAGGCCACATATGAGACGTCGAGAAAATAACGAGCACACGATATCAAAACTTCTATTTGCCGGGTCTTGAAAATAGAAGACAAATTGTCTACTGTTTCTGGAGCTGATCATCTTGAAACACGTAAAACGTGTTCAACTTGTGATCCCAAGAAGAAAAGAAAAACATTTCATCTGCGTTTTGTCTGTAAAAAAACCTATATGTGTGGAATGTTCTAACAAAATGTTCAAAAATTGTCGTGAAAAATTGTAAAACTTTACCCCTTGCAATTTTCACGAAGTTTTAATTTTTTTATACTTTTATTTTTTGATGTCATTAGAATATTATTCGATTCTTTGAAAAAATTATAAATTTGATTTAATATTTTGTTCAGATCTCATTAAGTAAGTATAGTTATAATTTTAGTTAAAATGTGCCCGCGATTCCATTGTTCACATTTATGAGAAGAATATGTTTTGTTATTGTGTCTTTTTTCACTTAAATAAATAGTTTAATGTATATTAAAGAGTTTTATTAATTAAATCTTATAATAAAACCTTTATATCCTAAGCAAACTCACGTGTATCCGATGCGGTCACTGTGACCGCGCGCTGGTGGTGACGTAACTGATATAGGAGTCAGGTGGTTAAGGGTTATAATAAAAAAAAATAATATAAATTTATATTTATAAAAAAAAATTTTTTCTTCTAAATTTTATAATTTACAAAAATTCAACTTTGAGTTATTAAATTTTTTCAAATCTGCAATTGAAATTTCGACACAGCGTTATGCCGGTTTTCAGGCAGTTAGCTTAGGTGACTGCTCGATTACTACATGTAATGTAAGTGCTCTAGCATTAATTGTGTTAACTTTCGTTAACTCATATGAATAGCACTCACGTGATTGAAGAAAGACACGAAAATTGCCAAAAACACTTTGATCTGAAAGCAAATAATTTAAACTACGAGTACATAGTCAAGTCCTGCAAGCCACGACGCAAGAAAATAGAACATGACCCTATGAAGTACAACATGGCCCTATAAAGTCATCAACAGGATAAATGATGTTGTCCATAGGATTGAGAAACATCGTAAGCCACGAGCTAAAATGAAAGTGATCCATCTGGACAGGCCTCTTAGAAAAAAAGCTTGTTCAGGCCGAAAAAGTCAATGGAGGAGATAATTGTGTAATGTTATTCAGCAAGAGAATTTTAAACGAAATAGGTCAGATTTTGAGTGGATTACAAGTGACAGAATAAGAAAAGAAAGGAAAAGCACATAAGTTAGGAGATGCGGGAATGCGTTGCAAAATTTCTGTCCTGTTGTGAGCAAAAAAATTATAAGATTATGAATAAATATCTGCTGAAATTACTAAACGGTTCTCTCCAGAAAGTACCCGATTTCTAAGTAACTACAATCTCCAAAATTCTACTTTGCAAAAATTGAAGTTGTAATTTTCATAGCCCTCAGCTATTTGAAACTCTCATCAGAAATATGTTAACAACCATTTATGTCGTAGACAAAAACTTATCTAGACACTCCTTCACTTTGCATGAACTCAAAAATATCCCATCAAACTTAAGCAGTTTTTCAATATCCTGTCTACAACCAGTTACAGAGAAAAAAATTCTCACGACTCCTTGTCAGCAAACCCATGGATGAGTCTTCCCATATCTGAATCCATGCTTGTATTTAACTTTGATTCTGAATTTGATTTTATTTGTATTTGCAAAGCCAAACATTTCTCGGGTAATGTACTTCTCAGAAATCAAACATCCCCTCACTGCGACGCTCCAATGTTCTTGCGCTGAGTTTTTACTTTGTATGATTTCGCGGGATCCACTGCGAATGTGGAGACGTTGAAAATGTTATGCAAAAGTTGTGCGGTCCTTTTGAAGAAAATATGAATTCATTTTATTTGATTTGGGGTGCTTTTGACAGCTTCGTATTTGTTCTTGGTACCATTTGCTTATGTTTGTGTATGGGAATTCTATATGAGCTGTGAACGAGTATGTTTATGAAACTCAGTCGGGAGTATAAAATGTATCCCCTTGTCCAAGCAGTGAAAAGAAAATTCGAATATGCCAGAACGACAGTTAAAGTACAAGAGAGGTGATCTATTTGTGGATTGGACCTATTCTCTGGGATGCATTTCAAATACTTATGTATGTATATTTTGAAAACCATTTTCTCGATTCATAAAAAATGGGTTTTTATGAATGAAACCTTACATATATTGTTGGTAGACAGGCATGTTTCTAGCAGTAAATATCAAAAAACATCAAATTTCTTCTCAGAAAATGGTTTAAGTGATTTAACATTTAAAAGCTCACAAAAAAGAAAAAGAAAGAAGCTGCAAACATTCCATCTCATTGTTAGAAGATTACTTACTTAGACATTATTTTCAAAGAAAGATATAACGAAAAGTAAATCAATAATTCCGACCTTGACAACAATCCAAATGACACCAGCAGTATTCTTAAGAACTTTGGGGTAAGTATTTTCTTTTGTCTTGGTTATTTCCTGATTTTCTGTTCTTCTTTGCCAGCCATAAGATATAGATGAGAAGAAAGAAGGTATGCATCTCTTGTAAAATCAGCGAGAGATAACCAACTTAACATACACAAAGATGCATAAGAAAGCCTTTTTGAAAGACAAATTACTTTGAGACGTATCAGAGACGACTCAATAATGAATTGAACTTTGACCTTTGCCATATCGGTCCTCATCATTTCTAATAGATACTATAGGAAATTCTTCCTTGGAACATAAGAATCCAGCAGATGGTGAGAGTCAGATCCGTTAGGACAACTTCTACTTTTTCAGAAAATTTTTTCTTTTTTATTAAAGTTTAAATGATAAAATGTACGTTTTATTGCATTCGGATAAAATAATTAGCAGCGATAACCTTTTACTTTCAATGTCAACCTATTGAAATACTTTTCATGCGAAGTACAGACTGAGTTAAATTTTTTTGTCACGAATAACGTTTTTATTTGAAATGAATTGAATCAGCTTTTCCTAGTCAAACTTAAATTTGTTCGGAAATTTGTCGGCCTTGGTTCTATTTGACAGTTGCTGCTTTATTGTACGTCAAAGGAATACAAGTTAGTCATTGGTATAGAAATACAAGCTATTATACTCGAAAAGTTTTTGTCTGTCAAGGTGGATGTTGTTTCTCGAAACTGGACATTGGATTGCTTGTTGGAGGAAACAATTCGGCGGCATTCATCAAAGGTCTAGTTAGTCTATTTTTCTTTTCCTTATAAACTGTAGCCCACGCAGTGCAGACTTTTGAGTTGAGGTTATTGATTGTGGTCGCTGTATACGCGAGGATGCATCATTTAAGCAGTTACGTAATTTCTCAAGCAAGTTACGTTATTGAACGTTAAGATGATCAAAAATTCCTTCCCCGAAACCTCTTTAATGAAAACACTTTTGGTGTCACTTCAACTCAATTGATGTATTCAACACTTGTTTAACTGCTGCAACAACACTTCACAACTCAACTTAATTGTAACTACACTATAATTGTTACTGCTACTGCATTTCAACTTAATACTCAACTTGAACTATTAACACTCAACTGTTAACAGCTCACTGAATATTCAACTCACCTATTAACAAATTCTCAAAAGGCTGCTTTTAAAATGATAAGAATGCTGATGAAGCATTCTCTTTGTTTCTTTGATTCAAGCTAAGAATTGGACTTTGATATACAGTACTCCCCGTTTATAAGGAACCCGTTTACAAACACTTCCCGCTTAAAAGAAATTTCATATTACTCGGAAAAGCAATTCCCTTTAAAGCAAACCCCTTTTATAAATATGAACATTTTTTTACCATATGTCGCTAAGTCCTCCAAATTCACCCGGTTAAAAACACGAACACTGACTTAGGCAGCTACATTTGAAAATATTTCTGGCGATTTGGTTCGATAAGTTGCATTTTTTTCCGCTGAAATAAGCTGTTGCGTGGTAAAGGTTTTGCTTTTATCATATGCCAGTCATTCATTTTCTTTCAAGTCGCATTGACTAAGTGATTATATGTCTATTCAACAGTGATTATCAGTCTATTTACATAGTAGTGATCCTTGTTTATATGTGAATAAAGGGCATAGTAGAGTGTTTTAAATATGAACTTTTCATCTAACGGTAAAATTTAAACGTCGCAGAGAAGATAGAAATCATTGAATTAGTGAAGCAAGGATGTTCAAGAAAGGAAATTGCTGAAAAGTTTCAGTGCAATATTTCCACAATTTCAATTTTGCGGCAAGCTGTGTAATGCAAAAATCGGTCGAGACATAGAGGAACAACTGGAGGACACAGCCTCCATGCAGAGACCAGTGACAACGGACAATGGCTAATAGACTTCATTACTATTAGAGGCTTCACAGTAAGCTACATACACTGTAAATATTTAGACATCCACAAGTGAACGCGGGAATCCCTATAAGATCGCACATTCAACCAGATCCACCATGTTCTCATGAAAAAAAAAAACGAGTGACCACCACCATTCTCAACACTTGCTCGTTCCGCGGCGCTTCCTGTGATTCGGATCACTAACTTATACGGGTCAAGTTCCGATGCCACATCTGTTAACAAGGACCATCAGTTACTCCGAAGTAGCAGATACACAAGCTCAATGATAGCTCAGTAACGTCTACATACACGCCAGCGCTGGAAAATTGCATCAATATATCCCCACAGGTGGAATAAAGTAATGACGACTTCAGAACTATGTAGAAGACAGTAAGACATGCGGTAACAGAAACAGCTGAGGAGGCATTGGAGCACCAGCCAAAGAAGAGTAGGAACGACTGGTGCAACGAAAAATGCAAGGAAGTGATAAGGAAAAGGAACTGAGCGCATAAAGAACATATCCAGCGACCGAATTGGGCCAAGGAAGAACAATATGAAAAATGTGCGGAAGAAAGAAACGACTGACCGTTAACGCCAAGATCCAACAGATAAACAAAAACATGACCCTACATGAAGTCAGACCCGTGTATGCTTCTATCAAACAACTAAGAGATGACTTCAATTCACAAACAAATCTTTGCGAAAGTGTATAACGAGTAATCATAGGCAAATAAGTTGAAATTAAAAACTGATGGCTACACTATTTCTAGAAGCTATTCACAGTTCCCCAAAAACAACTGAAGCAGTGAGCATCCCAGAAGCAGAGGAAGATGTTCCAGTCTCACCATCAACCAGAGATGAAGTACAGGTAGCAGTAAGGGACCTCAACAAAAAAAAACAAAAGGCTCCTGGAATAGATTGAATACCCGCTGAACTGCGGGTATTCAATCTACTCCTGGTCAGAGAAGCAGTTACCAGATACCCATCTTTCCTTAATCTTCGTTTCATCAGCGATGATATTGCCGATGTCATCACGACAGAGCGTGGTTTCGGGCTGATAACCACGTTTCAGGCTTTTCACTACTTTGTATGTTTGTCTTGTGGTGTTGTTCGCTAAACTTACATCTATACTTCTCAATTGGTCGTCATAGTATTTTCTTTTCTTAATCTTAACTATCTTATTCGCTACTCTTCTGAGATTGTCATAATGTTCTCTCATCGACCTGATTTTTCTACCTAAGTATTCTTTGTACACCTGATCCTTTTCATCTAACGCATTCCGACACTCATCATCGAACCAATCATTCCTCTTGCGCCGGGCTTGATGTCCGATTGTCTGTTCTGCCACGGTCCTAAGAGCCACCTTCACTTCCATCCAGAGCTCGTTGCTCATCTTTAACGACGCGTCTGATAAGATAGGAGCCAACTGGTAGTCGAGGATCTCCGTGAAATTTTCGAGCCCAGACGCCGTTTGGAGCTTTTTGATGTCAAATTTTTGCAGCGAGCTTGTCTTCACCGAATATGCCTTTGAAATATGACATCGATAGGTTAATTTGATCAAGTGATGATCTATATTACAATTGGCTCCTCGGTATGTAAGGACGTCAAGTATGCTCGAGGCCCAACGTTGTTTTACCAGAACATGATCGATCTGGTTTCGTGTGTTGCCATCCGATGATACCCAGGTCATTTTATGAATGCGTCGATGTGGGTAGCAAGTTGAACGTATGACTAGATTTCTGCTACATGCAAAGCCAACCAGGCGCTGGCCGTTGTCATTTGTTTCATCATGGAGGCTATAGCCTCCAGTCGTTCTTCGATGAGATAGCTCATTGCCAAACTTAGCGTTGAAACCACCCAGAATTATTTTTGTGCCATTTGTAGGCAGTGAGTCGATTATCAGCCCAAAACCACGCTCTGTCGTGATGACATTGGCAATATCATCGCTAATGAAACGAAGATTAAGGAAAGATGGGTATCATATTTTAAGAACCTCCTCAATCCTTCGCACAGCTCCAGAACATCGGAGCCTATAGATGTCCGCGAAGAGCGTCCGTTGGCCCCACCAACTCTGGATGAAGTTTGTTCCACCATCAAAGCCCAAATGAATAATAAAGCGCCGGGCATCGATGAGATTCCAGTGGAGTTCATCAAATATGGTGGCAGTAGTGTTCATCAAGCCATTCACAAAGTCATTCAGCACGTTTGGCAATAAGAACATATGCCGAAGGAGTGGAGTCAATCAATTATATTCCCTATCCACAAAAAAGGTGACAAGCTTCAGTGCAAAAATTATAGAGGCATATCACTACTTTGTACGACGTACGAAAGATTTTCTAAAATCTTTGAAAATAAAATCGGATTATACGCCGACAGTATTATTGGGGAGTATCAACGTAGCTTTAGGGCAGGTAGATCGACAACAGACCAATTCTTCACAGTCAAGCAGGTACTTGGAAAATGCTGGTGTTCAACATAGACGTATACCAAATTATCGTTGACTTCAAGCAAGCATACGACAGTATTGATCGTAACGTACGGTACCAAATAATGCTTGGTTTTGGCATCCCAGCTAAATTAGTCCGTCTTACCAAAATGACAATGACATCGACGCCCTCCCATATCCACATCAATAACCAACTCACCGATGCCTTTGACACAAATATCTGAATAAAGCAGGGAGATGGGCTGGCCCCATTGCTATTCAATTTGGCTCTGGAGTACGTCATACGGAAGCTACCTGTTAATGCACGAGGTACATTACTATACAAGTCAAGCCAAGTAGTAGCCTTTGCGAGCGACATCAACATTTTGTCACGGTCATTAACAACTGCCAAAGAACTCTTCCTGAAACTTTAGAGCAAAGCAAAACTAGTAGCGCTACAAATCAACGCAAATAAAAAGTTCATGACGCAGTCAAGGAAAAATACCTCAAATACACAAAATATCACACTTGGCAAATACAGTATTGAGAATTTTAGCGAATTTGTGTATTTAAGCACCAAAATAACGAAAACGGGCATTGAAAGAGGCGAAATACGCCGAAGAATACAGCTCGCAAATAA